>CM067314.1:28527100-29727100 GCA_034231615.1 Meghimatium bilineatum | reverse complement strand
TTGGGACTAATTTTGGTCTTATACCAAAATAAGGGTCTACAATTTACACTTTTAGGAAAACCTGCAGCGATCCAAAAGTTTTAGAAATTTGTGACACCACTCTACTGCTGTATTCCTAGTTGCAAAATGGCTGCCGTAATTGTGGTTCGACTGATAAATTTGTTATTACCGTTGCAAGAAGTGTTTCCAGATGCAAAGATATATATGAGGGACACACTATGATCTTAACCTACTATGCTGTGGTAAGGACTAGTTGGAACTGCACTATTAAAAAGCAGATTGAACTGGTGGGTAAATAATAAACACAGAGTTTCTGTTTAGTATTTAATGCCAAGGAAATCAATAAAAACACGAAGAACACAATGTTCTTCTCCCATTTGTATTATATTATGTTATCTTTCACTTCACATCCCGGATAATATGTAGACCCTTATTTTGGTACCAGTTGGTTAGTTAGTTTGTTCCTTTTGTGCTGCAGGTGGTACATAGGGCAGAGGTTTTGATTCTTCATGTGATGCAGTCCGCTGCCTGCAGTTTTAGTTCTTGTATGGTCTTGCAGTTTATTATTTCCCCTTCTTCAAGTATGGTGTTCTTTAGGGTTGCTTTAGGACTTCCTCATTTTCTTTCACCCTCAGGTGTCCAAATAAGGGCTTATTGGTTTATTTTGATATAGTACCCATATATTCTTTCGTGGTCCCCTTATAAGACATATTTTCTGTAGCAGTGCAAGTCTGCACTGACCCCATGACGCCTTGCAACATTTGTGGCTAGAACAAGATAAGTTGAGAAAAAGAGAGTATGTATTAAAATATTTGTACAATGAAGTAAATCCTCTGAGCCTTTAGGGAATATTTTAAAATGGGCAATCTCTGGAATTTACACGAAGGAAAAAAAAATCCCTTCAAAAATCTATTTAATAAAAAAATAGGAGATAACTGGAAAAGGATAATGAAGTATTGCTAATACTAACACAAATAGTAACACACAAATATTGACTTTTCTGCTAAAAAGCCTTTATCATCACCGCAACATTACATACAACAAGTAAGAAATGGCATTGTTCACATTCTCATATTAATTGATAGATGGGAGACAATCTGGAAGTGGATTGCAGTGTTGCAGAAGTTATTACCCATTATTAATTAATTTTGTTTAAACACAAGATTGTACAGACCTATAACCCTGAACATGTAACCTGTTCCAGGATTCAATCCTGTAACATTTGCCTGATGTTTATCTCTTGTTGGTGAATTCTGTCTGTAACTGTCAGCAACTGCTATAGCTGTGGGAGTTAATGATGATCAAATTACTAACATCAAACATGAATCTGACATGTAAAAAAGGCAATAATAGTCTATAATTGGTAGGACTGCAGTAAAACTGGTTCCTTAAAAGTGTTAATGGAAAATACAAAGTAATAAGTATTACAGTTCACATGGCAGAATGAATTATACATAAACAAATATTCTTAACTGTTTGAAAAACAACTGTTTACATAACAGACTGAATCACATAAACAACTGTTTACATAACAGACTGAATCACATAAACAACTGTTTACATAACATACTGAATCACATAAAAAACTGTTTACACCACAGACTGAATCACATAAAAAACTGTTTACACAACAGGCTGAATCACATAAACAAATATTGTAAATTGTTTATGAAACAGTGAATTGATGTTTTAATCAAAAGATCTTTATAAAGAAAAATCACAGCATTAACAAAACATAAGTAAAAAAATGACTACATGTATATAATAAAAACAACAAAAATAAACCAGCATAAAAATGTGAAACTTGGAAAAGGGTAATGAAGCCCTGTTCGATATTTTGTTTGTTGTATTTCAGCTTCACTGTAGTAAGTGCATATTATAAATTTTTTGTTATCATATTAACTGTATTATCAAGGCCAAACTTGGATGCTGACATCATATGAGAAAATGGAATGTTACTGAGTGATGTATTTCCTACAATAAATGATGACCATGAAGAAATCTTGTGTGATGAAAGTATTTTAGTCCATGAAAGGAGGCATTGCAATGCACCAGAATCCCAGTATTATATGTCTTTTCAGGAATGTAGCATACACCTCTGGACTTAGCAATTAATCAATCTTCTGATACATTTGTTTACCCATCTGAATTGATGTCAAACCTACCATTCCCTGCTACCTAAGAACCTTCCCCAAAAGCACAATGGTGCAATGTCTGCCCGACTGCATCTCTTCACAAATGCTAGGAGTAACAAGAATAGACAAGATTGGTAATGAAGCAAAACAGCATACATTTCAGCCTGCTATAGATTGCTAACATAGATTCCTAACACATCCCAGCCTGCTATAGATTGCTAACATAGATTCCTAACACATTCCAGTCTGTGACAGATGATTTTTCTTCTTCTTCTTCTGCGTTCATTCTCAAACTCCCACTAGATCTCTCTTGTAGCAGCATGATCCTACTAGATTTCCAGTAGAATGTAGACCAGAGAGTGGAAATGTGTTGTTTCACTGTTTTAATTGCATCAATGGCCTGACACATCCATATTCGGTGAGACAGATGGTTTGACATAGATTCCCAACACATTCCAGTCTGTGATAGATTGATTAACATAGATTTTTTTGAGAATTTTGGAGTGTATTGCTCAGAATCCTCTGTTCAGTACAGCACCATAAGCAAAGGTGCTTGCACCACCAAGACGCATCAAATCTCAGAGAAAATGTGCTGCATGAAGTTGTCAAACTCTAATCATTAATAAGTAAGACTGCAGTAAAACTGTATAACAATACCGGTAGTATTTAAGTAAAACACAAGCTGGATCAGATTGACAATGAACGCACAGACTATCAGACTCTAGGGTATAGGTTTGTTGGTTGCTAATCCAGCAGTCCATGGGCTCATGCTCTTTGGCTCAATAGGGTATAGGTATAAAATGTGTATTCTGTTATGCCAAGACTTGACCTTTCAGTCATCTCCACACGCGCACGCGCCCGCGCCGCGCCCGCGCCGCGCCCGTGCCGCGCCGCGCACCGCACCGCGCACCGCACCGCACCGCGCACCGCGCACCGCACCGCGCACACACACACCGCGCACACACACACACCGCGCACACACACACACACACACACACCGCGCACACACACGCACACCGCGCACACACACGCACACCGCGCACACACACACACGCACACACACACGCACGCACGCACGCACGCACGCACGCACGCACGCACGCACGCACGCACGCACGCACACACACACACACACACCAGAGAAGAGAGATGCAACAACACAAGTCTGAAACTTTTATCATCATTGTATGTGAAAGTTAGGGTAGCCAGGGGCAGTGATGCGCACAGGGCAAAGATTCGCAGCTGATTTTTTTCGGCACTATGGGTTTTCCCCTCAAACCACGTGGCCACACCGGACGCTAACACCCGTTTCTGTCACACAACGAATTTTCACCGGCTTGCACATTACCGCGTCAAGATACTTTGTGTTTTCGTAATATTTTATAAAAATTGTGAACAGTATGATTTTGGGGTAATGCTATTATTATTATTATTATGCCACAATAGGATGTGCTAGACCTACAAGGAGCATAACGGTGGCACAACGTAATCGTGCTCCCGGCGGAAATCGCATGGATATCCGTGCTGGTTACAATGGAGCGAACGCAAAACAAACAAACATTATTATTATTATTATAACATAGATTCAACAAATTTTGCTGACCATAGATTGTTGAACATAGAATGCCAACTCATTCCACCCTGAAATGGATTGCTTAACATAGAATCCCAATGAGTCTTTATACTTACTGAGTAAATCTACCCATACTCCTGGATCAAACTCGTTCGATGACTGTATAATATGGACACTGACAGTCCCACCACTGGCAGACCCTGCTGTCCATGCTATCACTGCAGAATACTGTGTAACAGTCTGTGATATGGCATAAACACCTGCAGGCTGTCTAGGAGGACCTGTGTAACACAGACATTGTGAGATTGTGGTACAATTCTATTTTTTTTAAAATAGTACAACATAAGCCTACACCATAAAAGACATAGGACCTATAAATAAAAATGCATAAAAACATGGAATTACATATTTCCAGTATTTTCAAAACAGAGGAAGCAATAATGAACAATAAAAAATATTTGTTTTTGGAATTAGTTGTTAACCCTAACCATATTCAAATTAGCGATTTTTAATCAATTGTATCTATTTTTTGTCTTGTGCTGTCGCTCGGTTGACTAATTTATTCTCTTTTTTTTCTTTTCTCTTCCTCGTTTATTTCCCCACTGTCTTAACATTACTCATTACTGGCCTCTAACTCTGCTTTTGCATCTTTCATGTTGGGCTTCCACTTGATTTAATATATTCCCTACTATTTTATCACCCATGACAATTGTCTATTGATCTTTGTCTATTTCTGTCTTTCAATAATGTTCAAATTTATGTTCACATATTGAATGTACGCAATTTGTCATTTATTCGACATGATGTGTTGTAGCTTCACTTGGCCTTGTTTTTTGGTAAGAGAAACAAGTCCAAGTCATTCTAGTTGTCAATATTTTTATGATTTTGTGTTTTTGATTGTTATTTGTTTCTTGAAAAAGGTCCCTGTTGGACCGCAGAATAGAAAATTGTCCTTGTTCTATATTTTATTGTTAGTTTTTTATTTTTTACTATTGGTAGTTCGGTATTTTTAGTAACCTTTCTACCTCATTTAGTATTTCCTAATTATTTATTTGGTTACTGCGCCACTCTTCATTTTGTCGGACATTCTCCGATATTTTGGTCACTTATGTTTGTCAGCAGTGACCTGATGTGACCAGCTGAGCAATCAAGACTGTAGACACCCAGGAGCTAGGATCAATGCTGCAGTGCTGGAGAGAGTTTTTTAGGTGATCCATGAAACACTTTTTCTGCCCTCCACTTTAACATTTACCATTGCACAGCTCCCCATAGAATAATCTCTTTGGAAGGTGCTTGTCTGGCATACAGATGACATGGCCAGTCCAGTGGAGTTGGGATCTAGTCAGCAGGGCATAGATGCTTTGCATACAGGACTTTTGAAGGATTTCCATGTCTGGAACTCGATCCTGTCAACGTATTCCCATGAGGTTTCTTAGGCACCAAAGGTGAAAAGAATTATGCTGTCAAGCGTGTCTCGCATAGACAGTCCAGGATGATGCAGCATAAAGAAATGCTGGTAGAACAACTGCATGGTCCAACTTAGCTGTCAAACTGAGACCATGCCTGATGCAGACGTTGGCCCAAAGGCTCCTGAATGCTGCACTGGTGTAAGCAATACGCAGGGCAACATCTTCATCAATTGTCGCAATTTGCAATAGGGTTCTGCCAAGATATACAAACTTATTGACAGTATTGAGTTTTTGTCTCTTTACTGTGATTACTGGTTCTGTGTAAAGGACACCTGATGCTAGTTGTTTCTAATGTCTTTGCAGTGCTGATGGTGAGACTTAATACATCACAGGCCAAAGAAAATCTTGTACAGATTTGATGATTGGTTGAAACTATTAAATTAAAGCTTAATTTTTTATAGAGACAAGTCCATATCAACCATTGCTACAAGTGCATCTTGGTTTTATATACAAGTGCATAACCATTTTAAAGAATGGGGGCAGTGGGTCATCTTGATATGCAATTTGAATTGCACATATTGTCTGTACAGAATATGCTCTTGTTTAATTGATTTCAATAAGTAGTAGGCACCTTTTCACCTTTCCAGAGGATAGTAACTATTATTGTGTTATAAGAAATATAACTAGAATCCATGATGATGGTGGATGGGGCTCACAAGACAGATAATACAAGGAATCACAGTTAAACTTCTCCCATCATTCGATGCCATCCATCTTGATCATTTTTTACTCAATTTACTGACTGTTAATACAGAGTTTTTACTGCTGAAGTTTGACCTTTGGAGCAAATCAAATGATCACGCAACACACCTAACTATTGTCTATTGTCTGTCCCCATGTGAACGATGGTTGATCTACTTGTTGTAGTATCTCTCCATATATCTTTATATTTAACGCTGATTAAATTTTAAGTCAGCTTTAATACATCCATTTGTATCATCAATACAATACGGATGATTGGCTTTAGAATCACAAGCTGAATTGATGAGTTTAGTTTTTGAGGCAAGCTCAATATATACTTTGCTACTGCAATATTTCTAATCCTTATGCAACTAAAAATAATTTCCTACACTTGTCAATTATCTCATAAAAATCATTTTCTACTCTTGTGAATTGTCTTGTCAACAATGTCATATTTCAGAAGAGCCCATAGACAATTATTAGAAATAAACTTACCATTGATTTGTAAAAATGCAGATTGAGACACAAAATTGAAGGGTGTCCTGACAGTACAAGTGTACTCTCCTTCATGATCAAATTGTGCATTCAAAATATATAGTCCATTGGTGCCTGGGATTCCATCCTGTACCTGAATTGAAAGAATACTTTCAGATAACTAGATAACTTAAAATTACTTCTTTCATTTTCCTAGAACATACTTATACCTGAAGTTTTGTCTCTTCTATAAAATTGACTGTGTTGTGCAACTTGTACCAAGGTCTGTACAGATTTTCTTCCATTGTTGTTTCTTTGGGCCAGTGTATCTGACTCAGAATTTCACATTCAAGGTATTTCTGAAGAATATGCTCCGCTGTCTGAGGTGCCTGTCCACATGGCCATGTTGCCAATCTTGAGCTTTGTATACATATGATTGCAGAGTCAGTTGTGTTCTATTTTGAGATGCAGAATAACAACTGTTCTTGTTTAACATTACTAAACTGAATGCAGAAATATAGGCTGTTTTGGCTTTGATCACAGGAAAAATTATAAGGAGAAGAAGGGGGCACTCTAGGACTGCAGCAGTTGTACAATAACAATGTCTTTTCCTTGAATGTATGCCTACCAGCGCTTATAGTTTTTAAATAATTGTCTGGTCATTACTTTTAGTAGTTTGTGATGTCACTGCCAATTCCTTTTTTTTTAATGAGGTTGTAGAGGTGCCACATTGAACTCATTAGCACAAAAAGTCCCCCAAACATCCAAATGCTCACCCAAATGGATAAGTATGAACAAATTATGCCCTGCCTATTCCATCATGTTGTCAACCAAATATTTTCTTTGTTCACTTCTTCTCCTTAGTCCCTTAGCTGTTTTCTGTAGGATCATCTTTGAAAGTGAATGACATCTCATTATAGGTCAATGCCCAAACCACACAAATAGCTTTCAATATTTCTCTACTATCAGCAATGATTGACGGCAAGTGAGACAACAGAGTTACTTACACTGAACTAAAGAGAGCTACCAGGATAAAGGCAAAGAAACAGGATCAGATGATTGTCATAAGTTTCTGAACTGTCTAGCACAATGATTATAGGTTAAAGCACAGAAACATTAGGCTATATCTGTACAGTTTTTAAAATTGTTATTGAAATTGTTGGAAACACTGTTTTCAAATGAATATAGAATACTGTTGTTGAATGAACTTGGAATACTGTTATTGAATTTCTTTGAAATACTTCTGTTGGATAAATGTGGAATATTGCTTTTCAATGAACGTAGAATACTGCTGTTGAGTGAATATAGACTACTGCTGTTGAAAGAATGTAGAATACTGCTGTTGAATGAATTTGAAATACTTCTGTTGAATTAAATGTCAAATACCATTATTGATTGAATTTTTAATACTTCTACTATTATTGAAATAAGTTGAAAGACTGTTATTGAATTAATTTGAATAGGGCCTAGTGTCATTAAATTAATTTAAAATAATGTTGATAAATAAATTTGAACAATTTTATTGAATTAATTTGAATACTGCTATGAAATTAGTGTGAAATACAGTTCTTGAATTACTTTCAAATACTGCTATTATATAAATATGAAATACTGAATATATTATTAAATAAATTTGAAATCAAGCATTGCACTAAAGGTAGTGGTTAAGGAGGATACCCACTGGGACCATAAGTAAGTCTATATCTTTTCAACATGTTCTGGGTAGAGATTGAGTACCTATATCTTTTCAACATGTTCTGGGTAGAGATTGAGTACCTATATTTTTTCAACATGTTCTGGGTAGAGATTGAGTACCTATATCTTTTCAACATGTTCTGGGTAGAGATTGAGTACCTATATCTTTTCAACATGTTCTGGGTAGAGATTGAGTACCTATCTTTTCAACATGTTCTGGGTAGAGATTGAGTACCTATCTTTTCAACATGTTCTGGGTAGAGATTGAGTACCTATCTTTTCAACATGTTCTGGGTAGAGATTGAGTACTTATATTTTTGCAACATGTTCTGGGTAGAGATTGAGTACCTATCTTTTCAACATGTTCTGTGTGTAGATTATCCACATATGATCCTGCCTGCACTGTCATGACATGAATTTAGTAACAAATAATTAATCACACTACAACAAGTACAAGTAATTGATAAGAAAATGATGTGTTACCTGTCTGAAATGGATTAAATCAAAGAACAGATGATAGGTGTTAAATGTCCACTCATAGATCATATCAATATTCGGAGGAAATGAAGCTTCGCAGACCAGAAATACTGTTCTATTGACCACAGCTATTTGGTTGGTGGGTGGAATTGTGATTGTTGCTGCGGCTGTAATAATTTATAGGTTAAATACTATAAATTAGAGGAGCATAAATTAGAGATTAAAGAAACTTTCAGTTATAAAGAGAAAAAAAAATTTCATTAATGCATGTTTTCCTGTGAAGGAGTGCAGGGAGGCTTTCTATGGGATGTGGAAATAAAGGCCACTTTGCCATAGCAGACTCTGCAGCATGCACAGGAAGGACTTTGATTGCACCTCCAAAAGAAAAAAATTATGTCCCAACCATGGATTTGAACCAGGGATCCAAAGACGGATGTGTCGGGCCATTGGCACAAATAAAACAGCGACACAACACATTTCCATTCTCTGGACTACATCCTGCTGGAAATCTAATAGGACCATGGTCCTGTTACAAGAGAAATTCAGCAGGAGTTTGAGAATGTACGCTAAAGAAAGAAAAGAAGAAAGAACTAGCAATCTCAAGGATCTGAGAATCGCGATCTAACCATGTGCTCTACTTCAGTTATAAGAAAGTGATATAACAAATAATCATTAATTATAAATTAAAATAAACTCATGATTGTAAAAGAGATTAATCAAAAAATAATAAATTTGAGATTATAAACAGACATAAATTATTAGAGTTTAAACAAGAACAGTCATAAATTATTAGAGTTTAAACAAGAACAGTCATAAATTATTAGAGTTTAAACAAAAACAGTCATAAATTATTAGAGTTTAAACAAGAACAGTCATAAATTATTAGAGTTTAAACAAGAACAGTCATAAATTATTAGAGTTTAAACAAAAACAGTCATAAATTATTAGAGTTTAAACAAGAACAGTCATAAATTATTAGAGTTTAAACAAGAACAGTCATAAATTATTAGAGTTTAAACAATAACAGTCATAAATTATTAGAGTTTAAACAAGAACAGTCATAAATTATTAGAGTTTAAACAAGAACAGTCAAAATTATTAGAGTTTAAACAAAAACAGTCATATTAATTAAGAACAGTTATATTATCTGTATAGAGATAAACAGAATTTGTCTCTATATACATTAGAGATTACACAACGCAGTCATGTATATTAGCTTTTTCTAGTTTAAATGAAACAATGTTTGATCATCAATGACTTCTCACTCAAACCATCCAAAGATGTAACAGATATTCTAGAAAGTAATGGAGATTTGTGTAATATTGAGCACAACATTTCCTATGCTTGTTACTGGTTATGAAGAATGTGAGTGTTAATACAATATTTCATTAAAGTACTACCATTTAATATACTAGTCTTTCCATATCTCTGTACATATATATGCAAAATGGGACTACTGTACTTTAAAGTCATAAATTAAAGAGGAGAAGCAGAAAGAAGAGCCAAGGGTAGACCTAGAGTACTCTGGATCGACAACATCAAAGAGACATTACACGAACACCAAATAACATTATCTGAAGAGAACAAGAACATTGTATCTCCCTCGACACCCGTAAAGGGTAAAATAGGAAGGAAAGAAGAAGAAAAATTAAAGATTCATCATCACTTGTCTTCTCCGCATCGAAGGAGCATGTAACAATCCTCTGATATCATTTGTCTCTTGGCTTAGTGGTACTCTGCTAGACTGTAACCTATCCATGTCATGATATTTCCCTCCTACTTGTATCTCTACCTACCTCTTGCTCACCTCTTTTCAACTCTACCTTCCAGTGAGGTTTTCAACAAGATGTCATGTCTTTTAATATGTCCAAAATATTTTATCGGTTTGATTATTATTTTCTTTAATAGTTCTCTTTTCATTTGCTGTGTGTCAGATATTTTTGTTTTCTTCTCCTTGAATAATTATTCATATCCCAAAGACAAGATTGTCTTTTTGCTGTTTGTTCATTATCTTTGTTTTTCAGCCCCACATTAGTAATTTGAGGTGAAACAAACAGAAAGTCAACAATTAGGGACTGAACAAATAGAAACTCATCAATTTCAGACTAAAAAAACATAAAGTTGTTTACTTAAAACTAAACAGAAAGTCATAAATGTGAGATTAAACACACAGAATGTCATCAATTTGAGACTAAACAAACAAAAAGTCATCAATTTCAGACTAGACAAACAGAAAGTCAGAACAAACAGAAAATCATCAATTTCAGACTTTAAAAAAAGAGAATCATCAATTTGAGACTAAATGAACAGAAACTCATCAATTTGAGACTAAATGAACAGAAACTCATCAATTTGAGACTAAATGAACATAAACTCATCAATTTGAGACTAAATGAACAGAAACTCATCAATTTGAGAGTAAAAATGTAATTATATTTAGTTCTCACACTGTAAACAAATTCTACAATTTGTTTATCAGTTTAAGTGTTTCTGTACAACCCCCTTTACATATGGAACATTATTAAGATAATCTAATTAAATACAAACTTGTAACATCCATGGTTGTAGATGCTTGAGTTTCTCCATATGAGTTAACAGCCTTGCATGTGTAGACTCCTCTATCAGCTGTTGTTATCTGAGTTATGTGCAAGTTCCCATTGGCAAATATTGTAAACTTTGAGCCATCTGTTGATTTTGCAACAAAGTGTTTTTTTAAAGTAGCAAGCTAATTTTATACAAGTAAATTTAAGTAGGAAGCCAGAGGACAATTTTTTTTTAAATTCTTGAGACTAACGGGAATTGAACCAGTCCGTTCTACGGCACCAAATCGCCTAGCAACAATTGCACATGCGTTTTTCAGTACTTGACTAACCGCATCTCCAAAAAAAGATGCGATTTCATCAAGCCATTCAAATCGTGCACACAAAGTCACCCGAACGGACTGGTTCAATTCCCGTTAGTCTCAAGAATTGTAAAAAAAATTGTCCTCTGGCTTCATACTTAAATTTACTTGTATAAACAATTAATTGAAGCAAAATTGTATTGTCTATATATGTTATCCATGTTTACAAGAAGACCTATCGGCCCTTGTATAACTAATACGGATATTATGTTATGTGTTTGTTGTTACTGAGGATATTTCAATACCTGTACGGGATTTTTGTTGTTGTTGTAATGGTCCTTGTCTCGATTGGTTCGTTCGGGTGACTTTGTGTGCACGATTTGAATGGCTTGATGAAATCGCATCTTTTTTTGGAGATGCGATTAGTCAAGTACTGAAAAACGCATGTGCAATTGTTGCTAGGCGATTTGGTGCCGTAGAACGGACTGGTTCAATTCCCGTTAGTCTCAAAAATTTTAAGCTAATTTTACCAAATTTTGAAACAATATATTTCTATTTACCCTTTTAACTTCCATTACAGAATAGGTCTTCTTCTTCTGTGTTCATTCTCAAACTCCTGAAGATTAGCAGGATGTAGTCTGGAGAACAGAGTATATTGCTTCATGATTTACAGCTTAGCTGTGATGTCTGCACCTTTTGGTCTGACACATATGACCATAACTGGTATGAGGTTTCCAACTCCATCCCCAAGACCTCCTTAATCAATGACATGCATGGAAGATAAGGGAGCCGCGTTAGTGCAGTTGTTAGCGCTCTGGCTTTGCATATGAGTTGTCCTGGGTTTATTTCCCAATTGAGGCAGAAATGTTTTTCACATTGCAATAGCTCCCGGGTTGACCCAGCCTTAAATGGGTACCGGATTAATCCGGGAAGTAAAGACTGCGAGGGAGAGGAGATGTCTACCGCCCTCATTTGCAGAGCCTCTGAAATGTGAGATCGCTAACATCTCACACCCCTACGGCATAAATAAATGCTATGGGTTACTTTACTTTTTTTTATGGAAGATAAATAGTATTGCTATTCTTTGTTCCCCTCGGGCCATGACAACACACAGGTGAGAGCAAAAATATAAAAGATATCCAAATTTTTTTGCCTTCAGTTAGTCCTCTCAGCTCTGCCCATGTTTATAACCTATTCCTTTGATAAATATTTCCTCTATGGTTTCTAGAAACATTTATGTCATTAAATATTTTCTTATGGTCTTCTTAAAGCAATGCTCTATCCCTCTACAGCATCATGTTTGTGTTCTGTGTCTGTGCAGGTTCTGTCTGTGCTGGTTTATTTTTGTCTGTGCGATTTTTATTCATGTAATATTTTTTGAATGTCTGTGCAGGTTTTCTTTATATCTGTGAATATTTTTATGTTTGTCTAGGTATTTCTTTTATGTCTGTGGAGGTGTTTTTTTGTCTGTGCATGTATTTAATGTCTGTGCAGGTTTTTATGTCTGCGCAGGTGTTATTTTTTTCTGTGAATGTATTTCATGTCTGTGACGGTTTTTATGTCTGCTCAGGTTTTAATGTCTGTACAAGTTTTCATGTCTGTGAAGATTTTCTATGTCTGTGCAGGTTTTCTATATTACAGACATGATTCAATTCTAAGACTGGAAGGATAATGATAGAACACCCCAAGAGAGTGCACATTTACCACTCTTGTTGCATATTCTAAGTGGTGAAGTTTTACTTTCAGATCTAATTTGTTGTTTCAGCTCATGTTAAACAGATGTGGCATATTTTTTTACAGAACTAACCTCATATATTATTTAATTAAACGAACTTTCCCTAAAGGCGCATGCGACATAGCATTAATCGATCTGCACATAATGCACTGGCAGATCCCCCCCCCCTTTCCTCCTCTGCCGAAACACACGTTGGAGTGGGGAGCTCTCTGCATTATGCAAAGATTGAATTGGCACTAACAGACGCTTCAAGACTTTTATCTGCTGGTCATGGAAGCTCAAAGAAATCAAACCTATTATTACCCACTGAAGATGGATGTGTCGGGTCATTGGCGCAAATAAAACGGTGACAAAATGCATTTCCATTCTCTGGACTACATCCTGCTGGAAATCTAGTAGGACGATGGTTCTGCTACAAGAGAGATCCAGTGGGAGTTTGAGAATGAGCACTGAAGAAGATGAAACCTACTATTACAAAGTTGGACTGTTATCATGTGATGAGGCCACATTTGCCTAACATGTACCGCTTTTTCTCTTTTTGCATATTATAGTTGGTGGAGTTTTACTTTCAAATCTAAATTGTTGTTTCTCTGGGTACATATTATAAGTGGTAGAGTTTTACTTTAAAATCTAAATTGTTGTTTCTCTAGCTTTCCTTTTGATGGGAATTGTTCAAAGAACTGTTACATATCCCGGATGACTGTTTTACTCAAAGTGGCTGCAGGATGCAATTCCACAACCTAGGCAGCCTTCTACTACAGAAGAGACTTTCCTGCAATCTGAAGGCCTTCTACAGATTAAAGTGTTGATTTTTTCCCAGAAGTCCATGCATGGGTGTTCATCATGCTTCATCATAGCAGAAGTAATGAGGTGGAGTAATCAACCCCATTCATAAACTTCTTAGTTGCCTTTTATGACTCGCATGGCAGGCAGAAGTTGTATTATTATATGCTACTTTCTTAGTCCCCATCAACACATCGAGCAACCCTAATAGAGAGAAATATATAGGCCTATACCTAACAAATAAACAATAAACAATATAAACTATTTAGATGCATTCAAACCTCTGTCTACTGAAATAGACCAAACATCAATAAATCTATTTGAAATGCTGTACTGCTAGTTTCTAAACTAACTATCTGACATTTCTAAAATATTGCTTACCACTGGTAATGGCAGCTCCTCCCTTTTGCCATGTAATGGTTGGAAATGGTGAACCTTCAGGTTGGCATCTCAGAGTGATGTTTCCTCCATTAGATGCCATGATACTTGTTGGTGGTGGATACTTGTTGAGGTTTGGTGCAAAAGCTGTAATAAAAAAGTTTTCATAAAAATCTCACAAAATAACATGCTCATATAGACTAGATAAACAGGTATGAATATTGAAATAAACATGAGAAAGAAAACTATTTCATTAGGTGGGAGAAAGTAAGCTCTTCAATGTTACATAACATTGTTTGTAACATATAGATGTGAGTCTTGGACAATAAATAAATAGAATAGTGGAAGATTAGAAGTGAGGAAGAGAGTTCTACAATGTTACATAACATTCATTCTATATTTAGGGAGCCGCGTTAGCGCAGTGGTTAGCGCACTGGCTTCGCATATGAGTGGTCCTGGGTTCATTCCCCAGTTGAGGCGGAAATGTTTTCAGATCGCAACGGCTCCCAGGTCGACCCAGCCTTAAATGCGTACCGGATTAATCTGGGAAGTAAAGACTGCGAGGGAGAGGAGATGGCTACCGCCCTCATTTGCAGAGCCTGTGAAATGTGAGATCGCTAACATCTCACACCCCTACGGCATTAATAAATGCTATGGGTTACTTTACTTATTCATTCATTCATTCATTAGGTGCCATGCCGGCTGGCATTGGCGCTCATGACTCTGCACAGCTCTCTATCTCCAGTATTAGGCCTATGTATCAAGATCATTGTTGTTTCCCCGCCATGCCAGGTTATCAAACTGTCTAATATTTTCTCACGTTGTTACCCTCTGTCTCTGTTGCCTTCAATCTTGCCTGTTGTGACTTATGTTCTCCAAACCTCCTTGTCTCACAACTTGGCCAAAAAATGAAGATTGTCTTTAATATTAACACTAAGTACTGTAGACCTACTTATGTGTGTTGCCATGTCTTTCTTCTTGGGAAAATATGTGGTAGTTTCCCCTTGCTTTTCACATCCATATGGTGGATATCCATTTACATCCGCTTCCTTTGGCAATGATTTATGTCAGGACATATGTCAGGCCAAGTTGCAGAGCTACCACTTATACCAGTAGCTTTTGGTCTCTTCCTTTTTCACGCCTAGCGAATATCATCACGGCAACAGAGACATCTAAACACTGACTCCCCTCCAGGAAAAATTACATATACACAATAGAAACAACACACTGCATTTATTGTTTTTGGACAATAAATAAAAAGGAAGTAGTGGATAGTGGAAGATTATAGTTGAGACATGTAGAGAAGAATACAGACTTTTGAAGACAAATGTCTCAGGCAAGTTTTATGCATTTATTATGCAGAATATGAAACCAATATATATGTAGGCTACATGAGGAACAAATAAATATATTTGTAGATCAACTATAATCAGTAGAGAAACATGGCAAACTTTAGGCCCAAATTGAAACATGATTGCCTTTCCAAGACTATCCTGAAGGGATGAGACATTTGAGGTGGGGAGAAGAAGAGAAGGGCAAAGGAAACTATGGATTGACAACATTAAAGACTGGTCAAGATTAAGTTTCTCTACAATCATACAAAAAGTAGACACAACAGAGCAGCATGGTCGTATTTTTGTTTCCATGACTCCAAGGTAGTACTCATGTGACACTAAAAGGTTATGGGTTGTGTTCATGATACATTTCTTTCTATAGGCTATTAGCTATATAATTTCTTTCTAAGCATTGGTTTCTCTCTATCTATCTATCTATATATATATATATATATATATATATATATATATATATATATATATATATATATATATATATATATATATATATATATATGGATTTCTAAGTGTGGATTTCTCTAAGTATTGATTTCTCTCAATGAGTAGATTTCTCTTTAGTATGGATTTCTCTATATAAATAACCCAAATATCGGAGGATATCCAACAAAATGGAAGTGCCGCAGTAACCAGACAAATAGAGGTAAATACAAATAAGGTAGGAAGGTTACTGGGTGATGGAACCAGTCTTAGTCTATTTAAGTGGATGTTTAGTCTGATTTATCCTGTCCTAATGTGGAAGATGATGACCTGGTCAACTCTGTCAAGATAATGATAGTTGTAGTGTTTTGATGCTGGTCTTCTTTTCTTGATAGGTGATTCCTTCTCTTTTTGCTCCTGTGTTGCTCCATCTTTTGTTATGTCTGTCTCTTCATTTCCTGGTATGCCACAGTGGGTTGATATTCACTTTATAAAACAGGTGGAAATAATATGGAACTTCTAGATAATGTCTGAATTACACAAGACAAGGCTGATTGGAGTAAGTTTATTGATGGCTCATTCTTGTTAACAGCTTAAGAAGACTATATAAGTCTTGGTTGTTAATTTAAAACAAATTATTTTAGACCAACAAGAAATACTGACCAAGCACTCTCAACTGAGCATTGCTAAATGAAATTCCATGAACATTTGTTGCTCCACACTGATACATTCCACTATGCACAGCTGGATCCAGCTTGTTGATTGTCAGTACATTCTTCTGAACCTGGGCAATCAATCAAACAATTTTTGAGTAGTTAGTTTAAACAACATTGTGGTGATCTGGGTTTCAGCTCTGGATCCATGAACTGATGGCTATGAGCTCATTTCATCTGTGGGGTAATGAAGGGAACATTTTGAAATTACCCTTGCCCCCATTCCTCAAAGACCACAAACATTTAAACAAGCTTGGACCATTAAGTCTAAGTGTCCAAACTTGTGAAATGCTTGTGGTCCTGGAAGAATGCACATACCTGTGAAATTGTGTTTCTATATTTGTGTTGATTCACTTGTCCATATTTATAGTGATGAGAGATAAATAACTTAAGATGTCCTGGCTAAAATAACATCATTTTAAATAGATGTGCATTAGCCAAATTGGCAAAAAATTAACTCAAATAGCAAGGTGTATTGGTTTCAGCTGTATGGACCTAGTCCAAACCACATTTGATGTCTTAGATTACATTTATAATGTCAGAGAGAGTTTGATTAATTATTTTGAAAATTCCATCGATGTTCTAGTTGTTATTGATTATTTATCATCTAGGGAGCCTAGGCTACATTGCTAAATATGGCTGAACAGGCTACTCTCTAAGAATAAAATTATTTTGTAAGAAACAGTTGAGGGTAGAAGGAGAAGAGGGTACATGATAAAATTCTGGATTGATGACATTAAGTAATGATCTAGGTGTGATTTTTCTACACTTCTCCAAATGGCTGAGAATAGAGATGTCTGTAGAGCTTTTTGTACTGATGCCTCCAATGTGGCACTTCTACAACTCTGATGGATTATGGGTCTTGTTATTACTGTCATTAAGAATAAAATAAAACAGATTAAGTTGCCAGGTATGTTGTTGAGATTGTGACTGAAATAAATATTAGAAAAAATCACAAGTTATTTAATTCTTATTACAGTCTATCTTACAACTTGCTTGACTGTGACTGAAATCGTGTTATTACGAGGTTTTACTTTACAAAGTAAATGTTACCTTTATGCCTCCAGCATCTTGTGTAGTGATTAATACACCATTTTTTAACCATTTATAGGTTGGTTCTGGGTTCCCTCGGGCATTGCAGATCCAGGTGAGTTGAGAGTTGATATCTGCATGCTGGTCTTGCAGTGGACTGACAAAGTATGGCGCAGCTGTTAAATAAAGTGGTTTTATTTAAGACCAGGTAGGTAAAGGTGGCTCAACAATAATTTCTGTAGCTTTTATTATAGCATAATCCCTCTAATTATATCAATAGGTGGCTGAGAGAGTTGCCCAACCCTGTTAGTGTGTCACTAGATGGCTGAAGGGACAGTTCAACACTGTTTGTTACTATATTAGTTAAACAGTTAGTCAGTCAGTTAGTTAGTCCTCAGATCATAATCAATGCATTCAAGACACATTCACTGGTGCTCCAGTCTTCCCTAAGTATGGTGTTCCAGTCTTCAATAAGTATAGTGTTCCAGTCTTCAATAAGTATGGTGCTCCAGTCTTTCCTAAGTATGGTGTTCCAGTCTTCAATAAGTATGGTGCTCCAGTCTTTCCTAAGTATGGTGTTCCAGTCTTCAATAAGTATGGTGCTCCAGTCTTTCCTAAGTATGGTGCTCCAGTCTTCAATAAGTATAGTGTTCCAGTCTTCAATAAGTATGGTGCTCCAGTCTTTCCTAAGTATGGTGCTCCAGTCTTCCCTAAGTATCGTGTTCCAGTCTTCAATAAGTATGGTGTTCCAGTCTTCAATAAGTATGGTGCTCCAGTCTTTCCTAAGTATGGTGCTCCAGTCTTTCCTAAGTATGGTGTTCCAGTCTTCAATAAGTATGGTGAGTATATCTACAATTACATGATGACAACCAGTTTCAATTATCTGCTGGTTGACAAACATTCTTTTCATTCCATAATGACATTCATTTCTGGGGACGCCAGATTTCACACCAAGCTCCTTTATTCTGGATGTGCTGCTGTGTCACTAGGTGGCTGAGAAAACATGTTGCCAGGAAGAGTAGAAAAGCAAACAGAGATGTTCAACTCTGACTATAAGTGATCCAACTGTGGCAGGAAATGCTATTCCAGAATGTGACTTTTAATGATTTCTATACACACAAGAGGGATGCAACAACTCAAGTCTGTGGTTGTGGTTGCATCTGTGGGTCACACCAATGGCCCACTAGACAAACCACCCATGCAACAGAATACCTTAGTAGATGGCATGCTGTTATATTGAGGTTCTCTTCTTATAGAAGCTTCATGGCACGTCATCTATACAATTATGCTTCTCATGCTATTATTTTGTTGTTGCAATATGTTTTATGCTTTGTATATTTTTATATATGTATGCACCCTCTGTGGTTGGTAGGGAGCCAGAGATGTACTGCACAGCACAGGGGAGGAGGAAACTTACAGCGCTGTTTTTTCCTATGGCTGATGCCCATTATAGAGGCACAGTGACTCAAGACATGACAATCCTTTTGACTTGAACATTTAGTTGCATGCCTGGAGCAATAGAAAAGATCAGCATAACTAATAGTCAATTGGTGGCAGAGAATGAGCACAGTAAACCCTATCTTGGCTGCAGTGGCTCGGAGCAGTGCATAGAAACCTGCCTTCCTGGTGGTGTGATAGTTATCTCTGGCTTAGGCCTGGGGTGGGCCAAAAATTCACAGACATCCCAGCAATATATTGCCTATGTCAAATGGCATCCATGAGCCCATTGACTGCTGGATCAGCAACCAGCCAGCCAACCGATACAATCATGGAGTTGGATCAGATCAAAGATAAGGGGTATATTTCTTCTTCCGTGTCTATGACTAGAATGCAGTACTTGGTAGTGAAGCATGGTGTTGCAAGAAGTAAGCAGCATATAGGAATCAAAATAAAAGTTAGTAACTAACAATAACCAGAATAATCAGTCATCACATGTTGACGGACATAGTGAATATGAGATAGGAGCACTTATTGACTTTGTCTGGAATGCCATGATGATGATCTGATGACTAACTAAAAACTCAACATTGTATTTCTTACATCTATGAGTAAAATTATTTTTTGTTTATCTCCCCTTGATGATAAGTAAGTGTGGCCAAAGACATTTTTAATAATTGATTCCTGTATTGAATGATTAATTTATAAATATATTGATCTTTATGTAAAATATTTTGCCTTTATGTGGTCACCTGAGGGTAAAAGAAAAAGAAGAACTAAAACAACCCTTAAAAACACAATTTTTAATGAGGGGGAATTAATAGGCTGTAAGACCATCCAGGAACTAAAGCTGCAGGCAGCGGACTGCATCATATGGAGAACCAAATCCTCTGCCCTATGTGTCGCTTGTGGCACAAAAGGAACAAACTAACTAACTAATTGATCTTCTCTGTAAGTTTTTTCTTGGTTTTTATTACTTTGTTGGTATTTTTAAAGGTTTAATGTCAACATATTGACATGTATGTACACAGTACAGCATGTTTACATGGTTTCAGAATGTAAAGTCACATAAGGCCAAATAAGCACCCATTAACAACTGTTTACCTTCGAGGATCAAGTGAAGAACTTTCGTATCACTAGCTTGAGTTCCCCGTTTCACAGTGCATCTGGAAAATATTATCAGCAACATTTAGTCAATTACATTTCTTCTTCTTCAGCATTCATTCTCAAACTCCTGCTGGACCTCTCTTGTAGCAGGATCATGATCCCTTGGAGGCATTGAGAATATAGTGACAACAGGAAAGATGGAAGGGAAAAGATCAAGGAGAAGACCTAGAGAAAATATATTGGATAGTTTGACTAAATGGCTTTGATTGATGACACCAACAGAGATGATGACATATATGGGAGATCGATGTACATGGAAATATATAATCACCAACACCAATTAGCATTTTGCTAAACCAGAAAGGGAAGCCAAAAAATATCAACACTGTGAACTGCTATGAATGTTGCAAGAAGCAACTAAGGAGGTTCTGGAGATGGTGTTGGCTGTCTCACAAATAAGTTGAAGTGATCAGTCATGTGGAAGTTGGATCAGGTAAAAAAAAGTACAAAGATTGCAGCCAAGCTGTAAACCATAACATTTGAGAATGAACACAGAAGAAGAAAAATCTAAGATGAAGCACTTTGATAGTCTTCTTCTTCAGTTTCCATTCTCTTCCACTGAGTGAGTCTCTCTTGTAGACAATAGTCCTATTAGATTTCCAGCTGGATGTAGTCAAGAGAATGTAAATGCATTGTATTGCTGTTTTATTTGTGTCATTGACCCAACACATCTGTCTTTGGTTTTTTTTAGTCAGATAATCTAATGTGAAGAACTTTTGATAGTCTAAGGTTATGTACTTTTGATAATCTAAAGTGAAGCACTTTTGATAATCTAAGGTGAAGTACTGTTGTACTGAAACATGCATAAAAAACAAAAACTTATTACTTTGAACATAAGCCCTACACATACAGACAGTGCCAATCTGAAACTCAATCTTACCTGTATAGTCCACTGTCTTCGAGCTTAGCCTCTTTAATCAAGAGTACCCGGTTCTGATCACTAAATATAACTGAAGCTGGCATCGGTTTATCATCCCTCGACCACTCATAGGTAAATACTGTAGTTGATCTGAAAATAATAATAGGGTTTATCATCCCTTGACCACTCATAGGTAAATACCTTAGTCGATCTGAAAATAATAATAGGGTTTATCATCCCTTGACCATTCATAGGTAAATACCTTAGTCGATCTGAAAATAATAATAGGGCTTATCATCCCTCAACCACTCATAGGTAAATACCTTAGTCGATCTGAAAATAATAATTTTTGTCGATATAAATTAGTAAAGTACTGTTTGTAGGAAAGAAATGAGTTATCTTTAGTCCACACTGGAAAAGCCCAGAAGAGCTCTGATACTCATCTACATAAATTTGTCTGAGTGTAGCAGCTTAGAGTTTCAATTTGTGATGATTTTTCAGAGAATTTCTATTATATTTCTCTTTCCTGGTTGCTCCATCTTTACTCCAATCTCCACAGCCTTGAGAGAAACCATAACTCACATTTATGAAAATTGCTGAAATATAAATTGCTCTTTAGTGCATTGACTATGTCAGATATATCCATTTTTTATACTTCTTCTTCTTCAGCGTACATTCTCAAATTCCCACTGAATCTCTCTTGTAGCAGGATCTCTCTTGAATCTCTCTTGTGCTTAGCTCATCATAAACTCTATCAGGTAATTTCTTAACTCATCCTAAACTATCTCAGGTAATTGCTTTGCTCCTGATTCACTATCACAGAAAACTGTCAAGATTACCATTCACTATCACAGAAAACTGCCTAGATAACCATTCACTCAAATAGAAAATTTCTTAGCTAATCATGCAATCTTCAGGAAATTGCTTAATTCACACTCTCACTGGGAATTTCTTAGCTCCCCATTCACTTTAACTGGGAATTTCTTAGCTCCCCATTCACTTTAACTGGAGATTTCTTAGCTCCCCATTCACTTTAACTGGGAATTGCTCACCTCACCATTCACTCTGACTGGAAATGGTTTAGCTCAACATACACTCAGGGAACTTCAACCTCCTCTTGCACTTGGTACTAATTTTCTCTTGATCATTAAAAAGACAAAACTTCCAGTGTAGTTACCGTAACCTTAAAGATATAAAATAGTAACATTTCTACCAGACATTATAGTAGGTAACTAGGTAAGACGTGGGCATTGACTACCCCAAACTGATGGTCAAAGCAACCCAAAAATGTTCTGCTGAAATCGTACATACTGAGCCGAAATCACATTCCAGCTGTAAATCATGATACAATGAATTATTTTCTCTGGATTACATCCTGGTAACAAGCAGGAGTTTGAGACAGAAAGTTTTACATCATAAACACTTACGATCCATAAGCAAAGCACTCTAGTCTGATATCTTGTCCTTGTAATGGAGGTTTAGGAAATACACCTATGAAGTCATTTTGTATCGCAGGCCCCCATTCAGCGAGCGGAGCTGTAAAATACATATGTAAATAATGTTATGTCTTTTATATTATAATAATAATAAGACCCAAAACCCGTCAGGGTTGTAGGGGTGACACACTGAATACATCAGCACAAAAAGCTCTTCAAACATCTCTTTCCTCAGCTGGTGGACAGAAAAAACACTGCTTCAAAGACACATCCCATAGACACCCTCTACAGTTGTCAATTCTGTAGAAGAACTTTTTGTGCTCGCATTGGACTTGTTAGTCATTTAAAAACGCACTATTAACTTTATTACTTTTTTATTACTTATTGTTATTATTATTATTCTGGTTGAGTTTTTGGTCATCAGCGAATACGACGGACGAACATCATCATCATCCTCAGCCATTCTGAGCAATGTCGAACAAATCATTCTCAGACCATTCCTTGATGTTATCAATCCAGAATTTTCTCTGTTCTTCTCTCCTCCTTCCACCCTCGACTGTTCCTTGCAAAATAATTTTAGAAGGTCTGTCATGTCTTGTTACATGTCTAAACCAAACAAGTTTACAATAATTTCACCACTGTCAGAGTGGTTCTTGATGTCCTTCAAGTTTGTTTATATGTCGGTGGACAAATATATTTGTTTTGTATATAGAAATGAATGGATATTTGTTTGTTTAAATCCCCAGATATTATGAGCAATAAAGCTCTTGTATTCTTTTATGCTAATTCAATGTGGGGGGATTCTCCAGAGCTTTAACTTTCAGCAGTTTGCAATATTTTGAGGAAAAAAGACTACTATCCTTCTTCTTCAGCATTTGTTCTCAAACTCCTGGAAATTAGCAGGATGTGTTGCATCATTGTTTTCAGCTTGGCTGCGATATCTGAGCCTTTTAGCTAAACACATCCAACATCAGCATGATTCTGGTCAGAAAGCCTCCTTAGTCACCTCTTATGACATGCTTGGAAGGTAAACAGTGTTGCTATTCTTTGTTTCCCTTTCTAGCACCGGAAGAACATGGGCGGCTTTCTACTCAAAGGAGGGGGAAAAGGAATTATGTAGATCAAGTGTTGTGAGGCTTCCACAAAAAAGAAAGCTTCACTATATAGCCATCTCAGCTATTATGGGTTTCCTTTGCATGGTGGTTAGTCTGTTGTGTTACCAGTTACATCTTTAGACCATCTGCATGACTAATTATAAGAATCTATTATTTGTTAAAAGTTAACAGTAAAAATAACTATAGGCCTATCTATTATTGGGAAAATACAGCAGAAACAAAATTATAGAAAAGTTGCTATGAAAAAGAAACTTTACATGAGAAAATATAGCAATGTAACCTTGGAAAAAAAACTTCACATGAGAAAATACAAAAATGTAACATTGGAAAAGAAACTTCCCAAGAGAAAATATAGAAATGTTAGTTAGTTAGTTTGTTTCTTTCATGCCACAAGCGACACATAGGGCATAGGTTTTGGTTCTCCATATGATGCGGTCCGCTGCCTGCAGCTTTAGTTCCTGGATGGTCTTACAACCTACCGGTATTAATTCCCCTTCTTTAAGAATGGTGTTTTTAAGGGTTGTTTTAGGTCTTCCTCTTTTTCTTTTACCCTCAGGTGACCACATAAGGGCTGTTGGTTTATTCTGTTTACATCTAGTCGTAAAACGTGACCAAGGTATTTCCATCTTCGTTTTCTTATGATGTTTGAAACATACTCTTGGTGTGTTTTGTCTCATAGAAATGTAACATTGGAAAAAAAAATTTCACAAGAGAAAATATAGAATAGAAATTATGGAAAATAAATAAACAATAATTGAAACATAGGCCTAACTTATTTGGGACGTTACTTTTCAACAACTAATACCTGTCAACAAAGGTTTTAGCCTACAATGTAACCTTGCCTGTCATATTTGATGGTGAAACCCTTATATCACTGATGCAATGTTTTTCATAATGTTCAGATTTAGGTGTTTCCTGGCAATATAGATGTATTCTAAGACAGAATTTACATGCCAGTTTGTACAGTTTCTAATGAGATTATTAAAGAATTGGCTTCAATGTAATCTTAAACAAGATTTCAAGACAAAAATCAATTCAAATAATTTCTTCTTTTTCTTCCTCTTCTTCTTCTTATGGTCCATGCCATGTGGCATTGGTTATCATGTCTTTTCACAGCCTTCTATTTCTTGTGCTGTCAATCATCTCCAATACTGATGTTCTCCCATGCCACAATGCTAGATTGTCAAGCATCTTTTCTCTTGGTCTTCTCTACCTCTCTTATGCTTCAACTGACCTGCTGTTACACTGTGTTCCATCTTTCCTCTACTCATGACATGTGCAAAAAAATTTGGACTGTCTCTTTCTGGTGCAGGTAAGCAGCTCTCTTTTTTGAATTAACTTCTTTCAAGATATCTTCATTATGCTTTTTATTTGTCCGATTATAATTTATAATTATATTATGTCCGAATTTGCAGGCTTATGTTTTCATCATTTATTAATTCTTCTATTTTAATCATGTATTTATTATTCCTACATTTTAATCATGTATTTATTATTTCTATATTTTATCTTCTTCTTATGGATTTCTTCCCAAACTCTACAGTTTAGCAGGATGTAGTCTGGAGAATGGAATGCATTGTGTCATAATTTGAAGCATTGCTGCAATATCTGCACCTTTTGATCTGACATATTGAACTCCAGCATGGCTTCTTGGTTACTTTTATCTTATATGGAATGGAACAGCAAACTCCACCCCAAAACCTCTTTAATCACCTCTTGCAACATACATGGAAGGTAAAAAGTGTTGCTATTGTTTGCTTCCTTTGGGGGTCTGGTAATACACAGTGATTGGTATATTTATGTTTAACGGGTGTATTTGACAGACATGATACAAATTCATGTGGCACATAACTCAAGGTATAATTAAAATTCTAAAACTCACCTTGATCATCAACTATGAGAGGAATGGGAAGACTGGTTCTCATTGGTGGCTGGTTGGTTCCGATCGTGTACCTATTTACTCCAGTCAGAGTTGCTAAAAAACATAATATTATTATCTTTCAATGCATATTCTTAGCATTCTTCTGTAGAACCACATCTTTATTGTCTCTAATTTCCCACTTTCCAGTTTGTTTGCAACTTTGACTACTCTGTCTTAATACGCATGCCATGATATCACTAAACATGGACACATGCCTTAGTTTCCGTCTGGCTACACCGCATCCCTTAGTTTCCATCTGGCTACACCACATCCTTTAGTTTCCATCTGGCTACACTGCATCCTACAGTTTCCATCTGGCTACACTGCATCCCTTAGTTTCTGTCTGGCTACATCACATCCCTTAGTTTCCATCTGGCTACACTACATCCCTTAGTTTCCATCTGGCTATACTGCATCTCTTAGTTTCCATCTGGCTACACCGCATCTGTTAGTTTCCATCTGGCAACACCGCATCTCTTAGTTTCCATCTGGCTACACCGCATTCCTTAGTTTCCATCATCTGGCTACACCGCATTCCTTAGTTTCCATCTGGCTACACCTCATCTCTTAGTTTCTATCTGGCTACACCGCATTTCTTAGTTTCCATCTGGCTACACCGCATTCCTCAGTTTCCATCTGGCTACACCGCATCCCTTAGATGATAAAACGTCTTGCCTCAAGTTATGAAGTGAGTGGGTGCCATCTGAGCAGACCTGGTTCAAATCCCAATTGTTGCATTATTATTTTTCTTTAATAATAAAACCTATATTTTTCTATGTTATATTATTCATAAACACTGGTAATGCAATAACTCACCATAGGTAATGCAATAACTCACCATAGGTAATGCAATAACTCACCATAGGTAATGCAATAACTCACCATAGGTAATGCAATAACTCACCATAGGTAATACAATAAATCACCACATTTAATGCAATAACTCACTACAGCTAATGCAGTAACTCACCACAGGTAATGCAATAACTCACCCACAGGTAATGAATGCAATAACTCACCACAGGTAATGCAATATACCTCACCACAGGTAATGCAATAACATACCACAGGTAATGCAATAACTCACCACAAGTAACACAATAACTCACCACAGGTAATGCAGTAACTCACCAACACATGTGTACTGTGATTCATCAGTTCTGGTCACTTCAGAAAAATACAACTTGCCATTGTTGGACATGAATATATACTTCTGAAACTGTGTCCGGATAAATTGCTGGTCAGTTCCCTTGAACCACTGGTAGCTGATGGCTGTTGGAAATTGCATCCTGTATTAGTGTCTTTATAATAACATTAGCTATGTACATATGTAAGGATGGACAGACAAACAATAGCAAAAAGAAAACTACACCTGTTTGGTCATATAAAGAGACACAACTGTTTAGAAAGACAAATAATGGAGGGCAGAGCACCTAAGCGTAAGAAAAAAGGCAGACAAAAAAAAAGATGATTGACTGATGATATTAAAGATAACATGAATACATTGTTGGAAAATGAAAGCCGCATGGACCATGGCAGAGAATGATTCAGTGAGTTCATTGGGAAAAAGTTTCTAGAGAGAATACATCACATGACAAATGTACATATAATGAGAGCAGAACCTGCTCTAAACATAAATTATAAAAATTCTAGAAAACATGAATAAATTAATGTTCCTGTAGTCAGGTGAAACATGGTTGATCATTTCCATCAGATAGTAGAAAATTAAATTTTCAGAACATGTTTCATGAGTTGAATCTGTACACTAAAGTTGAAGTTGTGGGCCCTTATTTCATGGTTATTTACAAGAGGCTGAACATGATCATGTCACTCTACTGTCCCTTGATGTCCTCACCTCTCTTCACTGTCCCCTAATGTCCTCACCTCACTTCACTGTCCCCTGATGTCCTCACCTCACTTCACTGTCCCCTGATGTCCTCACCTCACTTCACTGTCCCCTGATGTCATCCTCTCAGTTCATTGTACCCTGATGTCATCATCTCAGTTCACTAGTAAATCTCATTAAATTCTACTTACCTGTTTTGTAGTAGATCTAGCTACATTTTATTTACCTGGTTTTTAGTGAATCTCGTTAAACTCTACTTACTGGTTTGTAGTATAACTCGCTACATTTTGTTTATCTGGTTTGTAGTAGATCTCGCTAAATTCTACATATTTTTTTGTAGTAGATCTTGCTACATTCTACTTACCTGGTTTGTAGTATAACTTGCTACATTCCACTTGTGCTCCCTCATAAGCTTTTCCTCTAGTGCCTGCATCAGGAACATTGTTGAACTCACCCATATCTGTTTGTGAAAATCAATGTAAACTATTTGTTGAACTACCAATGGTGGATAAATGTAACATGGATTGTTATAGAATTAACTGTCAATGGTGGATAAATGTAACATGGATTGTTATAGAATTAACTGTCAATGGTGGATAAATGTAACATGGATTGTTATAGAATTAACTGTCAATGGTAACTAAATGTTGGGTGCCATTTAATCTACTTATGGTGAGTAAATTTGTAGTGGAAAGTAGTCTATTTATGGTGAGAAAATTTGGGCTGGAAAGTAGTCTATTTATGGTGAGAAAATTTGGGCTGGAAAGTAGTCTATTTATGGTGAGTAAATTTGGGCTGGAAAGTAGTCTATTTATGGTGAGTAAATTTGTAGTGGAAAGTAGTCTATTTATGGTGAGTAAATTTGGGCTGGAAAGTAGTCTATTTATGGTGAGAAAATTTGGGCTGGAAAGTAGTCTATTTATAGTGAGTAAAAGTAATGTGCAATGTAGTTTATTTATGGTGAGTAAATATAGGTTGCAATGTAGTCTGTATATGGTAAATATGCAAAATACGCTAAATCAAACATTTCTGTGAGTGTCAGTTCTGAGATGGGTAATGATATTAATTCAAGTTGTAGTAGGGTTGATTATGTCTGCCTGGCAAGAATATCCTACGTCAGGTTAAATTTACTACAGACTCGATAAACCTGTGACAGTCGTCCAACATGTCAATATAGTATCTGTGTCAACAAGACACTATCTGTATCTGGGCTCTGTGACATGAAGAATCATCATCCACTGTGTCTTTGAAATAATCAAAATATCAATCAAGTACCATAATAAATATAATATTAAGAGCCACAACTCATCAGAATCATATGGCTGCTACATTGAAGACATCAGAGTCATATGGCTGCCACATTGAAGATATCAGAGTCATATGGCTGTCACATTGAAGGCATCAGTCATATAGCTGCCACATTGAAGACATCAGTCATATGGCTACCACATTGAAGACATCATAGTCATATGGCTGCCACATTGAAAACATCAGCACAAAAAGTCCCGAACACATCAGTACTCAGCCATTTAGATGAGTATAGAAAAATCATGCTTGGATCATTATTTAATGTTGCCAATCCAGAATTTTCTCTTTCAGCCTCTTCTCCTTCTACCTTCAACTGTCCCTTGCAAAATAGTTTTAGAATGTGCCCAGTCATGGTAAATTATACAGAGTAGTGTAGTCAATCATGTTTCTCCACACTAAATGTTACTAAATGTTTAAGTTTCCTCTTTTCCCCATTTTCTAAGTGACAATAATCATGACCTGTAGAGAACACCTAACAAATATTTCAAAAAGAGCACTGAGTCAACATACAACTGGAACCCTCAGCCGTTATACCCTAAAAGATTTACTGAAGTGAAGATCTGAGCACATATGGACATGTCTGGTGTGCAAAGAGGATAATAAATATACCTAATACCTAATCATTTGTCCAATTAATCTTTCCTATATTCCTCGTCTTTACTATAATGTGGTTATACAAGTAAATTCAAGAAGGAAGCCAGAGGATAAATTAAAAATTCTTGAGTCCAACGGGAATTGAACCAGTCCGCTCAATGGCACCAAATCGCCTATTATAGGCAAATAGGCGATTTGGTGCTGTAGAGCAGACTGGTTCAATTCCCGTTGGACTCAAGAATTTATAAAGTGAATGTGCATTGACGAAAGTGTTAGATTCTAGATAGGAAACAGTAGTCAGTGAAGCTAAGTCTCAAATACTTTTGAACACCTCCCATCAGTTAAAACACACTTGTAGATTCATGTACTTTACATAGACTGTGATGCATTACTGAGTTCAATAGATCTATGCATATATGCTGTCACAGACTGAAAGAAGAACAAATAATAGAAACAATGTAACCCGACCATGTATGTCATATGAGGTGACTAAAAAGGCTAGGTTTGTGCTGTTATCTGTCCCGTCACATAGAAGGTCAAAGCAATCCAGGAGCCATATTGAGACCAGATATCTCAGGCTAAAAGGTGCATATATCACAGTCAAGCAGTAAACCTTTACAATGCATGCAGGTCTCTGGACTACATCCTGCTAATTTGCAGGAGTTTGAGACACAACACATATGGTTCTCTGGACTACACCCTGCTAATCTGCAGAGTTTGAGACAATCGAAATTTCTACTTACTGCGCAAAACTAAAATCCAACAGGTAGATCCAGGAAAAGGGTACACTTTGTTGATCTACCTGAGTTTGAGATACAATACATACAGTTCTCTGGACTACACCCTGCTAATCTGCAGGAGTTTGAGACACAACAGAATAAGATAACAAATGTAAGCCAAAAAAAACATCAATCAAGAAGCAACACCCCATCTCTATTCTTAAAGATTTGTGATTTACAAATGATTATACAAATTTCGCTGATGATGGATGTGTTGGGCCATTGGCGCAAATAAAACGACAACACAATGCATTTCCATTCTCTGGACGACATCCAACTGGGAATCTTGTAGGACCATTGTCCTGTTACAAGAGAAATCCAGCGGGAATTTGAGAATGAACGCTGAAGAAGAAGAAGAAGATACAAATAAAACCTCACTTCCAAATGAGATATCCACATAGCTGCTAATGATAGTTCCAAACTTGTTCTCTGCCCAACATTGGAACCTGTCTGAATCCTTAGCTTCATTTGGCTGTAATATTGTCAGCTTTCCATTTGTGATGGCATACCTGGCACATAGAAATGTTTACCTCAACATTGGTTAACAAGAGAACTTTATATAGGCCTATTTTATATCTTTAATTATTTATATATCCTCAAGGATTTGTCTGTTTCAAATAATATTTATAAAACAACCATCATTATTTCATTGATAAAATAATTAGCAATATTTTATTGACAAAACATCAAACAATATTTCTTTATTAAAACAGCCAACAATATTTCATTGATAAAATAACCATCAATATTTCATTGATAAAATAATTAGCAATATTTTATTGATAAAATAATTATCAATATTTTATTGACAAAACATCAAACAATATTTCTTTATTAAAACAGCCAACAATATTTCATTGATAAAATAATATGAGATGTTTCATTGATTTTAAAATATAGGATATTTCATTAATGTAATAATATAATAAATTTCATTTATATAAGACACTTCATTGATGTAGATGATTGATCTTCATTGATGTAGATGATTGATCTTCATTGATGTAGATGATTGATCTTCATTGATCTGAGATGTTTCATTGATAATTCAACCATAAATATTACATTGCTAAAATAACCAGCAATATTTTATTGATAAAACAATCTGAGATATTTGAGCAATAATATAACCAATGATGTTTTAGTGATAGATGTATCATGATGTCAGCAAGAACATAACCTTTGTGGTTAATAATACCATAACCATTGATATTTAAATGATAATTTACTCAGAGTATCAATAAAGTAAACATAAATAAAATCCCCACTCATTCGTCTGTGTAATATTGGAAATAATACCTTACTTTCAAAACTGTCATTACTGCCTGTTTTCCTTTGAAGGAGTGCAGCAAGGTTTTCTATGGGCTGTGTAAATAAAGGACTATTTGCCATACCAGATGCCATGATATGTACATAAAGGATTTTGATTGTACCTCCGAAAGAAAAAACCCTGTCCCAACCATGGATTGAACCCGGGACCTAAGGATCTGAGACCACATGGCCATAACCACATGACCATGTGGTCCACCAATACCTTACTGCCCTGAGGTATATAGGAAATAACATGTTACTCCGTTGATGTAGATTGGTAATAATATGTCACATCTACATTTTGCTATGACTATCAGCCGTTAGGAATAATATGGTTAGCATGAAAACTAATTTTACTTTCCATCTGATAGCCATGCTTCAACTGTATTTGAAAATATAGCATTAAAAAAAACTATCTTGGCAGCTTAAATTACTTCTAGACTAAACGCAAAGTGCTTTTAAGTGACTCGCCCTATCTATAGTATAGATGTGAATGTCTGCTGAACAAACATCATGGCATAGCCTATGTCTGTACTAACCTGCTGTCTGTTTTTTCCGTGATTTCTTTATTGAGATTTTCTCCCTTAAACCACCGGTATGTTGCTGTGGGGTTAGCTTGCGCAACACAATCCAGACTGACAGGTTCAACTTGAAAATCTGGTCGACTGATAACAACTACACTTTTAGGTTCCACAATAAAATGAGGCCCCATCTCTAAGTTTGAAAGATCTGGATTTTCAATGCCATAGTCTAGAGAAAAATATAATTAATTATTATAACTAGAATGTTATATATTAATTATTATAACTAGAATGTTATATATTAATTATTATAACTAGAATGTTATATTTATTCCTTCCAGCTTGCTCATCACATTATATGAAATATAACGTATATTGTAGAAATAAGTATTAATGTGTTACAAAACTTATGATATACTGATAAGATAATGAAAATATTGATAGTAGAAAAGAACATGAATAATAAAATCTGAAGTTTCGGTAGAATATCTTCATCAGAAAAATAACAATACAATAATAGATTATCATTGGGTATTCTCTGGCTATCTCGTAATTATATAGGCCTATGTACATATCATGATTACAGTATTATAAGTAGGGTCACATAGGCCTACACTTAACAAAAAGGTAGATGTGGTAACCTTTAAAAAGAAATTTAATGCAAAAAGTCTATTTTTTAACTCTTTGTTCGTATAGTATTCCTTTTTTTTTTAAAGGAGAGAAAGGTAGTTTTAATACTTCTCCTCTCTTACATTTTCTTTTCTGCTAAGATTATATATGATGTTTTAATTACCTGGATGGGGGTGGATGGGAAATCCTCAAACCGCAGATTCATCTATCTACAACCCTACCGATACTCAGAGAATAGCACCCCCAACAATAACACTTCTTCTTCTTCTTTTGTTCACTCAAAACATGTCTATATCTGTAATAAACTTCCGATTTGGAGAATTTTCTCTAGGTAAGACAAGGATGTATTTTATCACCCAACCTATTTAACATACTGGTACACATAGGGAACATATTTTATCCACCAGCTTATTTAACATACACAAAGAGAACATTTTTAAACATATAGAAGGAATACCAGAACAAGATAAGTGGGAAAATAATAAACATTCTGCGATATACAGATGACACTGTTCTTTTAGCAGAAAGTCAGCAGGAACAACAAAGACTAATAGGCCTATCAAGTAAAGAATGTGAACTAGACATAAACATCCAAAAAGCAAAAACCATGATAATCTGCAAAATCACAAAAGAACAAGGATTAAACATAAAAATACATGGATAGATACTGTAACAAGTAGAAAATTATCAATATCTCTGACACATAGGCCTATGCCTAATCACAAATGGTGACAGATGTGAAACAGAAGTTAAAAGAAGAATAGGAATGACTAAACATACTTTCAATGACATGAGGACAATATTAACATCTTAACAATTACAAACAAACTAAAATTGAGAATTATAAAATGCTACATCTATTCTATAATGTATGACTCAGAAACATGGACAACAAGCAAATAACTCAAAGATAAAAGGAGTTGATGTCTTTGATGTGTTGTTGTATAGAAGAATAGGGAGAACTTTATGGATAGAGAAGAAAACAAGTACAGAGGTTCTAACAACACTTCGCATGAAAAAATAACTATGAAAATAAATAAATATGAAACAAATAAAGTATTTCGGACATATTAAAAGACATGATACCTTGTTGAAGACCTTACGTGAAGGTAGAGTTGAAGAGTTGAGGGGAGGAGAGCAAGAAGTAGGCAGAGATATAAGTGGGATAGAAACATCATGAGCTGGATAGGTTACAGTCTAACATAGTGCACCGCCAAAGCAAGAGACAGGGAATGTTGGAGGTCCATTGCAGCCAACCTTAATTGTGAAAACGGCACTTGATGATGATTCTCTAGGTGCTCAAGTAGGTCTAAATCAGACAGATGCTATAGGCCTATTCATGTCAGCATCAAGACAATCTAGCTTCAAATATTTGTTATTAAAGACTAAACACTGTATGGGAAAACTCACCAAAACCTCTGTTTATGAGTATAATTCTGTAGGCCTCTAGTACTGATATTTTACAAATATACGGTCTTTTCACCAAACCATCACCCGTAGTCCAGCCTGGACCAGTTTCTGTGAATATAAATACATATTAATCCCACATTTAAGTATTGAAACTAGAGTATTCGGAATACATCAATTATTATAATCAGAATGTTCGAAAACATGTTGCTTAACATACATGGACAGCATAATTTGGATATCTGCACCGGTTGTCCTGATGGGGTATTCTTTATCTTGTCAGATTGGATATCTGCACCGGTTGTCCTGATGGGGTATTCTTTATCTTGTCAGATTGGATATCTGCACCGGTTGTCCTGATGAGGTATTCTTTATCTTGTCGGACTGGATATCTGCACCGGTTGTCCTGATAGGGTATTCTTTATCTTGTCAGATTGGATATCTGCACCAGTTGTCCTGATGAGGTATTCTTTATCTTGTCGGACTGGATATCTGCACCGGTTGTCCTGATGGGGTATTCTTTATCTTGTCGGACTGTATATCTGCACCGGTTGTCCTGATGGGGTATTCTTTATCTTGTTGGACTGATATTATTCTTTGATCTCTACCTAAAAAACAAAAGCTATGAAAATTATCAAGTCTGCAACACCAATAGATATGCATATAATAAATGATATCAAAGTGAAACACGGAAAAGAATTTAAATATCTGTGCAGCATTTTTTCTGAACATGGAAGACTAGACAGAAATAGAAATAAGGTGTCAGAAAGCACACACAGTTACTTACTAACTTTCACCATTAGGCATACTCCTCTACCAAAATATCAAAATATAAATCAATAGCTATTTTATTTGTTTACTAGTGGTTTTGCCTCATATGGTCGAGGCCCGCCTTTAAACCTAGGACAGGTATTCATGTCGGTTATATCAGGGCGTATCAATAGCTAGATAATATCTACAATTTTTATACCAACAGTCTGCTATCAATGTCAAACATGGTCTCTAACAGTAACAGGTTCACAGCAGAGCAAAATCGTTACATGTGAAATGAAGTGTCTGGGGAAAGATTCAATGATGGTTACCAAACTAGATAAAATAAGAAATGAAGAAATTAGGAAAAGATTATTATAGGCTAATATAATGCATTGAACATATCGAAAGACAGCAAGTAAAATGGTTCGGTTACCTTATGAGAAAGAACAGAACCAAATAAGCCTACTAATAAGAGTAGGCCTATATAGCAAAAGAATATCCGGATATAAAGTCAAAGGTAGACCAAGAAAACGGTGGGATAGAAAATATCAAGATAACCTTGAATAAATATGGACTTTACACAACCAAGGCTACACATCTTGCCTTGGAAAAACAAATGAGGATCCCTACGCTTAACAGCAAGTACAGATTTGATCAACCATCATTCACCTGGGGAAATAAAACGATAGATCCCTACCTCGTTATCAGACCTTCTCTGTTGTTCCGCAATCACCACACTGACCACACACTTGCGGAGCAGGTTCTGATATAATATTATGATTGACTAACATCTATGTTAGCAGATATTTATTAAGTGATAAGAACTCTTGGGAATAAGTGGCAAACTGTGTCAACGTAACTATGGTAGAAATTATGACAACTACAAAGAACTCAGAGATTTGAACACAGGCATGGAAGACACGAACTCGAGAACTCGACAAGATAAATTGCAGACATAGCATTTTTTTTTGGCTGTAGTGATTTTCTAGGAAATATAAATACATCAGTAGTTTGCCGTTGCTTTCTGAACTGTCCATATACTCAAATGCCTGTGGCAGGAATCGAATTCGATATCACCACAGAGTTGGACAGAGCACGAACTCTAGAAAAGAAAAATAGCAGAATTGGTGCAAATATTGTGGTGATTGTCTTAGATCAACAATCTATAAAACACCAGAATGGAGAAAATTATGCTTGCAAAAACTAATACTATATTACAATGCCGTGGTGACAGGGCTACCTAAACCACAATCTTCATTATATTTTAGGGTCAAGGTTTTGATATAACCAAATTTGAGTAACGTCCACTGTTGAAAAGAAGGTACCCCGCCACAGACGGATGTGTCGGGCCGTTGGCGCAAATAAAACGGCGATACAACGCATTTCCATTCTCTGGACTACATCCTGCTGGAAATCTAGTAGGACCATGATCCTGCTACAAAGAAGATCCAGCGGGAGTTTGAGAATGAACGCTGAAGAAGAAGAAGAAGAAAAGAAGGTACCGGTAGGTCTACTTCACTTGAGTGTTATTAATTTCTTAATCTATCAGGGCCATGAACAATTTTCATTAATTCATTCATTTTCCTTTTGCGCTGAAGTTAGCGCATAGGGCAGAGGTCAGAACTCTCTCCAATTATGTCTGTTCAAAGCTATTCTGTGCAGTTCTTGAATAGTATGAATATTGATTGTTTTACTTTCTCTAAGTATTGTTCTTCTGAGTGTTTATTTTGGTCTACCCCTTGCTCTTTTGCCTGCAGCTATCCATCATGAAAAATTCATGGTGGACAATTAAGAAGGTGGACACAAGACATCGAAACAGACCAGTAGATACGTTTCCATAAGAGAGGGGGGTACTTACCTGAAAAAAGAGCATTTTTGCGTTTTCGTGTGTCAATACTACCTTTTTGTGACATTTTGATGATCTTATTGTGAAAAATCGGGAAGGGGGAAGGGAAGATGGATTCGTTTGTGACCCAAATTTTAGTTAAGTTTCTAGTACTAAAAGAAATGTTCTGGTTTCTAAGACGGGGAGGTTTTAACCCCCCCCCCCCTTCTTCTCCACGGCATCAAGCACCACCTGAGATGCCACTTATAGTAGTGTAACACATTAGTCAAAGATGAGCAGATAAGAAAAGTTCTAACAGCTGCCATGCTGTATCCTGTCAAGGAAATACGAGGATACGCTACTCAACCTCTGTATATAATTATTAACATTAATTTTTCTGTTAGTTATAACTGATCAGTGCCGTAGATAGGCCTATATGTTCAGTTGGGGGGGGGGGGGGGTTGTGCAGGACTGGTACTTAAAAAAAAAGGTAATTTCCTCGCCTTTTCGATAGGTCCATTTTTCCATGACTGTTTCTTTTTTTTTTAAAAACAAAGCCATAAAAATGAGAGGAGGAAGTTACTCGCTTATCGGTTCGGCTTGCTTAAGTATAACTAATGCCCTGTTACTGGATGGGAGGGGGGGATACACCCGCTTACCTACGGGCTTGTAACAGATAGTTATTGATACAATGTTGGAATTACTTAGTAACGACTATTAAAATATCGGCTTATCTTCGGCAAACTGCTGCTTGGTTGGTTGGGTTGGTTGCTGATCCAGCGGTCCATGGGCTCATGCCCGTTGACTCAATGCCATTGTGTGATATATGCATGTGTTTATGAGCTGTTGTTTTGTTTGATATAATTTGTTCCATTTATCTGGCCTTGGAGGGAGAAGCGGCAAACCGCTAAATTAAGCAAACACAAAAATATCGGCTTATCTTCGCCAATCCGCTAAAACAGCCAGTTAATTAAGCAAACCCAAAAATATCGGCTTATCTTCGCCAATAAGCTAAAACAGCCAGTTAATTAAACACACCCAAAAAACCGATAAGCTTTATTTTTGGTTCAGTAAAAATGTACCTCTTATGGTGAGTTACGCTCCCTTCAACCACGAAGGTTAGTCCAATTTTGTTATATCAAAACTTTAAAACCATCAAACAAAATAGTGGATTTCGCGATTCTGGTTATCCAGTCACCAAGACGTCCGGAATTACGACAAAAATTTTAATTGGGCTGCCTATAAGCCACTAAAATCTCACTATTTAGGCTATAGTTACTTCATGCAGGACAGGAAAGCCCTCACGAAGGTAAAGCGTCTTATGCCTTTTTTAAAAAAAAACCTACAGTCATCAAACAGCAGCTATAAAATTCAACTATTAATAAAGAAATTCACATAAGAAATAGGTTAAAGAAATATTTAGACAACTGATAACTTAGAAGAAAAAAACATCACTCACTTCCAAATGCGTAAATTATGACTCCTTTAGGTATGGTAGTATTTAATGGGTTTAGCCAAATGGAAGTTAGTGAAGGGTCGATAGGCTCTCCCGTACTGCTCCATACATAACCTGTACCATTTAGTAGTCTGTTTGCATTTGTGTCTGGCACCCCGCTTGTATACCATTCTTGCCTGGTCGAGAATAATGTCGAGGATTACACAAAAATGGTATTCTTATTAACACTTATAGTCTTCTTCTTCAGCATTCGTTCTCAAACTCCTGCGGATTAGTAGGATGTAGTCCGGAGAATGGAATGCGTTGTGTCATTGTTTACAAATTTGATGTGATATTTGCGCTATTCGGCCTGACACATCCGACTACAGTATTGCTTCTGGATAACTTTGACCCTAAATGGGATGAAACAACTAACACCACCCCATAACCTCCTTACTCACCATTTACGACATGCATGGAAGATAGTGTTTACTATTCTTTGCTCCACTTAGTCGCGCCCCGGTGACACGGCGTCTTCGTAGTTAACTTCAGCAATAGCAAGATACTGTCACAACAGATTGTTTCACTGACCTTTTAGTGATTATCTGAACCGATGGCAGTACACTCCAGGCATACTCATGGTAGCTTCGCCTCTTTCAGCAGATGGCGAAGTGTATGGCTGTTGACATTTCATGTGGCGATTTGATTGTATATTTTCATAATTCTACCTGTCAATAGTCCTCTTTACTATCTCGCCGAGCAACTCCAAACTCATTTAATCTCTTTTATAACATTCTCATCCACAATGGTATCCTGGTCCAACATACGCATATAGGGTTACCATACGTCCGGGTTTCCCCGGACACGTCCTCTTTTTATGCATCAACACAACAGAAAGCACCATCGACTTATACAGTTTGGTGCTTTGGAGAGAAGAATACAGACATTTTAAAACAGATATTACAGACGAATATTGCATCCATTATACAGAATATAAAATCAACATACGCTTCTACATGAGAAACAAAATAAATACTCTTGGAGTTCAACAAGAGCATCTCATGGCAGTGGTGAAGCGTCGCAAACTTGTGTGGTTTAGCCACATCATGTTGCACGATTCCCTTTTCCAAACTATCTTGCCGTGAACAGTTGAGGGTGGAAGAGAAAGAAGAGGGTGTAAAAGGAAAGTATGGGTTCATAATATTAAAGACTGGACAGGGTTAAGATTATCCACACTCAAACATAGAACAGATAACACAGAAGCATGGCAAACTTTTTGTGCTGGTGTTTTCAGAGCGGCACTCCTACAACCTTGAAGGGTTATGGGTTTGATAATAATGATGAACTATTACCATTTTATTAACATCCGGAAATATATTGATTCATTGATCTAGTAGGTGGGAAAATTGATTTATTCATTGATCTAGTAGGTGGGAAAATGATTTATTCATTGATCTAGTAGGTGGGAAAATGATTTATTCATTGATCTAGTAGGTGGGAAAATGAATTATTCATTGATCTAGTAGGTGGGAAAATGATTTATTCATTGATCTAGTAGGTGGGAAAATTGATTTATTCATTGATCTAGTAGGTGGGAAAATGATTTATTCATTGATCTAGTAGGTGGGAAAAAATGAATTATTCATTGATCTAGTAGGTGGGAAAATGATTTATTCATTGATCTAGTAGGTGGGAAAATGAATTATTCATTGATCTAGTAGGTGGGAAAATGATTTATTCATTGATCTAGTAGGTGGGAAAATGATTTATTCATTGATCTAGTAGGTGGGAAAATGATTTATTCATTGATCTAGTAGGTGGGAAAATGAATTATTCATTGATCTAGTAGGTGGGAAAATGAATTATTCATTGATCTAGTAGGTGGGAAAATGAATTATTCATTGATCTAGTAGATGGAAAAATGATTTATTCATTGATCTAGTAGGTGGGAAAATGAATTATTCATTGATCTAGTAGGTGGGAAAATGATTTATTCATTGATCTAGTAGGTGGGAAAATGAATTATTCATTGATCTAGTAGGTGGGAAAATGATTTATTCATTGATCTAGTAGGTGGGAAAAGGATTTATTCATTGATCTAGTAGGTGGGAAAATGATTTATTCATTGATCTAGTAGGTGGGAAAATGAATTATTCATTGATCTAGTAGGTGGGAAAATGATTTATTCATTGATCTAGTAGGTGGGAAAATGAATTATTCATTGATCTAGTAGGTGGGAAAATGATGTATTCATTGATCTAGTAGGTGGGAAAATGATGTATTCATTGATCTAGTAGGTGGGAAAAGGATTTATTCATTGATCTAGTAGGTGGGAAAAGGATTTATCCATTGATCTAGTAGGTGGGAAAAGGATTTATTCATTGATCTAGTAGGTGGGAAAATGATTTATTCCTAAAACTTATTCCTAAATCATTTTGTGGCTACATGTGTTTCGACAATTTTCTTTCAAATGAATTCCAACAATGTATCTTGAAACTCATTGTAATGTATCCACTGTCTACTTCAACGGGATACACCCCTATTAACTGGTTGAATTATAAGACATTGGCCCATCAAACATTCACCTCTACGTTATCAAATACATGTATACCATCTGTCTTTTTGACTATCTGAAGTATACAAATATAGATATACATACAGATAGACATACGCCGATATTCAGAAGGACATACCTACAGATAGACATACAGAAAGAAATACCGGCAAACAGACAGATAAATCGATAGATACCACTTATGTAACGAAGGGGACAGACAGACATACAACCAGAAAGACAGGCAGACATATAGATAGATAAAAATCCACTCACATGAAAGGATCGTTGGTCTGCAACCACTGCATAATGAAGGTATTTTCTTGTAAGCTTGAAATGTAAAGGACTCCTGCACCGTTCAACTGTCAAGAGTTACACCAACGAGTGAATGTTAATTAAAGCAAGTATTTGATTTCTGTTGTACATTTGTGCGAGTGAATCTAAAATATGTGGTGTACATTTCATGAGAAGTAATATTGAACACATCGATATCTTTCCTAGGTCTAGTTTAGTCTAGTCTAGTCAAGTCTAGTCTAGTCCAGTCCAGTCCAGTCCAGTCCAAGTTAGTTATCTGATTAGTTAGTTGTCAGATCACAAACGTGGTACTCCAGACGTTCATATGCGCTCCGATCTCATACTCAGAATGTCCTTCAGCATGTGGTAACTGACTCTTGTTTTGTTTGTTGTGGTAACTGACTCTTGTTCTGTGTTTGTTGTGGTAACTGACTCTTGTTCTGTGTTTGTTGTGGTAACTGACTCTTGTTCTGTGTTTGTTGTGGTAACTGACTCTTGTTTTGTTTGTTGTGGTAACTCACTCTTGTTCTGTGTTTGTTGTGGTAACTGACTCTTGTTCTGTGTTTGTTGTGGTAACTGACTTTTGTTCTGTGTTTGTTGTGGTAACTGACTCTTGTTCTGTGTTTGTTGTGGTAACTGACTCTTGTTCTGTGTTTGTTGTGGTAACTGACTCTTGTTCTGTGTTTGTTGTGGTAACTGACTCTTGTTCTGTGTTTGTTGTGGTAACTGACTCTTGTTCTGTGTTTGTTGTGGTACCTTACTCTTGTTCTGTGTTTGTTGTGGTAACTGACTCTTGTTCTGTGTTTGTTGTGGTAACTGACTCTTGTTCTGTGTTTGATGTGGTAACTCACTCTTGTTCTGTGTTTGTTGTGGTAACTGACTCTTGTTCTGTGTTTGTTGTGGTAACTGAGTCTTGTTCTGTGTTTGTTGTGGTAACTGACTCTTGTTCTGTGTTTCTTGTGGTACCTTACTCTTGTTCTGTGTTTGTTGTGGTAACTGACTCTTGTTCTGTGTTTGTTGTGGTAACTGACTCTTGTTCTGTGTTTGATGTGGTAACTCACTCTTGTTCTGTGTTTGTTGTGGTAACTGACTCTTGTTCTGTGTTTGTTGTGGTAACTGACTCTTGTTCTGTGTTTGTTGTGGTACCTTACTCTTGTTCTGTGTTTGTTGTGGTAACTGACTCTTGTTCTTTGTTGTGGTAACTGACTCTAGTTCTGTGTTTATTGTGATAACTGACTCTTGGTCTGTGTTTGTTGTGGTAACTGACTCTTGTTCTGTGTTTGTTGTGGTAACTGACTCTTGTTCTGTGTTTGTTGTGGTAACTCACTCTTGTTTTGTGTTTGTTGTGGTAACTGACTCTTGTTCTGTGTTTGTTGTGGTAACTGACTCTTGTTCTGTGTTTGTTGTGGTAACTGACTCTAGTTCTGTGTTTATTGTGATAACTGACTCTTGGTCTGTGTTTGTTGTGGTAACTGACTCTTGTTCTGTGTTTGTTGTGGTAACTGACTCTTGTTCTGTGTTTGTTGTGGTAACTGACTCTTGTTCTGTGTTTGTTGTGGTAACTGACTCTTGTTCTGTGTTTGTTGTGGTAACTGACTCTTGTTCTGTGTTTGTTGTGGTACCTGACTCTTGTTCTGTGTTTGTTGTGGTAACTGACTCTTGTTCTGTGTTTGTTGTGGTAACTGACTCTTGTTCTGTGGTTGTTGTGGTACCTTACTCTTGTTCTGTGTTTATTGTGATAACTGACTCTTGTTCTGTGTTTATTGTGATAACTGACTCTAGTCCTGTGTTTATTGTGATAACTGACTCTTGTTCTGTGTTTGTTGTGGTAACTGACTTTTGTTCTGTGTTTGTTGTGGTACCTTACTCTTGTTCTGTGTTTGTTGTGGTAACTGACTCTTGTTCTGTGTTTGTTGTGATAACTGACTCTTGTTCTGTGTTTGTTGTGATAACTGACTCTTGTTCTGTGTTTGTTGTGGTAACTGACTCTTGTTCTGTGTTTGTTGTGGTAACTGACTCTTGTTTTGTTTGTTGTGGTAACTCACTCTTGTTTTGTTTGTTGTGGTAACTGACTCTTGTTTTGTTTGTTGTGGTAACTCACTCTTGTTTTGTTTGTTTTGGTAACTCACTCTTGTTTTGTTTGTTGTGGTAACTGACTCTTGTTCTGTGTTTGTTGTGGTAACTCACTCTTGTTTTGTTTGTTGTGGTAACTCACTCTTGTTTTGTTTGTTGTGGTAACTCACTCTTGTTTTGTTTGTTGTGGTAACTGACTCTTGTTCTGTGTTTGTTGTGGTAACTCACTCTTGTTTTGTTTGTTGTGGTAACTCACTCTTGTTTTGTTTGTTGTGGTAACTGACTCTTGTTCTGTGTTTGTTGTGGTAACTCGCTCTTGTTTTGTTTGTCGTGGTAACTGACTCTTGTTCTTTGTTTGTTGTGGTAACTGACTCTTGTTCTGTGTTTGTTGTGGTAACTCACTCTTGTTTTGTTTGTTGTGGTAACTCACTCTTGTTTTGTTTGTTGTGGTAACTGACTCTTGTTCTGTGTTTGTTGTGGTAACTTACTCTTGTTTTGTTTGTTGTGGTCACTGACTCTTGTTCTTTGTTTGTTGTGGTAACTGACTCTTGTTCTGTGTTTGTTGTGGTAACTGACTCATGTTCTGTGTTTGTTGTGGTACCTTACTCTTGTTCTGTGTTTGTTGTGGTAACTGACTCTTGTTCTGTGTTTGTTGTAGTACGTTACTCTTGTTCTGTGTTTGTTGTGATGACTGACTCTTGTTCTGTGTTTGTTGTAGTACCTTACTCTTGTTCTGTGTTTATTGTGGTAACTGACTCTTGTTCTGTGTTTGTTGTGGTAACTGACTCTTGTTCTGTGTTTGTTGTGGTAACTCACTCGTTTTGTTTGTTGTGTAACTCACTCTTGTTTTGTTTGTTGTGGTAACTCACTCTTGTTTTGTTTGTTGTGGTAACTGACTCTTGTTCTGTGTTTGTTGTGGTAACTCACTCTTGTTTTGTTTGTTGTGGTAACTCACTCTTGTTTTGTTTGTTGTGGTAACTGACTCTTGTTCTGTGTTTGTTGTGGTAACTCACTCTTGTTTTGTTTGTCGTGGTAACTGACTCTTGTTCTTTGTTTGTTGTGGTAACTGACTCTTGTTCTGTGTTTGTTGTGGTAACTCACTCTTGTTTTGTTTGTTGTGGTAACTCACTCTTGTTTTGTTTGTTGTGGTAACTGACTCTTTATCTGTGTTTGTTGTGGTAACTTACTCTTGTTTTGTTTGTTGTGGTAACTGACTCTTGTTCTTTGTTTGTTGTGGTAACTGACTCTTGTTCTGTGTTTTTTGTGGTAACTGACTCTTGTTCTGTGTTTGTTGTGGTACCTTACTCTTGTTCTGTGTTTGTTGTGGTAACTGACTCTTGTTCTGTGTTTGTTGTGGTAACTGACTCTAGTTCTGTGTTTATTGTGATAACTGACTCTTGGTCTGTGTTTGTTGTGGTAACTGACTCTTGTTCTGTGTTTGTTGTGGTAACTGACTCTTGTTCTGTGTTTGCTGTAGTAACTCACTCTTGTTCTGTGTTTGTTGTGGTAACTGACTCTTGTTCTGTGTTTGTTGTGGTAACTGACTCTTGTTCTGTGTTTGTTGTGGTACCTGACTCTTGTTATGTGTTTTATGTGGTAACTCACTCTTGTTCTGTGTTTGTTGTGGTAACTGACTCTTGTTCTGTGTTTGTTGTGGTAACTGACTCTTGTTCTGTGTTTGTTGTGGTACCTTACTCTTGTTCTGTGTTTGCTGTGGTAACTGACTCTTGTTCTTTGTTTGTTGTGGTAACTGACTCTAGTTCTGTGTTTATTGTGATAACTGACTCTTGGTCTGTGTTTGTTGTGGTAACTGACTCTTGTTCTGTGTTTGTTGTGGTAACTGACTCTTGTTCTGTGTTTGTTGTGGTAACTCACTCTTGTTCTGTGTTTGTTGTGGTAACTGACTCTTGTTCTGTGTTTGTTGTGGTAACTGACTCTTGTTCTGTGTTTGTTGTGGTAACTGACTCTAGTTCTGTGTTTATTGTGATAACTGACTCTTGGTCTGTGTTTGTTGTGGTAACTGACTCTTGTTCTGTGTTTGTTGTGATAACTGACTCTTGTTCTGTGTTTGTTGTGATAACTGACTCTTGTTCTGTGTTTGTTGTGGTAACTCACTCTTGTTTTGTTTGTTGTGGTAACTGACTCTTGTTCTTTTTTTGTTGTGGTAACTGACTCTTGTTCTGTGTTTGTTGTGGTAACTGACTCATGTTCTTTGTTTGTTGTGGTACCTTACTCTTGTTCTGTGTTTGTTGTGGTAACTGACTCTTGTTCTGTGTTTGCTATAGTACCTTACTCTTGTTCTGTGTTTGTTGTGATAACTGACTCTTGTTCTGTGTTTGTTGTAGTACCTTACTCTTGTTCTGTGTTTGTTGTGATAACTGACTCTTGTTCTGTGTTTGTTGTGGTAACTGACTCTTGTTCTGTGGTTGTTGTGGTAACTGACTCTTGTTTTGTTTGTTGTGGTAACTCACTCTTGTTTTGTTTGTTGTGGTAACTGACTCTTGTTTTGTTTGTTGTGGTAACTCACTCTTGTTTCGTTTGTTTTGGTAACACACTCTTGTTTTGTTTGTTGTGGTAACTGACTCTTGTTCTGTGTTTGTTGTGGTAACTCACTCTTGTTTTGTTTGTTGTGGTAACTCACTCTTGTTTTGTTTGTTGTGGTAACTCACTCTTGTTTTGTTTGTTGTGGTAACTGACTCTTGTTCTGTGTTTGTTGTGGTAACTCACTCTTGTTTTGTTTGTTGTGGTAACTCACTCTTGTTTTGTTTGTTGTGGTAACTGACTCTTGTTCTGTGTTTGTTGTGGTAACTCACTCTTTATCTGTGTTTGTTGTGGTAACTGACTCTTGTTCTTTGTTTGTTGTGGTAACTGACTCTTGTTCTTTGTTTGTTGTGGTAACTGACTCTTGTTCTGTGTTTGTTGTGGTAACTGACTCTTGTTCTGTGTTTGTTGTGGTACCTTACTCTTGTTCTGTGTTTGTTGTGGTAACTGACTCTTGTTCTGTGTTTGTTGTAGTACCTTACTCTTGTTCTGTGTTTGTTGTGATAACTGACTCTTGTTCTGTGTTTGTTGTAGTACCTTACTCTTGTTCTGTGTTTGTTGTGGTAACTGACTCTTGTTCTGTGTTTATTGTGATAACTGACACTAGTTCTGTGTTTATTGTGATAACTGACTCTTGTTCTGTGTTTGTTGTGGTAACTGACTTTTGTTCTGTGTTTGTTGTGGTACCTTACTCTTGTTCTGTGTTTGTTGTGATAACTGACTCTTGTTCTGTGTTTGTTGTGATAACTGACTCTTGTTCTGTTTCTGTTGTGGTAACTGACTGTTGTTCTGTGTTTGTTGTGGTAACTCACTCTTGTTTTGTTTGTTGTGGTAACTGACTGTTGTTCTGTGTTTGTTGTGGTAACTCACTCTTGTTTTGTTTGTTGTGGTAACTCACTCTTGTTTTGTTTGTTGTGGTAACTCACTCTTGTTTTGTTTGTTGTGGTAACTGACTCTTGTTCTGTGTTTGTTGTGGTAACTCACTCTTGTTTTGTTTGTCGTGGTAACTGACTCTTGTTCTTTGTTTGTTGTGGTAACTGACTCTTGTTCTGTGTTTGTTGTGATAACTGACTCTTGTTCTGTTTTTGTTGTGGTAACTGACTGTTGTTCTGTGTTTGTTGTGGTAACTCACTCTTGTTTTGTTTGTTGTGGTAACTCACTCTTGTTTTGTTTGTTGTGGTAACTGACTCTTGTTCTGTGTTTGTTGTGGTAACTCACTCTTGTTTTGTTTGTTGTGGTAACTCACTCTTGTTTTGTTTGTTGTGGTAACTGACTCTTGTTCTGTGTTTGTTGTGGTAACTCACTCTTGTTTTGTTTGTCGTGGTAACTGACTCTTGTTCTTTGTTTGTTGTGGTAACTGACTCTTGTTCTGTGTTTGTTGTGGTACCTGACTCTTGTTCTGTGTTTTATGTGGTAACTCACTCTTGTTCTGTGTTTGTTGTGGTAACTGACTCTTGTTCTGTGTTTGTTGTGGTAACTGACTCTTGTTCTGTGTTTGTTGTGGTACCTTACTCTTGTTCTGTGTTTGTTGTGGTAACTGACTCTTGTTCTTTGTTTGTTGTGGTAACTGACTCTAGTTCTGTGTTTATTGTGATAACTGACTCTTGGTCTGTGTTTGTTGTGGTAACTGACTCTTGTTCTGTGTTTGTTGTGGTAACTGACTCTTGTTCTGTGTTTGTTGTGGTAACTCACTCTTGTTCTGTGTTTGTTGTGGTAACTGACTCTTGTTCTGTGTTTGTTGTGGTAACTGACTCTTGTTCTGTGTTTGTTGTGGTAACTGACTCTAGTTCTGTGTTTATTGTGATAACTGACTCTTGGTCTGTGTTTGTTGTGGTAACTCACTCTTGTTCTGTGTTTGTTGTGATAACTGACTCTTGTTCTGTGTTTGTTGTGATAACTGACTCTTGTTCTGTGTTTGTTGTGGTAACTCACTCTTGTTTTGTTTGTTGTGGTAACTTACTCTTGTTTTGTTTGTTGTGGTAACTGACTCTTGTTCTGTGTTTGTTGTGATAACTGACTCTTGTTCTGTTTTTGTTGTGGTAACTGACTGTTGTTCTGTGTTTGTTGTGGTAACTGACTCTTGTTCTGTTTTTTTGTGGTAACTGACTCTTGTTCTGTGTGTGCTGATGACGCTTCTTTTGATTACTATATACAGCTCGGTTCTTGCAAAACACGCTCAACTCCCAGGTCCTGCGTTCTAGCAACATGTACGAAAGAAGATACGCTTCATATCTTCCAACTGACCCAACTCAATGCTTTCACTCAAAACATCAGCACTGTCTATTGAACTACCACTAGTCAATGTGGCCGCGCTGGCAAGTCTGTCTGCCCTTTTATTTTCCTGAACACCCTTGTATCCATGTACAAAAGTGAAGGTAACTCTCCTCATCACATATTTCATCATCCGTTCAAGCAACTGACGTCATAAATATCCCGACTGAATCTTTCGAAGCATATTCATAGAATCAGTAAGAAAACAGACACATGTAGCATGCTGGGACTTCAGCCATATCATTGCTTTCGTCACTGTCATCACCTCCATCATAATACTAGTGAGTGTATAGAAAACATATACTACTAGTGGTTATATAGAAAACATATACTACTAGTGGTTATATAGAAAACATATACTACTAGTGGTAATATAGAAAGAAGTACTTTCTTCCGTATACGCTTTCCTCTGCATTGAGTAGCGAATGCCCAAGCATTGTCCAAGCACATCAGTGTATACAATAATAACTCCATTACATGAATTCTGATTAGATCGTGAACTTCTGAATCAATATACATTAGAATGTCATTATCACATTTCCTAGAAAGTGTGATGTTCCTTTCATTGCAAGCTGTAAGCTTGTTATGTTTATTTTCCCCCACTCTTCTCCAGATTCGATGTCCCCTAATGTGCATATCAGTTTAATAACCTCCTCTGCTCCGCCAAGCTATGTCTTCCCCGTAACAGCTATGCCATATACCCCGTATGCTTCAAATAAACTAAATAGCGTATTTTTATAAAAACATGTTACTCCATGAGGAAGGTCTGAATGTCGATCGAACGAAGCATTATACATCATTAATATCTCAGAAGATACAGATTCCAATATAATGAGACTTTTCTCTTGTGGAAGATTCCCCATCATTTTATCGGTACAATTACGCTTAAAAATTCTTGAGACTAGCGGGAATTGAACCAGTCCGTTCAACGGAACCAAATCGCCTAGGAACTCTCGTACACGGGTTCTTCGGTACTTGACTAACTGCATCTCCAAAAAAAGATGCGATTTTGTCAAGAACTATCACAACAACAACGAACATTCCGTACAGGTATTGAAGTATCCTCAGTAACAACAAACATATAACATCCATATTAGTTCTATAAGGGCCGATATGTCTTCTTGTAAACATGGATAACATATATAGATATAGAAAGTACATTATTGCTTCGAATAATTGCTTATACAAGTAAATTCAAGAAGGGAGCAAGAGGATAAATTAAAAGTAGGACAATTACGCTTAGCTTTGTGGCACAGCATTCAGAGAACCCAGAAATGCACTTCAGGATGGTGGAGTCTAATGGTCCTAGTTGCCAATGTGTACATGATCCCTCTGGTACGAACAGGTAGCAAATAGAGTGTGGAAAAAAAAAACAACTTTGCAGGATGTAATAATTTCCAGAGAAAGCCCAGAATTAGGCAAACTGATTAGCTTAGCCCTGCATAATTGGATGGAGTCTTGGATCGCGGGGAATGTTAAGCTGCCTGCTACACTGGTACCAGCGACCGTGTTCCAGAGTTGGGCTGCTACGGACACCTGACGGGGAAATGCATGACGGGGGTGGAGGGGATAGCTTCAATTCCGCATGTTGTGAACAGTTCGAATATCTACAAAACACCTGGATTATACTTTATCTGAGTAGAAGATTTCTTCTTCTTCAGCGTTCATTCTCAAACTCCCGCTGGATCTATCCTGTAGCAGTACTACTAGACCTCCATCAAGATGTAGTCCAGAGAATGGAATGCGGTGTGTCGCAGTTTTATTTGCACCAATGACCCGACGCATTCGTCTTCGGCTGAGAGGATTTCTTCTGAAAGCAATGCACACTGCTATAAGTTAGTCTTCTAGGTATGAAACACATCTCTTAAGAAACCACTCCATATCACACAGGAAGCAAGAGATAATAACTCATAATTACTGAGGATCGATACAACAATAAACGGATGTTGCTGTCGATATTGAAAAATTCAGTCTTATTGCGTATGATCAAAAGTGTTTGGTCAAGTTGATAACGCAAAATGGCTGCTGTCATGTGATTTGATGTCTGCAGCCTGCAGGCAAAATGGCTGCTGATATGTGATTTGATGTCTGCAGCCTGCAGACAAAATGGCTGCTGTCATGTGATTTTGTGTCTGCAGCCTGCAGACAAAATGGCTGCTGTCATGTGATTTGATGTCTGCAGACAAAATGATGAATCAGATGAATCATAGTCTATATACACACAGATACCCTTTTCTTATCTTCGATAACAGTTGCCATGTTGTTCCGACAGGCCGACGTTGTGCTTGAACTAGTTACGGGCACGGCGTGTATGGGCAGAACAAAAAAAAAACCTGCCGCAAGGGCCAGAGTTGTGCCCTGATGTCAACGTCTGTTTCGGCGACATTAACCTCGAAACACCATTCTGCTGGAATAGAGGGCAGAGCACTTATGGGAATGTCCCACGTGCTGTGGGGCCAGTTTCTAATCAAGAATCAAGAACCCTCTTCTTATCAAAGGGTTGCATCCCGCTAACAAAAGGCGATTTGGGTATGAAAGAAAGCTCTGATGGAGAACATCCACTGCACACATGACAAACGGGTTTTATAGCTTGTTTATAGCGATTTGTATGGCTTGTTTATAGCGAGTTTTATAGCTTGTTTATATCGAGTTTTATAGCTTGTTTATAGCGAGTTTCATGGCTTGTTTATAGCGAGTTTTATAGCTTGTTTATAGCGAGTTTCATTTTTGAAATTAAACAAACAAAATAAACTCACGTTACAGCTGGCTCTGGCTTCATCGTATGACAACGGTATATCCGCTTCAAATTTATAACAATACTCGTTGTAGGTATACCAGTTGCCAGGACATTCTGTAGAAAAGAAAGGATGTATTTAACATAGTTTTTTTTACTCGTGTTCTTAAAAATGTCTTTTGGCCGAAACGTCGATTTCTGTGTGTTATTATGTGTGTTACTAGTGATTAATAAAACTTCATTATCCCTATCAGAGTTGCACCTGTTGGATTATAGTTTTGCAGCAGTATTGCCTATATAGATTTAACATCACAGTGCAGTTAAGAAGAAAATAGGTTCAGGACGGCGAGGCAAGCCCGTAGATAAAGGGGTTGGAGGTGTTTGGAGGGATGTTCGGGGTGATTTCGTAACCTTCTACTTTAAAAAATCAGCATGACTTTAAGTACTAGGAACTTAACCGAAAGGTGGGTATGTTCCCCACTCACTTTAATGATCTTCTGCGTTCGTTCTCAAACTCCTGCAGATTAGCAGGATGTAGTGCGGAGAATGGAATGCGCAGTGTCGTGGTTTACAGCATTGCTGCGATATATGCGCCTTTCGGCCTGATCCTATTATGGGATGGAACAGCCAACTCCATCCCATAACCTCCTTAGTCGCCTCTTACGACATGCATGGAAATAAATAGTGTTGCTATTCTTTGCTTCCCTTTCGGGCCTCGACACACACTGGCGACTTTAATGATTGCAAAAAGGTCATTGAAAAATCGAATGGGAAAAGAAGGAACGAAACATTGAGTATACCATGCACAGCGAAGAAGATCACGACATTAACTGTAGAAGTGGACATTAACTGTAGAAGTGGACATTAACTGTAGAAGTGGACATTAACTGCAGAAGTGGACATTAACTGTAGAATTGGACATTAACTGCAGAAGTGGACATTAACTGCAGAAGTGGACATTAACTGCAGAAGAGGGTTGACTTTTAAATATATATATATCAAGTGATGTATTTTTCTAGAAAGTTGTCCTCATCGCTGGTTCTCTGAACACCTCTCTGTCTCGGAGAAACAGGACTGTATTAGCCAAAGACATGTTCAGACATTCGTCAATATCGGTGATCCATCGGTATCTTGGTCTTCTTCTCTTTCCTAGTGCTCTTCTCTCAAGAATCAATTTTTCCATGTCATCATGTCTACATAGGGAGTAATTTTCATGTCCAACACACACATTGCTACACCTTCATCATCCTTCTCATCACTGAAGTGAATATTTTCACCGTTATTATTTGTTAAATCACTGTTTATTGTAGCCATTCTAAATTTCTAGGCACTTTACTCCAGTATAGGCAGGTTTAGAGAACATAGTCACAACAGGCAAGATTGAAGGCAGCAGAGACAGAGGGCGACAACGTGAGAAAATATTAGACAGTTTGAAAACCTGGCACGACAAGGAAACAACAACGACTTTGATACATAATACTGTGCACAGAGAGCCGTGGAGAGCCATGACAGCCTACGCCAGCCGGCATGTCACCTGATGATGATGACTCCAGTATGTTGTTTCTTTCGGGAATAAATTTCCGCTTTTTAATGCATTTAGGAAAATATTCACTTTCGTTCGTCTTTTTGGCGAAAGTATTGCTCGTATATACAATATTATAGGATAACTGAAGTTATTTTGGTCACATAAAGAGATAATAGCATGGGGAAATTGGACATGGACATAATAGAATGGGAAAATTAGTAATGGAAGGCGTGGTTGTTGGTAACGGGGGAAAAGGTTTTCCGCGACGATGGATAAAATACGTCACGAAATTGACTCGCTCAGAATTGTTCAGAATTTTTAGTTACCACTAATACATTCAAACACGAATATTGCATTATCTGCATCTGACTGTTACTGAATCTGCATATTCTTTTTGCATAGATGGCTGCTGAACGGTAATTTCCCGATGGCTGCTGTAGCATTTATGATAATGTCCCGTGTGTCATGATGCCTGTTTTCAATCAAGAATTAAGGCATACAATCACAACGCCGATACAGTGTTGACGATTAGCTTTTGAACCACGAGTGAATTTGACGGAGTTGAGTTTATAAGTCTTGACATATTAACCACTCTACCACCAAACCTAGATTTATTTATAAGTCTTGACATATTAACCACTCTACCACCAAACCTAGATTTATTTATAAGTCTTGACATATTAACCAATCTACCACCAAACCTAGATTTATTTATAAGTCTTGACATATTAACCACTCTACCACCAAACCTAGATTTATTTATTAGTCTTGACATATTAACCACTCTACCACCAAACCTAGATTTATTTATAAGTCTTGACATATTAACCACTCTATCACCAAACCTAGATTTATTTATAAATACTAGATGAACACTTTAAGTGTACAATTCATTCATTCATTTTCCTTTTGCGCTGAAGTTAGCGCATAGGGCAGAGGTCAGATCTCTCCAATTCTGTCTGTTCAAAGCTATTCTGTGCAGTTCTTGAATAGTATGAATATTGGTTGTTTTACTTTCTCTAAGTATTGTTCTTCTGAGTGTTTCCTTTGATCTATCCCTTGCTCTTTTGCTTACACAAATCGGTCTGGACTTTACGATGTTAGTTGATTAATCCAACGATCGGCGGAGTGACCATATGTGTAAAATTAAGTAATTGCAAAACCGAGAGAAAATGGTCATACCGAAAAATGGACATTTATCGATTTTTGTTTCGCTAAATATTTTGCCTTCTCAGTTATTTTGGCGTCATCAATCATATTATCGTACCAATCTTCAATTAAATGTGTCATTGGCTTCTTATTTTGTTATTCCTCTGCCAGTTATGTAACATCACCAATAGCTTCATCGAACGATGTGATTCGCTTCAGGACATCCGTGAATCGATTCAATTCGAAAACAGCATGCTTGGTAAAAGGATTTTTCCTGTCTCTACACTGTAGAATAAACACAAATGGAAGTTATACACTGTAATCTATTGGCTCAATGCACAAGTCTTCCTCACCAATAGTTATCTGTATGTACACTGCAGTTCTCGAGTTTCTGGTGTCTGGTGTGTAGTCTTTCACAACCAGATCAAAGGCGATGCGTATTCAATATGCTAGAAATATTGGTGTTTTATTTACTTATCTCAAGCACTTAAGCTCGGATTTCCTTAATTTTTTAGTCAGATTATTTCCTTGCTAAGAGCCTTCTTTTATAACTGTAAGAGTTCACTAGAAACGTATATTGTAGTATAAACCTTCTATTCAGAGGGAGGTTTCTACGGCATAGAATAACCAATAAGCACTTGCTTAGGGCATTCTTCTTCTTCTTCGGCGATCATTACTCAGTCAGGTTGGGACTCCGGATTCTATGATATAGGCTGCTGTCTGTTTTAGAGTGTCCACTGTGCCATACAGTTTTTCTTCAACACTGATTGGGGTGGGCCATATCTTGTTTCTCAGGTCTGCATACTGGGGACATTCTTGTAGGATATGTTCTGCTGTCATTTTCGCAAGGCTGCAATGACAGAGCACAGTTGTACCTATTTTGAATTTGGTGTACAAATGATGTCTCATTTTGTTGTGACCAATTCTGAGGCGCAGCAGGAAAACCTGGTCTCTTCTGGATATTTGGTAATGCCCGTCATCTGCATTATATTTGGGGTGGTCTTATTTCCACTTTTTGTTATAGTTGCCTTTAATGATGGTCTTCACTTCTTCATAACTGACTAGATAGTCTTCTTGAGGTAACTTCCCTCCTTCTTTGGCCAGTCTATCTGCAACTTCATTCCCTTCAATGTTACAGTGTGACGGTATCCACTGGATCACTACTCTTTGCAAGAAACAGATATTATGAACACATTGAAGCTTCCAGTGTTGCTTACTGAACACAGTAGCAAAAAGAAAACTACACCTGTTTAGAAAGACAAATAATGGAGTGCGCAATATCTGGAAAGAGGAGACAGGGCAAACCAAGAAGACGATGGGCTGACGACATTAAAGATAACATGAATACATCGTTGGAAAATGAAAGCCGCATCGCCCAAGACAGGAGGGGGTTCATTGGGAAGACAGCGTTCTGGAGAGAATACGTCACATGACACGCAAATACGTCACGTGACACACACATGCGTCACATGACACAGACTTACGTCACATAGCAACTATTTACACTTTCTCAGTGCCATGCAGGGATATCACACCGACCCCAATTTAAAATATTAACATCGAGTTTTAGTATAAACTAAATGAAAGTAAGTTATATACTCCCAGTCACGTTACTTGGTGCCATGTATATTTCTGCAACTTCATTTGATACTGTCATCTGTCACTTGCCCATCCTTTTTACACATACATTTCTAAATAGTGCACATTTTGAAGATATTTTTTGTATATGTTTGTATTGCGGGCTTTCTTTTTTATATCTGGACAGATCTTTCCAGTTCTATATAGATCTCTCGGTGATATTTATAGAATAACATCACTATAAATTATTTATTTGTATACACATCTTGGTCAGTGGTGGAGCAGTTACAGGGCTCGTTAACAAACCCAACTCGGTCAAACTTGCTCGTGGTTCAAAAGTAGACCATCTACACCATGCTGGCAATGCGATTGTGGATATTTGTTGTCACCTAAAAATCTAACAATAGTTGAAAAATGATGTCATATGCAGTATAAGTTAGATTTATTAACTATTATAATAATATAGTATTAGATAAGTTAGCTGTACGAACTGCCCACGAACAGTAACCGCTCGAATAGGGCTCATTAGCCGTTTACGAACTACGAGTATTATGCATGGTCATAATTCTAAATGAATTTTTCAAAAGTAGATGTAAAAATGGCCATCATCACTTGTGATGGACGAACACACACACATACACAAGTTAGATTTATTGTGTATGTGTGTCTGTGTGTCACACACTACAGCAGCTGTATTGGCTACATTAATATCTAGGGATAATTTTCAACAGCATTCTCTCATTCAGCAAACGATACTCATAAATCAAAGAGAGGGATCAGTACTATTAAAGTCATGGCTGCTGCAGACATCCAACTATGTTATCTTTTTCTGCTACTGCAAGCACTAGCATTATCTGTCATAGAGTATGGTCTTGGTATCCTCACAATGTCGCAAACACAAGCCGCTAGAAGTATTATCTGTCATAGATTATGGTCTTGGTATCCTCACAATGTCGCAAACACAAGCCGCTAGAAGTATTATCTGTCATAGATTATGGTCTTGGTATACTCACAATGTCGCAGACACAAGCCGCTAGATTGAAAAGAATCCAAAATCAGGCCACGAGGTCAGTGCTAGGATGTGCTTAACATACAGCCACCACAGCCATGAGATTTATGTCAGATTTTCCCAGCGTTCTTCCTCTTCTTCTTCTTCTGCGTTTGTTCTCAAACTCCTGCAGATTAGCAGGATGTAGTCCGGAGAACGGAATGCGTTGTGTCATGGTTTACAGCATTGCTGCGATATCTGCGCCTTTCGGCCTGACACATCCAACTTCAGCATGGCTTTGGGTCACTGACCCTATATGTGATTGGACAGTCAACTCCATCCCATAACCTCCTTAGTCGCCTTTTAGGACATCCGTGGAAGGTAAACAGTGTTGCTATTCTTTGCTCCCCTTTTCGGGGCCCCGCCAATACCCGGGCGTTAACAGCGTTAATGTACGGCATCAAGTGAAGTAAGGGCGTACCTCAGTATGACCAATAAAGGCATATACTCTTTACAACGCCTAGATGAGACAAGGGGAAAGTGATGGATGGCAGAAGCAGAGAACACGTTGCTCATGGTATGTGAATTAGAAAAAGTAGATTAATGCAGTGAATAAGTGGATGTAGACAGAGGGGAAAAGTCTCTGATAAATGCTGTAAAGAACCGAAGAAAGTGTGTGTGGAATGGACTGGTATCAAGACATAGGTGACGGTGCAAAACTTGTACAGTTCCGCTCTTAACCGCAAGCAATCAAACACACAGAAGGCTCAGTCAATAGAAAAACAAATAAGTGCGGATTGGATTTTGTTGCTTAAAAAAAAGGCAGGAAGCTGCTTAAGAAATCGTCTGCCTACTCCACTACAAAACCTAACATGAAAGTGGAAATAGAAGCGTTAACGACACTTCGTTGGATGGTGACTGAACTCACATGGTGATACTCGCAGACTTCCAAAGTATGTTGTCTAAGATAAGAAAGGTGCTTGTTAAAAAAGGGATGCCAGGTTCCTGAATGCCTCAGTTGTCCAAAGTGTTTCATGGGTATATTTCCTCCGTCATTCAGGGGATAGAGACAAATAAAGAGTAAACATTAGCAGGCAATGTTGTGGTTGATGACACAGTATTGAAAAAAAGCTAGGTCCGACCTAATATGGCCAATCATGGATGTACTGCATAGTGAAGAAAGCTAGGTCCGACCTAATATAGGCAATAATGGATGTACTGCATAGTGAAGAAAGCTAGGTCCGACCTAATATGGGCAACCATGGATGTACTACATAGTGAAGAATACGACATTGGATATGATAACTTGCACGTACGAAGAGCGGCAGAACTTGGGATAACATGGGGTGAGGGAAGAAAGTGTGTTCTATCTGGAAAGATCCAAAGACCGCATAATCAACACCTGAGTGGGACTGAGTCTGCATACTTTAAATAAGAGTAGAGTACTTGAGAAAGTGTCTCGTGTGCCATGATGCTAGTTTCTAATCTCGAATCAAGAATTATTTATTTATTATTATACAATTATTTCTGTTTCCAAAATAAATATGAATAAATTTAGAAACGACAAAAGTAATGAGACAATCCATACACTAAAATGAAATCACATGGGAAACACAGCTTACCATACACATTCTGCGACCGGACTAACCCCAGGATGGCTGTCAAAACAAATGCAGTAGTGGCTGACATTCCGTACTTCGGCTACCAGCAACCTTCCCAAGTAGAATAGAAAAACAAATTGTCAGCTGTTGAATTATTGTGGTTAATATTAATGGGTAAAAACAGCATCATGAACGTAAATTGTTGAGACGACATCGAAATGGTGAAAGTTCCTATGATATATCAAATTTAGAGCAGTTTTCTAATGAGCTGGTATGTTAACAATTCCTCGGCGATCATTCATTTATGGTAGAACATATCATAATCATAAAACAATAATCAGATGAAAGAATTTTAACAGAGATTTTTAAAAATAGAATAGGGCAGGAAAAAGCAGCATTTCTAGAAATTAAGAATATACTGTACACAATGGATTATATAACATAGAGGAGATTGCTTACTATCACCTGGTTACAATATACCAGGTTGCCAGGTTCGAAGCTATGTTCAGGCCAATTAAAAAAAAATTTTTAAACATCTCTGTGTCGCGATTTCTCGCCTGACACTACTGTTCCTCTTGTTGACCAGTTTCACAGAGCGCAAACAGACTAACAGGGAGAAAATGTGAGAGAAAACATAACTTTAAGGAAATGAATCTCATGTAAATGAGAAAAAACATAACTTTAAGGAAATAAATCTCATGTTACTTAAATGAAACATAACTTTAAGGAAATAAATATCATGTTACTGAAATGAAACATAACTTTAAGGAAATAAATATCATGTTACTGAAATGAAACATAACTTTAAGGAAATAAATTTCATGTTATTGAAATAAAACATAACTTTAAGGAAATAAATATCATGTTACTGAAATGAAACATAACTTTAAGGAAATAAATCTCATGTTAGTGAAATGAAACATAACTTTAAGGAAATAAATCGCATGTTACTGAAAGGAAATATAACTTTAAGGAAATAAATCTCGTGTTACTGAAATAAAACATAACTTTAAGGAAATAAATCTCGTGTTACTGAAATGAAACATAACTTTAAGGAAATAAATCTCATGTTACTGAAATGAAACATAACTTTTAGGAAATAAATCTCATGTTACTGAAATGAAACATAACTTTTAGGAAATAAATCTCATGTTACTGAAATGAAACATAAATTTAAGGAAATAAATCTCGTGTGAGATTGCATATCAAGGTTAACGTTACATTGCAAGCTTCTTCATCTTGTGATTCTGTGTTGTCTTCTTTTGCATTTGTTCTCAAACTCCTGCAGATTAGCAGCATGAAGTCCGGAGAATGGAAATAATTGCCTCATGACTTATATACTGCGATATCTGCGCCTTTCAGGCTGCCTATCTAACTTCAGAATGGTTTCTGGATCATTAACTTTCTATAGAATGAGATAGTAAACGCCACCACAAAAATGTTCTTGTTCTTCCCTTTCCACATGCATTACAGGTCAGTGAATGCATTCTTTGCTCCTTTTCCGAACCTTAGCAAAACATATGACACTTCAACAATTTTTACTGCAAACAAGTGTATTTTTCAACATCACATAACCTAGAGTTGGGTCTCTCCGTGATGTATTGGTCAAACAATCCGTAGATCTATACTACATACTCACTAATCTATACTATGTACACACTGATCGATAATATTTACTCACTTATCGATACTATGTACACACTGATCGATATGATATACTATGCACTCAAACAAGCTGTCTTGTGTTCACGAGGTTAAGTATTAAACTTTCCTTCGTCGTCTTCTTTACAAATGTATTTTATTTTTCAGGTCACTATAGATTATCACGTGAATTAAGAAGTCACATCCTCTAAGCTATAATCTCATTAGGTAACACATATCTCTTGAAAATTTTCTAACACATATGGAGAAAATGACAACAGTGGAGTCGAATCTTCTCCGCCGTTACTAGACACAAGGGCAAGAAGCGTATCCATACTTAAGGGATATTTCCTTGGAGATTTGACGTATTGACGAGATTCTCACATCTGTAAGCTAGAAAACAAGTACTTCTCCGGTATCATTTTTAAACATCTCATGCACGATAAACTTTCGTGATGTATCCAACTATTGTGCGCTTTTTTTTTTTAAGCTGGGGACACAAAGTAATGATACGTTACATCAGTTAAGCGGAGTCACGCTGTGTGTGATCAGCCGAGACCGTCGACAATACATACCTCTGTCTAACCATGTGACATATTCTTTCCATAACGTGGTCTCCCTTATGGATTCTCTGAACATTCCGTGATTCTGGACGTGTTGACCTGTCGCAGCTAGAGACTTGTATAAACAATTTTGAATATTACTGCATCATTACTTCCCCTGTTGCCGTTAACTCTGCCTTCAGCTATTAATCTTTCCATGTTATGTCTATTTATATAGCCAACAAAAACTCAGTTTTCTTGTTATGATGTTATTAAGGAACTAGTCTTCTTCGGCGTTTATTGATCTTAACGTTTCTTGATTTATCTTTTTAACTGTCCAATGGTATACTTACAATTCTTCTGTAGCATCTCGATTCGAAAGCTATGATTCTTTTTGCTATTGTTTTATTTAATGTTCATGTCTCGCAGCACAACCGTATATTGCCAATGGAAATACGCATGTTCTGATCATACATAGTTTGATAGTAAACTGGACTGCATTTGTTAAGTTTTTTCTTCTTCTTCTTCTTCTGCGTTCGTTCTCAAACTCCTACAGACTAGCAGGATGTAGTCCGGAGAACGGAATGCGTTGTGTCATGGTTTACAGCATCGCTGCGATATCTGCGTCTTTCGGCCTGATACATCCGACTTCAGCAAGGCTTTGGGTCACTGACCCTATATGGGATGGGACAGCCAACTCCATCCAATAACCTCCTTAGTCGCCTTTTACGACATGCGTGGAAGGTAAACAGTGTTGCTATTCTTCGCTCCCCTTTCGGGCCCCGGCAACACACATGCGCGTTAAGTAACACAACCGTATATTGTCAATGGAAATACACATGTTCTGATCATACATAGTTTTATAGTAAAGAGGACTTCATTCGTTACGTTTTTGATTATTGTCGTGTTTGTCGTTGGTCCTATTTATACACTTGGAATCGCATGCCAAGAAAAGCGAAGGCATATGAACGAAATGCACGGAAACGATAAGAAATCCGCCTTTCATGTCATGTTTACATACTGTACACGGATCTTTACTGGAGCCCGGCCCTGGATCAGCACATGACTTTTCTGGAGAAGAACTTAACAAATATTATATGTGATCCTGGTTATTGTTTTGTAACAACCGACTCTTTCTGTGACGTTTTACGAGTATAAATAATAACTAAAAAAACAGTTGTGTTCGCGCTTTACATGTCCGTTTGATATCTTTTTATATTTAGCTATCCATGCTTTAGATCAAGTCTGGGTCACTCCGTCGATCGTTGGATTAATCAACTAACATCGTAAAGTCCAGACCGATTTGTGTAACAGAAGTCAGTTCATTCCAATTCTTTTTCATTCAAACGCAATACTTAGAGAAAGTAAAACAACCAATATTCATATTATTCAAGAACTGCACAGAATAGCTTTGAACAAGACAGAATTGGAGAGATCTGACCTCTGCCCTATGCGCTAACTTCAGCGCAAAATGAAAATGAGTGAATGCTTTAGGTCACGCTTTTAAATTTCTAAAACCTGTTATCTCTGGTCCGAAATTGTATTCTTTCCAAATATGTTACATATTCTCTTTCTCTCTCTCTCTCTCTCTCTCTCTCTCTCTCTCTCTACTTCTCCTAACCATGTTCACTCCTATGAACTGAACTTTTATTCAAAATATAAAGAGAACTGACTATTTTCTCTTGTTGAGATTTTATCACGATGAATTACAATTACAAAGTATTGAATATTCTAATATATACGATCGGAACTTCCTCGTCTGCTTGTATCGTAAATTGAAAAATAGACTTGCCTATGTTTGTTTTAGACATGCATACGTGAAGTTCAAGAACACTTGTATTAGTTTGCATTTCTTTTTTAGAAGTTACGGTTAAGACTGTTGACAGATTTATGTGGTACTGAAATGTGCTAGAAGTATACTGTTCAAGGTTACAAGAAGTCCGTTGTTCAGGGTTACGAGAATTCTGCTGTTCATGGTTACGAGAATACCGTCGTTCTCGAGATCTCTGCTGTCCATAGTTACGAGAGTACCGTCTTTCTCGAGAATTCTGCTGTTCAGGATTGAGAAGATTCTGCTGTTCATGGTTACGAGAATTATGCTGCTCTCGAGAATTCTGTTGTTCAGAGTTACGAAAATACCGTCGTTCTCGAGAATTCTGCTGTTCAAGGTTGAGAAGATTCTGCTGTTTCGAGAATTGGTTCATGGTTACGAGAGTTCTGCTGTCCATAGTTACGAGAATACCGTCGTTCTCGAGAGTTCTGCTGTTCATGGTTACGAGAATTATGCTGCTCTAGAGAATTCTGTTGTTCAGAGTTACAAGAATTCTGCTGTTGGTTAGGACAATTATGCTCACGATTACGATAATTTTGTTGTTTAGGGTTACGACAATTCCGTTGTTCTCGATAATTCTGCTGTTCAGAGTTACGAGGAATAATGTTATGTTGTTAAATGTTAAACGAATTATGCGGGTTGGGGTTACGATATTTCTGTTTGTTATTTTAGAAAATACAGGAATACAATGTCCCTAGCAGAAGTGCCGAATGATTCACTACGCTTATCATTTCAGAAATTAGTTGGGAAGAAAGTAAGCAAAAATATTAAAGGATAAAAGATATTAGGTCAGACACCAAAAGTCAGTCTGTCTGTCCCTCTTGTGCCAAGTTTGGCACATAGGACGAGTGTCATAGTTCTCCATGTATGTCGGTCAATTGCCAAGGATTGCAGGTCTTGTGCATTTATGCCTGTTGATTTTAATTCATTTATAACAGTTCTTCTGGGCGTTGTTTTTGGTCTTCCCTGTTTTCTTTCCCGTCTGGTGTCCACATGAAGGTGGAATTATGTCTTCCTCCATTATAAGTATTTTGGCCGATGTATGTCCAGCGACGTTTTCTGATGATGTTCGTCACATATTCTTGTTTTGTCTCCTCTCTTAGTATGTTGTTTAATTTTAAGTCTTTCCAATTAGTATTTGTGATTTTTCTGAGGCATCTATTCTCGAAGGCAACTAACTTCTTATCCATTATTTCGGTAGATTTCTAACTTTCCTATCCATATGTCAATGATGGAATCACATTTGCATTGAATAGTCGCAGTTTGATGTATTTACTTGCGATCCTCGATTTCCGGATGTTTGAGAGTTTGTTAAAGGCGTTGGAGGCGAGAGAGATTCGAGTCTTGATTTCTGAGTTGGTATCACCGTCTGCTGTTATCTTGCTTTCCAAATATACGAAAATATACGAAATTATACCAACAGACGTACAAAACATCTGCATAGACAGACTAGATGACTGAGAGACAGACTAGATAACTACAGAGACAGACTATATAAGTGCTCAGGCAGATTATATGACTGCAGAGCCATGCTAGATGGCTGCAGAGACATACTAGATAACTCCCGAGACAGACTATATAACTGCAGAGACAGTCTAGATGACTGCACAGACAGACTAAATGACAGCTGGGATATATTATATAACTCCAGAGACAGAATAGATGACTGCATAGACAGACTAGATGACGGCAAACATAGATCAGTGGTTGTCAGCCTTTTTTGCTCGTGACAGATTTAGGAAAACAAATTTCGGTACAGTACAAGTAGACGCTACCTTATGTTTAATTATTTCCCTTGTGTGTACATTTCATGTTCATCATTTATTAATTGAAATATTTTTTTTATTTAGGGTTGGGATTAGGGTTAGTGTTTATGTAAAACACAACTATACTAACCCAAACCCTAAAATAAATTAATATTTAAATTATTAAACGATGAACATGAAATTTACAAACATAAGACAAGTAAAATAACTCGACTATATGGTGTCGTCTACTTGTACTGTAACCAAATTTCTTTCGTGGCCCGTCTAGGGATTTAAGAATTAACTTTCTATGCAAGCAACAATATCTTTTAATCTTTGTCGTTATAATTCGTGCTGTTTATTGTTCATACGGCTATCCTCCTGCGGTATCACTCAGATGGATATGTGCCGCACAATTTCAAATATTTCCGAGCCCCCCCCCCCCCCAATCCACACACTGGTAAGTTGGTAATTCTCGTATTCCTCCCAGGGGAACATATGTCACCGGTTTAAAACCACTAGAACTCAGATGATTTCAGAAACTGCTGCAAAAGTTGCAAGTAAAAACTGGAAAATGCTGTTAGTCACTGCCATAAATATTATTCAGAAACCGGACGCTGTGTTGTCTTTCTAGAGAAACAGTTTTGTTTATAGAAGATAAAAGTATTAAGACTGTTTTTCACCTTTCGCTCTCAAAGTCCATCTGTGACAGAAAATTGGACATGCTAGATTCCAAGCAAAATGTAGGCCCAAAAATATGGTTTATTGCTCTTTTATTTATATCAATAGTTCAAGAACACAAGAATCGATGATACATAAGAATATAACCGATATTTTTAACACCAGATTCGATATTAGTCATAAGAATATAACCGATATTATAAATATCAGATTAGATGGTTGTCATAAGAATATAACCGATATTATAAATATCAGATTAGATGGTTGTCATAAGAATATAACCGATATTGTAAATATCAGATTAGATGGTTGTCATAAGAATATAACCGATGTCTTAACATACACTAAATGTGTTGAGAGAAGATAATCCAAATGTTTCAGAGAGTTCAGAATGGAGATGGCTGTCACTTTGAAAAAATATAAATACCAAGTAGATAAATAAAAAGAAGGGGAAAAATAAAGAGGAAGACAGAGAAGAAAAAGAGTAGAAAAAGACGAAGAAGGAAAAAAAAGGAGAAAAGAAGATGGGGAAACAGAATAAGCATAAAATAAAATAGAGAAAGAAAAAGGATTAAAAATTTGAAAAGAAACTTTTTTAAAAAAAGGTTCAGATAACAAATTCAAGCATATCAAACGTGATAGTTGATAAAGTTTTCATTATTCAATCTCCAGTGCTTGGCTAGTTCAGTATTTGTATTGCTATAAAATGTCTCTTTATGTATGCAAATTTTATGTATATTCGAGTATTTAACTCATTCAGTGCATTTTGACATTGCGCAGATTGTCAGCATCGACAGCCTATCAGAAACAGGAAATATAGTGAAGGGTATAATTACCGTCTGTGCTTTATCTATTCGACCTTTATCTAATGCAGATTTAACAAGGTCATGTGTTATCATCATCTAGTGCCGTACCTATCAAGATATTTGTAAATCAGTAAATAAGGGGAGCGAGAGTTCTGGATTGTTCAAGCCTTCTCCCATCAGAATCAAACATGCACATTTAGTACTAGCAAGGAAAGGTTTGACCTTTGAGGTCCCGGGTTCAATCCACGTAGAACAGTGGTTAGCGCACTTGCTTCGCGTATGAGTGGTGCTGGGTTCATTTCCCAGGTGAGGCGGAAATGTTTTTCAGATCTCAATGAAACCCGGGTCGATCCAACCTTAAATGGGTCCCGAATTAATCTGTGAAATAAAGACTGTGAGGGAGAAGAGATGGCTCAGAGACTCTGAAATGTGAGATCGCTAACATCTCACACACCTACGGCATTAATAAATAATATGGGTTACTTTACTTACTATTATATTTACAATTTCTGTCTATGACATTCTACTATTACATTCTACTATTACATTCTACTATTACAGTACATGACTATGTACTGTCTATGACATACTGCTTGTGGCAATTCCCGATTAGATTGATAGATTACAATGGGGTCTCTCTTTGAAGTCTCAGAAGTACTTTCGGGGATACCAACTCAAGTCATTGACCTCATGAACAGGGACAAATACTGGGACAAAAGCTCCAATCGTGATGGTCATGACGATGCTGTTAAGCATTTCTGGTAAATTTCCTCTGTCCTTGACATAACCCTGACACAAATATGACAATTATACAGGTCACGATGTAACGAGTCGCTGATCCACAACGGCTCATGTGAAAGCAGGAATTTTGACTTTTACAAATGTCAAGTATATCAAAAAGTATTTGAGATACAGAAAAATAATGTAAGCACAACAAACGTAGAACTATTGCGGGGGTGAGCTACCGCCATAACTTTTATCAGCAACACGGAAGGCTGCACACAATTGTTGGTCACATATCTGAGCTTAAGAAAGTACCTTGTGTTTTGGTAGAAGTCAGAAATGTTTAGAAAGGTAATGCCTGGATAGTTGCAAGATAACTGTGTAGCAACAATCCGGCGCAATACTGTTTACATGGTCGTACACCGATTCCCGCAGAAATGTCGTCAGGTCTGTGTACGCAACTTTTTATTTTCGTTGTTAGTATTGATTTTAAATGTCTATAATGCGTATCTTTCTTACATTTTTGTTTATGTTTGTCATTAACCCCAGGAATTTCTAGCAACTTGCTGTTACTTACTATGTGCAGTGGGATGTTTTCTCTGAGCTTTCATACCCAGGAGACTTCACCTTTCGGCTTAATGTAGTGCCTGTTGAAGATGCCTTCTTCTCGGAGGGGGTATATGTTACGAGGCGAGTGGTAATTTGTGTGTACACTACTGTTTCGTTGGTTAGTGTTGGCAGCCAACACCCGGGTGATACAAAGTATGTAAATAGGGACCAACGAAAATTACGGCAATAATTTAAAAGCAATTATTATGCTTTGTTTTGATTCTGCTGGTAGGTCTTCTTCTTCTTCTTCTGTGTTCGTTTTCAAACTCCTGAAGATTAGCAGGATGTAGTCCGGAGAACGGAATGTGTTGTGCCATGGTTTACAGCATTGGTGCGAAATCTGCGCCTTTCGGCCTGACACATCCGACTTCAGCATGGCTTTAGGTCACTGGCCCCATATGGGATGGGACAGCCAACTCCATCCCATAACCTCCTTAGTCGCCTTTTACGACATGCGTGGAAGGTAAACAGTGTTATTATTCTTTGCTCCTCTTTCGGACCCCGGCAACACACGAGCGTGGTAGGTCTTATTTTGGCTACTGGTCACGGGTAACCGATCACCAAATCAGCTAAAAGTATCGTGCGTGCGAGATAAAGATGTGCTGAAGTGAATCCTCGATGTGAAGATGTGGTTCATTAAGTGTATCAGTGGCCACATCACGTGTGCACATTACAACTTTTTAATAATAAGCATAATTTCATACAGCTTCCGTGACTCGGAGATTAAAAAGACGCAAATGTTACTGCCAATGAACGATTTGTGCGCAACCTATTGACAGCACTTCCCCATCCACATGGTCATCCAATGGGGGAGGGGGCTCTCAGTGCTTTGCGTGCAGAACGATAGACGCGGGTGTTTATGTGTCTTTAGCGAAAGTTCGTTTCTTTAAATAATATATGATTTGTTTCGTTAAAATGTAATCACTGATTCCCGTAATGAACCGCAGTTGGTACTATAATGTGTTATATATCTATTCATGAGTATGTTAATGTGATACTAGAACTGGTCTCTTTAAGTAGAACAGATTCTATGTTTAAACTTGTTTGCAGTTAACAAACATTGATTTCTTTGTAAAAATATGTTCTAAAATTTTTATTTACATTTCATGTTTGAAAATGGTTAACATTCCAACCTGTGCACTCAAGAAGTGAGGTTTGGGCGAGATTAGATTAAATTGAATTATCACATTCTTTTGGGATCGTCTCTAATTCAACAAGTACTTACGTTAGCACTTATTATCTCATTCAACAAGTACTTACGTTAGCACTTATTCAACAAGTACTTACGTTCTCGCTTATTATCTCATTCAACAAGTACTTACGTTCTCGCTTATTATCTCATTCAACAAGTACTTACGTTCTCGCTTATTATCTCATTCAACAAGTACTTACGTTCTCGCTTATTATCTCATTCAACAAGTACTTACGTTCTCGCTTATTATCTCATTCAACAAGTACTTACGTTCTCGCTTATTATCTCATTCAACAAGTACTTACGTTCTCGCTTATTATCTCATTCAACAAGTACTTACGTTCTCGCTTATTATCTCATTCAACAAGTACTTACGTTCTCGCTTATTATCTCATTCAACAAGTACTTACGTTCTCGCTTATTATCTCATTCAACAAGTACTTACGTTCTCGCTTATTATCTCATTCAACAAGTACTTACGTTCTCGCTTATTATCTCATTCAACAAGTACTTACGTTCTCGCTTATTATCTCATTCAACAAGTACTTACGTTCTCGCTTATTATCTCATTCAACAAGTACTTACGTTCTCGCTTATTATCTCATTCAACAAGTACTTACGTTCTCGCTTATTATCTCATTCAACAAGTACTTACGTTCTCGCTTATTATCTCATTCAACAAGTACTTACGTTCTCGCTTATTATCTCATTCAACAAGTACTTACGTTCTCGCTTATTATCTCATTCAACAAGTACTTACGTTCTCGCTTATTATCTCATTCAACAAGTACTTACGTTCTCGCTTATTATCTCATTCAACAAGTACTTACGTTCTCGCTTATTATCTCATTCAACAAGTACTTACGTTCTCGCTTATTATCTCATTCAACAAGTACTTACGTTCTCGCTTATTATCTCATTCAACAAGTACTTACGTTCTCGCTTATTATCTCATTCAACAAGTACTTACGTTCTCGCTTATTATCTCATTCAACAAGTACTTACGTTCTCGCTTATTCTTCTTCTGCGTTCAGCATCTGTGGTCATGCTATACCGCCAGGCCTGTCTTCAAGACGAAGTCCACTGTCTTCTCCAGGTCAGAGCGGCTCCCCCATAGCTTTTGCCTCAAGTCTGTATCCTCTGGCCAGGTCTGCTGTCTCTGCTCTTTGTATGTTGGGCAGTTCTGAAGTATGTGTTCCGTGGTATGGGTTCCGGATCCACATGGACATTCATCTGTGTATGAAATCCTCAATCGGTAAAGGTGACCCAACAGTCTGCAGTAGCCTGTTCTAAGGCGAAATATTGTGGTCTGTTGATATCTTTGGAGGAGATGTATTGCATCATGTTCGTATTCCCCTTCCATTTGTTTCTTCCACTTTGTTGTGTATGTGTTGTGGATTATTGTTTTTGCTTCTCCGTAAGACAGTGGGTGTCTGTGTTACGTTAGCGCTTATTATCTCATTCAACAAGTACTTACGTTCTCGCTTATTATCTCATTCAACAAGTACTTACGTTCTCGCTTATTATCTTATTCAACAAGTACTTACGTTCTCACGTATTATCTCATTCAGCAAGTACTTACGTTAGCACTTATTCAACAAGTACTTACGTTCTCGCTTATTATCTTATTCAACAAGTACTTACGTTCTCACTTATTATCTTATTCAAGAAGTACTTACGTTAGCACTTATTATCTCATTCAACAAGTACTTACGTTAGCACTTATTATCTCATTCAACAAGTAATTACGTTCTCGCTTATTATTTTATTCAACAAGTACTTACGCTCTCACTTATTATCTTATTCAGCAAGTACTTGCGTTAGTACTTATTATCTCATTCAAATTGAAATTATGGATTATGTGATGTACATAATAAGGTAGCCAGCCAAAACTTAGAATAACGTGGGAGGTAATACCCACGAACGCAAGGAAACTACACTTTTAGATAGCTCCCCCGGCGAAGACGGATGTATCCGGCGATTGACGCAAATAAAACGGCGAGACAACGCATTTCCATTACCTTAACTACATCCTGCTGAAAATCTAGTAGGACCATGGTCCTGCTCCAAGGGAGATCCAGCGGGAGTTTGAGAATGAAGATGTTGAGATGTTGCTGCGACGACGCTAGAATATTAACAATTTTCATTTCACCACATCCGTTTTTAACTAATAGGTAAACACACTTCTTCTATGTGTGCTCTCATGCTTCCGTAAGTTAAAATGAACGGAAATAAGTAAAGGTGTTATCAATATTTATAAATAAAACATACTAACAACGAGGTATAGCGACAGACGACGTTTCGACTAAAAAGAAGCCTTCATCAGAACAAAAAACAATAGACAAACAGACAATATACTTAACATAAGAATGCAAATATGGTAGGGGGAAGAGACTAAAGCGTGGTACGAAACATATCATGGGAAAGAAAAAGATAGGAAAGGTCCAGAAAGATAAGATAAGACAGACAGTATGGCAAGCTGTCGTCAGTTAAGCAAGGCGCATGTGGTTGTGTCTGCGGGTCTCATCAATGGCTCACTAGACAAACCAACCGTGCAACAGAAAACCTTAATAGATGACATGCCTTTATATTGAGGTTATCTTCTTATAGAAGCTTCATGGCACGTCATCTATACAATCCCGTAGTCATAACCTTCGATAACAGTTACCATGTTGTTCCAACAGGCTGATGTTGTACTTGAACTAGTTACGGGCACGACGTGGGTGGGTGGAACAACAAAGAAATCTGTCGCAAGAGCCAGAGTGTGCCCTGATGTCGACGTCTGTTTTGGCGGCATTGGACTCGAAACACCATCGAGTCGAATGGCTGCTGGAACAGAGGGCGGAGCACTTATGGGAATACTCCACATGCTGTGAGGTAAGTTTTCTAATCAAGAATCTGCTAGAACGTAGAACGGAGAAACGGAATGAACTGTGTCGCGATTGGGACCTTTTTTTGTCCTAACCTGAGAAAATTCGATCGTGCACAATGGAATTGATTGCTTTGTTTGCTGTTAGTGACGGCAGAAGCTTATCATATTTGGTTGTATTACTTCCAAGAGATTTTCTGAATCTACTTGGAACTTTCTTATATCTGGGAATATCATGATATCATACGTCAAGTAATATTTACTAAATTCTTCTTCTTCATCGTTCATTCTCAAACTCCTGCGCCGTTTTATTTGCGCCAAAGCCCAACACATCCGTCTTCGGCGGGATTTACTAAATTGATCCTGCCGGTTTACTACAAACGTAAGCAAAATTCCTTTTCAATGTTGAATACTATTAATGTATAACATATTTCAAGTAGAATACCTCTTGTTTGATAAGCCCCCATAAAATACACAAAAGATGATGACGTATGCCGTAATCCAGTTTTGCAAACATTTCAAAGATGAAGAGATAATACACAGTTGTTTTTTTGTGTTTTTTTTAAAAAAAAGAGAATTTTCATTTTATATAAAATTTCTAATCTTTTTTGTAATTTGAGAAGATAAGCAACATGGCGCGATAGAAATTGTAAAACATACAATGATCGGTGAATATATCTTAAAAAATGGTTTATTGTTGTTGGCTTAACAAGATAGAAATTTGAGACCATTTAACGCCGGTAAGATATAATACGTATGCTACCCAGTTGCTTCCGGTGGTTATATTTCAAAACTGTTGAATGGCCACGAGAGACGTTTCTGATATTAAATCCATCTTATCTGCTTTTGGAACTTAGAATTTATTGCAAGACTGCATGCCACGACAAATAAATACAATGTGCATAAAATACATTTTAAAAATGTTTTCTGGCGGTTATGTGGTCCATATGAGTGTTTTTAGTTACTGATCTGTGTTTATCCCTACTGTAAATCCTTGTGTGAGACATTCTTTAAGAAGCACCAATCCACAGTGCATAGTAAATTTAGCAAGTTTTCATGAGCTAATATTCTTTGCTATTTGTGGCTATTTGCTACAACCAATAGACACACGCAGACCAAGACAAGCATCGATTGTGTACGCTATCTCCTGGACAAGCATCGATTGTGTACGCCATCTACTGGACAAGCATCGATTGTGTACGCCATCTACTGGACAAGCATCGATTGTGTACGCCATCTACTGGACAAGCATCGATAGTGTACGCCATCTACTGGACAATCATCGATTGTGTACGCCATCTCCTGGACAAGCATCGATTGTGTACGCCATCTCCTGGACAAGCATCGATTGTGTACGCCATCTACTGGACAAGCATCGATTGTGTACGCCATCTCCTGGACAAGCATCGATTGTGTACGCCATCTACTGGACAAGCATCGATAGTGTACGCCATCTACTGGACAAGCATCGATTGTGTACGCCATCTCCTGGACAAGCATCGATTGTGTACGCCATCTCCTGGACAAGCATCGATTGTGTACGCCATCTCCTGGACAAGCATCGATTGTGTACGCCATCTACTGGACAAGCATCGATAGTGTACGCCATCTACTGGACAAGCATCGATTGTGTACGCCATCTCCTGGACAAGCATCGATTGTGTACGCCATCTACTGGACAAGCATCGATTGTGTACGCCATCTCCTGGACAAGCATCGATTGTGTACGCCATCTACTGGACAAGCATCGATTGTGTACGCCATCTACTGGACAAGCATCGATTGTGTACGCCATCTACTGGACAAGCATCGATTGTGTACGCCATCTACTGGACAAGCATCGATTGTGTACGCCATCTACTGGACAAGCATCGATTGTGTACGCCATCTCCTGGACAAGCATCGATAGTGTACGCCATCTACTGGACAAGCATCGATTGTGTACGCCATCTCCTGGACAAGCATCGATTGTGTACGCCATCTCCTGGACAAGCATCGATTGTGTACGCCATCTTCTAGACAAGAATGCTGCGGCTGGACAACCAAGAACAGTAAGACCCACCAATAAAAGAGAATGTACACGGGAGCAGTCGCTTAACACAGCCTGTGTGTTGTCGCGGCCTGAGAGGGTAGAAAAGAATGGCAACACTGTCTACCTTCCATACATGTCGTAAGAGGAGGTTCCATACAACTGAGGAGGTTATGGGATGAATTTTGCTGTCCCATCCCACATAGGGTCAATGACCCAAAGCCATGCTGAAGTCGGATGTGTCAGATCGAAAGACGCAGATATCGCAACAGTGCTGTAAACCATGACACAACGCATTCCGTTCTCCAAACTACATCCTTTTAATCTGCAGGAGTTTGAGAATGAACGCAGAAGATGAAGACGAAAGGAATGTAAAGTATAACATATTTAAGAAGATATACCAACCTAGCCCCCTTCCTCCTGCTTTAGCATCGCTGTGAATATGTATTTAGTCACTGAACACGCGCTCAGTGCTCAGATAGCGCAGCAAGTACAGAAGAGCCAGAAGTATGCACTAGAACAACCATAAGGAGCCCCTAAATTTTGGCAAATAGATGACCATACGCGTAGCAGTAACTTCCAACATTACCCAGACGAACACTCACCACCACACCATAAACGTTTCTCTAGACTGGGACTATCCAAACCAGGCTACACCAATTTGCTACTTTTAAGGACTACTGCTTATGGCAGTATTAGCGGTTAGAGCGCTGGTCCCTACCCTGAGGTTGAAGGTTCAACCAATTTCACTAAGATAAGATTCTTCACAGCTTACACCATGTTTAATAAATTTCAGTAACGAGATTTATTTTTCACCATTTACAACAAGTTGAATCAAATTCACTAAGATAAGCCCTATCGATGCCAACTCCTTGACGTGGAGTTGAGGCTTAGCCCAGCAACAGAGACTGGAAACTAAGAATGGTTGTACCAACCCAATATCGAGCAGTACCACAGTCCTGCTCAAGCAAGCACAGGTGCTAAAGCCAGAGATACCAGGCCGTGAGGCACACCAGCAACAATAGTATCATTCAAGCCGACTAGTTGACATGTCTTCATGACAAAATTTTTAAAAGTCGTCATTGTGCTCGCCCTTTGAAGTTCCCCAAGGCAGGAGCAGTGCCAAATTCTGAACCTGGACAGAATTCACCCCCAGTTACTGGAGTCCCCCCCCCCCTCCATGTACCATGTGGGGCCATGAGGCAGAAGAGGAAAGCGACTGACCAATCAGACAGAAAAACAACCCCTCTAAACATCGTGCACTGTAATTCAGAAGGAGTTAAATTAGGTAGGTATTAGGTCAGTTGAGTATCCTATTCGCACACCGGACAAGTCCATAGGTGCTCAGATCTCTGCTTCAGTAAATCTCTCAGGGTATATCGGCTGATAGTTCCGGTTCTATGTTGGTTCACTGCTCTTTTTGAAATCTTTGTCAATGAGTTAAATTAACAACAACAAAAGAAAACAGAACTAAAAAACACATTGCGCCTGAAAGAGATTAGTATTTGCTGCATACAGGAAACCCACATGAAAGAGATTAGTATTTGCTGCATACAGGAAACCCACCTGAATGAGATTAGTATTTGCTGCATACAGGAAACCCACCTGAAAGAGATTAGTATTTGCTGCATACAGGAAACCCACCTGAAAGAGATTAGTATTTGCTGCATACAGGAAACCCACTTGAAAGAGATTAGTATTTGCTGAATACAGGAAACCCACCTGAAGGAGATTAGTATTTGCTGCATACAGGAAACCCACCTGAAAGAGATTAGTATTTGCTGCATACAGGAAACCCACCTGAATGAAAAAAACAACCTTCAAAATATAAGAGTATCATTGTTTTAAAGTTAACAGGAAAGTTCTAAACTTGAAAACTCTAAAAAGAACCCAAAAAAAGCGATGAACTGTTTAACGAAATAACTCAAGCTTTTAAAAACCTACCAAAAGAAATTGATACCATCCAAAAAGAATGAGACAATTTAAAAAATGCAATGATAAAACAACTACAAAATATATGCGGCACAAGATGTCCACAGAAAGACAAGAAAACATCATGGTGGAGTGTGGAAAGACAAAAAGTTGTACAATAGAAAAAACAGTTTCCAGAAATTAGGGAAATCCAAACATCGTGACGACTATCTACAATATCAATTAGCTAGAAATAATTCCAAGCATGTAATGAAAGAAAAGCAAAAGTTAATTCGTGGAACAAGTATGGAGAACATTTAACTGGCATATGTAAAACAAACCTAAGAGAATTTTTCAAAAGTATTAAATCTATTCGAGTAAAAGAAGAGAGCTATAATCCCATAACAATCATCAATGATAAAAATGGCAAACCATTAGTGAAAAGCGTGAATGGGAAAACAAGATGGAAAGAATACTACCAGAAATTATACAATCCAAGCATCACAACAGAATATAGACCCAACAACGATCAAAAAGATCTAGAAACCACAGTACCAGATATACTAAATCAAGAAATAGAAGAAGCCTTAAAACATAGCCCAAGTAATAAATCACCAAAAGTGTACGGTATACCTAGCGAAGCAATGAAAGCGTGTAGAAACACAGGGTACAGTGGTTATGCATATTATTCGCAATAACCTGGTCAGAAAGAAAAGTACCAGACGACTGGCAAAAATCAGTAATTGTATCATTATGAAAAAGACAAAGACAAGCATATAGAGGCATCTGTGTGCTGAAGCATCCAATGTGGTATGAGAGAGTGTGAATCATATAGAGGCATCTCCTTATTAAGTCACACAGGTAAAATCTACCTAAAAATAATAGAACAAAGAATTCTATACATTACAGAACCACAGCTGAGTCCCGCTCAATTTGCCTTCAGAACAATGGCAAGCCGTACACTCTAATTGTACTATTCACACTGAAACAACTAAGTGGAAAAGCAACCGAATACAATCAAGATCTAAACACAGTATTTGTAGACCAGGAAAAGGCATTCGACAGAGTAGACAATAACATTATCATTCACATAAACACTCACTGCGGACATGGAGAGAAGATTACAGGCTTTCGAGTATAAATGCGTCAGACGAATTCTACGAATGTCCTATAGGGAACTAAGACCAATGTGTACGTAAGAAATAAAGTAGAGATGTGTGCAGGTGTTCAGGAGACATTTCTTTCAATAGTGAAACGACGAAAACTAGCATGGTTCGGACATGTACGCAGGCACAGTTCCTTGTCAAAAACAATACTGCAGGGAACTGTTGAGGGTGGAAGAAGCAGAGGGGGGAAATAAAGGCATGAACAGACAACATCAAAGAATGGACAGGGCAAGATATTTCCACACTCATCCGCATCGCTGAGGATAGAATTCACTGGAGGACTCTGTGTGCTGAAGCATCCAATGTGGTATCTCTACTACCCTGAAGGGTTACGGGTTTATTGACTGATAATAACATTCTCTGAGAGATTATAAATTTATAACATCAGAGGACAGCTGTTAGATAATATAAAAGCGAAATATCAAAGATGCCAAATCTCATGTTTTCCAGATTTTTTTTCCTGTGGGTTCCAGTCCAGAGCGTATCTGGTTATGTTGTCAGGCTTTTTTCTAAGAGTGTTGTATATCCATCTCCATTTTGTACTCGTTATCTTTATCTCCACTGGCAAAGGTTTGTATCTGGGCTCTCAGTGTGTTGAGAGCAGAAACTGCATGTATTTTTTTTAATCTCCGCGTCACGGAAGCTATATGAAATCAAGCCTAATATTGCAAAGTTGAAATGTGTTTGGACACATTATCCAATAATGAACCCATAATAATACAGTAAGTTGCTACACATACTGTGTAATATACCCCGCCGACCCCCGCATAGAAAATTGGGTACATTGTGTGTTAAAATAATATTCAACTTCCTACCGGCTTGACAAAATCTTTTTGCAATACGTCTTTTCAAATAAACAGATGTAAGATTCCATCTTAACCTGTTGACAAAAGATCCCGCGAAATGCTTGACGTCTCTACAGACAGTTTCACATGCACAATATCCTAACGGTTCAATGCAACAAACGCTACACTGGACAAGATGTTGTTCTAAATAACCCTGATATAACATGACCTCTCAGGAACAAAACTCTTGCAACCAGGTTCCGCTTCGTGTCCTAGATTTTCATTAAGAAATTATGCTACGGTTTTGGGTCACCGCATATGCGCAGTAGGTGTCGAGCATGCTGCGTCCTTATGTTTGAGCCGAGGTTGTGTGGCCCGACTTCTGACGTTGAATTGGTTCAGATAATACGTCCATTGATTCCCAAAATATATGCTCAATACAGTAAGACTGAAATCCAACAGATAAAGCTTGGTACATCGTAATGAAGTTTGCGATTCAATGGAATCACATAAAAGCGCACACAAATCGACGATCTGATCAAAATGCCTTCTTCAAGAGTAATTTTTTTTAACGACCGAGTAAGAACGGCACTATTGACGTTCACGTGGCAGAAAGTCATGTCAACGTAATAGTTTCCTTCTTACTCATCCTTTTTTATGTGTATGTAGTATTAAAAAGGCTTTTCGGTTGAAACATCTTTAGACTTCCGGGATGTAGCCGAATCACTCGTCAATTATATAGCCATGTGATGTCATTGAGATTCATGATTCAAAAGCGACTGACACTCTTCGACATTTTCTTGATTTCATTGGTCAAGTTGTGTATACTTTATGGTCAACAGCCAATAAAAATCACGGGAAAAGTCAAATACTGTAATGTTTTTAAAAGTTGAATTCTAATGTCACATCTCGGAAGGTCACTGTGCCATGTTCAACTTCTATCGCAAACAACCTACTGAATGTAAAAATCTCCTAGAAAATAGCTGCAGCCAAAAAATGCTTAGTTTATCTATATGTCCCGACTAGAATATGCTACCAACAGTGGTTTATTCACTAACTAGAATGTGCTACAAACAGTGGTTTATTCACAAACTAGAATGTGCTACAAATAGTGGTTTATTCACTGACTAGAATGTGCTATCAACATTGGTTTACTTACAAACTAGAATGTGCTACCAACATTGGTTTACTTACAAACTAGAATGTGCTACCAACAGTGGTTTATTCACTAACTAGAATGTGCTACCAACAGTGGTTTATTCACTAACTAGAATGTGCTACCAACAGTGGTTTATTCACTAACTAGAATGTGCTACCAACATTGGTTTACTTACAAACTAGAATGTGCTACCAACAGTGGTTTATTCACTAACTAGAATGTGCTACCAACATTGGTTTACTTACAAACTAGAATGTGCTACCAACAGTGGTTTATTCACTAACTAGAATGTGCTACAAACAGTGGTTTATTCACAAACTAGAATGTGCTACAAATAGTGGTTTATTCACTGACTAGAATGTGCTATCAACATTGGTTTACTTACAAACTAGAATGTGCTACCAACATTGGTTTACTTACAAACTAGAATGTGCTACCAACAGTGGTTTATTCACTAACTAGAATGTGCTACCAACAGTGGTTTATTCACAAACTAGAATGTGCTACCAACAGTGATTTATTCACTAACTAGAATGTGCTACCAACAGTGGTTTATTCACTAACTAGAATGTGCTACAAACAGTGGTTTATTCACAAACTAGAATGTGCTACAAATAGTGGTTTATTCACTGACTAGAATGTGCTATCAACATTGGTTTACTTACAAACTAGAATGTGCTACCAACATTGGTTTATTCACAAACTAGAATGTGCTACCAACAGTGATTTATTCACTAACTAGAATGTGCTACCAACAGTGGTTTATTCACTAACTAGAATGTGCTACAAACAGTGGTTTATTCACAAACTAGAATGTGCTACAAATAGTGGTTTATTCACTGACTAGAATGTGCTATCAACATTGGTTTACTTACAAACTAGAATGTGCTACCAACATTGGTTTACTTACAAACTAGAATGTGCTACCAACAGTGGTTTATTCACAAACTAGAATGTGCTACCAACAGTGGTTTATCACTGACTAGAAGGTGCTAACAACAGTGGTTTATTCACTGACTAGAATGTGCTACCAACAGTGGTTTATTCACTAACTAGAATGTGCTACCAACAGTGGTTTATCACTGACTAGAAGGTGCTAACAACAGTGGTTTATTCACTGACTAGAATGTGCTACCAACAGTGGTTTATTCACTGACTAGAATATGCTACCAACAGTGGTTTATTCACTGACTAGAGTGTACTACTAACAGTGGTTTGCTCACCAACTTTCTAATCTATGATTCAGAGTTCGATTTCCACTTTACCTGCAAATATTTTTATATTCTCAATAACTCCCATGCAGGGCCCTAGATTTTATATCTACTTTTTGATTAAAAATTTTATGATTTTTTTATGAAAATGGAGGTTGGTGGCCTTTGACCCGCCATTGACCAAGTTCCTAGTTCTAAAAGTCTTATTCCGATTTGTTAAGAGGGGGTAGGGTGGTCTTTACACTATCAACCCCGTCTTCTTATCAGAGTTCGCATCTAATTTAGTTAAATCAGAGCTTTTAACCATAAAAAACAGTGGAGGTCGCGTATCTGGTAACCCAGCCAACACCCCCTCCGTTTTATATCAAAGTTTTGTTGCTAGATTATAGTACAATTGTTTTTCTAATATAATTCTTGTTTAAGATGGAAGCCACAATGAATTACCGTGTGATGTTGATTATCATGTCTTTGTACAGCCTTCTATTTCGTGTACTGTCAATCATTTCCGATGCCGATGTTCTCCCATGCCACAATGCTAGGCTGTCAAGCATCTTCTTATTTGGTCTTTCCCTACTCTTCCTGTTCTTCCACTTGTCTTTTGTTACAATGTGTTCCATCTTCTCTCTTCTCATGATGTTTCCAGAAAATATGGACTGTCTCTGATGCGGGTAGGCTGCTCTCGTTTTGAATTAACTTCTTTCAAGATATTTTCATTGCGCTTTTTATCTATCTATGATGTTCTTAATATTCTTATATAAATCCACATCTCTGCTCAGTCAGTTCCTCTTTTGCCACGTTTGACACATAGGACGAGTGTCATAGTTCTCCATGCCGGTCAGTTGCCAAGGATTGCAGGTCTTGTGCATTTATGCCTGTTGATTTTAAATAATTCATAACAGTTCTTCTCAACGTTGTTTTTGGTCTTCCCTGTTTTCTTTATCCGTCTGGTGTCCACATGAAGGCTTGTCGTGGAATTATATCTTCCTTCATTCTAAGTACGTGGCCGATGTATGTCCAGCGACGTTTTCTGATGATGTTCGTAACGTATTCTTGTTTTATCTCCTCTCTAAGTATGTCGTTTGATTTGACATTTCTTCTTCTTCTTCTTCTTCGTTCTCAAACTCCTGAAAATTAGCAGGATGTAGTCCAGAGAACGGAATGCGTTGAGTCATGGTTTACATCATTGCTGCGATATCTGCGCCTTTCGGCCTGACACATCCTACTTCAGCATGGCTTTGGGTCACTGACCCTATATGGGATGGGACAGCCAACTCCATCCCATAACCTCCTTAGTCGCCTCTTACGACATGCGTGGAAGGTAAACATTTGCTATTCTTTGCTCCCCTTTCGGGCCCCGGCAACTCACGGGCGTGATTTGACATTTGATTTGACATCTCTGCCATCTCACTATAATTTGTCACTGCTCTACTGAGTGTCCGTGATTCACTTTCATACAAGAGAATAGGTTCAATATAACTTCAAAGATGATAGCACCTCACTTTATCACATATACCATATTTGTTCACGGGTGTGTGGGTGCATGGGAGAGGGGGGCCAGAGATTACAAAGTAATCATGTTCTTTGATATTGTTGAGTCTCGCCAGCAATCCAGGATAGTGTAATGTTGACACAAAGCCTTCACCATACCAGTCACTCACACATATTTTTTTTAAACAGCGTCACATATCTTGGCTGAAACGACTACTCCAGTACTTTTCATTGGCTGTCGATACAAATTATGCGTAAAGTTATTATATTAGCCTAGATACGTGGAGATGTTTGGTATCAAAGCGTAGAGCTATAACGAAGATGGACTTGGTAGACGAAATCTGGAAAACTGAAGTGACATTCAGGCTGATAGAATATCAGATTGGAGTTTGTTGACACGTGTTGCACTATTTGAATATCGTGTTGCACTATTTGAATATCGTGTTGCACTATTTGAACATCGTGTTGACACGCATTGCATTATTTGAACATCGTATTGACTCGTGTTGCACTATTTGAACATCGTGTTGACACGTGTTGCACTATTTGAACATCGTATTGACTCGTGTTGCACTATTTGAACATCGTGTTGACACGTGTTGCACTATTTGAACATCGTATTGACTCGTGTTGCACTATTTGAACATCGTATTGACTCGTGTTGCACTATTTGAACATCGTATTGACTCGTGTTGCACTATCTGAACAACGTATAAAGTTTGGGAACCTATTATTAGTCAATAGCGCCAACAGAGAGTTTCTAATATAATTTACATTTTAATTAAGGTTAACAATTTAATACACCAAAGTTGTTTATTTGTTGTGGGGTTTTTTTTAAGTATAGCGTAGTTACAAATTTATAACTGGTTAAAAATCGATTGTTTTAAAAAATGGTTTAAAAAAACAACACAATAATGCAACATTAATTTGATTGCCGTGCTGTTGAATAAAATCAGTAGCGGAAACTCATTCTTCTTCAGTGTTCATTCTCAAACTCCCGCTGGATCTCTCTTGTAGCAGGACAATGGACCTACTAGGTTTCCAGCAGGATGTAGTCCAGAAAATGGAATTACATTGCGTCTCCGTTTTATTTGCAACAAACTATATGAAGAAGGAAGAACACGGGCCACGGACCATAACATCAACAAACTATATGAAGAAGGAAGAACACGGGCCACGGACCATAACATCAACAAACTATATGAAGAAGGAAGAACACGGGCCACGGACCATAACATCAACAAACTATATGAAGAAGGAAGAACACGGGCCACGGACCATAACATCAACAAACTATACGAAGAAGGAAGAACACGGGCCACGGACCATAACATCAACAAACTATACGAAGAAGGAAGAACACGGGCCACGGACCATAACATCAACAAACTATATGAAGAAGGAAGAACACGGGCCACGGACCATAACATCAACAAACTATATGAAGAAGGAAGAACACGGGCCACGGACCATAACATCAACAAACTATACGAAGAAGGAAGAACACGGGCCACGGACCATAACATCAACAAACTATACGAAGAAGGAAGAACACGGGCCACGGACCATAACATCAACAAACTATACGAAGAAGGAAGAACACGGGCCACGGACCATAACATCAACAAACTATACGAAGAAGGAAGAACACGGGCCACGGACCATAACATCAACAAACTATACGAAAAAGGAATAACACGAGTCACGGACCATAACATTAACAAACTATACGAAGAAAGAAGAACACGGGCCACGGACCATAACATCAACAAACTATACGAAGAGGGAACACTGTAGATATAGAAGATGACAACATCATTAACATCAACAACATTTTTTTACACATCATTATTAGAGTTTTCCATTTGTTATTTCAATTAATTTCTATAGCTAAAATAGACAAATTATGCGCACTTTCTATAGACAAATTATGCGCACTTTCTATAGACAAATTATACGCACTTTCTATAGACAATATGCGCACTTTCTATAGCTAAAATAGACAAATTATGCGCACTTTCTATAGACAAATTATGCGCACTTTCTATAGCTAAAATAGACAAATTATGCGCACTTTCTATAGACAAATTATGCGCACTTTCTATAGACAAATTATGCGCACTTTCTATAGACAAATTATGCGCACTTTCTATAGACAAATTATGCGCACTTTCTATAGCTAAAATAGACAAATTATGCGCACTTTCTATAGACAAATTATGCGTACTTTCTATAGACAAATTATGCGCACTTTCTATAGACAAATTATGCGCACTTTCTATAGACAAATTATGCGCACTTTCTATAGACAAATTATGCGCACTTTCTATAGACAAATTATGCGCACTTTCTATAGCTAAAATAGACAAATTATGCGCACTTTCTATAGACAAATTATGCGCACTTTCTATAGACAAATTATGCGCACTTTCTATAGCTAAAATAGACAAATTATGCGCACTTTCTATAGACAAATTATGCGTACTTTCTATAGACAAATTATGCGCACTTTCTATAGCTAAAATAGACAAATTATGCGCACTTTCTATAGACAAATTAAGCGTACTTTCTATAGACAAATTATGCGCACTTTCTATAGCTAAAATAGACAAATTATGCGCACTTTCTATAGCTAAAAGAGACAAATTATGCGTACTTTCTATAGACAAATTATGCGCACTTTCTATATAGAACATAAAACCTATATATATGTAAGAAGTAAAATATGGATGTATGTAGGTTTACAAGAATCACTCAATAGTAAAATATGGATGTATGTAGGTTCACAAGAATCACTCAATAGTAAAATATGGATGTATGTAGGTTCACAAGAATCACTCAATAGTAAAATATGGATGTATGTAGGTTCACAAGAATCACTCAATAGTAAAATATGGATGTATGTAGGTTCACAAGAATCACTCAATAGTAAAATATGGATGTATGTAGGTTCACAAGAATCACTCAATAGTAAAATATGAATGTATGTTGGTTCACAAGAATCACTCAATAGTAAAATATGAATGTATGTAGGTTCACAAGAATCACTCAATAGTAAAATATGGATGTATGAAGGTTCACAAGAATCACTCAATAGTAAAATATGAATGTATGTTGGTTCACAAGAATCACTCAATAGTAAAATATGAATGTATGTAGGTTCACAAGAATCACTCAATAGTAAAATATGAATGTATGTAGGTTCACAAGAATCACTCAATTGTAAAATAGAATAAACTCGAAAGATTTGAACATGTAGGCCAAGATTATTTCCTGCAAGAAAGGACCCTGCAGGGAACAGTCGAGGGGGGGGGGGGAGCAGAAGAAAGGAAAGAAAAATCACGGATAAACATCAAAGAATAATTATGTACAGATCTGTATCGCTGAAGATATAAATTGCTGGAGGATTCTATGTGTATTTGTGTGTCTAATGCAGTACTCCTACGACGAGAGGATTCGCTGTGTATTGATGTGTCTAATGTAATACTCCTACGCGTGGAGAACTCTCTGTGTCTTGATGTGTCTAATGTAGTACTCCTACGACTGGAGGATTCTCTGTGTATTTGTGTGTCTAATGTAGTACTCCTACGACTGGAGAACTCTCTGTGTATTTGTGTGTCTAATGTAATACTCCTACGACTGGAGGATTCTCTGTGTATTTGTGTGTCTAATGTAGTACTCCTACGACTGGAGGATTCTCTGTGTCTAATGTAGTACTCCTACGACTGGAGGACTCTCTGTGTCTAATGTAGTACTCCTACGACTGGAGGATTCTCTGTGTATTTGTGTGTCTAATGTAGTACTCCTACAACTGGAGGATTCTCTGTGTATTTGTGTGTCTAATGTAGTACTCCTACGACTGGAGGATTCTCTGTGTATTTGTGTGTCTAATGTAGTACTCCTACGACTGGAGGATTCTCTGTGTCTAATGTAGTACTCCTACGACTGGAGGACTCTCTGTGTCTAATGTAGTACTCCTACGACTGGAGAACTCTCTGTGTATTTGTGTGTCTAATGTAGTACTCCTACGACTGGAGGATTATCTGTGTATTTGTGTGTCTAATGTAGTACTCCTACAACTGGAGGACTCTCTGTGTATTTGTGTATCTAATGTAGTACTCCTACAACTGGAGGATTCTCTGTGTATTTGTGTGTCTAATGTAGTACTCCTACAACTGGAGGATTCTCTGTGTATTTGTGTGTCTAATGTAGTACTCCTACGACTGGAGAACTCTCTGTGTATTTGTGTGTCTAATGTAGTACTCCTACGACTGGAGGACTCTCTGTGTCTTGATGTGTCTAATGTAGTACTCCTACGACTGGAGGACTCTCTGTGTCTTGATGTGTCTAATGTAGTACTCCTACGACTGGAGGACTCTCTGTGTATTTGTGTGTCTAATGTAGTACTCCTACGACTGGAGGACTCTCTGTGTCTTGATGTGTCTAATGTAGTACTCCTACGACTGGAGGACTCTCTGTGTCTTGATGTGTCTAATGTAGTACTCCTACGACTGGAGGACTCTCTGTGTATTTGTGTGTCTAATGTAGTACTCCTACGACTGGAGGACTCTCTGTGTATTTGTGTGTCTAATGTAGTACTCCTACGACTGGAGGACTCTCTGTGTATTTGTGTGTCTAATGTAGTACTCCTACGGCTGGAGAACTCTCTGTGTATTTGTGTGTCAAATGTAGTACTCCTACGACTGGAGAACTCTCTGTGTATTTGTGTGTCTAATGTAGTACTCCTACGACTGGAGAACTCTCTGTGTATTTGTGTGTCTAATGTAGTACTCCTACGACTGGAGAACTCTCTGTGTATTTGTGTGTCTAATGTAGTACTCCTACGACTGGAGAATTATCTGTGTCTTGATGTGTCTAATGTAGTACTCCTACGACTGGAGGATTATCTGTGTCTAATGTAGTACTCCTACGACTGGAGGACTCTCTGTGTCTTGATGTGTCTAATGTAGTACTCCTACGACTGGAGGATTATCTGTGTCTAATGTAGTACTCCTACGACTGGAGGAGTATCTGTGTCTAATGTAGTACTCCTACGACTGGAGGACTCTCTGTGTCTTGATGTGTCTAATGTAGTACTCCTACGACTGGAGGATTATCTGTGTCTAATGTAGTACTCCTACGACTGGAGGATTATCTGTGTCTAATGTAGTACTCCTACGACTGGAGGACTCTCTGTGTATTTGTGTGTCTAATGTAGTACTCCTACGACTGGAGGATTCTCTGTGTCTAATGTAGTACTCCTACGACTGGAGTATTATCTGTGTCTAATGTAGTACTCCTACGACTGGAGGATTCTCTGTGTCTAATGTAGTACTCCAACGACTGGAGGATTATCTGTGTCTAATGTAGTACTCCTACGACTGGAGGATTATCTGTGTCTAATGTAGTACTCCTACGACTGGAGGATTATCTGTGTCTAATGAAGTACTCCTACGACTGGAGGATTATCTGTGTCTAATGTAGTACTCCTACGACTGGAGGATTATCTGTGTCTAATGTAGTACTCCTACAACTGGAGGATTATCTGTGTATTTGTGTGTCTAATGTAGTATTCCTACAACCCAGGTTGTAGCGACAAAACAAATTTGATTTTCTTTGTTATGCTGTTGTCCATCAGCCAACCCGCTTCTACTTTGCAAGATTCTCTGGAAAAGTAACGACACGTCAACTTAACGAACCTGAAATTGCATGCATATTTAAGCAGGATAGTATCATTTTATCTGTGCGCAAACACATTACGCGACAATATTATCGTTGTAAGAACGCGTCCGCGAGTTGTTGTTTCTTGTTATTCATGTTTACTGAAAACAACGAGCGGGCAACGAGGGCAAATATTTCAATCTCGGAGGGGGTCGATTCTAAACTTCATCAATGTTTACGTTCTGGTAGGGGGTGTCAACATATTAGTAAAACGTCGTGTTAGAAAGATTGATGGGGGAAAAAACAGTTATGAAAAATATCATATAATAAACAGATGAATTTTAATGGGAAGTTTGTGAACTTTTTTTTTACCACACAGAGAAATAATCAGAAAATAATTGTCACACGGCCTAGCAGGTAGATTTGTATCTATGCAATTCTCCAAACTATTGCAGCCAATATAAGGCCCACCACCAAGAGCCTATTGTGTTGCTGTTTTTCTTGGACATCTAATTTTACACTTAGTAAGCTTTCTGTCTGTTTTTTTAGTCAGTGACCATGTCTGGCATTAAAAATACAATGTTGACGTGAAGATTGAATTTATGATTTGCTACAAATATTATGACCAGCCCAAATCCAAAAGAAAAGATTAATCTCCTGGAAATGAAAGACCAGAATTACCATCTTCCGATTTCACACACATGTACAACTTATCAATCACCTGAACAGAATACAACCACAATACACGCCAGGATTCCCTATCTGTAATCATCCTTACTAAACTGTAGACCATCTACTTTTTGAATGTCCAGTGCTGAATGATGTCAGAAAAGTGTTTTTCCCGCCAACACTAGAAACGGGAGCACCATATATAGAACAGGACAACAACTCACGAACACGTGCATATATCTCAAAATGACGTTGGTTCAAAGAGCTTGAGTCAGGGGACAACTAGATCAGCAATCACCAACCAAACAATAGCTGAAAAGTAATAAAAGAACACTAGTCTACAAAATAAATTGTTCTTAGAACACTAGTCTACTAAAAAAAATTGTCATTAGAACACTAGTCTACAAAATAAATTGTCCTTAGAACACTAGTCTACTGAACAAGTTGTCCCTACAACACTAGTCTTCTAAGCAAATTGTCCCTAGAACACTATTCTTCTAAGCAAATTATCCTTAGAACTCTAGTCTACTAAATAAATTGTCCCTAATACACTAGTCTACTAATAAATTGTTGCTAGAACACTAGTCTATTAAACAAATTGTCCACAGAACACTATTCTACTAAACAAATTGTCCATATAACACTAGTCTACTAAACAAATTGTCCATAAAACACTATTCTACTAAAAAAATTGTTCCTATCACACTAGTCTACGAAAACAATTGTCCATATAAAACTATTCTACTAATAAATTGTCCATAGAACACTATTCTACTAAACAAATTGTCCATAGAACACTAGTCTACTAACAAATTGTCCATAGAACACTAGTCTACTAAACAAATTAACCCTATCACACTAGTCTACGAAACAAATTGTCCATAGAACACTATTCTACTAATAAATTGTCCCTAGAACACTAGTCTACTAAACAAATTGTCCATAGAACACTAGTCTACTAAACAAATTGTCCCTATCACACTAGTCTACGAAACAAATTGTCCATAGAACACTATTCTACTAATAAATTGTCCCTATAACACTAGTCTACTAAACAAATTGTCCATAGAACACTAGTCTACTAAACAAATTGTCCCTATCACACTAGTATACGAAACAAATTGTCCATAGAACACTTGTCTACTAAACAAATTGTCCATAGAACACTAGTCTACTAAACAAATTGTCCCTATCACACTAGTACACGAAACAAATTGTCCATAGAACACTATTCTACTAATAAATTGTCCATAGAACACTAGTCTATAAACAAATTGTCCATAGAACACTATTCTATTAATAAATTGTCCCTAGAACACTAGTCTACAAATAGTCTCAAAAATACTATTCTACTAAATAGTATCCCAGAAAACTATTCTACTAAATAGTGTCCACGGAACATTCGACTAGGAATGATAATACTGCTGAATCTCACATGCACCTAGAGTAGGCTAAATATCACGGTCATTAACTTGTATATTAACGAAAAAAAGAAAAGATCTTCTCAGAAATCTAGCAATGAATATCTCTACAGAAGGTAGCACATTGCTAGAATGAGACATTATAAGTGCCTTATACAATTCTCCTGCAACTACGGTGATAACCACATTCCTCTAACGCCACATAACTCTGTTAAATAATCATTATGATGTAAGTCTTCATGTCTGAATGAAAGACGTCCTCTTAAGGTGTTGCATACGCACCCAGCGTCGTTGTGTTCTGTGTGTGAAATAACGTTTAATGAGCTACCCACATTGCAAACAAAAACACCAACGTGCCAATGTGACGAGGAACATACTTGTTCAAATCTTTCATATTTTTAGATTAAAATTAGTTTCTGAGTCGTTCATTGTGTAGTGGATCGAACCTGATCGAAGCAGAAGAACGATGCATCTGAGTAGACGTAATTTACTCAAGCCCAATTCGACGGTGTTGTGTTTTCCAGTTTTCAAAAAATCTTATAAATTTTGCTTCAGTTATCCCAGGTCAGAGTGAGTTGTGACTGAACTGGAAAAAAGGCGCGATACAGTGCGTGCCTTGTCCATACGTTGAGATATCACGGACTGATGAATCAAACCAGTGGGAGAAGATTTGAGGTTCTACTTTGATCCTTCCCTCTGTTAGAGCAGACACTACATGCCTAAATCCAATTCTTCTGAAAAGAGTTTCTTCAATTGAACCAGCCATCCAGAAGAAGTAGGGTTTCAGCATCCTAATAGATGAGCAGAAGATGGAAAAATTCAGTATGCATACCCGTGCCAAAGAAAGGAGACCTTCAACTGTATACCAACTATAGGTATAGAACAGCTATAGAACAGTAGCACTAATTAGAAAAGTCCGCAAAATTCTATTGCAGATCATAATGAAAAGAATGCAATACAAATTAGAAACAGAAATTCATGAAGTTCAAACCGGTTTTCGAGCAGGAAGAGGAACAAGAGACCATTTATTAAACATGAGGAACATTATTGAGAAATGTAGAGAATACAGTTTAGACCTGCATATGTGTTTTTATAGACTATACCAAGGCGTTTGATTGTATTAAACATCACCAGCTGTGGTCCATCATGTGAGACATGGGTTTCGAACCCAAACATCTTATACATCTTATTGAAACACTATATCACGAACAAGAAGCAGCAGTAAGAGTGGAAGGAGAAACATGTAAATGTTTTTCCAAGTGGAGTAAGACAGAGGTACACTCTATCCCCTTATCTTTTCAACATCTATGCAGAGAATATAATGAGAAATGTAAGAGTAAAAACAGAGGAAAATGAGTGTCACTAATTAAATATCGGTGGATGCAAGATTTCAGAAATAATATATGCAGTTGACACAGTCCTCCTTACTACACAACCTGAGGGACTGAAACAACTTATCACAACAACAAAGAAATACAGCGAGATCAAAAATCTATATTTAAAAACACAGAAAACAAAAATTATGACAACAGACACAATAAAGATCAAACCTATAATCACACAGACAATATAAAACTAGAATGTGCAAACAATTTGGGATATCTGGAAGCAAATATAAACAGTTCCGGAGATTGTTCAGTCAATATTAGAAGAAGACTCGCAATTGCAACACTCAACACAAATGAGAAAGCCGTGACAAAGTAGTAGAAACGACACTAAAGTAACCTTTTTAAGATCATGTGTTTTCCCAGTGGACGCTAAATAAGACAATATTCAAAAGAAGCAATCAATCAATCAATTAATAAACCCGTAACCCTTCAGGGTCGTAGGGGTACCACATTGGATGCTTCAGCACACAGAGTCCTCCAGTGAATTCTATCCTCAGCGATGAGAATGATTGTGGAAATATATTGCCCTGTCCATTCCTTGATGTTATTTGTCCATGATTTTATTTGTCCTCCTCTGCTTCTTGCACCCTCGACAGTTCCCTGCTGTATTGTTTTTGACAAGTAATCGTGCCTGCATACATGTCCGAACCATGCTCGTTTTCGTCGTTTCACTATAGAAAGCAATGGCACCTGCACACATCTCTACTTTATTTATTACGTACACATTGGTCTTATGTTCCTTATAGGAAATTCGTAGAATTTGTCTGTAGCATTTGTACTCGAAAGCCTGTACTCTTCTCTCCGTGTCCGCAGTGAGTCTCCAACTCTCACAACCATACAACACAACAGAAAGCACCAACGACGTATACAGCTTGATTTTCACTCCAACACTGATGTTGCTTTTCCAAATCGCAGTTAGCATTGACAAGGACGCTAAAGCCATCTCCAGCATTATTTTTAGTTCTGCTTTGCATTATTCAAAAAAGAATAAATTCATTTGAAATGAAGTGCTGCATGACGATCCTAGTAATATCATGGATAGATAAAAAGAAGAACATTGACATTTTCAAATTACTGAAAATAAATGCAATGTGGCTTCAACATACCATCATACGAAGGAAGTTACAGTATTTTGTACACTTAAAGCGACATGATGGTATCAAAAGGCTGATTCTAGAGAGCAGAGTTCCAGGCGAGAGAAGAAGAGGAAGACCAAGAAGACAATGGACCAGCAATATTTAAGAATGCATGGACATGTCTCTGGCTAATGCATGCCTGCTTGCCCGGGACAGAGAGGCGTTCAGTATCCAGGATGAAGACACGGCTCTGGAAGGAATATGTCACTTGATATATTGAATAATATGGGATCATAAGCCGATGTGGCATATCATCAATACCCATGAAAAATACCAATAAAACGACATAGAAATCTTTCTCTCTCTCTTTCTCTCTCTCTCTCTCTCTCTGTGAGGAGGAGGAGGAAGAGGCTTTTCTCTAATCATAGCGAAACGAAAAATAAAGTAAATATTGAAATATGAAAGAGAAAACAATCAGACGACCTCCCACCGCACTCAGAAAACAAGAATATAATAGCTTGTAATTCCTGATGATAATAACAAAACACAAAAACACTAATACTGAGGGCGTTGACAGTCAATCTCTTTATGTTACGTTACAAACACCTCACGTTTCTATATTCAGTGATTGAGATGTGAGGATTAATTGTGACAACACGTCTGCCGGGTCGATATACACTCGGCACTCAGAGCGGTCAATGTATCATCATCATTAAGTGCCGTATCCGCAACGAAGGTTAGTTTCTACGGATCTCCAACATCCCCTCTCTCTTGTCTTGGTGGTGTACTCTGCTAGACTGTAACCTGTCTATCGTGTGATGTTACTCTTCCACTTGTATCTCTGCCTACTTCTTATAAACAAAAATAATTTTACAAATATCCTATTCAGAGCGCAGTCATCAATCGTAACTTTCTCCAATGAAAGATTTACCAACAGATCTCAGACATGACTTTTCTGTCATGTTTTCGATTATTCCCGCAACGAAAATCACAGCAATAGACATCAAAATGTTCGGCGTTCCCTCCCATCATTAAAAAAATGTAGGACAGATACTGTATGAGCAAGAACCACCACCTGTTGATATTGACTTGTTATGTTTTTAATTATTTCAGCAGAAGGCGCATACAAATGACTGATTTACTATAAACATTACAGAAATATAATTGCTGGTGTATTTTATTTAACGTTATCCGTCCCCCTCGCCCCCCCCCCCCAAGAAAGATTTAAGAGTACTTATCCCTATATATCGGAAACGTTCATTAGCTACTTAGGACAGTACCTTTGATCTTGTAGAATCAATTGTATTGTGCTTTCAAACTTTGGCTTCAGACCAATAATACACATAGAGATAATTTATAGTGATTTTAGTTCTCAAAACTTAAGCGGTAATTTCCTATCAGTATTTAACATTTTCGCAGAAAAAAGAACCGACACCTGGAGTTCATTACAAGATTATATAAATCATGTTTGTTAACTCATGAGCTATTCACTACTCTTGGCTGATCCGATGTATCTGTTGTTTTAATTGGATTGCTATAAAAAGCGAGCAATCAAAAAACGAAATAGTAGAATCAAGTCAAGAATTTTGTCGAGATCGTGGATTAGCCAACATGTCTTTTTTTTTATCTCACGTCGGTCGTGGTTCAGCCATTGATATTAACTATATTTTAACATAAAATACTACTTGAAAAAGTAATAATTTCTTACTCGCATACGTTCGCTCTCAAACTCCCACTTGGTGCCAGGATATAGTCAGAAGAACGTATTGTTTGTTTTGGTTTACAATTTGCATGCAATATATGCGCCTCTCGGCTTATACGTTTCATCCGACTCAGCATGGTTTTGGATCACATTGACATGTAAGATGGGACAGCTAACTCAGTTCCCAAAACTCAGTTGCCTCGTACGAGGTGGATCGCATGTCTGAGGTCATAAACAGCAGCGTTGCTATTCCTTGCTCTTCTTTCTGTCCCTAGAAACCGACGGGGGCGTGGGGTGGGTGTAACGTTATAGCAATAAAGAGGTTAAAATTAGTTTTACGAATGAACACAAATATACATTATCAACGTTTTGATCACAAGGCCTTTATCAAGATATGGACAAAAAAAGGATTGTTTCTGTCTGTGAATCGTTTGCCGATTGGTAGGATGTTCTACTCAGGATGTTCTACCCAGGATGTTCTACTTAGGATGTTCTGCCAAGGATGTTCTACCCAGCTTTTATTACTTAAAATAAGCCATCAATTTTCTATTTGGTGTTTCGATGAGATAATAGCTATCATTGAAGTTGTGGTGGCAAGATTATCAGAACCGCAACCACTACTCTTTTTGGTGATTATACGAGCCAAATTGGACTTAAAGTCCAGGAATAAAAGAAGCATTACCAGACATAAGTGGACGTGTTTTTTAAGTACCGTATGTCACTGAGCTTTAAAACAAATAAACGTCAATCTAGCAACCGTTAAAATTGACGTTTGTTGTATAGGGTCTAGGCCTACATGGTGGAAATATTGTACATATCGTGTCTTGAATGTGTTGACAGGTGTCCATATGGATTTACGCCTAGTAGGTCCCAATCGGGTTTACGCCTAGTCGGGCCGTAAATGAGAGGGGCGGGTTTTTGGTTTCCAATTATCAAATCCCTGGGAATGTTGAATATACCATTTCATACTAAGACGTACTACTATTCCCGAAGGTTCCAATACCCCAACACTTATATTGTCTAGTATCTTTCCTCGGGTGGAAGTTGGTTGAAAGCATAAACACTTGCCGCTAAGCGTTGGCAAGCGTAGGGAGCTGTAAGTTTCTGTTTAATGGGTTCAATGCCCGATGTGATGCCTGAGTCGTGCTGGGTCCGTGTTTGTGGAGGGTTTATCTTGATGTTATCTATCTATCGCTATCTTAATCTACCCTTTGCTCTGTATCAAGATGATCGTTTATTATATGTTCTCAATGGTATTTCGCTTGGTTCCATTCTCACAAGGTGACCAAACATCTACTATATTCTATACAAGGCATTACTCCTACTCTTCTTCTAAGATCGTCATCTCTTATTCTGTCTAGTTTGGTAACCATAGCAGCTTTCCTCAAACACTTCATCTCCCCAACCCCTGGGAAGGTAAAATATAGCATTTAGTACTAAGACGTGCGTGTGTTCCGAGTTTCCAGTCCACTCCACCCCCTCCCCAGGAAAGAGAAATATTATATTTAGTACTGGGAAGCAAGCCACTAAAAATGTGTAACCCGCCTTCCCTCCCTCTCTCTCTCTCTCTCAATCTAATGGTCCCCCTCCAAAAATCACAAATAATTAAGCAACCAATTATACATACTGTAAAGTAACCTCCCTCCCCCTTACCAAAGACGTAACTACGCACCTGAGCGCACAGTTCTACTATACCCGTTATATGCGATTTGGTGCCGTTGAACAGATTGGTTCAATTCCCGGTAGTCTAAAGAATGTTTAAAAATTGTCATCTGGCTTCCTATTTAAAATTTACTTGTATAAGCAATTATTTGAAGCAAAATTGTATTGTCTATATATGTTATCCATGTTTACAAGAAGACCTATAGGGCCTTGTATAATTAATACGGATATTATGTTATGTGTTTGTTGTTACTGAGGATATTTCAATACCTGTACGGGATGTTTGTTGTTGTTGTAATAGTCCTTGTTTCGATTGGTCCTTTCTGGTGACTTTGTGTGCACGGTTTGAATGGCTTGACAAAATCGCATCTTTTTTTTTGGATATGCGGTTGGTCAAGTACGGAAGAACGCGTGTGCAATAGTTGCTAGGCGATTTGGTATCATTGAACGGACTGGTTCAATTTCCGTTAGTCTCAAGAATTTTTAAATTGTCCTCTGGCTTCCTACTTAAAATTTACTTGTATAACCGTTACGCGTGTTTTGTACTAAATGTCAATTAGGGCTTGTGAAACAATATGCTATTTAGATATTTGAATTATTTGGCTACACCGGACAACCTAGAAGAATATTTAAAGGCACAGTTCTAGGTTTGAAGAAAACAAGGCAGGACAAGGAGATATGAATACATACGCCAAAGAACATCTCAAAATGACATTTGCAGAGACATGAATGTTCGTACAGGACAATCAAGCCTACATATCTCCTTAATTTCCTCCTAGAGTATGCTTGGAGCTTGGCAATGTTAATATGGCTTCTTCTTCAGGACAATCATGCCTACATATCTCCTTAATTTCCTCCTACAGTATGCTTGGAGTTTCGCAATGTTAATATGGCTTCTTCTTCTTCTTCCTTTTCAACGTTCATTCTCAAACTCCCGCAGGATCTATCTTGTAGCAGTACTATGATCTTACTAGATTTCCAGCAGGATGTAGTCCAGATAATGGAAATGCTATGTACGGCTATTATATTATATTTTATAAATATCCCGACACATCCGTCTTGGTCTAGTTGCTGTCTTTGTTTTTTTATATTGTTGTAGAGTTGTGTGACATAGGAAAAACTCTGCTGATGTGACAAGATGCTGACGTCACTGAACAGAATGACAGAAACTCTGCTGATGTAACAAGATGCTGACGTCACTGAACAGAATGACAGAAACTCTGCTGATGTAACAAGATGCTGACGTCACTGAACAGAATGACAGAAACTCTGCTGATGTAACAAGATGCTGACGTCACTGAACAGAATGACAGAAACTCTGCTGATGTAACAAGATGCTGACGTCACTGAACAGAATGACAGAAACTCTGCTGATGTAACAAGATGCTGACGTCACTGAACAGAATGACAGAAACTCTGCTGATGTAACAAGATGCTGACGTCACTGAACAGAATGACAGAAACTCTGCTGATGTAACAAGATGCTGACGTCACTGAACAGAATGACAGAAACTCTGCTGATGTAACAAGATGCTGACGTCACTGAACAGAATGACAGAAACTCTGCTGATGTAACAAGATGATACATTTACCTTAACATGGAGGGGGGGGGGGGGATTTACCTAATCAAAATAAAGAAAAGGGGGCATCCGTGCGTTATCACGTGTAAAATTCCTCTATTTGATGAGAAATCTGATGTCCTTTTTCGAAAAATCGTAATTATAGAGGGGGGAGGGGAAGGGAGAGTTACTCGCCTTTTGGCTAAGTTCTTGGTATTAAATGTCATATTCTGATATATTTTTTTTCCGCAGAAGACGGATGTGTCGGGTCATTGTAGCAAATAAAACTGAGACACAACTAATATCCATTCTCTGGACTACATCCTACTTGAAATCTAGAATGGATCATGGTCCTGCTACAACAGAGACCCAGCAGGAGTTTAAGAATGAACGCTGAAGAAGAAGAAGATATTCTGATTTGTTAAGGGGGTGGGGTGTTCAATACCCCAAACCCCACCCCCCCCCCCCCCCCGTCTTATCTACTGACTATCAGATTATGAAATATGGACAAACTATAGGGTGATGCGCTCGCTGAACCTCTGTTCAAATGTATATGCTAATTTTACTACCGGTCAAAAGTTCACGTCTGCTGATAGTGCATTTTTTAAACAACTAATATACACCATAGGATGTTGTTATACATCCGGATTTGGCCGGATATATCCGGCTTTTAGCATCTACATTTTGTGTATAGTCGGCCCTTTTGCCAAAATTTCATTCGGCATTTTCAACAATTAAATGTGTATTTACCTTAAGTATCTTCTTCTTCAGCGTCCATTCTCAAACTCCCACTAGATCTCTCTTGTAGCAGGACAATGGTCGAACTAGATTTCCAGCGGGATTTAATCCAGAAAACGGAAATGCGTCGTTTCGCAGTTTTATCTGCGCCAATGGCCCGACACATCCGTCTTCGGCATTTACCTCAAGTATGAACATCTATATAATGTATAATATATTCTATTTCTACATTATCATCAGGTACCATCTCCGTAACGAAGGTTGACTGCAACGGATCTCCAACAACCCCTGTTTCTTGCCTTGATGATGCATTCTGTTAGACTGTTATCCGCCCATCTCGTGACGTTTCTTTTCCACTTGTTCTTCTTCTTCTTCTTCTGCGTTCGTTCTCAAACTCTTGCAGATTAGCAGGATGTAGTCTGGAGAGCGAAATGCGTTGCATCATGGTTTACAGCATTGCTGCGATATCTGCGCCTTTCGGCCTGGCACATCCTACTTCAGAATGGCTTTGGGTCACTGACCCTATATGGGATGGGATATCCAGCTCCATCCCATAACCTCCTTAGTCGCCTCGTACGACATGCATGGAAGGTAATCAGTGTTGCTATTCTTTGCTCCCCTTTCGGGCCCCGGCAACACACGGGCGTCTCCCACTTGTATCTCTGCCTACCTCTTGCTCGTCTCCCCTCAACTCTACCCTCAAGTAAGGTCTTCGAAAAGGTGTCATGTCTCTTAATGTGTCCAAAATACTTTATTTGATCTTCATTTAGTTTAATAGTTTGTTGTTTTTTTTAATACAAAGTGTTGTTAGAACTATAGTTGTTTTTTTTTAATACAAAGTGTGGTTAGAACTATAGTTGTTGTTTTTTAATACAAAGTGTTGTTAGAACTATAGTTGTTGTTTTTTTTTGTTAATACACAGTGTTGTTAAAACTTCTCTGTTCAAGTTATTTTCTGTCCAATAAGTTCTCCCTATTATCCACATCTCAAATGCATCAATTCTGTCTTATGTTTTTCCACATGTTTCTGAGCCATAAATTAATACAGAATGGATATAACATTTCATAATTCTCATTTTTAGTATGTAATGTGTTTCGATGTCAATATTTACTTCATATCATTGAAATTACTTTGAGCCTTTTTACAAAATTTTGGGGCCAAATACATAACTTTATGGAGTAATTTAAAGCCAAATACATAATTTTGTGAAGTTATTTAAAGCCAAATACATAATTTTGTGAAGTTATTTAAAGCCAAATACATAATTTTGTGGAGTTATTTTTCGGTTAAAACGCAAAATGAACCCGTTGGAAGTTAATTATGAAAACAATGTGTGACAGTAAAATATTGGTAAAAAGTGTACAACTAAATAATCTTATGATGATAATTGTGTTTTTTACAAGGATATCATTGTGTTAAAAATATTTGTGTGTGTTTGACATCAAACGTATTCATAAATGTATTGAAATAGTAGAATTAATGTGTCCTTCTTATTCTTATTCCTCTCCTGCATTCAGGATTCTTCTGGTTTTGACATCTTCAGGCCAGTAGCCAAAGCGAAGCTCGCAATCTTTTCCGGGTCCGAGCGGATACCCCAAAAATTTTGCATCCGTTCAGTCCAGTGTAGCCAAGCCTTGCCTCGTAGTACTTCATATTCTGGACAGTCTTGGGGCATGCGTTCAGGTATCTGTATTCATATTCCACGTGAACATTCATTTGTGTGGGTACCTGTCAGGTACAGGTAGCGCCGTAGCCTATATTAGCCAGTTAAAAGTCGAAAGATGATTGTCTTTTTTTCCCTATGAAGTTGGTATCACGTTTCTGATCAATATCTTTCTTCCTCTGTGATGTCTAATGTTTGCAAGTTAGTGTTTTTGGCCTCATCTGTATGGCTGAAGATAGTTTAATTACTCAATTTTTCTTATGTTTTTTTTTCCAGACAATCAGCTCTCATTTTCAGTGATACCACAATATGTCCTAATTTTGGCCTCCTTTTCTTGAAAAGTGTCCTACTTTGTCCTGTTTTAAATATAAAAATCAACAAATGCCCTCGTTTCTTAGCAAAAAATATGGTTACCCTAACACACTATCACTAGAGTAGAACTCTGGACAATTCTTCAGCGTTCATTTTCAAACTCCCGCTGGATCTCCTTTGTAGCAGGACCATGGTTCTACTAGATTTCCAGATGGATGTAGTCCAGAGAATGGAAATGCGTTGTGTCGCTGATTTCTTTGCGCCAATGGCCCGACACATCCGTCTTCGGCGGACCTTTTAAAATATAAAAACAAATGCCCTCGTTTCTTAGCAAAAAATATAGTTAACCTAACACACTATCACTAGAGTAGAACTTTGGACAATTCAAGAGACAAAATTGAAGGCAGAGATCAGACTGTTTTCCCTCATCTCAAGACCTACTACGTTCCTGCTCACATTATAACATGTCTATCAGAGCCTGGATTGGACTCCACAACTTCTTCTTCAGCGTTCATTCTCAAACTACTACTGGATCTCTCTTGTAGCAGGGCAATGTTTCTACTAGATTTCCAGCAGAATGAAGTCCAGAGAATGGAAATGCGTTATGTCGCCATTTTATTTGCGCCAATGGTTCGACACATCCGTCTTCGGTGGAGGACTCCTCAGCAAATCTGAAAACTTATAAACAATTGTAACTTAACCTTTTTCAGAGCCATGCCCATTTCTACTTACATTTTCAATAAACACCGTTTGCAATCCAGAATCAACGCTAATGCACATATTCCTAACAGGGATTCACATCCTAACATGATTTCTCCTGTATTCTCTTCCTTTATTCTTCTTCTTCTGCATTCATCCTCTAACTCTTGCAGATTAGCAGAATGTAATCCGGAACTGAAAACGTAATGCATTGTGTCATGGTTTACAGCTTTGCTGCGATAGCTAAACTTTTCCGCCTGACACATCCGACTTCTGTATTTCTTCTGAGCTACTCTGACCCTATACGGAATAGACAGCCAACTTCACTGCATAATCTCTTTAGTCACCGCTTACATCGTGCAATTATTTTTTATGTCGACCCTTAATGTATCTGTTTCATGTGTACAGATACTATAGTTTTTGAGATGACATTTTCGACAAATTTGACTCTATAGTTTCTGCGATGACATTTTCTACAAATTTGATACTGTAGTTTTTTTTTAGATATTTTCAAAAAAATCTACACTATACTTTTTTGAGATGAAATGTTCAACAAAATTGACAATATAGTTCTTGAGATGATATTTAAACAAAAAATCGACACTATACTTTTTGAGATGAAATGTTCAACAAAAGCGACAATATAGTTTTTGAGATGACATTTTCAACAAAATCGACACTAGTATTTGAAATAACATTTCAACAAAATCAACACTAGTTTTTGAGATGACATTTTCAACAAAATCGACACTATAGTATTTGAAATAACATTTCAACAAAATCGACACTAGTTTTTGAGATGACATTTTCAACAAAATCGACACTAGAGTGTTTGAAATAACATTTCAACAAAATCGACTGTGGTTTTTTAGATGATAAAGATCAATTATTCAAATTTAAAAGAACAACTGCGTTTGACGATGGTCAAGTCCGACTATCTCACGATGGTCAAGTCCGACTATCTCACATTTAATCTGCCACAAGTCAGCCTCGTTGTTATATCTACAAATAGTAGTAACACTTGTACCTGGTTCGGTTTATTTTTACATTTTCCTTGTGTTATCCCAGTCCTCAAATTTCCAGTATCAGGTTTTTTACCCCTCCCCTCTCCCTCCCTCCCCCCCCCCCCCGACACCGGAGTTTTATCTCTTATGCACTGTTCAGACTCTCTATATGTACCTAATGGGAGCCTTAGTTATTAATCATGAGATCAGTACGAATAGAGTAGTTGGTGGTAAGTGCTGTGTGATAAATGTACTTGTTAAGTGCTATGTTTGACACTTCGCCCACGGCAAGAGGAGCTCACAGCAGATGGCCATCATTTAAAACGGCGGTTCGCAGCAGGTATATGATTCTCCAGCAGGTTAATTATTCTCCATCAGGTTAATGATTCTCCAGCAGGTATATGATTCTCCATTAGGTTAATGATTCTCCATCAGGTTAATGATTCTCCATCAGGTTAATGATTCTCCATTAGGTTAATGATTCTCCATCAGGTATATTATTCTCCAGCAGGTTAATGATTCTCCAGCAGGTATATGATTCTCCAGCAGGTATATTATTCTCCAGCAGGTTAATGATTCTCCATCAGGTAGATGAATCTCCATCAGGTATATGATTCTCCAGCATGTATATGATTCTCCAGCAGGTTAATGATTATCCATCAAGTTAATGATTCTCCAGCAGGTTAATGATTCTCCAGCAGGTTAATGATTCTCCATCAGGTTAATGATTCTCCATCAGGTTAATGATTCTCCATCAGATATATTATTCTCCAGCAGGTTAATGATTCTCCAGCAGGTATATGATTCTCCAGAAGGTTAATGATTCTCCATCAGGTTAATGATTTTCCAGCAGGTATATGATTCTCCATCAGGTATATGATTCTCCAGCAGGCTAAAGATTCTCCAGCAGGTTAATGATTCTCCAGAAGGTTAATGATTCTCCAGCAAAGGTATATTATTCTCCATCAGGTTAATGATTCTCCAGCAGGTATATTATTCTCCAGCAGGTTAATGATTCTCCAGCAGGTTCATGATTATCCATCAGGTTAATGATTCTCCATCAGGTATATGATTCTCCATCAGGTTAATGATTCTCCGTCAGTTTAATGATTCTCCATCTGGTATATTATTCTCCATCAGGTTAATGATTCTCCATCAGGTTAATGATTCTCCAGTAGGTTAATGATTCTCCATCAGGTTAATGATTCTCCATCAGGTTAATTATTCTCCTTCAGGTTAATGATTTTCCAGCAGGTTAATGATTCTCCATCAGGTATATTATTCTCCAGCAGGTTAATGATTCTCCGTCAGGTATATGATTCTCCAGCAGGTTAATGATTCTCCAGCAGGTTAATGCTTCTCCAGGAGGTTAATGATTCTCCAGAAGCTTAATGATTCTCCATCAGGTTAATGATTCTCCAGCAGGTTAATTATTCTCCATCAGGTGAATGATTCTCCGTCAGGTTAATGATTCTCCAGCAGGTTAATGAATCTTCATCAGGTTAATGATTCTACAGCAGGTTAATGATTCTCCATCAGGTTAATGATTCTCCATCAGGTATATTATTCTCAAGCAGGTATATGATTCTCCATCAGGTTAATGATTCTCCAGCAGGTTAATGATTCTCCATCAGGTTAATGATTATCCATCAGGTATATTATTCTTCAGCAGGTTAATGATTCTCCAGCAGGTTAATGATTCTCCATCAGGTTAATGATTCTCCAGCAGGTTAATGATTCTCCATCAGGTTAATGATTTTCCAGCAGGTATATTATTCTCCAGCAGGTATATGATTCTCCATCAGGTATATTATTCTCCAGCAGGTTAATGATTCTCCGTCAGGTATATGATTCTCCAGCAGGTTAATGATTCTCCAGCAGGTTAATGCTTCTCCAGGAGGTTAATGATTCTCCAGAAGCTTAATGATTCTCCATCAGGTTAATGATTTTCCAGCAGGTTAATTATTCTCCATCAGGTGAATGATTCTCCGTCAGGTTAATGATTCTCCAGCAGGTTAATGAATCTTCATCAGGTTAATGATTCTACAGCAGGTTAATGATTCTCCATCAGGTTAATGATTCTCCATCAGGTATATTATTCTCAAGCAGGTATATGATTCTCCATCAGGTTAATGATTCTCCAGCAGGTTAATGATTCTCCATCATGTTAATGATTATCCATCAGGTATATGATTCTCCATCAGGTTAATGATTCTCCAGCAGGTTAATGATTCTCCATCAGGTTAATGATTCTCCAGCAGGTTAATGATTCTCCATCAGGTTAATGATTCTCCAGCAGGTATATGATTCTCCATCAGGTTAATGATTCTCCAGCAGGTTAATGATTCTCCAGCAGGTTAATGATTCTCCAGCAGGTTAATGATTCTGCATGTGGTGATGATGATGACGATGATTACGATTATGCTGATAATGATGGTGGTGATGAAAGTCAATAATTCCTTTCACTATGAGCGGATCATGATGATAATAATTGTGTTGTTTTGTGAAACCATGTTATCTAGTCAAGTTGCGAAATACAATGGGTTGATGGTGCGTCTCTCGGCCTGGCATCTCCGACTTCAGCACTAATGATTGTGTGGTCCAGCTCGATGTCAGGGATGGCACGACCAATCTTATTTTCCAGCCTCTGTTGGCTGGACTAGGCCAAATTTCCACTTAAAGCAATTGGCTTCGATGGGACTCATGATGGTGTTGTTGATGATGATGGTGATAAAATAATCCATTTGGATGTGAGCAGGTAGCCCTTTACAGCCCATAGTCTTTCTGATAAAAGCAAATTTCAATAAGGTTTGGTTGTCTCAATGATTTATGAATGCATGTTTATCCCCGAAGTCTGGCATTGTAGCGCAGCGGTATCTCAGATCGTTATATCCTGCGAAGTCAGTTATTGCAACGCAGCAGTATCTCAGATCGTCACATCCTACGAAGTCGGGCATTGCAGCGCAGCAGTATTTCAGATCGTCATACCCTGCCAAGAGAGTAGCAAATACTTCTACATCCACTATAATTGGGTAACAACTTTTTAGGGGGTGGGCGGCACGAAGCTAGGATGAACTGGGGGTTTTAGTTTGTTTATGTATACCAAATAAAGGATATTTTTTTCCTCGTCAACGTCCATTCTCAAACTCCCGCTGGATCTCTTTTAAAGCAGGACAATTGCCAGCCAATTGCAGGACAAGAACAACACAGGCACCAACACTCTTATGGAGAAACAAAAGCTACAATCCATAACACATACAAGTAGAAGAAATAATGAAAGTGGAAAGCAAACTCGATGCACTAACATCACCTCCAATGATGTCAACAGACCACAATATTTTGGCTTAGAACTGACAACTGCAGCCTGTGGGATCACCGTTACCGACCAAGGATCTCCTACACATATGAATGTCTATGTGCATCCAGAATCCAAACCCCGAACAGATACTTCAGAACTACCCAACATACAAAAATTAGAGACATCGGGTGTGGCCAGAGAATACAGATTTTAGGCAAAATCTATGGGGTTGCTGCTCTGACCTGGAGAAAACATTGGACTTCACCCTGCGACAGGCCTGACATTCTAACATGACTGCGGATGCTAAGCGAAGAAGAAGATTTTTGCACATAATACCGGATGTGGCGTGTGGCCGAGAGATCAGAGCTTTGGTCTCACACGCGTGAGGTCCATAATTCGCTCCACAATAAGGACTGTGTGTTTTTTTTGTCAGGGTGTAAATTTTAAAAACTCACCCTGAACATGACATGGCTACAGAAATGGCATTCTGCCTTTATCACATATTTCACTCAAAACGTCCTTTGACTCCCTAACGTGGAAAATACAGTATTGGTAGTTTTTGTTGTTGTAAATACTGGGGTAAATACCGCTCAAGTCATCAGTGAAACATCTCAACATTGACGTAGGCGCTTGGGAGAGCCTCGCTCAGGATAGAACAGCATGGCGTTACAGCATTAGAACAGGAGCACTAGCAGCGGAAGAGACCAGACAAGATACTGCAAGACAGAAGCGGGCACGTAGAAAGGAAAAAAACATATCAACGTCCCAGAGACACTCTCTACCGTTGTCAATTATGTAGACGAACATTTTGTGTGCGCATTGGATTTGTTAGTCATTTAAAAACACACTATTAACTTTATTCTTATTTATTACTTATTGTTATTATTATTATGGTTCAGTTTTGGTTATCGTCGATTACGACGGACGAACATCATCAAATACTGGGTCTTTTACATATTGCTTCTGGCAGTGGGTTCCAGTCTTAGTTATGAGATCAGCGATTTAATTTTCTCTTATTTGTGAATAACTCAGAATATATAAAATAATAAAAACATGTATTGACTGTAGCTTCAGTCAAGTTCTTAACAGATAAAAAATAAGACCTATTCTGGCTGCAAATGTCCTTGTCCAGTTCGGGCTACTGTAGATGGGGTTTTTTTTTAATCTAGCATCTCAAAGAACTCAAGAAGTAAACTTTAAAAAATATCCGCAATCTATTTCTGGTATAAGAGAGTGATGTATAGATTTTGACTATTTCCTTATTTTGTTTGCAAGGAATAGCTCTATTTTTCATTATTTTGTTTGCAATGAATAGTTTAGGGCTATTTTTCCTTATTTTGCTTGCAGGGAATAGTTTCAGGACTCTATTTTTCCTTATTTTGCTTGCAATGAATAGTTTAAGGCTATTTTTCCTTATTTTGCTTGCAAGGAATAGTTTCAGGACTATTTTTCGTTATTTTGCTTGCTGGGAATAGTTTTAATACTGAATAAAACAAAACGAGCGTCGTGCGAACATTATTTAACGTTGTTTGGCGTAAGCTCACATAAAATCTGTTAAAAAAAACTAAATTGATAATCTACTGCCCAGTATCAAGATATAACGAAATAAAATGAAAATACACGCTAATTTTATGTCGAAATTCATATAATATTTTTATAAAACAATTTTATTGTTGTGTAAAATACATATGGTTTCGGAAGTTTGAAAATGACAAAATGCTGGAGAAGAAATTGAACTCATTGGAAAATAAATGTTTTAGAAGACTCTTAAATATTGGTTGGGAAGAATTCAAGTCAAACATGCAAGAAAAAGTAGACACCAAACAGCAATATGTTTCTACAACAATAAGAAGAAGATTATGGACTTATACCGGACATGTACTTAGAATGAATGAAAACAGACTGCCACTACAAGCATTACAATGAATACCAGATGACAAAAGAAAAAAAGAAAAAAAGAGACGCTTCGCAGAACAACCATAAAATTGGCCAGCGGCAAGAGCGTACAACATTAAAATAGAAACAACAAGATTCAGAGGAAGACCAAGAAGAAGGTGGATTTAAGGAGTTACCAACATTCTTAAACGTCTCAATATTGCTGCATATTAGGCACACACAAAATTACCAATCGTGATTCAATTCTGCGACAACTTACAGCAAAAGCAGAAAAAAAATGCAATAGATAAATCAACAATTCCACGGAAACGAGGAAATTATGTGTGTATTATGTATTAGGTAAACCCTCAAACCCTTAAGCTGTACATTTTGATATTTTTTTAAAGACCAACGGCTTCGAAACAGATCACTTATAGCAATCCAAAAAAAATGTATATGACATACATTACAGATTATTTGTTTAAAGATTCATTGACCCCATTAACCAGAAGGAAAAAAATATCTAAAACTTAATTCTTGAAGTTAAACACTGTACATAGACATCTAAGGGTTCATGAAGACACAAAAAAACAAGCTGCATACTAGGTAAGGCAAGGGGTGACAAAAGTCTTGCCACTGATACTTTATCACCTGCTCAGTCATGCAAGACGCTGTTTTATTCTGTTAATGTCCATCTGCATAAACGCAAACACACACGCAATGCGTTATACACACAACTTCAAGTGTGTATTTCTAAGTTTGTGTATACCCGGCAGAAAATAAAGAAACTTGCAAGTTATCAAGAACCACTTTTGCAAGTGGTGAAATGACAAACATTTTTGTATGGGTATGTAACGAGACACGACTCACTTTCTAATATTATTTTGCAAGAAATTGTCGAGGGTGGAAGGAGAAAAGACGGACAAAGAAAATCCTGGTTTGATAACATTAAGGAATGCTCTGAGCATGATATTTTTACACTCCCCCCAAATAACTGAGGATAGAGATGTTTGGAGGACGTTTTGTGTCATGTCTCCAGTGTGGCACCCTACTACCCTGATGTCTCAAGTGTGACACCCATACAACCCTGATGTCTCCAGTGTGACACCCTACTACCCTGATGTCTCCAGTGTGGCACCCTACTACCCTGATGTCTCCAGTGTGGCACCCCTACAACCCTGATGTCTCCAGTGTGGCACCCTACTACCCTGATGTCTCCATTGTGGCACCCCTACAACCCTGATATCTCCAGTGTGGCACCCCTACAAACCTGATGTCTCCAGTGTGGCACCCTACTACCCTGATGTCTCCATTGTGGCACCCTACTACCCTGATGTCTCCAGTGTGGCACCCTACTACCCTGATGTCTCCAGTGTGGGACCCTACTACCCTGATGTCATCTAAGGTCTTGGTCTTATTTTTGTTGTTGTTATTATTATTATTATTATTATTATTATTATTATTAATTGTAAGTAGGTCTAAAATATAGCCGCTTCAGGGTCGTGAAAACGACATTAAATTTGGAGGGAGGGGTGCGTTTAAACACATAAAATAAACTCAGCATTTTGCGGAAACCATTTTTCCCTCCTCTAATCCTATTCTTTTTCTTCTGCGTTCAGGATTATGTTGGTCTTGCTAGATCTTCAAACCAGTCCCCATGACAAAGCTCTTAGTCTTGCTAGATCTTCAAACCAGTCCCCATGACAAAGCTCTCAGTCTTGCTAGATCTTCAAACCAGTCCCCATGACAAAGATCCCAGCCTTGCTAGATCTTCAAACCAGTCTCCAGGACAAAGCTCCCAGTCTTGCTAGATCTTCAAGCCAGTCCCCAGGACAAAGATCGCAGTCTTGCAAGATGTGTGCTGTGCTGTATGTGCCCATGCGTGTGTGGAGATACATGATTTATCACTGGAAACTAGAAAGAAGATCGTATGGCTAAGGAGAGGGCTGCTGGTAATATATCAGATGTGGCAATAGCATATCAAATGAAACAGAAGATCACAGCACTTAGAAAACCAACTGAAACACAAGATGACTACCAAATTATAAACAGAACAATTTGTCATTCTGAGCCTCAGAACAAGCCCTAACTGACTTCCTAAGCAACATGTATACAAAATTCAAGATTGACAACACAGTCATGTGTACAGGTGGACAGACATCTCAGACATCAGAGCATATTCTTCAGGGTTGCCCAGAGTATGAAATTCTGAGACATACACACTGGCCCAGAGAAACAACAGTGGAAAAAAAACACTACGATTCTCTGTATGAGCTACAAAACAGTCAATTTATAGAAGAGAAAACACTTCAGATAAAATCACATTCCATACGAACAAAATAACTCTTCTTCTTCAGCGTTCATTCTCAAACTCCCGCTGGAACTCTCTTGTAGCAGGACCATGATCCTATTAGATTTCCAGCACGATGTAGTTCAGAGAATGGAAATGCGTTATGTTGCCGTTTTATTTGCGCCAATGGCCCAACACATCCGTCTTTGGCGGAGGAAAATGAGACTTATATTTTATAAAACGACGAGCATGCCAGATCTTAGGGCAGATGTCCCCTATTTTCAAAAACAAATATGTGAATATGAACACCAAAACTGCAATAAAACGATCATCATATGCTACTAATGTCAAGCATGGACACTAACAACAGAAGTCAAAAAACACTTGTTACAACAGAAATTACTAGTCTGCTTAGAATCCTCTGAGTAACAATAAGAGATGGAATCAGAAATGAAAACATCAGAAGACTAAAAAAACACAATACCAATCCTGGATGCCATTAGAAGACAACAGATTTAGTTGTTTTCACACTCTTCCAGACTACCATCAGACAGTGTCCCTCAAAAAGCATTACTATACAGACACGATGGTTAAAATACATGGGCAGACCATGCAAACGATGGATTAGCGAAACAAAGGAGTCAGCAAAAACAAACATATATGAAACACACACAAAAGCCATCTCCAGATAACCTACCCCTGGCCCTGCAAGGCACAAAGGGGTATAAAGCAAAACGAAAGAAGACAGAACGAGAAATTGACAAATATTTATGCAATTATTTGGGGAAATCTTTCACTCGTATATGTTTTGTTTCTGACGTGTGGTTCATGTGAATAAATTTCTAACATATGCGAGATATTGCATTCGTAAAGGGGTACTGTCATGAAAAAGTTTAGAAGCCTTGCTGAAAACGAATCCAGTGAGTGGGAATGAAAAGTGCGTATGGCGGCATTTACATGATCAGACAGAGCAGAAATTCTGCCGGAGTTGACAGATGGAAAATTATGTGCGGTGGGACAAGTTGACAAGGGAACATTAACATGTTTCAGTGAGAAGACTTTCGCCAGATACCAAATGAACTATATGGACAATTAATAACGAATAAAACAATCTCAACATAGGAACTGGTTGTTCTAAATATGTCTGAGATATAGTCCTATCGACAGTGTCCAACTAAGAAGGTTATATCTCAACAATGTCAAATATGAAGAACATTTCAAAAGTGTCAAATATAAAGATTTCAACAGTGTCAACTAAGAATGTTATATCTCAACAGTGTCAAATATAAAGATTTTAGCAGTGTCAAATATAGATGTTGTAAAAGATTTAATGCTGATTTACAATAATGATTGTCCACATGCTATGGAGAATGAAGCTAATACATAAAATATTTGGAAATTTTAGAAGTAAAAAGTAAATTATTGACAATTATTGAAAGAAATAGGAGATATTATGTACGGAAAGAAATGAGAGATATTATGTACGGAAAGAAATGAGAGATATTATGTACGGAAAGAAATGAGAGATATTATGTACGGAAAGAAATGAGAGTTATTATGTATGGGAAGAAATGAGAGATATTATGTACGAGAAGAAATGAGAGATATTATGCACGGAAAGAAATGAGAGTTATTATGTACGGGAAGAAATGGGAGATATTATGTACGGGAAGAAATGAGAGTTATTATGTACGGGAAGAAATGAGAGATATTATGTACGGAAAGAAAGCATTTAAAGAAATGTGAAAAAGGTATATACAGCAGGCGGGATTTGAACCAGTTCCACACGACACATACTCGCCTCAAAACTTGAGTCAACACATTACCGTCTTCCATCGCACAGCATCCAATAGAAATACGAAATGGTATGTGCGACCAAAAATTATTGACAGAAATGAGAAACATGTAAGATATGAAAATTATTGAAAGAAATAAGAGATATTTACGAGACAAAAATTATTGGAAGAAATGGGAGACACTTGCTAGAAGAAAATTATTGGAAGAAATGAGGGATATGTAAGAGAAGAAAAGTATTGAAAGAAATGAAGGATATTTACGTGAAGACATTTATTGAAAGAAATTAGAGACATTTGCGAAAAGAAAATTATTGAAAAAAAAGAAAAGGATGTAAGATAAGAAAACTATGGAAATAAATGAGATCTATATAAGAGAAGAACATGTGTGAGAAGAAAATTATTGAAAGAAATGAGAAACTCGCTAAGCGAATAACTGAATACTATTTTTAATCATAAAAGTGTACAACATATTGTTTGAATAATCTGAATAAGGTTACGAAATATGAACAGATCATGCCCCCATGTAAACACGCTCAGTGCTTGCAGAATGATACAAACTGTGAAATATCTCTGGTTTCAATAGACACCATCTGAGAAGGAGGCTTCGTCTCAAGACACTGCACACCCGTTGGGAGTTGGAGCATTCAATGTAAGAAAGAAAGCACTAAAGAATGCACTCCTCCCTTTATGTCTAGCAATTGATCAAGTATAAAGAAAGAACGGCTAATAATAATGGAGGATACAACCGAACAGTGTCTGTTAACTTTAACTTGAAGGTTGCCAGCAGACTTGACGACGAAATAGAAACTATACGATTCTACAAACTTGACTAATTAAACTCTTAAAATATAAGTGCTACCAAAATAAATCTTTAAACAACCTATCAACGAGGCCTCGTTGTTAAGTTGTTTAAAGATTTATTTTGGTAACACTTCTACCTATTTTTGTTCATTTTTATATTTACCCTGTGCTACATCAGCCACCCATTTTGTTTAGGTTTGTTATCTGACACTGCAATATTTATCCTCTAAAATATAAACTTTATTAGAAGGTTGCCAGAAAACTTGATTACGAAATAGAAACTTTACGATTCTCAATAAACTTGACTAGTTAAACTCTAAAATATAAACGTTATTACATAGTTGCCAGAAAACGTGGCTTTTAAAAATACATTTTACGATTCTCAATAAACTTGATTAATCAAACTCTAAAATATAAACTTTATTAGATGGTTGCCAGAAAACTTTATTACGAAATATAAACGTTACGATTCTCAATAAACTTGAATAGTTAAACTCTAAAAAAAATAAACTTTATTAGATAGTTGACAGGAAAAAAAAATAGGACAGATCGTGGTTCAAAGTATCTTGTTATAATATCTGCCAGAAGTTAGAATTACATAATACACGTGTGCACCCAATGATAACTTTAAAATTGTGAAAGAAATTAGAACAGCCATATAGCATTGTCTCGTAACATGTAAATATTGTTATAAGGATGTCACAAGTGTTCTACCATACCATCTTGGTGTAGACGAACACCGTGACGTCACGGTGGCAGTTTAAAGATGATCGCTCCACTATTGGCATGCACCAATGAGACTTCAATAAATTACCGTAACAATTAAATAGGAGAAGGCCTGGACAAGTTTGACAGGGAGGAGGGATTTGTTGAAAGAAGATGGCATCAGCGATACTTACTTTCATACACTAATTTAATTTTTCCAATTTGAAATTATGTTCTAAAAATATGAAATAATTCACTTAGTTTTGTGTGCATCTAATTTGGAAAGGGGGGGGGGGTATAACAGATGTTAACAATTTTTTTACATAATTAAAAAGAGATATCCCTGAATTTTTGACAGGGGGCGGGATAAAAGTAGGCAAACAATTGGTTACGTAATGTATAGACAACCCCAAAGAGGAACAGAATCAATATGGTTTTTTATCAATAAACGGGTGAAACATATAAGTAATTTATTCGTCAATGAACGTCCGGTACAGAGAGGCATGTCTGTCAATTCAGAAAACTTATGAGTGTAGTGGGAAGTTTTAAAACGACTTCAGGAATACCATTAATCAACAATGTCATAGAACTGAGGCTATTTTGTAAGAAAATAAATACAAGAATATTTCTAAACACAAAATATTGGTATGAAAACTTAGACACTATTATTTGTGGATATCTGCAAATAATTACATTTATCATTTGGGAAATAAACGGTTATTTCTAAGTAAAACATTGGTATGAAAACATACAGACATAATTAGTTGCAGATATATGTAAATAGTTCAAGATTAAAGAAATACAAGGTTATTTCTAAACAGAAAAAATTGGTATGAAAACAAACACACAATTAGTTGTATGCATCAACAAATAACTCAAGATATCTGTTTTTTTTATTTATTTCGCCAAGTTCTAACGAGAACAAGTTATAAAATCAAGAAATACGATAGCATGATCATGAAGTGTCAAGTTTTATTATCATGGTCCACCCAATTTTGGCCACACAAAAAATACCAACAGATAGCATGCCACAAATGGCCATGACACATAGACATAGCGGCTATAAAGCCAGAGGCAGACCATGTAAAAGATGGATCACAGAAATAAAAAAAACCACAGGAACAAGCTTACAAACAGCACACAAAAAGGCCATCTACAGAGAACTCCCCCCCCCTCCCAACGCCACAAGGCAAACAAGGGCCACAGCGAATAGATAGATAGACACAATTTTAGAGCCCTTCAACGTCAGACGTTAGTGGTGCACCGGCCTCGTAGTCGGTCAACTTGTGTTGATGTTTCAGTCCAGATAGAAAAAAAATTATTAGGCCAACAACTGTTTCTAGGTAGATTTGGCCAAAGACAATGGGTACTATGAATTGCGGGTGAAACATTGGTAAGCGGGTGATGCTGCCCACCCACATCATTCCTAAGGGGACTGTCCATAAATTACATCAACAATAAGGGGGTTGGCTATTGTCTTTCCCTAGGTGAATGATGGTTGATAGTATCCCCACTTGCCGTTAAGCGTACGGGTTGGAGCCACATTTGTCGTTCCAAGATAAGATGTGTTGCCTTGGTTGCATTAAGTCTATGGTCATTCAAGGTTATCTTGATGTTTTCTATCCACCGTTTATCTTTATCTTATTAGGGGGATTAGGGTCTGAAAAAACTTGAGAGTGTAAAAATTAAGTTTCGTCCCCCGTTTGTGCTATAAAATAACGCATTAGACGATCATTCGTAGAGAAATAATTCTAAACACTGATTCTACCCCTTCTCCCCCTCCCCATAAAATCTATAAACTAAATTTAATCCTTTTAATCCTACCTTTACCAAAATCTTTAATTTTTACGCAACTTATCTAACATTGTAAAGGTTAGGTAATCACACTGGTGGACGAAACTTAGATGCGCTTAAAAAACATCATTTTTGTTCCTAATTTTTATATTTAAAATATTAGTTTTAATAATTTTGACAAAATTTTGCCGGGATGGAAGAATGTCCCTGAATTATTGACAGTTTATTGACAAGGGGGCAGAGATCAAAAATTGACCAAAAAATTGTTGACGTGATTTATGGACAACACCTAAGCTCGCAACAAATATGATATAATAATAACATCGCAATCTTCCTGTTTTTTTCCGTAGTTCAAAAGATAATAAAGTAAATACCGACATCAAGATCATAGAGGAATAAAACATTATCGCAATTAAGAACAACCAGAGTCAAGAAGTAATAAACATATTTACCTTGCTATTTTGAAAATACAGTTAATCCAGAGCAACAGTGCACGAACCGCATCCAAAATTTGAAATGGCCTCACTTAATGGGTACGTAAGTCCAACGATATCAATCTCCGTCTGCTGTCAGTCCTGACGGCTACAAATACTATCACGTGCCGCGGAATATGTCGTCGTTGTGCACAATCGGTATGACTAAAAAACTAAACCTCAATTTGTATGTATCCGTTAATTAACAAAGGAAATTAGTGAATACTTTACTGGTTTCATTTTTAAAACACCCAGGCCATACATTATTTGGGATAAATGTCTTATGTATAGATGTACAAATTATTATTTATTTATGAACGACATTTTCATAAATCAGTCATATATCGATTACACCCAGATGTAGAAATACTTCCTGTAATATAATTACTGGTAGCAAAGATGGGGCTATGTTGCATATTTGGCTTCTCCCAACGCTGATCAATTCTCACACATACGGTATATGTTTGATCAGGTGTGCCAGATTTAAATTCTTGTAAAAATCTAAACTGTACTAGAAAAAAGCCACTCAAAAAAAGCCAAACAAAATTTTATTTTATTTTTCTTACTGATGTTTGTCCGTCGTGATCGACGATGACCAAAAACTCAACCATAATAATAATAACAATAAATAATAAAAATAATAAAAGTTAATAGTGTGTTTTTAAATGACTAACAAGTCCAATGCGCGCACAAAATGTTCTTTTACAGAATTGACAACAATAGAAGGTATCTGTGTGAGGTTGAGATGTTTTTTCTTTTCTACTTGTCCGCTTCTGTCTTGCAGTTTCTTGTCTGAATTCTTCCGCCGCTAGTGCTCCCGTTCTAATGCTGTAAAGCTATGCTGTTTTATCCTGAGCGAGGCACTCCCAAGCGCCTACGTCAATGTTAAGATGTTTCAAGGATGACTTGAGCGTGTCTTTGAAACGCTTTTTCTGTCCACCAGCTTTTCGAAATCCTGCCTTGAGTTCTCCATAATATATTTGTTTTGGCAAACGCGAGTTCTCCATACGCACAAGGTGGCCTGCCCAGCGTGCCTGCGCCTTCATAAGTATTGTGTGGAAATTATCATAAGTATTGTGTGTATATTGTATTGCGGGGGCCCTGCGATCTTTCAGTCGATAAAGCCTCCCAGCCAACTCTTTTTTCGCCCCAAATACATACATTGGCCAATCTGCATGCTATATTATTGTTAGCGTATAATGTAGCTTGACAAGTCCTTTATAAACAAAGCGTGAGCGAGGAACGTTTTGTCGATGATGGATTGAAACTCATTTTGGTTAGCACTGTTGTAAGGTTGACCCAATCACACACCAGGAAGACAAAGCCCGTCCCAGCCACCACTGCTGATAGCGCTAACCCAGGAATAACCCCTACCCCAGTCCCCATTAGGCAAAGACCAGACGTTTCCATGCCTAGAGCTGCAACACCGGCACCATTGCTCAGCCCGTGAACAATATTAATAGCACGCTGGTATTTCTTTTGTATTTTGCGTCTTTCCTCAACTTCTTTGGTCAGGAAACTATCAATCTCACTTATCCGCGCGAGGCGGAAACTCTGATCCGGAGTGTCCGGCACGCTAGGATACAACTGCTGCTGCATTGTGAGCGCAATCTTATCGAACTTATCACGTTTTCCATTGGGAGATTAGATGATTGATGCGATAGTCGTTGACTGGGCCGTTCGTGAACAGAAAGCGGACAAATCACCTCGTACCAAAAATAAGCTCATGCACCCCGACATCTTTGAGCTCGACTATAACATCCTGAGCTGTGGTGCGCGCCGCCCATTTCCCATCCGGCCCTGAAGTGATGACCAGCGAAATATGGCGGGGTTTATCGGCTGCAGCTTATTTGAGGGAGACACCTGGAAGAACAAAAAGCGGTTCTGCTTGAGCAGCGGCGCCGGTGACTAGCTCAAGGAATATGGTCTACCCTGGCGTCGATTTGGCAAGATAAACAAGGTCAGTATCAAACTCAGGAAAGACCTTCATGCAGAATTTTACCCGAGCTTTGATCTCTGTCGCGTGCACACCATAGACGAGAGCTTTGGGACTGACGACTTTCAAGAATGATTGGTAAGTCTCTACTGGGGGTTGGTTGTTTCGCATTACGGTTTTGCATGCTTGATACGAGACGAGGCATATGTTCAAGTGACCTGTCGACCTCCGTTACACTCCTCTTGGCCCACAGGGATCGCCAACAGCAGCGTCGAGGGTAAACTGTTGTGTCTATTCTCATAGGTAGACAGCCCGTCCAGATGAATGTAGAGCTCCTTATGCACACCGAGACGAGAAACCACCTGCAACCACCCAACCGTTTACAACATCGGGCTTCAAGTTTACGAAACCTAAACTGCGGTCTACGCTGCCCTAGTCAAGATACTCTTTCACACCACTAATGGAGACCAACCCTGTTGCCGGATTAAGGCCCAGGGTCAATCCAAGTGGAATGAACACCTTTTTGTTGAGAGTGCAAAAATCCCAATAGCCGTCTGGAATTTTTAACCTCTTGTCTATCACGCCCATAATGAAACATGTTCTTACCTAGCGACTCCGCTATGTTTACCCACGCAGGATAATACAGAATCTCGCAGAGGGCAACCTCCATACCGCCCTCACGGTTATCCAAGATCGGGTTTAGCTATGTAGGATCTCCGTTTTGGACCTGGACAGCGTTATGAACATCGTATTGGTATGGATGCCTACACCTTTAACAAGAACATCACCTACCGGACCGGGGCAGTCTACGCCGATGGAACCCTAGCGCTTGCTAGCCCTCTTGATATCGTAGTCAATTCTAGTAACAGATCGGCTGGCAGTGCAAGACCCAGAGTCACAACTCATGCGAAGACCTTTTCAGACGGCTGCGTGACCTGTATATTTAAGAATATTAAGAATAAACGTCCAAAGCAAATTTAATGAACATTATTTCATTGTTAAAGTCTGAAACGTTCTTCATTCCAGCGATGAAACTTTACTCCGTAAAATAAAATGTTGGCACACGTGTGAAATTTTGTTGTCCATTAGCAATGCAATAATGTGCGTTTCTTTTTTTCAACAGTATATCATTATGGAGTTTTCATTGCGTGTTATTTTTTTATTTTTCATGTTAGACGTCACTAATTGGATCATCAACTTGGCACTCCGGGCAAGCCCATAGGTGCTCCGATCTCATATTCAGTATGTCCTTCATCTTGTGGTAATTGACTTCTGATTCTCCGTTGGTTGATACTCTTATTTTGATTCCTATATGCCTCTTCTTTCTTGCAACATTACACTTTTCTCCCAGATTGGAGTCTAAAATCTAGCCATATATAAATTGGTACAGTAGCCTATTGAAGACGTAACTATCAACTCAGCAATTTTTTATTGTAGTGATTTTCTAGTCAATATAAATACGTTCAGTAATTTTTCCATTTCTGATCTATCCGGATGCACAATTGCTTGTTCCGGGAATCGAACTCGATATCTTGGCCGTCACAGACGCGTTCTGTACAGTTCCGTCAGAGACCCGGACAGATATACATACGGAGGAAGAAATACGATCCATATCTTCCAACTGGTCCAACTCCATGATTGCATTCAAAATATCAACACTATCCATTTAACTGCCACTGCCGCCCGTGTGTTGCCAGGGTCCGAAAGAAGAAGAAGACTTCCACTGCAATGAAACAATTATAACAGCGTAATGAAACACTAGCAAATTGTATCATCATTTTGGAGTCCCATCTCTGCAAGGAAGTTTAACTGTCACAGAACTCCAACATCTCCTGTCTGTTGTCTTGGTTGTGCTTTCTGCTAGACTGTAACCTGTTCATATCGCGATGTTACCCTCCCACTTTTATATATACTTCCTTCTTGCTTACCTCCCGTCGACTTTACCCTCATGTAAGGTCTTCAACAAGGTGTCATGTCTTTTAATATGTCCAAAATATTTTATTAGTTTTGTCTTTATTTCCTACGCATGTGGTTGCGTCTGTGGGTCTCACCAATGGCCCACTAGACAAACCATCCATGCAACAGAAAACCTTAGTGGATGACATGCCGTTATATTGAGGTTATCTTCTTATAGAAGCTTCATGGTACGTCATCTATACAATTATGCTTTTATTTTGTTGTTGAAATGTGTTTCATGATTACTTGACTATATGCATGGACCCGCTGTGGTTGGGAGGGAGCCAGAGATGTACTGTGCAGCACTGGGGAGGATTAAACTGACAGCTCTGTTTTTTTCCTATGTCTGAGGCCCATCATAGAGGCACAGTGACTCAGGACGTGACAATCCTTTTGACTTGAACATTTGGTTGCATGCCTGGAGCAATAGAGAAGTTCGACATAACCAGTAGTCAATTGGTAGAGGGAAATGAGCACAGTAAACCCTATCTTGGTTGCAGTTGCTCGGAGCAGTGCATAAGTTGAAACCTACCTTCCTGGAGGTGTGATAGTTATTCTCTGGCTCTGTCCCGGGGTGGGCGGAAAATCCACAGGCTTCCCAGCAATATAATGCCATTTAATGGCATTGGATCAAAGGGCATGAACCCATGGACCGCTGGATCAGCAACCAACCAACCAACCATCCAACCAACCAACCATCCAACCAACCAACCAACCATATTTATTTCCTTTAATAATTATTTCTTCGTTCTTTCTTCAAATCATACAGTACTTACATAAAACACAAGCTCGGTTTGATTTACAATGAACTCACAGACTATAGAGTATGGGTGAGAGAAAAAAAATTACACATAACAGTATACAAGACAGTTTCAACGTTTCAACCTTAAGGTCTAACTATCTGGGGTGTGCCTTTGTTGTGCTGTCGTTCATGTTGTTTTCAGGCATAGTTGTTTTATCTCATTCTCATTCCCCATATTTTTAAAAACATGTCGCAATGATAATACGTGTGTATACACACTTCATCGCTACCTTGGATCTTTCTGCTGTTAAATATCGTGTCTAATCCTTTTGTGATATTGCCATTATTTTTGACTGTTTTTACAGTTTTTTGTCACTGTTTCTCTTGTATTTTCTTGAAAAAGACCTTACGGTTGAAACGTTAAAACTGACTTGCATAGTACTTTGTATTTATTCAAACCCATACCCTGTAGTATAATAGTCTACAGGGTAAAGTCGTTCATTGTAAAGCTGATCATCTTCACCTCGTTTTTACGCATATGTACTTATTACGCACATGTACTTATTACGCACAAGTACTTTTGTCATTATTATAAATACTTTGATCAGCGCAATATACAAATGGAGACAATCTTTTTAAATAAATTGTCGCATCATGGACAGAGAAAAAGATTGACATATATATTTTGAAATAATAAACTAAATGAAGGGTGGCTTCTAAATAAATAAAGAAATCATAAGAAAGAAGCTAAAGTATTTTAGACACTTAAAACGTCATGGTGGCATCGACAGGTTGATTCAATCCCAGAGTGCAAGGGAAGAGAAGAAAAGGAAGACCAAGAGAGACCAACGGCATTGAAGAATGTATGAATATGTCTCTGGCCAATGCAGGCCTGCTGCCCGAGACAAATACATTCAGAGTATCAATGATAAGACAATGTTCAGAAAAGAATGTCATTTGATGTATACTTTTGTTATACAGTTTTACATTCAGTGATGATATCAAGTATCAGTTATCAAATCATACGAGAATTGAAGTTCTATGATGTTATATATCAAACAACAACATATCAAAGTTATTTTTTTAGCGGGTCACGTAGCGCAGTGGTTAGCGCACTGGCTTCGCATATGAATGGTCCTGGGTTCATTCCCCATTTCAGGCGGAAATGGATTTTTTTTCAGATCGCAACGGCTCCAAGGTCGACCCGGCCTTAAAAGGGTAGCGGATTAATCCGTGAAGTAAAGACTGTGAGGGGAGGAGATGGTTACCGCCCTCATATAGTAGAGCCACTGAAAAGTGAGATCGCTAACATAACACACCCCTAAGGCATTATTAAATTATATGGGCAACTTTACTTTTATATACCAACAGGTATATCCAGGAAAAGGTAATAAAGTTTTGCTGATACTAGATAACACACATAATGACACACACAAATTGACGTTTCGACCAAAAGGTCTTTATCAAGACAGACAATTGAAACAAAATTAAAACATATAACAGTAATAACATCGACGGTCACATTGGTATGAGTAGTATGGATTGACCAGAAGAGGGGAAATGACAACGGACAAGGAAAATACAAAAATGAAAACAAACATGTGACACGAAACAAACAGAAACTATGAATCGACTAAAGCCATACACGAGACAGGCGCTCATTAATGCCGTCGGGTTTCAGAGTGTTATATTGATAAGATAACTGTTGGATTTCAGTTTTGCGGAGTAAGTACAAATTTTATATATCAAACCCATTTAACTACGGATGGACTGTGAATAAACAAGCTAAATATGAACTGGAGTGTCATGTGACGTATTCCTTCCAGATCGTTGTCTTCCCAAGGAACTCTCTGAACTCCTCGCTGTCTTGGGCGATGTGGCTTGCATTTTCTAGCGATGTATTCATGTTATCTTTAATGTCGTCAGTCCATCATCTTCTTGGTATTCCCTTTCTCCTCCACCCAGGTACTCTTCCCTCCATTATTTGTCTTTCTAAACAGTTGTGTCTCTTTATATGACCAAACAGATGTAGTTTTCTTTTTGCTATTGTGTTTAATAACCAACATTCTGGAATCTTTAATGTGCTTATGATATCTGAGTTTCTCTTTTTTTCCTTTCATGATATTCTAAGTATCTTTCTATAGCATTTCATCTCAAAGATCTTCTTTGCCGCTGTTTTACTTAGGGACCATGTTTCACAGCCGTATATTGCAACCGGAAAATAAAAGTTCGTAACATTAGCAATTTCGTTTCCATTTTGTTGTTTTTCCATATGTTTTTCAACAGTGTTAATTTACAATATGCCATTGTCAATCTCTTCCTTATTTCTGCCATGCAGTTTCCTGCACCATTGATGTTTGCTACTAAGTATTCAAATGTATCCACACATTCTATCTCGGTATTATCGATTCTGATTTTTGGTTGTTGTGTTGTTATGATCAACTGACATAATGTGAACTGGAGGTAACTAAAATGTGTTGGGTTTTTTTAAGAAGAATGATGCATATAAAAAGAAAATTAATGTAAAAGTCATCAGAGATGGAATAAATAGATAAATTACTTTTGTTTAAATTAGAGAAGCGCATTTATCAGACTGATTTAAGTCCTCATTGTTATTCCAATTATTATTATAATTAACTTTTTGTGTAACCACGCCATTTGATACACTTGCAATAATCAGTGTAGGCGGGTTTAATTAAAAATACAATCATATATATATATATATATATATATATATATATATATATATATATATATATATATATATATATATATATATATATATATATATATGAAAATCACTATATATATATATAAAACTGATGTTAAACCACTCCCACCTGGAAAATTGATGTTAAACCACTCCCACCTGGAAAACAGATGTTAAACTACTCCCACGTGGAAAATTGATGTTAAACCACTCCCACCTGGAAAATTGATGTTAAACTACTCCCACCTGCAAAAATTGATGTTAAACCACTCCCACCTGGAAAATTGATGTTAAACCACTCCCACCTGGAAAACAGACGTTAAACTACTCCCACCTGGAAAATTGATGTTAAACCACTCCCACCTGGAAAATTGATGTTAAACCACTCCCACCTGGAAAATTGATGTTAAACCACTCCCACCTGGAAAACAGATGTTAAACTACTCCCACCTGGAAAATTGATGTTAAACCACTCCCACCTGGAAAATTGATGTTAAACCACTCCCACCTGGAAAATTGATGTTAAACCACTCCCACCTGGAAATTTTATTGAAATATAGTTAAAAGCGAAGAAGTTGCTATCCTTTTATCTTACACAATTTTTCTCCCCCTCTCCCCCACCCCAATTCCTTAGAGAAGTTTCATGTACCGCCCTGTAGGAATATATTTCTCATAACAGTGATGTTGCTTTAGAAAACTAAACTAAACTATATTTGCACAAATATAAAAGTTATCTTCAACCCCAACGGCAGATTGCTGCCATGAGACATACCGTAAAGAAAAAAAAGAACAGTATTCGACAACCACAAAAAACCGCCACATGGTTATAACTTTTTCTTCTTCTGCGTTCGTTCTCAAACTCCTGTAGATTAGCAGGATGTAGTCCGGAGAACGAAATGCGTTGTGTCATGGTTTACAGCATTGTTGTGATATCTGCGCCTTTCGTCCTGAAACATCCGACTTCAGCATGGCTGTGGGTCACTGGCCCTATATGGGATGGGATAGCCAGTTCCATTCCATAACCTCCTTAGTCACCTCTTACGGCATGAGTGGAAGATAAACAGTGTGGCTATTCTTTGCTCCCCTTTCGGGCCCGCAACTCACGGGCGTCATAGTTATATGATTTCTAATTCTCACTGCCCTAATAAACATAATTTTTGTCTGCCGGAATATTCTTTGTTCTATTTAAATAATAATTCTTCTTGATTATTGATTAGAAACTGGCTTCACAGCACGCGGGACATTCCCATAAGTGCTCCACCCTCCGCCCTCAACAGCCATCCCAGTGTATGTAGACTCAGAGTCCCGGTCAGGTGTTGATTGTGTGATCTTTGATGCTTTCCAAAAAAATGTACTTTTCCTTCCCTCACCTCTAGATACTCCCATTTCTAACATTCTCTGTATGTGTACGTTCTCAACCTTATTGACATCGTCTGCATCTTGAAATGAATTTATTACTGACTTCATTAAATCTGCTTTATCTCTTCTCAGCAATGTGCCGTCTATCGCCGCATTGTCTGCCAATAAGTCGGCTCTCTCGTTTCCTCTGACCCCAGCATGGCCAGGGCAGTATATCCATGTAATGCTCTGGACAACTGAGTTGTTCAATAAGTTCGACCATTCTTTTCTTAGCATTAACTTTTCTATCTTGCGCAACATGCTTTGCGAGTCTATGAGTATTATCGAGTGTGTTGATGTATCAGTTGATGTATTTAAATAATGAATCAGTTGTTACTTTTAAACAAATACGTTTTTAAAAAGTCAGGAAAACTCCAAATAATCCAAACCAATTCTATGAAGATGTGTGTTTATGAACACCAGGAATTACGAGCGATTAGCTCTTACTTCCTATGTGCAAAGGGGGATAACCAATCTAAAATCGAGCCAAATGTATACAATTTGGCTTTTTAAAAGCCAATATGGCAACACTACGTCTGATGTGTGTTGTGTTTGAGTGTGTCTGTAAACTGGCTGAGTGGTGAATATTTGAGCAATGAGTAGAATATTTCCTCTTCTAAGTTTATTTTTTAATCCCTGCTGGTTTGCGGGATGTAGTCCAGAGAATGGAACTTTTATAGTTATGTTTCACGCGGTATTATATATAGTAGCTGCGATATCTTAGGCCTAAAATACGCTACTTGGGAATGACATGAATCACTTTGATCTATGGCATGGGACTGCTGACTCTACCATAAACCTCCCTAGTCGACTTCAACGACATTTGTGGCAGATCATAATGTGTATATTCTGATCACACTGGGACAAATTGGAACATTAAAATCGCAGGGATGTTTTCCCATTGATCATTGGGTTATTAAATTGTTCATGTCATCTCATCACATCACCCATGTCATCACATCACCCATGTTATCACATCACCCATGTCATCACATCACACATGTCATCACATCACACATGTCATCACATCACACATGTCATCACATCACACATGTCATCACATCACCCAGGTCATCAAATCACCCATGTCATCTCATCACATCACACATGCCATCACATCATCTATCCCTTGTACTTATATTAGTTAGTCTATAGACTGGTGATGGATTCCTGCTTCACTGTCTCCTGTTCTCAGATTAGTCAGTCTGTGATCGTACAGGTATCTAAACTCACATGGTAACATCTATACCTCGGAGGTTTAGGTTCACTGATGGCACAAATTGAACTAACGTCCAAGATTGAAAGAAATGTACCTCTTCATAACAGGTTCGTTTTATTTTTGTAAATTAAAATTCAATATTATGTTCTTATTGTCCATAATTCTCTTCCATATAACAGGATTGTAACTAAGCAAGCAACCCAAACACATGCATACATACGTAAAAACACCCACAAATGTTACACAGTCAAAGAAAAAGGAAAATGAGACATCAAGAAAATATGAGTAATTTTGGTTAACTGTAAAAAGTTTCATGAAAGGAAGTACTCTAAGCATGACGGGATATTGAATCAACAGTTCCCCCATAAAAAACTGAATATTCTAAAGCAAGATACGGTCCAATTAACTGTATTTACCGACAACTGGGGTGCTGATAACGTTGTATATGAAGAGGACTTTTGTTCCGTGGATGACTCCGAGAATGTTTATTTTTTTTAAGCCTGCGTCTGGTAACTCGGCGATCTTATGTTTGATGCTACAACTTTTAAGAGGACGAGTTGATTGAAGGTTAAATTTGATGTTTCAATTTGTGAGATAGGACACATAAATGGATGGTTATGTTTGATGTTTGAACTTGCTAGATAGGACATGCTTGATGTTTCAGTTTGTGAGATATGAGAAGTAGATGGGACATCATGTTTGATGTTTCTACTTGTGAGATTGGGGCAAATAGATTGTAGGCTATGTTTGATGTTTCTACTTGTGAGATTGGGACAAATAGATTGTAGGATATGTTTGATGTTTCTACTTGTGAGATTGGGACAAATAGATTGTAGGATATGTTTGATGTTTCTACTTGTGAGATTGGGGCAAATAGATTGTAGGCTATGTTTGATGTTTCTACTTGTGAGAGGCAATTTAATGGATGGTTATGGTTGATGTTTGAACTTGTGAGAGGGCAAGTAGATGGAAAGTTATGGTTGATGTTTGAACTTGTGAGAGGGCAAGTAGATGGAAAGTTATGGTTGATGTTTGAACTTGTGAGAGGGCAAGTAGATGGAAAGTTATGGTTGATGTTTGAACTTGTGAGAGGGCAAGTAGATGGAAAGTTATGGTTGATGTTTGAACTTGTGAGAGGGCAAGTAGATGGAAAGTTATGGTTGATGTTTGAACTTGTGAGAGGGCAAGTAGATGGAAAGTTATGGTTGATGTTTGAACTTGTGAGAGGGCAAGTAGATGGAAAGTTATGGTTGATGTTTGAACTTGTGAGAGGGCAAGAGATGAAAGACTATGTTTGATATTTGAGCTTGTGAGAGGACAATCTCTACCTACCTCTTGCTCGATTCCCTTTGACTTTACCCTCAAGTAAGGTCTTCAATAAGGTGTCATGCCTTTTAATGTGACCAAAATATTTTATTTGCCTGATCTTTATTTACTGTTGCTTATGAGACGTCTGTGTGGAGGGTATCTGTCCAGGAAACCGTCTGTTCAAATAATTCGGATAAACCTTCAGTGCAACTTTTCTTGGAGACATTTGTGGCGTTATTGAACAATGGACGGATCTTCGACAAATGTTCAGCCATCATGGGTCCACAGTCACGCGCGCAAGTGTCTATTTATCCTGTATTGTATTTGGGGTAAAGATGATCTTTCAAGTTTATTGTTGCCGATAAGTAATCGAGAATTGTTTAATTGACCTGTCTTAAAAGTCATTTGTATAAATCTTTGTTTTTATATTAATTAACCTTTCTTTATCACGTCGTTGTTTTAGAGCGCTTATGATTATTTTGGTAGTGTGTCTTATATATGTGTGTTTAATTGTTCCATTAGGTTTAGGCGTGTTTAATTGTTCCATCTTCCATAACCAGTCTTGTCTACCTCTTCGTTACCATGAATATTTCAGTGTGACAGTGCTCATTAATTGTTCCATCTTCCCTAATCAGTCTTGTCTACCTCCCCGTTACTGTGGATGTCTGTTGCTTGTCCTTCACAAGTGGTGATGGCCATTTGTTACAACCACTTCTGTAATTCAGCTAGAGTTATATCCCGGAGGAAAGTATGGCTTGATAATATTAAAGAATGGACAGGATTAAGATTGCCCACACTCAAGGAACTGATAACAGAGAAGCATGGAGCAAATTTTTATGTTGATGTTTCATATCTGGTATATTCTGATATTTTGTTGAAATATTTATTGGGACATTTATTGAAACATTTATTGAAACATTTATTGAAACATTTATTGGGACATTTATTGAAACATTTATTGAAACATTTATTGAAACATTTATTGAAACATTTATTGGGACATTTATTGAAACATTTATTGAAACATTTATTGAAACATTTATTTAAACATTTATTGAAACATTTATTGGGACATTTATTGAAACATTTATTGAAACATTTATTGAAACATTTATTGAAACATTTATTGAAACATTTATTGGGACATTTATTGGGACATTTATTGAAACATTTATTGATACATTTATTGGGACATTTATTGAAACATTTATTGAAACATTTATTGGGACATTTATTGAAACATTTATTGAAATATTTATTGAAACATTTATTGAAACATTTATTGGGACATTTATTGAAACATTTATTGAAACATTTATTGAAACATTTATTGAAACATTTATTGAAACAACTGTTGAAGCAGTGAAATTGTGATCTTTCTTTACACAGAAAATTATCAACATCAGAACACGTAACCGTCGCTCCGGTAAAGTTTGAGATATATAAATTCACTTAAGTGTACGAGATGCACACATAAAATCCGAATATGTACGGTTTTAATAAAATATGTACGGTTTTAATAAAATATGTACGGTTTTAATAAAATATGTACGGTTTTAATCAAATATGTACGGTTTAAGGAAATAGATGTATACACATGCGTCCTCGTACATTATCTAGGTCAAGGAATAGTTGAGGTGGGAGGGGGTCAAAGTTACTGAATTATGTTAAAATGTGGACATGAATTCAAAGGTGAAGGGTGACAGTATGTCCACGGAGCTTAAATAAAATATAGTTTCTTCTTCTTCTTCAGCGTTCATTCTCAAACTCCCACTGGATCTCTCGTGTAGCAGGACAATTCTTCTGCTAGATTTACAGCAGAAGGTAATCCAGAGAATGGAAATGCGGTGTGTCGCCGTTTTATATGTCAATATGGTCCGACACATTCATCTACGGTGAGAAATATAGTTTGAAACATGTCCTCTTCCTTTCCTATATCAGTTCCTTCTGAAATCGATGTTTACTCTTGTGTGATTTTGAATAAATAGAGAATATAGGTAACCTGTGTAATTTTTACTTCATCGTACTTGTTACCATGGTTACTTCTATTATGCGCAACTGCAAGGTTTCCTTGATAAATATATTATGTAAACGAACACGGGACCAACCGGCTCATAATTCAATTAGAGCACAGAATTGCAAAATCCTGCCATGCATGTCCTTATATGTGACTGTATAGCGTTTAGGGGTGGGGGGAACTTGCTAACCCATTTTTGGAAACTAAGATAAATAAAACCATCATCATTAAGTGCCGTCTTCAAAACGAAGGTTGGCTGCAACAGACCTCAAACATCCCCTGTCTCTTATCTTAATGGTACACTCTGCTATACTACCTGCCCACCTCGTGATGTTGTTCTCCCACTTGTATCTCTTGCTTGCCTCCCTTCTCGACTCTACCCTCAAGTAAGGTCTTCAACAAGGTGTAATGTCTTTTAATATCTCCAAAATACTTTATTTGTTTTATCTTTATTTTCCTTAATATTGCTTTCATCGTCTTAAGTGCTGTTAGAAATGTTTGTTTGTTTGTCTCTTTGAAAAAATAAATAATTTAGCGACTCAATAATCCTGGAAAGTATAGAATTATAACAAGAAAATGTGTACAATATCCCTGAAGATAGACATTAGATCATCATCAAGTGACATATTCTTTCCAGAACGTAGTCTTTCCTATGGATCTTTTGAATTCTCCGCGGTCTTGAGCAAGTTGCCCTGCATCTTCCAGTGACATGAGCAGGCATTCCTGAATGTCATTTGTCCAACGGCGACTTGGTCGGCCTTTGTCCCTGTTGCCTTCATCCCCTCCATTAACACTCTCTCCATGCCGTCGTGTCTCTTAATATGACCGGAAAAAAATAGCTTTTTCTTTAATATAGTGTTCAGAAGCCAGCCTTCCTGGACGTTAATTGTTCGTAACACCTCCTGGTTTGTTTTCTTCGCTGTCCATGGTATTCTCAAAACTCTTCTATAACACTTTAATTCAAATGATGTTATTCTCTTGGCCACTGTTTTATTTAGTGTCCATGCTTCACATCCATATGTCGCCACAGGAAATACACATGTTCGTAGTACATTAGATGCAACATATATTTAAAAATGGATCTTTTTATTTGAAGTTCTCGATGCAGAGAAATGAAAACCTCCAGAGATGAAACCGGTGTATTTCAAAATCTAAATGATCAAAGACTAAATATGGCAGCAAACATGAGAAATTACAAAATAATACCTCTACACTTATGTATATGTATTTTATTCTGTTATATTCTTTTTTAATCGTTGAAACTGAAAATTGGAAACTCAATATATTTTCTGAATTTACTGAAAGCTAGCCTAGTTACCCAGCCAAAGCAGGCAAAAACAACTACAAATCATTCAGACTTGGCACACGGAACTCTGTATGGGACTGCCCATAAATGACATCAACAACTAGGTGCATGTTGGTCGACATTACACAAGTCTGCAGGAACGTTTGAAATACTTCTGAGGGACAGACTTGAACACAAAAGGCACACATGTAAAGCAAACTTTACAGTGACGAATTAATTCTACAACTATCCCTATCTAAACACGTGAACCTGCTAAGTAAACCACCTAAAAGACGAAATAGGCCATATTAGCTAGCCATCATACTAGCACAATTACCGTACTTATAGACATGTTGTTTAAGTCGTCTAGTCATACTAGTACAATTACCGTACTTATAGACATGTTGTGTCTGTTGGGATCTACTCTGTTTTAAAATAAGTTTGCACCTTACGACAGTTTGTATATGGCGCAGCTATCGCCGTGTCAGATATCTAAAGCAGGCATTCACATAATTCATTTCTTTTTACATGTAATATAAAGTTTGCAGAAGCTTTTGTTTGCAAACAGCGATGATGTGTATCTTTCTTCTTATTCGGCATTCATTCCCAAACCCCTGCTGGATCTCTCGTAGCAGGACAATGGTCCTACTAGATTTCCAGTAGGATATAGTGCACAGAATGAACATGCTTTGTGTCACCGTATGTTCGCACCAATGACCTGAAACAACCCAATACTTTATATTACACTTGTATAAATGTATCTATTATTCTTGTATACATTTTTCTACCATTCTTGTTTAATTAAATGTATCCTACTTTTGTTGTATGTATATATATATATATATATATATATATATATATATATATATATAATTCATGGGTTGATTGCGGAGAGATATGTAAACATTGTTAACGGAACAAACCATACATTATTTAACGAAGCGAACTTTCGATAAAGACGCATAAACCGCAGCATCCATCGATCTGCGCGCAAAGCACTGAGAGTCCCCCCCCCTTTCCGAATGACCTTGTGGGGTATGTGAGCGACTCTCAGTGCGTTGTGCGCAGATCGATGTGAAGGAGAATACATGGAAGCTGTGGAAATAAAGGCCACCACTTTGCCATAGCAGACGCTGCGAGGCGTCCAGGTACAGGAAGGATTTTGATTGTACCTCCGAAAGAAAAAATCCTGTCCCAACCGTGGATTGAACCCGGTATCTGAGAACGGCGTTCTAATCATACGGCCATGCACTCCAGTAAGAGTTACATGCTCGCAGAAAAAATTTATTATTTAATCGCCATCATCCTCCTCTTGCATTTCCTGTGTTCATGTTATATCACTCTGATATATGGCCTAAGTATTAGCTATCTCTACCGTTCCTAGATTGATATATCTTATTATTATTATTATTATTATTATTATTATTATTATTATATTTATTATTATTATTATTATATTTATTATTATTATTGTGTTTATTATTATTATTATTATTATTATTATTGTTATTATTATTATTGTTATTATTATTATTATTATTATTATTATTATTATTAGTATGTTTATTATTATTATTATTATGTTAATTATTATTATTGTTATTATTATTATTATTATATTTATTATTATTATTATTATATTTATTATTATTATTGTGTTTATTATTATTATTATTATTATTATTATTGTTATTATTATTATTGTTATTATTATTATTATTATTATTATTATTATTATTAGTATGTTTATTATTATTATTATTATGTTAATTATTATTATTGTTATTATTATTATTAGTATGTTTATTATTATTATGTTTATTATTATTATTATTATTATTATTATTATTAGTATGTTTATTATTATTATTGTTATTATTATTATTATTATTATTATTAGTATGTTTATTATTATTATTATTATGTTTATTATTATTATGTTTATTATTATTATGTTTATTATTATTATGTTTATTATTATTATGTTTATTATTATTATTATTATTATTATTATTATTAGTATGTTTATTATTATTATTGTTATTATTATTATTATTATTATTATTATTATTATTAGTATGTTTATTATTATTATTGTTATTATTATTATTATTATTATTATTATTATTATTATGTTTATTATTATTATTATTATGTTTATTATTATTATTGTTATTATTATTATTAGTATGTTTATTATTATTATGTTTATTATTATTATTATTATTATTATTAGTATGTTTATTATTATTATTGTTATTATTATTATTATTATTATTATTAGTATGTTTATTATTATTATTATTATGTTTATTATTATTATGTTTATTATTATTATGTTTATTATTATTATGTTTATTATTATTATGTTTATTATTATTATTATTATTATTATTATTATTAGTATGTTTATTATTATTATTGTTATTATTATTATTATTATTATTATTAGTATGTTTATTATTATTATTATTATGTTTATTATTATTATGTTTATTATTATTATGTTTATTATGTTTATTATTATTATTATTATTATGCTGTTTATTATTATTATTATGTTTATTATTATTATTATGTTTATTATTATTATTATTATTATTATTATTATTATTATGTTTATTATTATTATTATTATGTTTATTATTATTATTATTATTATTATGTTTATTATTATTATTATTATTAAGTTTATTATTATTATTATTATTATTATGTTTATTATTATTATTATTATTATTATTAGCTTGAAGACTTGTTTGTGCTAACCTCCAAATGTTCAACCTCAGTTATTGCCGTCTAATAGAAACTAAATAACAGGCATGTTGTATCCCTTTGTTAAACATGTGACCTGTAGTTATTTTTCTTCATCTTGCGTGTTCGTGATCAAACTCCTGCAGATTAGCAGGATATACTCCGGATTACAGAATGAATTGTTACATGATTTACAGCTAGGCTGTGATGTCTGCACCTTTCGGCCTGACACATTCAACTTGAGCTTGGCTTGCGAGTCACATTACCCTCTATGGAATGGGACTTCCCACTCCACCCCCACTCACAATAACCTCCTTAGTCGCCTGTTGCAAGATGCATGTCAGGTATCTGTCACTATTAATTGATTCCGTTTCTGGTCCCGACAGGACACGGAAGCTAGCTAGCAGGACAGGGCAGTAAATATGTCCTCAATAAATATGTCCTCGGTAAATATGTCCTCAGTAAATATGTCCTCAGTAAGAGTGAATGGGACTTACCTAATGAAGCCATTCGTCAATTTTCATTACAATTCTCTCTTTTATTTTTCATTAGATCTGTGACCTTTTTGCAGAAATTCGTTGTGTGTGTGTGGGGGGGGGGCAACTATTGGCAAAGTTCCTATTATTAAAATTCATGTTCTGATTTGCTAATGGGTATTGGGTTTGAACTCCCTTTCTTCCTTTAAACTCCCACATCTTTATCTACGGACTTGGCAATATGATCGTTATTTAGTGAGGAACTGTGCTGTCAAGCGCACATTTTTTGCGTTCTGGTTCTGCAGAAGTACAAACAGGTAATGTTTAGACCAACTTAAAAAGCCTTCAATTTAATGCAGCCTTAGGTGGGAAATAAAATATTAACATCTAAACAAATTACAAACAAGTTAAAAAGGAGAATTATAAAATGCTATATCTATTCTACATTAATGTATGGCTCAGAAACATGGACACTAAATAAACAATTAGAAGACAGAATTGATGCCTTTGAGATGTGGATATATAGAAGAATTGGGAGAACATCATGGAAAGAGAAGAAAACAAATAAAGAGGTGCTAAATACACTTAAAATGAAGAAAGAACTACTAAGAGAAATACAGATCAGGCAAATAAAATATTTTGGACACATTAAAATACATGACACCTTATTTGAGGGTAAAGTCAATGGGAGGCAAGCAAGAGGTAGGCAGAGATACAAGTGGGAGAATAACATCACACGATGGACAGGTTACAGTATAGCAGAGTGTACCACCAAGACAAGAGGCAGGGAATGTTGGAGATCCGTTGCAGCCAACCTTCGTTGCGGAGACGGCACTTGATGATGATGATGATGACAGGTAGGAAATCATCAGCGTAAATAGTACATCATCAAATCTAATGAGAATTTGCCAAAATCAATAATGTTAGATATAATACACCTATGACCTTCCCACAAACGTATGCAAACAAGTATGGCGTTCATTTTCCAGGACAAAGTTTTGAAATAATGTCTCTGGATTATGTCGTCTGAAGCAGCACAGTATTGATGTTGCCAGGAGTGCAAATGTGGGTAGTGATATTTGATAGTATTAGAAAATTATTTAGAACAGAGGTCGAAGAGCTTTCAGATTATTGCCCAGTCTATTTTTAAAACAACAACGAAATTTGAATGTTGCGACAAGGGAAATAATTGTTGATTGGAGGAGTACACGTTGATAAAGAAAATCATGAACTGCCAACAACAAAGAATGGACAGTACACGATGTGTGCACACTCACCCACATCAAAGTGAATATACACCGTTTTAGTATGTATGATTGTCACACTGGAGACATCCTAACATCTCTATCCTCAGTAACGCATGTGGTTCCGTCTGTAGGTCTCACCAATGGCCCACTAGACATACCATCCATGCAACAGAAAACCTTAGTGGATGACATGCCGTTATATTGAGGTTATCTTCTTAGAGAAGCTTCATAGCACGTCATCTATAAAATTATGCTTTTATTTTGTTGTTGAAATGTGTTTGATGTTTACCTGAAGATATATGTATGCACCCTATGTGGTTGGGAGGGAGCCAGATATGCACTGTGTTGCACTGGGGACGTGAACGTTTGATTGCATGCCTGAAGCAATAGAGAAGTTCGGCATAACCAGTAGTCAATTGTGGTGGGGAATGAGCACAGTGAACCCTATCTTGGCTACAGTGGCTAGGAGCAGTGCATAGGTTGAAACCTACCTTTCTGGAGGTGTGATAGTTATTCTCTGGATCTGTCCCGGGGTGGGCCGAAAATCCACAGACTTCCCAGCAATATAATGCCATTTAATGGCACTATGTCAAAGGGCATGAGCCCATGGACCGCTGGATCAGCAACCAACTAACCAACCTCTATCCTCAGTCATTCGAGGGAGTGTAGAAATATAAAGCCCAGACCATTCCTTGATGTTATCAATTGAATTAAATAAAAACTTTGGGTCCTTGTTACCTCTAATATTTTTATGGTAATGTGTCCTGATATAACCTAATTTGACTTTGTCTGCTGGTTGAAAGGTCACGCCTCTCCATAAGAGAGGTGAACTCAATAACTACCTACCTACCGATGTTAATAATTCAAGATTGTCTTACATCCTGTTCTTCTTCCATCCTCGACTTTTCCTTGCGTCTTTGTATTGATATATTTACGACCTCACTCCGAATACCCTATTCGATTATATGAAATGTTGTTGATAAAACTACCCCAGACAAGGGAACTGGGTAGTGTAAGATTGAGTTATTACCAGCTGACTACAAATCAAGGTTTCGAATCCACTATTTATTCGTACTTTAAAGAACGATTACTTCCGTAGGTCATCCGCCCACCAGAAAGTAGGGTACCAGGGTTCGTACTCTGGGCAGGTCAATGAATGGCGCCATCGCCACTGATCAAGTGCTATATGCGCCTCTAGGCAATCGGTTTCTGGTCAACCACTGACTAGGCAGCTTAACACGTATAGGAAACCTAGGACTATGGCGCCGTTTCATAACTCCCATTACCTTTATCTTTACTCCAGACCTGCAAAGTAAAACAAACATACAAAACCAAATTAGTCATTGTGTTCTGTTTGAAACAAGAAGAATATATATCCTCTCAGTGCAGGATTTACATATAAGCTATAGCTTAGGGCTGCCACTTTCTTGGGGACCCCCAAAAAATCATATTCGGCACTGACATATATAATATCTGGAATTATAAAGGGCGCCATATCTCAAATAGCTTAGGCCTTATCAAGTCTTAATCCGGCGCTGTGTCCTCTAAAACATTTCCTCTGTTTACCTTAACTCGGAATGAGCATTCAGACATTATTATTTCAAAATGGGCATATGCTTTCAAAACAAAATGTAGTCTAATTACGATCAGAAAGTATCATTCTTTATGTGACGTGTCCTTTACAGAATATTGTCCTCGCTGCTACTATGTAAGCCTCTCGGTTCTGTGCAAGCTGCCCAGCATCTTCAAGTGTCGTTTTCAGAAGGTCTTGAATGTCATGAGTCCATCATAATCTTAGTCTGCTTCGTGTTGTCTTCCCTGGAACTTTGCCTCCATGATTAATCTTTCTAAATCAGTGTGTCTCTTTATATGTTCGAAAAATGTTCGTTTGCTGGGTTTTTTTGTTGATAGTTTTGATGAGACATTCTTCTCCTATGTTCAGATCTTTGCGGACATCTGCGTTGGTTCGTCTTTCTGTCCTTGATATTTTTAGGACCTTTCTATAATATTTCATTTCGAATGCCGATATTTTGAAAGAATCATTAACAATAATCTAATTTATATTTGTGATTTGATATTCCGTTCTGAGGAAAAGAACGCGTGGACAGGTTTGCTTGATCATGAGGTAAATAATTGTATTATTTCGGGTGTTTGTGGTGAGAAAACATCTCCAAGAGATCACAGTTAAATAATTGGATAAGTGTGTGTGTTTCCTGTTTGTTATGTGTTTCCTGAAAAAAAAAGTACCAGTTTGTCTGTAACGTGGAAAAAGTCCGGGTTTTTTTTAAAATTTATTGTTATTTTTTTTATTTTTTTAAATATTTGTTAGTTGATTATGTAGCATTGTTACTTTCATTGTTACTTTTATTCTTACTTTCATTGTTACTTTCATTGTTACTTTCATTGTTACTTTCATTGTTACTTTCATTGCTACTTTCATTGTTACTTTCATTGGTACTTTCATTGTTACTTTCATTGTTACTTTCATTGTTACTTTCATTGTTACTTTCATTGTTACTTTCATTGCAGTATTTATGACATTTCTGTTTTGCTACTACGGCACTCTCCATTTTGTCGGACAATCCTCTAACAGTTTGCTTATTTCTATGTAATCATGATGGCCGGACACGCGGGAGATCGAGATATTGTTCTGAATACTCTTAAAGATAGCGCAAGTGACCGATGCAACAAATGCTTGTGAATCTGAAACACTGAGAAGACATCATGACTATCAGGTAAAGAGAAGTGTGGCTATGCACGTAATCAGAGAAGACTAGTAAACCAAAACGGAGTAGGGCCTATGTGTAATCTGTCGCTACACGCAGATATCTTGAGGATATCCGAGTGTTTATGGTTCGATGTGCAGGGAGGATGATCTTTTGATTAACTATCATAACAAAAACGACTAGCAAGAAAGACACTATTGACGTTCACATGACAGAGCTAAATCCACCTTGATCGTCATTTTTTGTTGTGCATGTAGTCTTGATACAGGCTTTGTAGTCGAAACGTCGAGTTGTATGTGTTATTATGTGTGCTTCCGGTGATTCGCAAATCTTCATTACCTTACTCCTGGCTTTGCCTGTTTGTTTTCAGTTTTCGTGCAGTAAGTACATATTATTTTTGGATATCCCTCTCCAAAACCACTTCACTACAGCACTGCAACTACACACTTTTCTCATTTATACTTATTTTGTTATTTCAGCTTGTATATGTCACTATCTCTTCTTTCTCGTGTGCTCTCTGTTGTGTGCTTCGTTTCTTTTACCCAGGATGCGTGGATATTTTCCCTCTTCTATTACTTAAAAATTATAAAGTCTGGGTCAGTTAGGGTTAGAGATTTGTATAAATTATTTAAATATTAATTCCCTTTTGAATCAATGACTCTCATGTGTGCGTGAGTGTGTAGTTCTTCTGAAAGAACCCCCCTAATTTTGTACACCTAAATGTGGGTGTTTACTTTTTGAAATTCACCACCCGTGACAAATTATGCAATTCTGCCCATTCGTGCGGGACGGTACGATACGCGTATCAATAGCTTCCCAGCTAGCAAGTCTAAGGTCAACTAGCTACTTTGTAAAACACGCCTTATACAACCTACAGTTTGTTTAGTGCAACAGTGCGAAGGTGGATTGACTGATCAATGTGCAGCGTTGATATCTGATACGGATAGAGGGTCGATTTTATCAAGTACAGTTAGTGTGCTTTTAGTGAATGACTTTTGACTCAGGATACGCCAATACATGCTGTGCAAGGGGGTCTGAGAAGTTTGAATTGTTGACAAGGGGGATATGACAAAAGTTGACGTCAATAATACTGTTTTATACACCAATTACATTTCTTAAATTTGAATTTTTTACATTCTAAAAATAAAAAAAATTGATGTTTTTTGGTACTTTTCTGTTAATGTGTTATGGTTGGTGGGGTATTTATGACATAATACGAAGGTTGTCCGTGAATTATTGACAGTTGTTGACAGGGGGTAAAATATTTCCCAAATAATATTGACAATTTATGCTAGTCTTGTTATGACTATTATATTAGTAATTGGCGTTACTGCAGTGAAATTATAATCCCATAAGTGAAAATGGCAACTAGGGTAATGAAATTAAACCAAACATTAAAAGTACAATTAGAAAAGTACAATTAGTCTCAGACAAAGGTTCCGCATCCGAAGACGGGTGTGCCGGGCCATTGGCGCAAATAAAACAGCGACACAGCGCATTCCACTTTTCTTGACTGCATCCTACTGGAAATCTAGTTGGACTATTGTCCTGCTACAAGAGAGATCCAATGGGAATTTGAGAATGAATGCTGAAAAAGAATAAGACAAATATTCAGCGGACACCGGCGCAAAAATCGCAGCAATGCTGTAACCCATGACACAACGCATTTCGTTCTTCGGTCTACATCCTGCTAATCTGCAGGAGTTTGAGAACGAACGCAGAAGAAGAAGAAGTCAAAACTTTCAATGTGCATATTCCCAATACCAAGTTACTATGAATTAAAGAACATAGTGAAAAATATGCTACCTGATGATGATGACTATGAATATAAACCGATCGATCGACACACGGACAACAACACACACGCTACACAGATATGTAAACTCCTCGAGAAACACACACGTTAACGTTAGTAAACACCAGAAGACCTCAATACTTAATTACCACATTATGTCTACTAGGTAAAAAAAGGTAAACGTAGGTCCCATGGCATCTGCCGTCGGGGATGAAGATAACTCTTCATGTACTAAGCCGTAGCAACTATTAGGTGGGGTGGCCATTTCCCTTCCTTGCTGTTTTTTAGCTTCCCTAACTCATGCGTCAGGTACGTACTCATTTACAGCTGAGTCAACTGGATGAGTGGTCGTGTCAAGTGAGAAATCACAACCCGGATTTTTTTGATTTTTTTTTTAATGTCCGGACGTGGTTTCGAACCTGGCACGCTGTAACCAGATGATAGCAAGCAAGCTCACTATCAACTAGGCTACGTAAACATAAATAACAGCATAAACAAGATAGCTTCAACTGTGACATGAGGAAATGAATAAAATAATATAGAAGCATCGATGATTTATTAAAATAGTTCTCATTTCAACTTGAAGACTATCTAACTAACCAATCTATGTTTGATTTAGCTGTACACAAGGAGAGGAGAAGGGACAGAGCTTACGTTTTCAGATACTCTATCAGTAAGGAGGGAGTTTTACCTAGAAAAAAGGGTCATTTCCACATTTTCTTGTGTAATACCCTCTTTTTTTATTTGAAAAATATGATTACTTACTTGTGAAAATTAATAAAACAAAGAAAAGGAGGCGGGTACCAACCTTTTGGCTAAATTGATATCACTAAAAGTTATGTTCTGATTCTCTAAGTGGGTATTTCTTAATTTAATTTCCTGAACCCTTTATCTACGAACTAAAATTGTCTGGAAAATGTACAACTATTTTGCAAGGAACAGTCGAGGGTGAAGAAAAGAGGTATAAAAGGAAATCCCGAATTGATAACATCAAGTAATGGTATGTAGTAAATGTTTCTACACGTCTCCGAGTGGCTGATGATAGAGATGTTTGGAGAGCATTTTTGCGCTGATGTCTCCTGTGTGGCAGGCGCCCACTACAACACTGACTGGTTGTTATTTACTATTACTATATACGGACTTGGGATGGGGGTGAGGCTTGTAAACATTTTTCTAACTGTTCAATATGTTCCAGTTATTATATAGATCTGGGGGGGGGGGGAGATTACCTATAGCAGTTTACTAACTGTAATATTGACTGACGTTTAATGCACCTTTACTTCTGTGTGTAACGGTCACGGGTACAGCTTGTTCAGACGTTATGGTGATAAATGTAAGCGTTCAATATATTTATTGCACAAGTAGGCCTGCTGGTGAAGTTCAAACTTAGGTTACCGTGTATATGTACGAAGAAATATCCTCATTAAAAATAAGTGAAGTTCATACTTAGGTTGCGGTTTATAAGTACGAAATAATATCCTCATTAAAAATTAATATAGGTCGCGGTTCAAGAAATAATGTCGTAAAGATCCTCGAATACGTCACATGACACTGTCCTCATTCATCAACATTAAGAGCCATTTCCACAACGAAGGTTATCTTATTGTTAATAGTCCCCTCTATCCATCGAGTGCTTCCCTACTTCATGGGGACAAGTCTATGACTCGCTGTTAGTAGAAATACTTGGCTCAAAAGGCTACATACAAAGTGCATCATACGGTGAGATACGCTCCTTCCAACCTCAGACGTTAGTCCAATCAGATAATATCAAAGCGTTTAATCTTAATCAGTATTTGAGGTCGCGGTTCTGGTAGTCCAGTCACAACGACCTCCGGAGATATACCAAGGGAATTTACTCTGGTTAACAAAAGTCAGGTAGTAAGCTACAACAAATATGTGATGTAGAGTATGATTGTTGCCCTTGGTTGACAATCCACATGGAGAAAGGAAACTAAATATGGACTGATAAAGAAGAAACGGTAGTTCGGAAAAATGTCATCCCTAGGGAAGTCACATTTGCCATAAAAAAACATCCAGAAAATCAGAGGCAGAGTAAGCACAACTAACCTAACGGGACGTCACCTTATATGCTATTAATGTGACAATAAGCGAGTTAAACGTACAAGCCAATTGGCTGAATGTAGGCCTACAATGATACTAAACATACAGTTGTAAAGAGCCAGCATAAAGCTTAGGCAAAAGTTACATTGACATACGTTTACTCAAAATAATCTTTAAAATAAATAATTTTGAGAAAAAATAGAAAATGCAATATCCATCTTATTTTTTAAGCCAACGGCACGCAATTTGTGATGTAGTCAACAGTGTACTGGCAGTTCTACTTTTCAGTTTGTGTTATGATACCGATTTCCTGTCACCGATGTGTGTGTTGGTCCATAACAAGTGATGATGACCATTTTTTAAGTCCACTTTTGAAAATTCAATTAGAATTATGACCATGCCTATTAGTTCGTAGATGACTAATGAGCCATATTCGAGCTGTACATATTCTTGGACAGTTCGGGCATGGAATGACCACTGTGTACGAATTTTGGTCTATCCGTGACTTTCTAGCTACTTTACGCTGTTCAGCTGCTGCATTTCTCCTCTTTTCACAAGATAATGCGCTCTTTTTGACTATCGAGCGTCATGTAGATCTATTTTGTGCAAGTTCTTCCCATGTATCTTGATCTATTTCAACGGCTTTCGGTGAGGTCTTTAGCGAGTCATTGTAGCGCTTCTTTTGGCCACCTTGAGATCGTCTACCATTCTCCACCTCGTCATAGAGAAGTATCTTTAGCAGGCGATGATTTGACATACGAACTAGCCTAACGAATCTGTGTCTGCATCAGGATAGTGTCAATGCTATGGATACCATATTTGTCAGGGGCTGTGATATCCGGAATCTTGTTTTGCCATCTAATGTTCATAACGTTTCTGAGACAAGTTGTGTGAAAGTGATTGAGTTTCCTCGCATGACGTCTCACGTGCTAAACTAACGTATAACAGCATTTGTTGTACCACTGTTCTGTAAAATTTTAGCTTAGTCTGTAGTTTAATGCCATTTTGGTCAAAACGCGATTGCCATCAGCAGTAGTGTTTGTTCATACTTGGTGTATGGGTTGTTCATACTTGGTGTTTGGGTTGTTCATACTTGGTGTATGGGTCAATGACATCTCACAGATCCATACTAAAGACCCACCACAATTGATATGACGTATTGTCACCAGCAATGTAAATCAGGGAATATGGATTGTATAGATACCCATTATTCTTGATTAAAAACTGGCTTCACAGCACGTGGGGCATTCCCATAAGTGCTCCGCCCTCCGTTCCAGCAGCAATCCCAGTGTATGTAGACTCAGAGTTCCGGTCAGTGTTGATTGTGTGATCTTCGGGGCTTTCCAAAAAATTTACTTTTCCTTCTCTCCCCTCTAGATACTCTCATTTCTGTCATTCTCTGTTTGTGTACGTTCTCAGCCTCATTGACATTATCGTCATCTTGAAATGAATTTATTGATGATGATGATGATGATGTTCGTCCGTCGTGATCGACGATGACCAAAAACTCAACCATAATAATAATAACAATAAATAATAAAATAATAAAGTTAATAGTGCGTTTTTAAATGACTAGCAAGTCCAATGCGCGCACAAAATGTTCTTTTACAGAATTGACAACAATAGAAGGTATCTGTGTGAGGTTGAGATGTTTTTTCTTTTCTACGTGTCCGCTTCTGTCTTGCAGTTTCTTGTCTGAATTCTTCTGCCGCTAGTGCTCCCGTTCTAATGCTGTAACGCCAAGCCGTTCTATCCTGAGCGAGGCTCTCCCAAGCGCCTACGTCAATGTTAAGATGTTTCAAGGATGACTTGAGCGTGTCTTTGAAACGCTTTTTCTGAATTTATTACTGCTTTCATTAAGTCTGCTTTATCTCTTCTCAGCATTGTGCCATCTATCACTGCATTGCCTGCCAATAAGTCGGCTCTCTTGTTTCCTCTGATCCCAACATGACCAGGGCAGTATATCCATGTAATGCTCTGGACAATTGAATTGTTCAATAAGACCCACCTTTCTTTTCTCAGTATGTACTTTTCTGTCTTGCGCAGCATCCTTTGAGAGTCTGTATTACCGAGTGTGTTGATGTATCAGTTATCAAATAATTAACTGCTGCTGTAACTCCCTCTGTCTCCATCCTTATCCTCGATATGAAAGTGGAATATGCTGAAGATTTCTCAACCAACTTCGCTCCGTTTCTGTAGGCAACAAAACCTCAACCGCTTTTATTTGTGTTTCTGTTAACGGACCCATCCGTGTATATAATTATGTATTGTGGTTTCCAGTGTAGCTGGGCGAGTTCTTGCACTGTAGTATGAGATCTAACGCGTGTCCATTTTCGACGCGCTTTATCTATAATTATTATTTATAGTTGTATTATTACTTCAGTCTGTGATTTCTTCTCAGTCTACCTACCCATTCCTGCCCTTTCCTATTTCTTCAAATTCATATACTCTTCGCAGTGTGTCTTCAGCCTCTGCCATCCATGATCTGTCAAGCTTTATTCGTTTTCCCTTTGACTCATCTAGACGATGGTGTAGTGGGTAGTTGTTGTATTCTGTCACTTTAAGGTACGACATAACTTGTGCTACCTGATGTCGCACTCTAATGCTGGGGAGATCAAGCAAAAATCTCATAGCAGAGATCCCCAAGTATACCCCAGTACCGCTCTCATTTTTGACTTTTTCCAATCTATCGACTTGTGTCTGTGAGAGTGTTAGTAAGCCTGGGCCATAATCTATGACTATATCACCATCACTTATAGAAGCAGAAACAATACCCATTGCTGCATGTCGAAGGTCGCCATAATCTTAATAACACTGATCCCTCTTTTAGCCTTCTGAATCATATTTGTGATTTGTTTATTGAATGAGAGACTTAAATCAAAGTTTAACCAAAGACATTGAATCCTCTGTATACATTTACCCTTATTATTCATTGTATTGGATTGTATTATTCAAACTGTATAATTCGCTGGTGATTTCTGTTGTGCTGTATGGCTATGAGAGTTGGACACTCACTGCGGACATGGAGAGAAGATTAGGCTTTCGAGTACAAATGCTACAGACGAATTCTACGAATTTCATATAGGGAACATAAGACCAATGTGTACGTAAGAAATAAAGTAGAGATGTGTGCAGGTGCCATTGCTTTCTATAGTGAAACGACGAAAACTAGCATGGTTCGGACAAGTATGCAGGCACGATTCCTTGTCAAAAACAATACAGCAGGGAACTGTCGAGGGTGGAAGAAGCAAATGAGGGAAAATAAAGACATGGACAGACAACATCAAGGAATGGACAGGGTAAGATATTTCCACACTCATCCGCATCGCTGAGGATATAATTCGCTGGATGACTTTGTGTGCTGAGGCATCCAATGTTGTACCCCTACGACCCTGAAGAGTTATGGGTTTATTGATTTGATTGATTGATTATTCATTGGTTTTCAACTATTGTTGGTATTTTAGACACTCACCTGTAAGTTAGATAGTATGGTTAATGAAAGGATAATTTTTGAACTCTTTAACTGTGACAAAGCTCAGACTAAGTTGGAACTATGTGACTTTCTCACTTTAACAAAATTACTTCGTTATCAAGAATATTTACTACTGCGTTGGATAAAAAACGAAATATCCATTAGAGAAATACACCGAATGAAATACACAACGAAATGCACTTCCTTTTTTACCACGTGAAACATCAACATGGCGCATGTAGTTAAACACATCACAGTCGTTCCTAGTTACAAGGTATTTCAGAGTAATCATTCGTTAAACTAATAAGAGTATGCCATGAACTTGTGTAATTAAGTATACTGTATAAATATTAAACCTTAGCAACCGTGCTAGGCATTCTAAAACACAACTAAGCTTATATTATTTTTGTAGACGTAGGGTCTAATTTCTAACTTCTCAACAAGAATTTCAAGAAACAATCAATTCAAAATAAAGTAAAAAAGTTAGACCTAGTATTAAGTATACTTAGACTAGTAAAGTCCAAAATATAAATAAAGATTACGTCGGAAAGTGAATTGTGTAAATGTCAGAAACATTTACAGTTACTCCTTGAAATGTTGTGACTTAGATTTAGAAGGCCCATAATTATAATAAAATTTATAAATTATAAATAATATTGATGATTATATAACAATGTCAAGGCCAGTCAGTCAGTCGCCAATACTAACCAAGGGCATAATTAATTCATAGAATTAAATACATTACAATTACAATCATACATAGCCTACATCATGCACAACTTGTACCACTCGGTCACTCATTTTATTTATGTGACCTGCACAACCTTGTTTATTCTTGATATGACGACTTATGTTGGTTGGTTTCTGATCCAGTGGTCCGTGGGCTCTTTGACCCAATGTCATTGTGTGATATATGCATGTGTTTGAGAGCTGTTTTATTCCATTATAAGGTGTTCCATTTATCTGGCTCTGAAGGTAGAAGCATTTTCTGTCACTGCACACTGCAGCATCAAATTCTTGGTTTGTGGAAATCGTTAGCCTGGCTACTTAATGTCCTACCCATGTGTATAAACTGCTGAAGGGGTCCACAATGGCATCCTATTAGTCATGTACTGAATCTTTTCTCACTGTGAGATACATTCTGGATAATGAAGCACTCCCTAGAAGATTGGTGACTGGCGCTTGCATCCGCTTGAAGATGGTTGGTTGGCAGCTAATCCAGCAGTTCATGGGCTCATGCCCTTTGACTGAATGCAATTGCACAATGTATGCTCATGTTGTTTCTTGTTCTTCTGCGTTCATTCTCAAACTCCTGCAGATTAGCAGGATGTAGTCCGGAGAATGTAATGCATTGTGTCATGGTTTACAGCATTTCTGCGATATCTGCGCCTTTCGGCCTGACACATCCGACTTCAGCATGGCTTTGGGTCAGTGACCCTATATGGAATGGGACAGCCAACTCCATCCCACAACTTCCTTAGTCGCCTTTTACGACATGCGTGGAAGGTAAACAGTGTTGCTATTCTTTGCTCCCCTTTCGGGCCCCGGCAACACACGGCGCTCATGTTGTTTGAAAATGGTCAATTGTGGTATAAACAATTCTTGAATTTACTACACTTGCTCATGGGTCTCTAACTTGCCTGCATAATTGCACTTGTATTAATTCCATTGCTTGTTTGTTAATATTCATTCTCAAATTCTTGCTGGATCTCTCAAATACACTGAATACTGATGTTTCGGACTGAAAGGCTTAGACTATATATCACAACCAATCTTTAAATCATGTCTCATATTCCACTACCCAGAAACTTCCTACTAATCAGCAGTAGCTTGCTGCTGTATGCAAAAGTAGTAAAAGAATGGAGTGCATTTGCCATAATGTACAGCTGGTAGTCTAAGTGTGAATGTCTGGATCTGACATGATCTAAGTCTAGAAATAAAACTGAAGGTCTACCATGCAATTATTCTGCCATATGCAGCTGGATGCAGCCAACCTTTGTTGCAGAGATGGCACATGATGATGTAGCTGGATCATGTGCTGTCTATGCTAGGCATATAAATTATTTTCACTTTTGATTTCTCCATTTACATTAGCCGCTTACCTATCTGTGTATGATAGGAACATATGTATGTAACATACAGCTGTGAGACTTGGATTCTAAATAAAGCAGTGGCAAAGAAAATTGCATCCTTCGAATTGAGATCCTACAGAAAAATTATGCTTATGCAAAAAAATACAAATAAAGATTTACTACAATCATTAAATGTCGAAAAGGATTGGCTCTTAAATAACATCATAACAAGAAAGCTGAACTTTTTTGGTCATGTAAAGAGATATAACAGCATAGAAAGACTAATAGGCCACCCAAGATGATCATAGACAAATGATATATCTGATGGTCTAAACGTGTCCCTGGAGTAGGCAGTCAACTCGCCAAGACCTCTAGGTGCTCAGAACGTCCATAAAGAAGACTACTTTATGGAAAGAATATGTCACACAATGATGATGATGACTTATCTTTCTCAACCTGTAGCTTATATTCATGCTTTACTGTACTTCCATTTATTTCTCCTATGGTAACAGATGCCTACATACTTTCCTGCAATGTAGTTTTTTTGTCTGTTTTATTCCAGTCTTCTTCTTCAGCGTTCATTCTCAAACTCCCCATTGGATCTCTCTTGTAGCAGAACCATTGTCCTATTAGATTTCCAGCAGGATGTAGTCCAGAGAATGGAAAAGCGTTGTGTCGCCGTTTTATTTGCGCGGATGGCCCGACACATCTGCCTTCGGCGGAATTCCAGTCTGTATGTCTTGATCTTGACAAAAACCCAGTGGTCGAAACGTTGAATATGTATATTTGTCCTATTTGTAAAACCGATGTAACCATATTTGTGTTATTTTACTACCAGTAATTTTTATTTACCTTTGATGGCTGAAAAAGTTTCTTGGTGTATGTTGGCAGTATCAGATTCATGACACAGATCCTTGAAAAGTCGAAGATGAAAAGAAATTATTTCTTTTTTAGATGGAGGTTACTATGTTGCTATTCTTTGCTGCGTTATGTCTTGTTACCTGAATGGGCAACATTCGATTTGAATATAAATATTATGAAATTTAGTCTTGAAATGTTTCTGTTTGCAGGATTTTGTGGACATTGTTTTGTCAAAAACTCAAAGAAAAACCCCAACTGTGGTGCACAAGCACTACAAAATATCTAGGATTCGAGAATTTTACATGAGAAAAGTCAAGTTTGCACAGCAGACGTTCCACGACAAGCTTTCTCTGATAATATCTGAGTTCCCAATAGTTTCAGTAAGTCAACCAATAGGGACGAGCATATATTGTTGTGTGTATGTTTGTTTGTTTGTTTTTCGTTCGCTCCATTGTAACCATCACGGATATCCGTGTGATTTCCGCCGGGAGCGTGATTACGTTGTGCCACCGTTATGCGCCTTGTAGGCCTAGCACATCCGATTTCGGCATGCCTTGACAATTCGGGTGGGCTACCCTTAGCCTGTGACAGCCTTTATATCTGTCTCCAGGCACGCGTAGTGGCGACTCTTCGCCCAGGCGATTTTTGCTCTCGTTCTCTTTCCATCTGCTACCTCCACATTCTCGGACATGATCCCCAAATGATTTGGCCAGAATCAGCTCGAGCTGCTGTATTTCTGTTTCCAGGGTGCACCGCGTGGAGGTACATTTGGGATCTTGGTTATCTGCTAACCCTGGGTCCGCCTAGAGCAATGCGTTCCCTTTGCACCCCTGTTGTGTGTAAAACAATTTAAAATTATGTGCCATTGGTCAGTTTCATTGTATAATCTAATACCTTCATTGGTCAGTTTCATTAGATAACAAATCTCTATTGATCAGTTTCATTAGATAACACATCTCTAGGTCATGTTGTGTATAACAATATCAAATTACCACCAGAAAGGATCTGACAAAGAACAGTGCTATTCAGAATTGAATGTACCGCCAGAGATGGATGCGTCGGGCCAATGGTGCAAACAAAATGGCAGCACAACATATTTTCATTCTCTGAACTACATCCTGATAGATATCTAGTAGGACCATTTTCCTGCTGCAATAGAGAACCACTGGGAGTTTGAGAATGAATGCTAAAGAAGATTGAATGTATTTAAAGGCAACAAATGCTATTGTAAAAGATGAACCACAGAAAATATCAGAAGCAATGGACATTATATAAGGTACACTCATAGATTCATTCCAGAGATCAGTATCTGTCCTGACACTGATACAACGATCTGACCTGTGAACAATCTCCAGAAAATATAGAACGGCCCACTGTGCGACACCACAAGTAGAAAACTATGGCCAGCAAGAATAGCTCTATTGTACAAACTCTAGATTAATAGCTGAAGGCAGAGTTAATGGCAACAGGGGAAGAGGATACTCAAGACAACAGTGGTGCAGTGATATATCTGATCACGTAAACATGTCCAGGCATGTTCAGATTATCCATAAGGAAGACCAGAGTTCTGGAAAGAATATGTCACATGATGATGATGAATTGTCGTAGACCAAGTATTCTCAAACTGGTACTCACAACCACCTTGGTATTCTTGTACGGACGTGGGAGTTTAAAAGTGCTAGTGAACACTATAAATTACGTCGGTGGGTGCTCGCAATCTGAAAGAGTATAGAGCCCTTGCCCTAGACAATACGGTAATGTAAGTCCTTGTTTCTTTGTTTTCTGTTATTATTTTTTTACATTAGTTTTATTATTTGTTAGTGCTTAGTGAAACATATGACAATATTCAATTTTATTAAATTTTATCACTTCCTAGACAATAAGCTGTAAGTTTTCCATGCCTTCATTAGCATTTTAAAAAAAAAAATATTTTCATATGCAGCCAATTCTTTGTTTGGAAGTGATGTATTTCAACAAATAGTTGAATTTTATGAGTTCTTCTGGTTCTCTGTCAAATGTTTATGATTTCAGAATCTCCACCCATTCTATGCTACATTGGTGAATGTACTGTACAACACAGACCACTACAAGCTAGCTCTAGGAGGTATCAATAAAGCTAGACAACTGATTGATGAGTAAGTTATTCCGTTGAGATGAGATTTTTCCAGTTTTATTTTTGTGTGTCACTGAGTGCTACCTAATCTTGTTCTTAATGCTTGTCTGATCTGCTGAATGAAGCTGAGCTTGCTTGTCTGATCTGCTGAATGAAGCTGAGCTTGCTTGTCTGATCTGCTGAATGAAGCTGAGCATGCTTGTCTGATCTGCTGAATGAAGCTGAGCTTGCTTGTCTGATCTGCTGAATGAAGCTGAGCTTGCTTGTCTGATCTGCTGAATGAAGCTGAGCATGCTTGTCTGATCTGCTGAATGAAGCTGAGCAACTTTGGGTTATGTCTGGAGTGTGATAATGTCAGTTCTTGAAAATGTGTAAAAATATCTCCCCTTATTGCAATTGACTTTTTGCATTTTTAATTCTTCACATTAAGAAATTAACCTTTAGTTCCCTGGATTTATCATGGAAGAAAAAGAAGAGAAACTCAGATATTATATACACATTGAAGATACCAGAGCGTTGATTACTAAACACAATAGCAAAAAGAAAAACTACACCTGTTTGGTCATATAAAGTGACACAACTGTTTAGAAAGACAAATAATGGAGGGCAGAGCACCTAGGTGTAGGAGAAAGGGTATAGCAAGAAGACGATGGACTGATGACATTAACGATAACATGAATACGTTGTTGGAAAAAAATGCCAGCAGCATGGCCAAAGACAGTGATATGTTCAAGAATTACTAATTTTCTTTGGTTAACTTTACAATAATGTTAATTGATTTTGAATACATTCAATCTGAGTAGCACTGTTTTCCGCAGAAGACGGGTGTGTCAGTGCAAATAAAGCGGCGACACAACACATTTCCATTCTCTGGACTTCATCCTGCTGAAAATCTAGTAGGACCATGTTCCTACAAAAGATATCCGGCGAGAGTTTGAGAATGAAAGAGGAAGAAAAAGAAGTAGCACTGTTCGATGTTGGATCTGAATAGCACTGTTCCATATGGGATCAGAATAGCAATGTTGTGTGTGGTATCTGAAATAGCACTGTTGTGTGTGGTATCTGAAATAGCACTGTTGTGTGTGGTATCTGAAATAGCACTGTTGTGTGTGGTATCTGAAATAGCACTGTTGTGTGTGGTATCTGAAATAGCACTGTTGTGTGTGGTATCTGAAATAGCACTGTTCTGTGTGTGATCCTTTCTGAGAGGTAGGACCAGTCCATCTCACTATATGACATGTTAGCTGCAGTATCACAGTTGCTATGGGTATGGAATCTTTTTCAACCACTAACTGTTCTCAGGTCAACCGAATGATGGACTGGGCACCAGAACAAACCTGGAAACAGAAAGGCAACTGATTATGTCACTCTTAATTAGTCACAGAAAATATGGCCCTTGTTAATTCTTCTTCCTTTACTTCCCAAAAGCCTTGCTGGAATCTGATGTGTCAGACTGAAAGGTGTAGATTTCAGCATAGGTAAAATGTCTGGTACTATTATTGATGTACTTTGTACACTATTATGGTTAGTGTTTTTGTATGTTATGAGAACTATTCTTGGTATCGTTAATAAATTAGTCTACTTCTTCTTCTTCTTTTCTTCCTCTTTTACAGGTGTCGAGGGAGATAATGTTATTGTTCTCGCTTTTCTGGCAGCTTCAGATAATGTTATTTGATGTTCGTGTAATGTCTATTTGATGTTGTTGATCCAGCGTACTCTAGGCCTACCCTTGGCTCTTCTTTCTGCTTCTCCTCTCTTCATATATGCTTTATAAACTAATGAATCACACAGCATTCTTTCCAGATGACCAAACCCTTGAATCTGTTGGTTTTGTATGTATTGTAGAATTAATATGACACCCACTCTTTCTCTTATGATATTGTTTCTAATTCTGTGTCATCTGGTCACTCCTGTGGCTTAATTAGTCTACACCTACCGTTATTGATAACATCTGCAACCATTCGTGATATAATTCTAACATAGTTATTATTTTGATGTCTGTTAGCTGTGCCAAAGATCACGTGAAGCTTCTCAAGTACGGAGATTCATTGTACAGATGCAAATGTCTGAAGAGAGCTGCCTTGGGCAGGTAAGTGCATGTAAAAGCTCTCCAGCTACAGAATATTGTAGTTCAGATGTTAGTCTTTGGTGGGATGTACACATCAGCAGATTAAGCTAGATGGAAATACTCTTCGACATGGGCAGGTTTGTGTACACTGGACAAGTTCATATATGCTCCAGTACACTGGACAAGTTCATATATGCTCCAGTACACTGGACAAGTTCATATATGCTCCAGTACACTGGACAAGTTCATGTATGCTCTAGTACGCTGGACAAGTTCATATATGCTCTAAGTACACTGGACAAGTTCATATATGCTCCAGTACACTGGACAAGTTCATATATGCTCCAGTACGCTGGACAAGTTCATATATGCTCCAGTACGCTGGACAAGTTCATGTATGCTCCAGAGCTTGTCTGCTCATGTCTTGAAATCCATCTGAATGTGTCTGCCTACATTTCCAGTTTAATTTAGATTTACATTCTATACATGTAATTTTTGTTTCAGACTGAAAGGTTGATACACTCATTCTGAGTAATTTAAACCACAGCCAGTTGTGCATTCAGATCATTTAGAAAGCAATGGCTACATACTAAACAAATATTGCCTAGAAAATCACTAGTAAAAAAATAAGGATGTGTGTATGAATTCCTAATTTAAAACGTATTATTATTCTGTTGTTTGGACAAGCAGTATTCACAAACATTAGTTTGACCTCCTGTAGTTGTGATTTGGCCATACAATTATTTGTAATGTGTGACATCTTTATGATTTTGTATGCCAGGCCAAGCTGTATCATCTTGAAAATATAATGCATGTTTTAACAAATGAATACTTGATATCAGGAATAATGTAGATCTATCTGTTTCTCAGAATGGTAACAATCTTGAAAGGGCAGTCGAAGAACTTGCTGTACTTGGAGGAGATCAGACAACACATAAACCGTCTGCCAACGATTGATCCAAATACTCGAACGTTGCTTATAACTGGGTTTCCAAATGTTGGAAAGTCTTCATTTATCAATAAGGTACGTGTCTAGAGCTTCTTCTTCAGCGTTCATTCTCAAACTCCTACTGAATGTCTCTTTTAGCAGGATAATGGTCCTACTAGATGTTCCAGCAGGATGTAGTCCAGAGAAATGTGTTGTATTGCTGTTTTATTTTCGCCATCGAGGTGGATAATATCTACGAAATTGCAAGAGTTTGGGATATCTAGGGCAGATAGACTGAAGGAAGTTAGACTTGAGGAGTATGATGAGGATAGCTCAGAGAGAAAAAACTAAAGAAAATGTTTGGATTAGCTCGGGAAGATAAGACTGACGGGAATGGAATGTTTGGGATAGCTCATGAAAGGAAGATAAGACTGACGGGAATGGAATGTTTGGGATAGCTCATGAAAGGAAGATAAGACTGACGGGAATGGAATGTTTGGGATAGCTCATGAAAGGAAGATAGACTGAACGGAATGATTGAGAAACATAGTGAGGATGACATATAATTAATGGACTCAGGAAACAATCAGCAATTCATCTGCTGAAAGATGAACTCCTTTGGGGATGTGTATAGTTATTTCAGTCATTTCAGCAAATTGTTTTTCTGTGTTCATCAGTTTAGGAGGGTAAGTGTGAGCACTCGATTACTCCTAAGTTATCTCTTATGACATGTTTGGAAGGTAAACAGTGTTGCTATTCTTTGCTCCCCTTTCAAGCCCAGTAACATAGGGTTGAGTGTGTATGACAGCAGTTTAGTGGGTCCTGTTGCTTCCTTGTGTCAGCGAGATTGTCATGTCATGCAAATTTGTGCTACAGTTGTGGGCAGTGTGAGAACAAATAACTAATCAGAAACTGGATATCTGTGTCCATGTATGCTAATCAACATTGCAAGTTATTAGCTGGGGAAACTAGCACTCAAAGTTGAAATAGTTGCAAGTTTCTTGTGAACTGTACGCATACATACACACACACACACACAATATTCGAGCTACTTTTGTTTGTTGTTACATGTTCTTAACAAAATTCTAATTCTCATTAGATATCCCGTGCTGATGTTGAGGTTCAGCCATATGCATTTACAACCAAATCTCTCTATGTGGGACACACAGACTACAAGTACCTGAGGTGGCAGGTAAGGTTTTTTTTTCTGCTGATATATATATATATATATATGAACTTGTAATTTTTGTGCTAGTCAAGAGATCGTCATTGGACACAGTAGGTGCTCCAATTTCCTACGATTGTTGGATGAAGGTGATCTTTAGACATTTCCTGATTGTATTTCAGACTAACTAACAAGATTTAAATTAATGTGGAGCCAAGCACACTAGAGTGCTAGGAACTAGCAACACATAGCTTGTAACTGCGCATCAGGGTCAGTGAACCAAAGCTGACCAAGATCCTAGGACACTTCCATGCAGTGGGTCTGGAAACAGGAGTACAGTAATGTAGCCTGGTAAAGTTCTAGGGATTGAAGAGGGAAGGACAACCCATTCACAAAAATAACTGCAGAAGTCGGATATGTTGACCGGAAGGTGCAGTATCGCAGCAAAGCTGTAAACAGACATAACGGCACAAATGTTATTTTTAGGATGAACAACGTAGGAAATTAATGTGCTATAAATACTAACTTAAATGATTTTATATTGTCACAGGTAATAGACACACCTGGTATTTTAGATCACCCGATAGAAGAAAGAAACTCCATAGAAATGCAGGCTGTAGCTGCCCTTATTCACATCAGAGCTGTGGTTTTGTACATCATGGATATTTCAGAGCAGTGTGGTCATTCACTGGAGGCACAGGTAGATATTCATTTTTTTCTGTCTGAAATGAAACAACTTTGAATTAGTTATATAAATCCAAAGAACATTGAAATTGTCACACAAGTATGGCAGTATTGATGTTAGGACATCAAGAGTGGTCTGTGGCTGACCACGTAATGAATCACGGTCAAAGCTTGCAGTGGCTGCAGCAACACTAGTTGCATGTACAAAAAAAGAGGGGTATTTTGTTTAAGGCTGTATTCTTTGCGTTCATTCTCAAACTCTGATTAGCGCAGGATGTAGTCCGGACAACGGAATGCGCATCATGGTTTACTACTTTGATGCGGTATCTGTGCCTTTCGGCCTGACACATCCAATTTCAGCATTGTTTCTGGGTCACTTTGACATGGGATGGGATAGCCAACTCCACCCTAATGGATTACCACCATAACATCAATACACATCAACACACAAAACCCTTCAGCAATTTCTATGTTCAATGATGCGGGCAAGTGAGAAAAAATATTATTCTATCTTTGATGTTGTCTGCCTTGCTTTTCTTTATCCTCTGCTTCAACCATTCCCTGCAGTATATACATGGATGGTACTAGGGAAACCCGTTATAACAACATGATCCGAACTGGCATAATATGTATGTAATACCAAATTTGCTATATACAGTATAAACAATATAGAATAAATATAATTGGGAATTTTCAAATGTATTATATAGGACAATTTTGTTATACAAGAATGCGCTATAAAGGGATTCCAATGTACAGTTTGCTAAATGTACCTTCAGACTTAGTGCTGCAGTTGCAAAACTCATATCCAAATGCCATATTTTTGTCTTATGTTTGGCTGCTGGCAATATTTTGTGTTGTGTCACTGCAACTGCCACTTTTGTCCAAATTCTACTAGATATCTTCTATTTTATTCATCTTGTACCTTTTTTGACTCCCCATAATTTTTTTTTCCCTACATGTCCAGTCTTATGCATTCTTGATTAGAAATTGGCCTCACAGCACGTGGGGGCATTCCCAGTCTTTTGCATGTCCGGTTGTACTGTGGTTTGCCAAAAATGTGTGTAATGTTTCACTAATTTCTCTCTTGAACATCAACTGTATCGTTATCACCTGGCTATTCAATTATATGTAGATACAACGCACCACCAAAACAGGAGGTCTGTTGCAGTCAACCTACGTTGCAGGGATGACACTTGATGATGATGATGACATTTGTTGGATGAATGATGTATTCAAATGTTCCTGTATTATTGAAGATAATGATCTATGATGATTTGATCTGTCTTCAGCTTGAATTGTACAGACACATCAAGCCTTCATTTAGCAACAGGCCAATTCTAATCATCCTCAATAAGACGGACATTGTGAAACCAACCGAACTAACAGATGAGAAAAAGGTAAGTCGGTTGTCTTCGTTCTCTATTTCAACCTCCTCGTACGAGTCATGTGACATGTAGATTTGGCAGTGTGTTATTTCTTCTTGCATGATAATAGTGTGTATGACAGAATCACCAATAACACATGTAAACATTTCTTCATCCATGTAAACATTTCCTCATCCATGTAAACATTTCCTCATCCATGTAAGTTTGAATGTTTATTTTATAATAACACATGTAAACATTTCCTCATCCATGTAAGTTTGAATGCTTTTTTTTTCTATCTTTACTCCTCTAAAAACCATTCACTTTTTACGGGCAGTAATGAAAGTTAAAAAGTTGTGCAGATATAGCATGTGTGATGTACAGCCGCAGAATGTGATGATGCGTATATTGAAAATGGTGGTAAAATTATATGAAAAAATGCTCACTTTTGGCACAATTTCATCAGAATAAATGTAGGATATTGGGAAATGAAATCCACATGGTGTAATGGAACATGAACAAGACAGACCTAAGCTTAATGTTTGGTATGCCTAAATTGGAATACTGTGATCAGGCCATTTTTCTTCACCAAAGCCAGTCAAGTTCTTTAGCACGAACAAACAATAAATAATATCATAAATGGATACAGTATAGCAAGTTTCACTAGCTTTGCCCTCAAACAAATGTAATTATTTGAGTAGCCGTCCAACGTATTGTCATTTTTGGCATACAGTGTTAGTTTTGGTTATACCCACAAATGTATACTTCATATTTGTGCACCATGTCTAGTTTTTATGCACAATAACACTGCCTGTCTTGTGTTCGAGAGTACAAAAGTCACATTTTAGTCACGCTAAAATGCCAAATGTATAATAAATAAAAATCATGTGTATGGAAGTAAGTAAAGTAACCCATAGCATTTATTAATGCTGTAGAGGTGTGAGATGTTAGCAATCTCACATTTCAGAGGCTCTGCACATGAGGGCGGTAGCCATCTCCTCTCCCTCGAAGTCATTACTTCCCGGATTAATCCAGTACCCATTACGGCTGGGTCGACTCGGGAGCCGTTGTGATCTGAAAAACATTTCCGCCTCAACTGGGGAATGAACCCAGGACCACTCATGCGAAGCCAAAGCGCTAACGCGGCTCCCAAATCATGTGTAAATGACGTCATATAATTGATTGTAAACATCAAAATTTTTTGTATGTGAGATGTGTAGTGGCAAGTAGACTTTTAATCTATATTGCAAATAAGTGAAAATTGAAACTAATGAATGCAATTTAATGAAATAATTAATTCATAGGGTCTACATCATTTTCAATTCACGCATAAAATTTTAATTAAATGTGTTATGTATATGTTGAGGTACATGATTTTAAAGTTGGACAAAGCTGGTGGAACGTGCTATAGCAGAATAGAGTTAACTTTCTCTTTTTGTCAATGACATTTGTTTTATATTTTTCCAACAGAAAGTTCTAGAGGAACTACAAGCTGAAGGTGAGCCAATCCTAGAAATGAGTACATTGACAGAGGAGGGTGTCATGGCAGTGAAGACAGAGGTGAGTATGCCAGATGGAGCAGATATTATGCTGCGTGTGCCTAGATCTTCTGTTATCTGAGTATGTTTTGGTATTAATTGGGAAGTTGTTGTTTTTCGTTCTACTTTATTGTACAATCTAATGTTCTGTGCATGCTGTATCACATTGGCGAAATAAGAGGTACATACGAAGTTGATTATATAGGTTACTGAATATAGCCGAACCAAAACTAAAATTAGTTGGCTATATTTAGTAACCTTTATAATTAACTTCGTATTTACCTCTTATTTGTCTGGTTACTGCAGCACTATCCATTGTATCGGACATCCTCCGATATTTTAGTTATTTACATTGGTGAAATCATGGATATTCACACTAAATGTTGACTAGACAAATCACAGTTATCAATTTCCAGCATGCACCACCCACCTGGAGGGTCTTGGGTATCTTCCTAATTTGAATTTAGTTAAAGGTTAACATAAGCTGAGTTATCATTCAGATCATAGCACATGGCTTAATTGTAAGTGCAGAACTGTCTTGCCTGGGTTGACTTGAGCCCACAAATAAATGTCACCTTCAGCAATAAATTATACACAGTGAATTATCTAGCCTGAAAAGTGCTACGTTTCGTAGTCTCTTGTGAGTGACAGAATTTGGCATATTTATGACGTAGAATTATTTATGCCCTGCTAACCGATTTATTATCCTGCCTAGTGAGTCAGGATCAGAGAATTTCACTGAATATGGCTTCCATTTCACTTGTTGGAACAGATAGCTAAAATAATTTTTTAAACGCTGAATTGCCAGTTTAAAAAAAAAACATTATTTACATGATGATGAAGTTTGATTATTGCTAGCCTCATTTGCACTTTCCCCGGATGAATAAACTTATATCTAATACGGTTTTTCATTGTTAGAAGAGCGCAGCAGTAGATGCACTAACATGACAATGGCTGGGAAGCAATACATAAAGCTCTGTGCATTTTTGTGACCAGTGTGCTGAAGGTTAACTGGCTATTTTAGCTGCTTTCTGGAGATAACAAGCTAATTTTCTGTTTCATTAAATTTTTTTATTTCATGCTGTGTAAATTTTAATTAAACTATTATATGTTTTAGTTTCCTTATGTCATACTGCTGTTCAAGATGACACTGTTGAGTCTCACTGTTGCTATTTACAGGCATGTGAAAGATTGCTTGCTTTCAGGGTGGAGCAGAAGATGAAGTCCAGCAAAATGACATCTGTAGCCAACAGACTTCATGTGGCTGTGCCCAAAAAAAGGGATGATAAGGTAATTTCTTTAAATGTGCACATATACCGAGTAAGTTCCCTCTCAAAATTGTGTGTTTGAGAACACAGACTGCAGTTCCCAATCTAGTGTGCTGAGTTAAATTTTGTGTGCAGCATTGTCTGATGGTTACCATGGCCGAGCACAAGATGGAGCATAACTAGTATGGTTATTTTCATACTTTGTACATTCTTGATTCTGGTGATGTACAGATTGTATAATTCCATCAAATACCAACTCTGGTTGTAACAACGACGCAATTTGTACAGAATAGATATCTCTAGAAATATGGACTGTTTATTGAGATACCCAAGAATTAAGATATGTGGTGGCAAGTAGATTTTTAATCTATAAGCGGAAATTGAAACTAATGAAAGCAGATTAACCTTAGGCATGCTGTGTTTGCAATTACTCTTACACCGCGGGATTGGTTTTTGGAAATGTTATGCAATCGTCGGTGGCTGTTTTGAAATTGCGATAACTTTTGTGTTGTTACAGATATTTAAATAATATTTGCACACATAAATAAAGAATTAAATTCTGCATATATTGGTGTGTTTTGTTTGTGTGTGTGTGTGTGATATGAGACGTGTAATAAAGACAGATTCAGACCACTTATCTAGATAGGCCTATTGTATTTTTTTATCGATCGAAACTTGTTGAATATTATATATTTTACATAATGAAAACCTTATGGAACCTCGTGGTCTATTTTATTTAATCTATTTGAAGACCTTACCTCAAAGATTTCAAGTTTCCAATCAGAATAAATAATGATTTCACTGAATATACGATGAAATAAAAATAAAAGTATATAAAACTCGATTCAATGTCATGTCGCTTTAACTCAATGTGGATGGCTAGAGATTGCTCGGATTTCAATTGCATAATCACACGATGTCTCCTAACACCATTTTATGAACAGAAACAGTAAGTTAAATAAAATATGTACTTGATTACCACTAACAAAATTACAAATCTGGTTTTTGGAATTTGGGTTTAACGCGAGATTAACGTACTGTGCGACTAATTTCGCCTCCCGAAATCAAGAAATGACACAATTTGGTCTAAATGTGTCGCCTGAATTGTAAACACAGCATGCTAAAGGTTAATCACAAATATGGAAACTAATGAATGCAATTTAATGAATTCATAGGGTCTACACCATTTTTAATTGACACATACATTTTTTAAATTAAATGTGTTCTATATTTGCTGAGATATTTTTATCACACTTTGATCTAATTGTGTGAGGACGGAAACTTTGATCTAATTGTGTGAGGACGGAAACTTTGATCTAATTGTGTGAGGACGGAAACTTTGATCTAATTGTGTGAGGACGGAAACTTTGATCTAATTGTGTGAGGACGGAAACTTTGATCTAATTGTGTGAGGACGGAAACTTTGATCTAATTATGTGAGGACGGCACACTTTGATCTAATTGTGTGAGGACAGCACACTTTGATCTAATTGTGTGAGGACGGAAACTTTGATCTAATTGTGTGAGGACGGAAACTTTGATCTAATTGTGTGAGGACGGCACACTTTGATCTAATTATGTTGCTTGGAAAATATATGTTAAATGATACAACCTATCCATTGTTGTTGTTCGTTGTTTGCTTTGTTTGCTCATACGACCAGAGTGATAACTCCTATGAAGGTGGCAAAAGCTTGTTACATCATCATACTGTTTTCCCTTTGGTTTGTTTGTTTGTTTTGCGTTCGCTCCATTGTAACCAGCACGGATATCCGTGTAATTTCCGCAGGGAGCGTGATTACGTTGTGCCACCGTTATGCGCCTTGTAGGCCTAGCATATCCGATTTCGGCATGTTCCCTTTGGCAACTTGGGAATAGCCACATCCCTACTTGACTTGTTTCATAGAGAACACTGTATCTGGCAAATAGACATCAAACATCAATTGTTATCTCATAGATCGTATATGTCAAGAAGTTCCAGTTATTTTAGGGGAGGGTACTTTTGTTGTGTTTGTCTGAAGTTGTGGTTACATATAATGTTACTGTCACAACAATGTGTATTATAGTTTAAAGGGCTGAACTTGCAAATGATATTCTTGCAGGAACGACCTCCATGTATACCAGACTCAGTTTTGAGAAGAAAAAATATGGATGTGGACAAACCAACTCGTAAACTGGTAAATATGTTTATCTACTTCTATACAACTGATAAATATGTTTATCTACTTCTATACAACTGATAAATATGTTTATCTACTTCTATACAACTGATAAATATGTTTATCTACTTCTATACAACTGATAAATATGTTTATCTACTTCTATACAACTGATAAATATGTTTATCTACTTCTATACAACTGATAAATATGTTTATCTACTTCTATACAACTAGTAAATATGTTTATCTACTACTGGTTTATATGGAATAATTGAAGTATCGTCTGCTGTAGAGTGACATCAAAACACTAACCATCAACCATTATACATCACAGCGGAAGAAAGATATGAACATTGGTCAGAAACTAGAGCCATACACCAATTACATAGGCAGCAACAGACCAACCTCTTTTTACTGAGAACTTGGCCACTGATTCATTAAACTGCAAGTCATGAAAGATTTTTTGCTGTCTCCAGTGTGGTGCCCCTACGACCCTGACCTTGTGCTGATGTCTCCAGTGTGGTGCCCCTACGACCCTGACCGTGTGCTGATGTCTCCAGTGTGGTGCCCCTACGACCCTGACCGTGTGGTGCCCCTACGACCATGACCTTGTGCTGATGTCTCCAGTGTGGTGCCCCTACGACCCTGACCTTGTGTTGATGTCTCCAGTGTGGTGCCCCTACAACCCTGATGGGGTATGGGTCTTATTATTGTACAGCACAGCATGGTCACAAAGACTGAGCTATGTCATTAGCTGTGGGTCAGCTGACTTGGAGCTTTATTCTGTTGACTGTCCTGAAAGACCTAGCAAAACAAAGGAATTATGACAACTAAAATGGTCAAAAATTTCTGGATAATTCTCTCATAAATGACATTTTATAACTAAAATATTTTTGTTGCGTTCATTCTCAAACTCCCATCAGATCTCTTTTGTAGCAGGAAGTTTCCACTAGAAGTATGCCAGCCGTACGAGAGAACTGGTTGTTGTACTTGCATGCTGATCACCATGCTCAAATCTAACCACGGCCAAGAATGCTCGACATTTTTTATGCTGTCTGTACCTCTATCGACGTGGCCACTAACTAAAATCTAAGACAGATAAAATCAGAATTTCATAAACATTGGAAGTAAATGCACCAAACTATAGACATTTGCAACCCATACCACCACTCGTTAAACAATGAACCATCTCATATCATCAAATATATAACAACTGAGAAATCAGGTCTACAAAAAGCTTCAATTGGTGAGAATAATACTATCATGGAAAGATACTATCATGGAAAGATACCATCATGGAAAGATACCATCATGGAAAGATACCATCATGGAAAGATACCATCATGATTCTAGTTCTTATTTAAATATTCACACACACACACCCCACAATCCCGAGTAGAAGTCTCCTCCAAATAGGTATTACACCAAGCCAAAAGGCGAAGCCTCCTGGGTATGAAAGAAAGCTCATAAACCACCTTAATGCACATAGGAAGTAAGAGCTAATCGCTCGAAATTCCTGGAGATCTCAAGCAAACATTTGAATATCCTGTTTAGTTGTTTTCTGAAGTTCATTTATTGTAACTACTTTCACAGGAGAAACACATTGAACAAGAAATGGGTGATGACTACATGCTGGACCTGAGAAGTAAGTAACTTTAACTTTTGAATACTAGCTTATCCCATGTGTTGCCAGGGCCGAAAGGGGAGCAAAAAAAAAATAGCATCGCTGCTACATCTCAAGCATGTTGTAAGAGGCAAATTGACTCCCATCCCAGGTATGGTAAACTTGACTGAGAAGTGCTATCAAATGTGTCATCAAAAGGCACATATCACAGCTAAGTTATAACCATAACGCAGCATATTCTGTTCTCCTGGCTACGTCCTGCTGATCTACAGGAGTATGAGAATGAATGAAGAAGAATGGATTACATTCTTCTCAGACTTACCTGGGAGCTGCAGGGGAAGAAAAAAAAGATGAGCATGGGACCTTAAAAACGGGTCATAGGTTGAGTGCATCGTACTCAGGTATTCTCATATATACTAGACCGTTACTGAAAGTACAGCACATAACTGCGTAATATACCCAGTTATCCCCACATGTACTATGCTGCTACTGAAAGTACAGCACATAACTTCGTAGCGTACCTAGGTATCCCCACATGTACTATGCTGCTACTGAAAGTACAGCACATAACTTCGTAGCGTACCCAGTTATCCTAACATGTACTATGCTGCTACTGAAAGTACAGCACATAACTGCATAATGTACCCAGTTATCCCCACATGTACTATGCTGCTACTGAAAGTACAGCACATAACTTCGTAGCGTACCCAGTTATCCTAACATGTACTATGCTGCTACTGAAAGTACAGCACATAACTTCGTAGCGTACCTAGGTATCCCCATATGTGCTACGCTACTACTGAAAGTACAGCACATAGCCCATAACTCCCTAGTGTCGACCACTAATCCACTGGGATCTCCAGAAAAAGGACTTGTAAACAAAATGTCATGGTCCATTATTGAACCTGCATCCTCATGAAGGGAGGACACATTATATTTGAAGGCTTGTACTTCACATTGATCAGATGTGTCAAAAATGCATCCTCGTGAAGGGAGGACACATTATATTTGAAGGCTTGTACTTCACATTATTCGAACCTGCATATTCGTGAAGAGAGGGCACATAATATGTGAATACTTGTACTTCACATTATTCAAACCTGCATCCTCGTGAAGAGAGGGCACATAATATGTGAATACTTGTACTTCACATTGATCTGATGAGTGTTCCATGTTCAGGTTCTTGTACAATGTTAGCTCTGTCATTGATGGAAGAAGTCATTGTATATTGGGTCAGTTTTCCTGTAACCTCTTAGAAAACATATGCAAGTACGGAGAATGACAGCAGGCCATTTTCACATGACCAGATCTTCAGATTGGTTGTTGATAGTTTTGTACACTGGTCATCAATCATTCTAGATCAGAAAAGGATAAATTCTGTGTTAGGGAAAAACCTATGTACTAAAGATGTGAGGGCTGATGAAACACGGAACAATGGGGGAGGCACACAAAAAACAGAAACATTGGGAGTGTAGCAGCAAAATACAAAACCCACTAACGACATCAATAGAAACAAACAAGAAATTAATATTACATATAGAAAATCATAATGTATGAGAGGAGCAAAAGAAGATGATAGAAAAAAAAGATAAATACAGCAAGAACAGAAGAGAGGTTAAAAGGAAAAGCAACAGAGCAAGTATAATAAAATAAGAAAAATCTGATAAATAAAAAAAAAACCAGATCAAATCAGATGTATTCAAACAGAATCATTCAATTAAATTACACCAGATTTCAGATAACAACCAATGAACAAAATATAACAACTGCACGCTTCCCTACAAATCTGTCGACTGCCACCTTTTTGAGTGTTCAGCACTGGGTGACATCGGGAATACGCTTCTCCCTCCAAGGCCAGATAAATAGAACACCTTATATAGAACTAAACAACAGCTCGCAAACACATGCATATATCACACAATGGCAGAGGGTCATAAGAAGTTCAAAATGTCCATAGAGTCCATTGTTCTACCGCTGGACACAGTAAGCAGTGCAAGCAAGCTGATTCCCTCTTTTGTTGCTCTGAACACCCATATGGCCAGGCACGAAAATGAATGTTCCAACGTTGTTCTCTCGACTGTCTCAAGTCACTGTTCCCTCGGCTGTCTCAAGTAACTGTTCTCTCGACTGTCTCAAGTCACTGTTTTCGATTGCAACCCATTTGTATTTTTCTGATCATGCCCATTGGTTCATTAACGATGCAGACGAGTGTACTTATCCAGCTCATGGCAGTGCTTACTGCCATAATCTCCATAGTCATGTTGCTTGTAGTCACTGTCAAATCCACCACTTGGTCTTCCCTACAAAGATGTAACGGCCCAAACATTTATGCATATGCTTAAAAACCAACCCATCTGTGTATATAATCATGGGCCCTTCTTTGGAATTCTCACTGGTCAGTGTCTACACCTCAAGACTACCACAATAAGTGCATTATCTATTTAGAATTAACTCTCAGGAGCTCTGGTAATCCATGGCCATGTGTGTACCCAATTTTTTTTAATACAGATTTTTACTTTTATTGTGTTGTGTGCTTTTTACTTTGTGGCATTCCACACTGATTATTTTTGTGAAATGATAATCTTCTCTCCAACAGAAACATGGCTGCTCGCCAATGAGGATGAAAAATATGATGTCATCCCTGAAATTTGGAACGGCAAAAACATAGCAGACTTTATTGATCCAGAAATTATGCAGGTCTGTTTTATTGTTTTCTGTAGTTTCTAATTGTGGTGTCCTATATTTTATGTGGTTACCCGATTTAATTTCCAATGCTTTGTGTGGTTACCCAATTTTAATTTCCAATGTTTTGTGTGGTTACCCAATTTTAATTTCCAATGTTTTGTGTGGTTACCCAATTTTAATTTCCAATGTTTTGTGGTTACCCAATTGTATTTTCCAATGTTTTTATTGTGGTTTTCCAATTGTAATGTTCAATGTTGTCTGTGGTTACTTCTAATTGTAATTGTCTGCTACTCCAAACCTAACTACTCAATGTGTTCATGTTAGCTAATCGTCTCTCATATTGATAAAGAGATATGTTTTTTTTAACTGCTAGAAACTGGAAGAGTTGGAAAAAGAAGAGGAGGCAAGAGAGCAAGCACATTACTACAGCGAGAGTGACAGTGAAGAGGACGAGGAGACACGAGAGATGAGGAAGACAGCCAGAATGTAAGTTACTGTTGACTCTGGTTATAAATAAAATTGTGTTATAGAACTGGAAAACATCAGCTTCTTCCAGAAGGTGGGGGAGGGGAGAGGCGCTATAGCCTGTGAAAGTTGTGATCAGACCTGGAGTGGTATTGAAATCAATTTAAATGTAACAGTGACACGAATGTCAATGTTTGTTTGTCACTAACCCCAGGAATTACAAGCAATTTGCTCTTACTGCCTATGTGCAGTAGAGTGGTTTCTCTAAGCTTTCTTGCATACCCCAAATACCACAGAAGACGGATGTGTCGTGCCATTGGCACAAATAAAACGGGGACACAATGCATTTCCATTCTCTGGACTGCATCCTGCTGGAGATCAGTAGTACTGCCACAGGATATCCAGCAGGAGTTTGAGAATGAACGCTGAAGAAGAAGAATATCCCAAATGTAGATATATATCTATATCCTATATGGAGTGGGATAACCACCATGTCCCATAACCTCTTTGGTTGTCTTTTATGACGTAAGGAAGACAGTGTTGCCATTCTATGTTCCTCAGTAGGACACTGGTGGCCAGATATGACACTGAAATGTTCCAATTGTGAAGACACCTAAGCTTTTGACTGAATCACCATGTAACTGTCTTAAATGACACTGCAAATTCTTCCACTAGGAAAAGTAAACTACTATGATATTGAACTGCCCAAATTTTAATTTTCATGTTGTAAAATATTTCTTTCTATAGCATACGAGAGAAACGAAAAATCATCACAATAGAGTCAAGAGAGAAGAGAAGGGTTGAGAAACCAAGAATGCCACGCCCAACAAAACGTTCACGCAGTCAGGCACAACTGGAAACCGATATGGAGCAGCTTGGTGTGAACATACCCAGGGATGCTAGTGTAAGTATACATGAGGTGTCAGTCTTAACTTTATGTCTGTGTGGATACAGGTCTATGAAATTATAGCGCAACACGTGAGTAGCGGCAATTTGAGCTGCCATGTATGTTGTAAGAGATAACTAATTAGAGTTGAGCACGATGTTGTCTAGATTATCCCATAGAAAGTCAAAACTTCAAAATGCAGTGCTGAAGTAAGATGTGTGGGGCCACAATGTATCAAAGTGAAGTGTAAATTACATCACAATATAGCTTATTCCGTTCTCCAGACTGCATCCTGTTAACTGTCAGGATAAATAAAACCTCTACATAAGGATACATAATGGAAGTCATGGATGTCCTGTCTGTCACCCATGTGTCAACATGGGCCTCGTCAGGGTGCAAAGAATAAAGTCACGTCTTATTGCCAGGAATATGCTGTACCTGTGAAACAATCATTGTCACATTTTGTCTAAATCTCTTAATTTTTGTCTTCTATCAAATAACCCCCCATGGATGAGAAATATATGCAGGCCAGCTAAAATTGCACCAAAGAAACAGCTGAAATTGTCCTTTTGTGATGGGATCAATTCTAGACATGCCATCACTGCTGATGGGTCAATAAATCTGACAGAAGAATAATGATAGTTGACCCAGAGGTGTGCACGTGTTCCTGGCAGGATGTAATCAGTTGATCCAGAGGTGTGCGCTGTGTTCCTGGCAGGACGTGGTAATCAGTTGACCCAGAGGTGTGCGCTGTGTTCCTGGCAGGACGTGGTAATCCTGATACTAACATACTGGAATGCCTCACTTCAGAGATTAAAAATGCATCTATAAATCCACCTAATACATCTACGAGATTACCGTATACATGTATTTGTCCAGGTGTGTCACCTATTAGATGAGTGAAAAAAACTTTGCTTTTGTCAGAAAGGCTCAAGAACTAGCTGTTCACAGATAAAGGTATTATTTCATTTGTTCATGTTTGTGTCATACGTGTCAAATGATGTAACATTAAAATATCTTCATTTGATGTCACTTGTTACAGAGCCACTATATGAGGGCAAAGAGCAGGTCATCAAGTCGGCCACCACTCAAACGTAAAAGGGATGAGTCTGAAGCTCCAGCATCCAGAAGTAGGTCACGCCCACCCAGGGACAGATCTGGTCTCAGGGATAACAAAGTGAGTAAAAGAATATTTTTTTCTAACTGAATAATTGAGTAAATTGTCATAGAACATTTAGTTTCCCCGAAAGTCGCACCCAAGCTGTACAAGTAAACCATGATAAATATCATTCTATTCTCTGTACTATGCTCTGCAGATGTTTCAGAATGAACACTGAACATTTAGTTATAATCTGTTTTCATTGAAAATACTCTGAGGCGGCTGATAGCTGGCTTCCCAAGATTACATATAATGATGTTCCTACTTCACAAGAGAAATGAGCATGACATTAAAAAAAGTCAAAATTAGGGTTGGTCTTTGGCCAGAAAGTCAGAAAATATCCGCAGCTAAGCTATAAACCATGACATCAAATTCTGTTTTCCGGACTGCATCCTGCTAATCTGTAGAATTTTGAGAGCAAACGTAGAACCCTTATCTGCACACAGTTCACAAAGAAGTCTCTTTGGAAGACGCTAACTTAGCATACAGACGATGTGACCAGCCCACGAAGTTGAGACCCAATCAACATGACATCTTAGACTTATTTTTTTTAGGATCTCTGTGTCGGGTATGTGATCCTGGCATCACACACGAAGAAGCTTTCTCATGCTGCACTACCACTGAAAAGAGTTAAGCCGTCCTAGCACAGAGTCTAGGATTCTACTCTATGTAACCACATCTGTGCCGGAAAGAGATTAAAGTTGGTGCCTAGTGTACCATAGTTGGTTCTTACAGTACTAATCAGCAGTGTGCTACCAACATTAATGTTTAGATGGAAATATTAAACGAGACATACCCAAACATTTTTCACACTGTGCACGGAATTCTATGCTATTGATTCCAAGAATAATTTCTCACCATAAACTTACTCTAACTGCACTAATAAAAGACTCAGATAAGACGCTTATCTTATCTTACCACTACATTTGATCCCAGGCTAACTTGGAAAAACCAAACTGAGGTCTAATTTCTATTACTTTTGATTGAAATTCAAAAGAAAGGCATGAAACAATTGGCCCTAATGAAGAATTTGGCTGTAACAGATTTGGTGGAGGGGGTTGCTAACTCCTTGGTCCTGAAGAAAACATAACCAGCTAAGATCGTGGAGAGCAGCAACAATCTTCAAAAAGTAGGAGTGTCAAAATTTAGAATGCGATGGACGACAGGTGCAATGAGATCTACCCCAATTTTAGCACTGGAAAATAGATGCCAAAATTTTAACTAAATCTGCCAGATATTAGTCTCTGGAATCTGCTGAAGACAGATGTATCGGACCATTAGCTCAAATAAAATGGTGACTGTCATTTCAACACACGTGACAATCTTCAGAAGATACTGAACATACTTCACAGAACTGCCTGTATGACACCAGAAGAGAATTATGGTCTTCTCAAATAACTCAAGACAGACAAGCTGTACAGTTGGGTGAGCACCCGAGTTCAAGTGGAATGCAAGGAAATAAGAAAGAAAGAAATATATTTATAGTCCTAACAAAATGGCAATGGTATTATATGCTTTGAATCAGATGTGTGGCAAGCACAAACACTAAATTTGTAGTTATCTACTCATGGAATGAGTGACGATTTTTAAAAATACATCTTTCGTTCTATTCTATCTAGAGCTCACAACATATTTACCATAACTTTTGTGTGTTGCAGATGATTGCTAAAGTCAAGAAGATTGCAAAGAAGGCACAGAAGCCTCGCAACCATCAAGCAAAGAAGGGAGAAGGAGACAGAGTTATTCTCAACATGAAACCAAAACATCTTTTCTCTGGCAAGCGAGGAGCAGGAAAAACTGACCGCAGATAAATTGCCACCCCTCGACATGTTTATTTGTGAATCTCTTCTAACCAGATTACTATTAAAGAAGATGAAGAAATATCCAGATTTGGCTTGAATTTTTATTATATGTTCCAACATGCTTTTGTATCTTGGCACCTTTGCAACATCACAAAACTGTAAACGTTTAATTTATGACATCTACCAAGTGACATCACATATTTCCAGTTGTTTTTGATCTCTCAACTATCAGATTTTTGTTGATAAATACCACTCCCGTTGTCTTTTCACTTTTCTTGTAAGTGTAGATCTATTTAATGGCATTATGAGCTTTTGTCATGTGACATATTAGTTCCAGAACGTTGTCTTCCCAATGAACTCTCTTAACCCCTTTCTGTCGGGCAATGCGGCTTGCATTTTCCAGCGATGTATTCATGTAAAATTTTTAATGTCGTCAGTCCATTGTCTTCATGGTCTGCCCTTTCTCCTCTTCCCAGGTACTCTTGACGGGGCTAATATCCTGATCTGTCAAGAAAATCTGTATCAAATTATTTTTCAAATGAGTGACTTTCAACAAGATACCCTCAGCGACAGTATCCACAAATTGAAGACACCCCAAATTAGGCCACTCCAAATGTTGCCATACTTGTTTATTTATTTATACTTTCACCAGCTAATACAAAAGTACAGCAATAATATTAGACTTAATCGGCGATGTAAAATGAGTTAGTATGTATAAATGTCACAATATGAACGGAACAATTCAGGATAAAAATATGAAGTCTGTACAATATAACTCACTCAGGACAAGATACACACACACACCATGCATATTTTTTAAAATTTATGAATTAAAAATTGAAACAGCACATACAAACTGTTTACAAACACATAGTGCTTGTCGTGAAAAATTGTTTACCCTCCCATTTTGGCAGAATTTATTTGCCTGCTGACCTACCAGCAAATCTACATTTTGAACCACTGGGATTTGTGGTTTGAAATAAAAATTACTCCCGTGGTTCACCCAGGAAGTTGGATACGAGGGCTCATGGTATTGGTGCCACTGTTTCTGAGCAAGTGTGGTAGGTGATGCTAACCAGACAGTTTCTGATCAAGTCTTATGGGAACATTTATATTTAGACCATAGAAATAGATAAAAAATTACTACCAGTAGTAATGATTTTTTTTTTAACATGGAACATTGGGCAAACATAATATTCACATCTGAATATGATACTCTGCTGAAGATGTATGTGTCAGACCATTGGCACAAATAAAACGGCGACGAAACGCATTTCCATTGTCCTGTTACAAGAGAGATCCAGCGGAAGTTTGAAAATTAACGCAGAAGAATATGATACACAAACTGAGATTGAACCAGTCTACGAGTCACACTGCAGCATTGCAAACACACAAGTGCCATACACTGCAGCGCTGCAAACACACAAGTGCCATACACTGCAGCGCTGCAAACACACAAGTGCCATACACTGCAGCGTTGCAAACACACAAGTGCCATACACTGCAAACAAAACACACTTTGTTTTATGAGGACTGATGTCAAATACAGGTGTAATCCCATTACAACAACTTGGCCGACAAAATATAACAGAAATTTGCTATATATAATGCAAATATATTCCACACAGCAGGAAAAAAGTTGCAGGAAAGAGAGAGAAGCGCAGCAAGACTGATGGATACATGATACTGAAGACCTGAACATTTCTGAGCAGCACACACAGAACCGGCAGTAAGGACAACATCCTGTAAAGGACACATTACATAGATAATACAAAGAATAAATATAATTGGAATAATTTTAGGAACCAAACCCGAAATAAAGGAATGATGAAAATAGATGTGCTGGACCTCGGACGTACAGGCCACAGAGTGGCCAACCGAGGTGCAAATAAGTTTTACTGTGGAACCTGCAGCACACCGTACTTCACGCTCCCCGACGGAAATCACACGATATATTCTTTGTGGTTATATGAGAACGAACGCAGAAGAAGAAGATTGGGATAATTTGGAAATTGTTAAACAGGGAAATGTATTATAAAAGAATGTACTAGTGGGATCCCACTGTATTATTCAAGTGGTGCTGGGTTCCCCAGTTGAGGCGGAAATGTTTTTCAGATCGTAACGGCTCCCGGGTCGACCCAGCCTTAAATGGGTACCAGATTAATCCGGGAAGTAAAGACTGCAAGGGAGAGGAGATGGCTACCGCTCCCATTTGCAGAGCCTCTGAAATGTAAGATCGCTGACATCTCACACCTCTACGGCATTAATAAATGCTATGGGTTACTTTACTTATACTCACTGTAGTATTCAAGAAAGTTCAAATATTATTCACATATAAAAAGAACATGACACTTGGTTGAAGGTAAAGCCTTACTTGAAGGTAAAGTTGAAACATAGATTCACCGCCGAAGACGGATGTGTCGGGCCATTGGCGCAAATAAAACGGCGACACAACGCATTTCCATTCTCTGGACTACATTCTGCTGGAAATCTAGTAGGACATGTCCTGCTACAAGAGAATTCAGCAGGAGTTTGAGAATGTACGCTGAAGAAACATAGATTCTGATTGAGCAACTAATGCAAGAGAGACATGATGCCACAGCCAACATTTGATCAGAGAGTATACATATCAGTTGTTTAAAAGATACCCCATTTGAAAATTCCCTATTATCTTTATTTTTTGTTACTGTGTATAACTAATTTATTTATTACATACATATTTGGCTGGTCCAGGCGAAGAAATCAAGCAGGATTTGACTATTTTTATAGTCGCAGCTCTATATAACCTACTTGGACTGGTTGACATTAGCACAACACCATGAGAGGAGTTTAAAAAAAATTAATGAACTGGATATTTTCAAACTCACACTGGATCTCTCTTTTAGGAGGACATATCTATATTTAGCTCTGCCATGTGAACGTTGGTAGTGATGTTCTTACTCGTCATTTTTTGGCATGAGTGTAGTCTTGATAAAGGCATAAAATCCTTTTGGTCAAAATATCGATTTGTGTTTGTTTTCAGCAATTAGCAAAACCTTGTTTTTACTTGGAGAGGAGATGGAAGCCACCTAACAAACTTCTTCCCCCACAGAAATGTCAATGAATTTTCAGCACAGCAGTAGCGTGAAACACCTCTTTAATTTTTGTAAGAGAGTACCTATTCTTTTGTACAGTTGTGAGTGTAGGACAATTACAGCAGAAATGGAGAGAATACAGGTTTTTGAAAACAATTGCTACAGACGAATATTGCGTATCCATTATACAGAACACAAAACCATATACAAAAACATAAATGTGAGAGGCACAATAAATACTCTTGCAGGACATCCCATGGCAGTGGTGAGACATCGCAAACTTTTATGGTTTGACCGCATAATGAGGCACGATTCTCTTTCCAAAAATATCTTGCAGGGAACAGCTGAGGGTTGAAAAAAAGAAGAGTTCAAAGGAAAGTATGTATTGGCAGTATTAAATACTGGACATAATTTAGTCTTCTCCACACTCAAAGAAATGATAACAGATAGACACTGCGATATTTTTGTGTTGATGTTTTTCCGAGTGACAACCCTGAAGAGTTATGGTGTTATAGAGTTGATGATAATTATGAAAACCACGTTTCGCCTGTTGGATTTCAGTTTTGCTGTAGTGAGTACTATCGATCTTATAAAAGGAAATAGTCCTACTTGATTTCCTGAGTGCATTGTCACAGCTTACAGTAATTAATGACCAGAGACGTCCAACTTCAGCTATGAATTGTCTATGACAACAATAGTTTTATAGGACCTAATTTTCAATCACAAGGGAGACAAGTGATGGAATGTAGGTGACAGTAATCAGTGGAAAAACTTGTATATCTAAAAATTCAATGTCATTTCACAGAAGTAAATTGTAAGTGTCCACAGTGATTGCAATAGCGGTGGATAGAAAGGGTGCACACTATAACATATAATACATACATGCTTTTAACTGAACCCCACATAGAAGGAAAAATTGGGGATATCAATAACTGATGAAAATAATGTCATTGAACAAAGTTAAAAACTTATGTGTACATGAAAAAAAACACAAAAAAAACAGAACCTTGATTCAGAAGTTACAGTGGTGGCAGTAAATTTACAGCAGTAAATTTTAGTAAGATTTGTAATGAATAGTAAGATTTATGATGAATAGTAAGATTTATGATGAATAAAATCATGTCAACAAGTCGGAAAACAAAATTTGTTGTCAACCTTTTTCTCAGACATACTTTGAGAACTTTATTTTAGCCATTTCATGCAGACATTCCACACACTTCTTTATGTTCATGGTCAGAAAACCCAATAATTACAAACATCTGCACAACTACTTTCTCACTATTAAATGTCAGATCAATTTCTAGCCATCAATTATATAGTTGGGGTGAACAACAAGGATTGGGTCTGCTTCTTTGTGCAATTCACTTTCTTGTCCTGGACGAGGTTTCAAGCCAGTCTGGGTCAGCTGTATCAACACATGATCCTGTAGACATTTGAAAAATAGAAATGTTAAACTGTAACAAAATAATCTGGTTTCATTTAAGAAATTAAACATGTCAACTGCGTTCATTCTCCGGCAGATTCGCAGTCCAGATAACAGAATGTTGTTATTGTTACAACTTAGCTGCGGTATATGCGCCTTTTGGCCTGACACATCTGACTTCAGCATAGATTCTGTCGCTTTGACCCTCCATGGAATAGGACAGCCAACTCATGCAGTTGCATCTGTAGGTCTCACCAATGACCCACTAGACAAACCCACCCACGCAACAGAAAACCCGAGTAGATGAGACACTGTTATAATGAAGCTCTCTTATGGAAGTTTTGTAGCATGTCATCTATAATATTATAGACTTCTGAGTAGAAGTCCCCTAAAATAGGCATTGCACTAAGCCGAAAGCTGAAGTATCTTGGATATGAAAGAAAGCTCAGAAAACCACCCAACTGCATATAAGAAGTAAGAGCTAATTGCTCGCAATTCATGAGATTCTCAATCAAACAAACATAGGACAGCTAACTTCATCCCAAAACCTCCTTAGCCGCCTTTTATGACATGTCTGGAAGGTAGAAAGCATTGGTTAGATGAAGAAATTAATTTGTGCTGGGCTGACAGGTTATATATCTTTATTATTATTTGCGTCAATTGTTACAAGAGTTCTTAGAAGTTATATAGAACCAATTCTGATGTATGAAAGTGAATGTTGGACAATCAGTAGATTAGTGAAAAATTATATAGAAGCAGTAGAATTGGACTTCTGGTAGTGACGTCCGTTGATGGAGGGTGTTCCACTAATCAAGCTTGGGTCATTCCGTCGTTGGATTAATTAACTAATATCGTAGAGTCCAGACCGATTTGTGTAACAATTAGTCGGTTCATTCTTCTTCTTCAGCGTTCATTCTTAAACTCCTGCTGAATTCTCTTGTAGCAGGACCACGGTCCTACTAGATTTCCAGCAGGATGTAGTCCAGAGAATGGAAATGTGTTGTGTTGCCGTTTTATTTGCGCCAATGGCCCGATACATCCGTCTTCGGCAGGAGTTAATTCCAATTGCAGAAGAACAATACTTAGAGAAAGTAAAACAATCAATATTCATACTATTCAAGAACTGCATAGAATAGCTTTGAACAGACAGAATTGGAGAGATCTGACCTCTGCGCTAACTTCAGCGTAAAAGAAAAACGAATGAATTAGTAGAATTGTGGTTTTACAGAAGAATGTCACGAAAACCATAGAGTGAGCAATGAAGATATCTTGAAATATTTTTTTTTTAAAAGAGCTGCTCACTCGCATCAGAAAAAAAGACCATAATTTTTTGACACTATGTGACAACTGTCAAGTTAAAAAACACGAAAGGTAGGGGAAGACAACGACAGCAGATGCTAGACAATCTGGCATGGGAGAGTATTGTATTGGAAAATTACTGATAGCACTAAACAGAAGGCTGTGGAAAGATATAACTAATGCCACACGGCATGGACTATAGATAAAGAGTGGAGCATAAAGATAATTCAGTTTCTTGTAGGTCACTTCTTGAAGCATTGCATAGCAACAAGTCTGTCATATGGAAAAAAAGTGCACAATTACTGGGCTTATTAAAATAAACACAATATATTTGGAAAATGTCAATTGATTTCCACAAAAACCACCAAATATGTATCTTACATGATGTATTAGTCTGTCAATGACTTTCTCTACCAGTGTCCTCTTCTCAATCAGCTCTTCTTCTGTCCGCAAATCATCTTGAATCTCCGTCAAATACCAGCCAATTACATCACTCTTTCTTGACCCACTTTCATCTTCACCTGTCATTGGATAAATTCATTGTATCTGAGTGAAGCCAAACATAACCCAAAAAAAAAAAAAAAAAAAAATTACAAAATTATTATTTTTAGTAATCAATCAATCAAGTGCCGTGTGGCATAGGCGGTTCAATACAAGGAAGATGTGAACAAATTTTACGAAACAAATTTTGTACTGTACCGCACAGGCAATCATGTTTCTCCACAACTCTCTTGTATTTGTTAATAAGTTCAATTGGTGACATTCTCTTGTACTAAACTGACAACCAAACAATCAACTTCAAATTAATGACTTTTATGTATAAGATACAGAAGAATAATTTTGTGATTTAGCTGTTTCATGGGTATGTGTTTCTAAAAATAAAACACTAGACTTTGAAATATGTGTTTCTAAAAATAAAACACTAGACTTTGAAATATGTATTTCTAAAATAATACACTAGACTTTGAAATATGTGTTTCTAAAATAACACATCACTTTCTTCTTCTTCTTTCGTTCACTTGAAACATGTCTATATCTGTAATTCTGTCACCTGAATAGAACACACTGTCCCCCTAGGATGCTGACATTGAGATTTTTCTGCACCAAATGTCTCAATGTAACACCCCTACGACCATGATAGATTATGTTTATTATACAATGCAATTCTGTTCTTAGTACCAATCTTTTGCCTTATCTCAGTCAAGTATGATAATGCCTTGCCTCACAGTTCAATGAAGATTGGGCATTCTTGAAGTATGTGCCCAACTCAGTCCAGTATGATAATGCCTTGCCTCTCAGTTCAATGAAGACTGGGCATTCTTGAAGTATGTGCCATTAAGTATATAATCATCTTATACATGTGGCCTGCACTGCCAATTCAAATGATGATGTTTGCAATCTCCTTTGTATGTTAGAGTATATCTGGTTTTGTGATTAATTTACAACTAGTACTAACAAACACATTAGGTCAAGATCTGTGACAGCAATGGTTCCGGGTTCAAACCTTGCCTCTGACAAATTGTGCATCTCGACTGTTAAAAAAACCACTGGCAAACTACTGAAGATATTTATATTACCTAGAAAATCAAGTCAAAACATACTGGGTTGATGGCTACGACCTGAATAGGATATGATACTTATTTGTTATTTTTTTTAAACGCATTACCCACCGGACTCTTCTTTTTTTTAAAAAAAAACACATTGACTTACCAGCCTCTTCATTTATTAAAACCACATTGACGTATCAGCCTCTTCGTTTTTTAAAAATACATTGACTTACCAGCCTCTTAGTTTTTTAAAAACACATTGACTTGCCAGCCTCTTCATTTTTTAAAAATACATTAGACGTACCAGCCTCTTCTTCCTGTTTCCTCATGTGCAGTACAATCAAATTGGCCATGTGCTTGTAATCCTCATAAGATAACCTAAGGGCTGGCTTAACAGGGGCAGCAGCGACAGGTTCTGGTAATTCTTGAGGCAAAATTGTTGCATCTTGGGGGTTCTCTGGAGGTTGTGAAGGAGCTGAAAGAAAACATGGGATATGTTGATGTCATGATTGTAGAAAACATGGGATATGTTGATGTCATGATTGTGGAAAACATGGGATATAATGTCATGATTGTAGAAATATGGGATGTTGTCATGATTGAAGAAAACATGGGATATGTTGATGTCATGATTGAAGAAAACATGGGATATGAGGTCATGATTGTAGAAAACATGGCATATGTTGAGGTCATGATTGTAGAAAACATGGCATATGTTGAGGTCATGATTGTAGAAAACATGGGATATGTTGAAGTCATGATTGTAGAAAACATGGGATATGTTGATGTAGACTGACATGTCATCTGTGAAAAAATGTAGTGTCTCAATATCTTATTTTGTCTTGTCTTATTTATTTGCACATCTGCAGGTTTCCATGCATACTGACATTGTCCTTCCCTGCAACAAATAAACAGAGCTGATTTTTTGCAAATGGGCAAGGCACTTTCTCCATAAAACCTGCCAGGCCAGTCTTGTGTGAAACATAGTGGCTGTCTATAATTTACACTGACCTTCTGTAAAGACACAAAAGTCCAGTATCATCATTGGGGATTGTCCAAGATTCACATCTGTATCTTAATGTTTTGTTTTGTGTAATTCATATTTTCCTTAATAAGACCACCAAATCTATAATCTTTCAGGGTCGCATTGATGTCACTCTGGAAACATCACAAAAAGACTGCCATGTCTCCATGTTATCAGTTCTTTGTTTGAGTGCGGAGAATCTTAATTCTGTCCGGTCTTTAATTAGACTTACGCAAAACACAGGTTTCTATATCGTTTCAATGGGACACGACAGACTATAGCTAAAACTAGTAGGTAATGATGAGCACACAAGAAATCATAAAAATTACACTACACAAATCACATTCAACGTTTCAACCAAAAGGTCTTTATCAAGACACAAACAAAATATCAAAAGACGACTAATGGAAAAATTATCACAACATACAACGGAAATATGGAAATGAGATGTCGGAAGGTCAGAAAGTACATAAAAAATGTAAATATATGTGGAAATGAAACAAACAAAAAGATGAGTAAATGACAGAACAAAAAGAATAAAGACAAAGACCACACCAACCCAGTACTAGACATAAGAGGGGTCGGAATTGAGTCCAAAAGGCTTGAGTCAAGGCGTATTCCAGTCTTTAATAATATCAATCCATACTTCCCCTGATGCTGAAAGGCATTATAGAGTTTAGCGAATAGATAGAATTCATACTTTTCTTTTAAAAGACAACAATATATTTAATATTCAGACCTGTATTCTCATCATTTTCCACTGGCTCTTGCATAACAACATCATCATCCTCCAGTTCAATATCCGGCTGTTCTACTCGAATGATAGATTTATTCAGCAGACGGAATGCCTCTTTGACGTGTTTTGTCTGAATCTGGAAATAAAAAACACCATAACTAAAGAAGCAACAATGGAATTTCCAGTTTTAATATATAAAGGAATTTCCAGTTTTAATATATAAAACTTCTGCATTATTCTCAAACTCCTGCTTATCAACAGAATGGAGTCCAGAGAAAGGAATGTATTGTCAAGGTTTACGCTGTGATACATGTGCCTTTCAATCTGACTTTAGAAGGGATCCTTTTTTTGTGAGTTATTTTGAATTATGGGATAGGATAGCCAACTCCACTCCAAAACCGTAGTTGCCTCTTATGATGACATGCATTGCAGGTCACGGTGTTGCTATTCCTTTGTTCCCTTTTCATTCCCCAGCAACACATAGGCGTTAAGAGATAATGTATCATGGGAAATATGTGTATGGAAGGCATTCTTCACCGCAAATACATTATTTTAAAGTTTATAATATAAGGTTATTTTAAAATGAAATTTATTAATAATAGGTACAATAGGTAAAAAAAAGGGATACTCAGATATAAACACATTGAAGATTCCAGAGTGTTGGTTACTAAACATAATAACAAAAAGAAAACTACATCTGTTTGGTCATATAAAGAAAAACAACTGTTTAGAAAGACAAATAATTGAGGGAAGAGAACCTGGGTGGAGGAGAAAGGGCAGACCAAGAAGACGATATTAAAGATAACATAAATACATATCGTTGGAAAATGCAAGCCGCATCACCCAAGACAGAGAGGGGTTCAAAGAGTTCATTGGGAAGACAACGTTCTGAACAAAATACGTCACATAACACACAATAAAAATATAAGCAATTAAAGAATAGAGACAAAACATGATTACCTCATCCTGACAGTGCATACGGGCCATGGCCTCAGAGAGACGAATCATACTCTCTAATTGACGAACAGTAATTCTCCAAGATGATGACCCTGACCCAGTACTGTCCCTCTGGCGAAGACGTTTGTATTCTTCCACCATAAAGTCCCGAGCTTCTGCACTGATCTGAATTAAATACAAAAATGTTGCATACAATGTTTTTAACACTACGCTATAAGCTCAAAGTGCTTTATTTTGTTGCTTTACTAAAAATTGAACTGATATTTTGACCATCAAAAAGTTGTCTAATTTCTGGCCAAGAAACATATTGTGAACTACCAAATGACAGGTCACAGAAAATAGGTCTGTATAAACAAAATACAAATATTATTAGAATAAGAACTAATGAAAAAAAAGCAGATTTCGCTAGGGGAAATATCCTTACAACATTCACTGTGGCAGCAACAAGGAGGAGAGATAGACAAGGATGTCAAATTAAGATTACAAAAACATGGAAATTTTATTGCATTAATTTGAAAGCATTGGAGAAACAGTTGAACAAAGAATCGATGTCTAAATTGATTTCTTTTCTCTAAATATCTAGCAGGTAATAGTTAACGTTTAAAGAAGAGGAGGACTAAAGAAAGCATGGATTGATAATATTAACTCTTTCCGGACCAATCACCACTATACTGGCTTTATAGTATGGGTCTACAGGACCTATTTGATTGTGCAGCAATCATATATCATCAATGTACTTATATATTCATATTCTGTATCCATTCCCCTTTCCAATGATGTATTACACACGAACAGGAATAAAATTCTCTGCACTTAATTTTTAGCAAGCTGAATTAAAATTACATCATCTATCCCTTGCCACCGGTTTCTTTTTTGAAAATTTTAGATTTTTTTGAGTTTTTGGAAAACATAACAACATTTTTTGTTAATAGATATTAAATAAAATAATTCGCGCACATTTAAATAAAGAATTGCATACTGCAAATATGTGTGTAATTTGTCTAGCCACAACAGACTGAGAAGTCACATGTTCCGAAAGCTGAAGATTGCAGAGACAGACTTGTGCCCACAGACTACAGAACACATTCGTCATGCCTGTCAACTCTTCCAAGAAGAGAGGGAGAAAATATGGCCTACTGAGACGCCACTGCTTCCAGACCTGAGGGATTCTATGGATGACCTGAAGCGAATCACACAATTCATTGAAGCTATTGGCGCTGTAACTTGATATCTGACTGAAGAATGATGAAGAAAATTTAGGCACCTGGAAACACACAGGAGATATAATGGGATTTAACTGTATAATTGCAAAACAAAGCACAGCAAAACAAAGCACAGAGAAGATCCGTAGGTGACGTGTTGATCTCTCATCCTCACTAATTTTATTACAGACATTAGTTTACATAGTGAAACTTTTGTTTACATGTTTCACTTGATAAAAATACAAATTGGTAGCCTATCCTATTAAACTCTTTGTCTCCATACGGTTGTCCTGCTATGCCGAACACGATAGTAAATTAATATTAAAATGTAGATTTGAGCGGCTTTTCGGTATAGTGGGTCACCAAAATGTAGATATTAGCAGCTCAGTGGACATAGTGAGTTAAGGATGTAGCCATCAATTCAGCATTTTTTGGGTGTAGTGATTTTCTAGGAAATTTAAATACATGCAGCAGTTTCCAATTGCTTTCTGAACAGTCCAGATGCTCAATTGTCTGTGGCAGGATTTGAACCTGGTACCTTGGCCTTCACAGTTGTGCACTGTACCATGCAGCCACAGAGCCAGACATTACACTTCATACCAAATATTTATTTTACATGCAATAATTAATATGAAAGCCATTAACAAGTCGTACTTACTTTAGGTTTAAATTGTCGAGCAAACACAATATACCGACACATGTCCTGGACTGAATAAAATCTCTCTATGGAATCATCTGATCGACTGTGCAGGTCGACGATTCGCCGAGCAATAGCGTAGTCTGTCACCTATAAATATACATCACAAATGTAAAAAAAAATCAACTTCAGGTTCAAAATGACACACTGACGGTTCAATCTTTTCTCGCATGTGATTTTTCAGCGTACATTCTCAAACTCCCGCTGGATCTCTCTTGTAGCAGGACCATAGTCCTACTACATTTCCAGCTGGATGTAGTTCAGAAAATGGAAATGTGTTGTTTTGCCATTTTATTTGCACCAATGGCCCAACATATCCGTATTTGGCAAAAGGATTATTCAGATCCTTGACCATACATTTATGGACACTTAGGTTTAGGTATGTATATTATCACTTACGTACACCACACATAGGTGCTCAGATCCCAGTTTCAGTGATCTCTCAGGGTGTAGTGGCTAATGGTTTCTGTTGTTCCTTTTTCTAAATTTGTGTGAGGTGTATTCTCCATACTACGCCAACCTTTCAATTCACACATTCTCAATACCGACTCCCAGCCAAAGACGGATGTGCGCGGCACTGGCGTAAATAAAACAGTGAAACATCGCATTTCCATTCTCTGGACTACATCCTCTTGGAAATCTTGTAAGGCCATTGTCCTGCTATAAGAGAATGAACGCTGAAGAAGAACAATACCGACTCATGGCTATTGAACAAAAACCTCTCTGATCGTGGAGATTCTGGTAGAGCATTGAGTATGCCTGCTCTATCCATAGGTTGACCGCTTGTTATAGAAGTGAACCATCTAACTTGGCTCACTCGTTTTCCTCCACACCTGCGTGTCCAGGAACATAGATGAAAGTGATTTTGCGCAGTGAGACCCAATTCTTAGCCCTCTCCAATGACTCCACCAATTGCTTTCATATTAACTCTCTGAATCATACTCACTCACTGAGTCACTAAGTACACATGCATGAGGATATGCTTTTGATTTCCAGCTAGTTAAGAGCCTTCATCATAGCAAAAGCTGCAACATTACATTATTTGTTGCAGCGAAGGCACCATTAGCTTCGTGAACTATTTTTCCATGTGATCTGGCAGCAAAGCCTTGTGCTGATCATCAATGGCAGATGTCTAAATTACATCTATGTCATCAAAATTCCCACATGGGCATACAATGAATTAAGTGATCAGTGTTATTGCAAGGCGTAGTTTTATTACTTGAGTTTTGATCGGTTGAAATGCGAGTCGCTATATTCACTTGAGCATCAAACCTGCCATCTTTACTTTCCAAATTTTTTTCTGATACCAATTTATTTTCTGAGACCGGTTGACACCAGTCATTTAAAAAAACAACAACAATTACCTCCTTTTATAGCTCACAGATTTGAGTCCACAAGTCTATGAAATCAGTGTACCAACCGCTGTCCTACCAAAACTATAAATGTCCACAAGTCTATGAAATCAGTTTACCAACCGCTGTCCTACCAAAACTATTGAGTCCACAAGTCTATGAAATCCGTGTACCAATCGCTGTCCTACCAAAACTATAAATGTCCACATTGATCATATTTATTGTTTGGGGAAAGCTATCAATTTCACATAAAATAACCGGCGGAGAAATAAAGACATCAGGAAAGAAATAAAGACCATCTCAAGTCAAGAATACATACCAGGTGGTTTGACCACCTCATGAGAATTGAACCAACACCACCAGCCTTCGTGCATACAACAGCAGCAGCTTCATGCATAAAACAGCAGCAGCCTTCATGAATACAACAGCAGAAGATTTGGTTACAAGACACGAGAAAGACATCACTAGATGGATGACAACAATCAAAAAAATCTTCAAGAGGCATTAGCTGACCATGGCCAATGTGACTAAAATGTTAAGACCGACAACCCCCAAATGACTTAACACAAGTGGAAATGACAATAGATTTATTGTTAACTTTCTAACACAAGATCTATTTACTAGATTTATTGTTAACTTTCTAACACAAGATCTATTTACTAGATTTATTTCTATGGCAAGACAAGATTCCAGATACCACTGTCCTTGATAGAGCTGGTATCCCAAGCATTGACACGATCCTGATGCAGACACAGATTCGTTGGGCAGGTCATTTGGTGCGTATGCCAGACCATCGTCTGCCAAAGATACTTCTCTATGGTGAGCTAGAGAAGGGTATACGATCTCAAGGTGGCCAAAGGAAGCGCTACAAGGACTCGTTAAAGAACTCACTGAAAGCCTTTGAAATAGACCACGATACATGGGAAGAACTTGCACAAAATAGATCTACATGGCGTTCTAAAATAAAAAAGAGCGCATCATCTTGTGAAAAGAAGAGAAATGCAGCAGCTCAACAGCGGAGAGCAGCTAGAAAATCACGGATAGACCAAGATCCGTCTAGTCGTTATTCTATGTCCAAACTGTCCAAGGACATTTACAACTCGAATAAGGCTCATTAGCCATCTACGAACTCATAATCAAGGACATAACTAAAATTGAATTTTCAAAAGTGGATGTAACAAATGGTCATCATCACTTGTGATGGACGAACAACAACAGATTTATTTCTATACTTTACCTCGTTACATTCATCCACCAAGATAAAGAAGAGATCAAATCTGGACATAATGGGGGCAGACATGTTGATGTTATGTTTCAGCGATTTGGATCTATCATATCTACCACCAACAGGGTTTGCAGCAGCCAAGATTGAGGTCCTCGCATTCAGTGTTGCCTGATGGGTAAACAAATATGAGCTGTTATGTACAACACTAAATAACAAACAAAAAAAATTAATTCAACTACAATTTTGTGAATACCAGGACCACATGACTATCTAAAACCTTATGCACCTTGGAAATGCATTTTTTCCATTTTGTGACTTGTCTGTCCAGAGAATGATGTACTCCCTTGAGATATTCATCATCAAGTACCATCTCCACAACGAAGGTTGGTTGCAACGGACCTCCAACATTCCATGTCTCTGACAGTCAAATTGGGCTAGGTTTGCAGTGTCATTAGAGACTTGCGATCCCCTCTATGTTGCCTGCAGTGTCCAGATTCCGAGTCTCAACACTGCTTCGGTCAGACATTTGAACAATGGGATCCCCGACGTGTTAAATACTTGTCCTGTGTGCAATGGGGAGCTGTATTAAATCCATACCCAGGAGTGCATGTTCAAGTTGGTGTATCTAATACCTGAGTCATGACTCCTACTTTGAATGGGGTCAAGTGTGATGGGACATGTCAGCTTCTGTGTGTTTTCAAGAAGGAACAGCACTTTCACCAGTCACTCTCATGCTGGACCATTGTAGCTCTGTTGCCAATGAATCGACTTGCGTACATTGCACTGCCCTCTAGCAAGTTACCTTTTCCAGATTTGGTGTGTACTCGGAAGATCACCTTATGTTTGGGACATTGGTTGCCCCTCCAATGTTTCTGCTTTTTAAGCCAGTCGATTTGGAATGCACAGTAGATACTTTGTATCACAGTGTGCAGACTGTTGGATGTAATGGTGTAGAGTTTTCAGAAATATTTCCTGTCTATCTGCAGGCAATTCTTATTCCATCTACAGCATCCACAGACATGAGCCTAAAAGTGTTAGCCAGGAATACAGCAAGAGCAGCTGTATTTATGTGTTCAGAGTGCACCACGAGGAGGTACTTTTAGGATCTTGGTTATCTGCTAACCTTGGGTCCGCACGAGAGCAGTAAGAGACCCTTTGCACCCCTACTTGTACTGTACCGTTGTCCTTTATATTTACCTATTCTATGACTCAATTCAGTGAGGTTAATGCCACATGATCGGAATTAGCCAATCATAGCTGGCAGTAGTTTCCCACTTCAGATATCACAATAATGATAAAGGAAATACTAGAAGCTTGCAGAACAAGAAGTTGTAAATCGCGAGACATCCATATCGGGAATTCATCTGCGGATTTCAATATGTATAAGTGACGTACAATCATTATTGGTTGTGATTTTGATCGCAAGGAATATCATTGGTTTTCAAATCAGATATGGCAACTCCTTAGGTTATGTTATGAAATGATGGAACAAGTATGGTAATATATTTATGTGATTGCCGACAACATTAGGTCTAAGTTTTCCGACAAGACAAGTTACCTTTACATTTTATTTATTTGCCCAACTATATTAAGTTAGTTTGGTTATTAAATTACATATAAAATATAAAAGAACCAGGTGTGTTATAGCATGGAAAACGATATTATCAGGGTTGCCATGCAATAAAATAAAGGTGAGCAATTTTCAGAAAATTATTATTTGATATTGATGTTTTTCAGTTTTCCCATGTTTACAATCTTCCATACTTCTTGTATCACACGTACACAAACAAAACTTAGATCAACATATGCAGTATTCTATTCTTTATTTACATGTACATAAATTATTTTAAAATCTCTAAAAACCAAACAGTTTGCCTTTTTTCAAACTCCCATGAAAATTTTCCAAAAAGAATCCGGTGGAAGGGAATAGACAGTGTAAATTTAATCCGGCTTACTAAAGGATAATATAATAATCCAAGCCGCTGCACAAATTATACGAGAATTTACTTGTCTTCATCTGCATTCGTTCTTAAACTTCTGCTGGCTAACAGATTGTAGTTTACAGCTTGGCTGCACCTTTCAGCCTGGCACATCCGACTTCCTCATAGCTTTTTAGTCAATTTGACCTACAGAATACAGACTCAAACCCAAACCTCTATAATTATTTAGTCAAGAAAAAAGCTTCTGTGATTTACTTAAAAACAACAAATTTATATCACCAAATTATGACTTGCCACAAGGGGAAATTACTTACTCTAACTCCAGCTTTTGTAATTGAAATTGTCTGCTGCTCCATAGCTTCATGAATGGCAACTTGATCATGTGGGTCCATCTTGTCAAACTCATCAATGCAACAAACTCCATTGTCTGCCAACATCAAAGCTCCTGCTTCAATGACAAACTCATGTGACTCCTCATCCTAATTAGAATTATGGGTAGAATTTCAATAAAAGTTGATGACAATATTCAGAAATAACTTTTTTAAAGGAAACAGTGCCGGAGATGGATAGCACATATATTAACCCCTTAGCGGTGGAGGTATTCTTAAGGATATAATGAAAAACCACCATCATTTTGCAAAGATCCTCCTTATCTTAGCTTCCCAGGAAAAACATCAATCTGGAAGCTTATGATAAATCATCTAGACGGATTGTTTCCCTGGGAAACTAAGAAAAAGATCTCAGTAAAATATAGTGGCAACCCCTCATTGCATCCTTAAGTATACCTCCGCAGCTTTTCAAAATACCAATAAAAAAAACAATGTAAGACAGTCAATGTTCTGTAACCCACAGGAAAAGAGTGAGTAATACCTGGACGATAGAATTAGATGCAGAGAAACACATGCGTGGAAAGAACTGGAAGCAATAGCTGCAGATGTGACAAGATGGAGGAGAATTGTGAGGACATATGCTTTGCAGGGATCTAGAATTTAAATAGATAGACCAAAAACTTTCATCACTGAATGCATTCCTGCTAACAAGCTAAGCTCATGGAGATTTTAGGATTATAAAAAATCCCAGCAAAAAGAGAAAAAAAGGGTCTCATAGCTCTGATGGGAAGTAGGTGTTTTAGTAGTTATGAAAAACCAGTGACTGTCATTGAACCAGTCCAATTCAAAACAAACTGCACAGGATGTCATAAGTTTTGAACTAACCACTGCTTTCATTGAATTAATTAATATCTGTTGTTTGTGATGATGATCATTTATTACACCCATTTTTGAAATTCAGTTAGAGTTATGTTCTTGACTATGAGTTCATAGATGGCTAATTAGCCCTATTCTGGCGGCAAATGTCCTATGACAGTTTGGGCATGGAATGACCGCTGTAGATGATTTTTTTAATCTACCCGTGACTTTCTAGCTACTCTCCGCTGTTGAGCTGCTGCATTTCTCCTCTTTTCATAAGATTCTGCGGTTTTTTTAACTGTAGAGCACAATGTAGCTCTATTTTGTACAAGCTCTTGTGGACGTGAAAATGACTTACACGGGGGATTTTGATTTCAGTGAGGAAGAGCTGTGCAAAGCGCCGACCTCACTCTCTTGTCAAATCTTAGTGAAATCAGTGGCAAAAACGAATCTATATTACTGGAAATGAACTTTGATGCAGTCGATGAATATCTACAACACGATATAAGGCATACTCTTCTGCCAAAAAACTCAAGCACTAATAACACAATATAGAGAAACCCAGAACAACTGAAATTAACAGCATAGTTCCATAATGTGGCATTGAAGTCATCATGAGCTGACGGATCAAAGACAATACAGACCTTAATATCTTGAGAAGTATATGGGGGAAAAAAATATATTAAAAAACTAGTTCTATTTTGTTGACTAATATTTTCTGGATTCTTCTTCTGCATTCATTCTCAAACTCCCACTGGAATTATTTTGTAGCAGGACCATGGTCTTATTTGATTTCTAGTAGGATGTAATTCAGAGAATGGAAATGCATTGTGTCGCCGTTTTATTTGTGATTACCCATGTCTCTATTTTAAATATTTAAAAAAAAATAATATTTCTTTCAGTTCATTCTCAAACTCCCACCTTATAGTAGAATAATGGCCCTGCAAGACTTCCATCAGGATGTAGTCCAGAGAACAGAAATGCGCTGTGCCGCTGGTGACACATCTGGCTTCAGTATTTTAAAGTATACAATCATAAGAATTGTTACCAGCAATAAACAAGACTTACTCTGACAACAGCAGCTGTTAAACCTGCAGCAGTACTAGCTTTACCACTAGTATATACAGCTCTGGGACTGAATTCTTCCACCTAGGGTATACACAAGTTAAATTGGCACATTTAGGATATACATAATTTACATTGTCACTTCTAGAATATATATATATATGCTATATGTCACATCTAAGAAATACACTTGTTACACTGTTAACTGAATTCTACCACCTAGGATATACATAAGTTATATGTGACGTCTAGGATATACATAATTTACATTGTCATGTCAGTGAAAAATATAAGTTACATTGACACATCTTCTAGGATATATGTAATTTACATTGTCACTTCTAGCATATATATATAAGTTATATGTCACGTATAGGATATACACAAGTTACATTGACACATTTAGGATATACATAATTTACATTGTCACGTCTAAGATATACACCAGTTATATTGACACATTTACAAAGCAATATACAAAACTCAGTCGCCTCTTACGATATGCATGGAAGGTAAACAGTGTTGATATTCTCTGCTCCCTTTTCAAGCTTCGCAACACACACACACACACGTATCATAACTAACACATCTTCTATAGACACTATCTACATAATATTTTATAGTTTGTGACTGTCCGCTGGATTAATCAACTAACATCGTAAAGTCCAGACCGATTTGTGTAACAGAAGTCAGTTCATTCCAATTCTATACACCACCAATCTCTTGAATGGATACCTACAGGCAAAAAGAGCAATGGGTTGACCAAAAGAAACACCCCGAAGAACAATACTTAGAGAAAGTAAAACAACAAATATTCATACTATTCAAGAACTGCACAGAATAGCTTTGAACAGACAGAATTGGAGAGATCTGACCTCTGCCCTAACTTCAGCACAAAAGGAAAATGAATGAATGACTGTCTGTTGATATCACATAACATTTTATAGTTTGTACATAGTTAAAGAGCAAGATCGTTAACAGCAGAGACACAGAAGAACAGACCAACATCATGATGAACGGATACAAGATCAAAAAGGTTAATACTTTTAAACACCTCAGATCCAGCACCAGCATATGCAGTGATGGAAAATGCAAGAGAATGAAAAATAAAACTAGAGATGGCTTTAGCATCTATGTCAAGGCTAACAGTGATTTGGAAAAGCAACATCAGTGTTGGAGTGAAAGGCAAACTGTATAAGTCGCTGGTGATTTCTGTTGTGCTGTATGGTTGTGAGAGTTGGACACTCACTGAGGACATGGACAGACCAATACAGACTTTAAAGTACAAATGCTACAGACGAATTATATGAATTTCCTATAAAGAGCATAAGACAAATTTGTACGTAAGAAATAAAATAGAGATGCATGCAGGTGTACAAGAACCATTGTTTTCAATAGTGAAACAATTAAAACTAGCATGATTTGGACATGTTTGCAGACATCATACCTTGTCAAAAATAAGACTGCAGGGAACCGTCGAAGGGAAGAAGGCCAAATAAAGACATGGACAGACAACATCAAGGAATATACAAGACCAGAGTTTTCCCTCATTCATCCGCATCATTGAAGATAGAAATTGCGGGAGAATTCTGTGTGCTGAAGCATCCAATGTGGCACCTCTATAACCCTGGCAGGTTACAGGTTTATATATAAAGATATATAGTTTGTAAATTTTCTATATTGACTCTTAAACTTCTGATGGTTAGAAAGATGTTGTCCCGAGAACAGAATTTGCTGTGTCACAGTTCATGGCTGAGCTGTGATATCTACACACTACATTACATCTGGTTCCATGATTGTTTACTAACGTAAATATACAGGTTGAAAGAGAAAGACCATCCCTAAACCTCCTTAGTTTACTATTATGATATGGGAAACTCTTCGATGGAAACCTATAAATAGATGTCTAGTACAAAATTCCAAAGACATCAACATCCTAGGAAGGAAATATTATACTTTCGCACACAACATGTACAGCTTAACAATCACCCAAACAGAATAAAACTACAACACACTCCAGGGTGTCAGCTGTTGACTTGTTTTGAACCACAACCGTCTTGGAATGTCCAGCACCTGGTGGCATTAGGAAAACTCTTTTCCCTCAGAGGTCAGATAAATGAAACAACTTATATGGAACAAAACAACAGCTCACAAACACATGCATATATCACATAATGACATTGGGACAAAGGGCATGAGTGAATGGACTGCTGAATCAGCAAACAACCAACCATTATAATATGCGTGGAAAATCAGTGTTACTATTTTATGCTACTTCACAATGCATAGCAGCCCCCCCCCCCACCTTAATATAGTGCTAACCTGTTTTAAAAACTGTGACTTGGCTGTACTTGGATCACCTACAATACAAATATTGATATCTCCACGAAGATGTGTACCTTCCATCGTCACTTTAGGGACACCGCCAAATAACATTAGCAGTATTCCTCGCTTGATTTCATCACTGCCTAAAATTATATAGTAAATTATGGACAATTTAATAACACTTCAACTATATCCCATTTTTATAGTAAATAACACTTCAACTATATACCATTTTTATAGTAAATAACACTTCAACTATATACCATTTTTATAGTAAATAACACTTTAACTATATCCCACTTGTTAAACTTATTGTAAATATCATTTCAAATATATGCCATTTTTATTTTAAATAACACTTCAACTATATGCCATTTTTATAGTAAATAACACTTTAACTATATCCCATTTGTTAAATGTATTGTAAATATCATTTTAACTATATCCCATTTTTATAGTAAATAACACTTCAACTATATCCCACTAGTTAAACTTATTGTAAATAAGTGGTGTCTGGGTGTTGTCTGAGTTACACAACTGAGAAGAACCTGCCTGTGCTTTTGTAAAAAAAGGCAATGGCCTGTCAAGAGCTACCTTCTCACAGCTAAAAGGATTAGTGCATCATCATAAATAGATTTGGTAAATAATAGTTTCAATTTTAAAATAAGTATACAAATTAAGTGTGTTTTTGTCTGCAACTATAAAAGTATTTACCATGAATGGTGGGGAAAAGACTAGAGCATATGTTCTGATATAAGTTTTTGTCTGTAACTATAAAAGTATTTACCATGAATGGTGGGGAAAAGACTAGAGCATATGTTCTGATATAAGTTTTTGTCTTGACTCATATCATATACTGTCTGCCACTCTTCATCACTCATCTGTTTCTTGATGGCTTCCGCTGTTAAACTCTCTTCACGAAATGACTGGCCACCAAACTAAAACATAAACCACAAAATTTGTCACAATAAACTAGTCTTCCATTTTCAAAATGCTGAATTTTGTTTATTTGCTCAACATGTAAAGATATTTGTTAGTTTTATATGATCTGGCACATATAAGTAATAATAAACCTATATAACTTCCTGTTACTGACAATTTCTATTGTTGATTTTATTTCATGCCACGGGTTACAAATCATCATCTTAAAATTGTTATTCCCATTTTTTTTTTAAAAGTTCTACCAGTTTTGTGTGAATTGGCAGCAACTAAACACATTATTTATCATTTGTATAGATCACCATTCTTTAGTGGCAATAAATAAAACTGGCTTTTACTGATCTTGTGTTTTTTTCTCAGTAATTAACATTTGCTGGGGGGTGCAAATTGCTCTCGTCGGACCCAGGGTTAGCAGATAACCAAGATTCCAAAAGTACCTCCTCATGGTGCACCCTGGAAACAGATGTATGTGGCTTGTGCTGTTTCTGGCAAACACTTTTGGGACCGTGTCTGGGAAGGCGGAGGATGCAGATGGAATGAGAATTAACTGCATAAGACAAGCAATATCTCCAACACCTTTGTGCCAATACATATCATGGTCGACACACACAGTGACGCAGATTGGTCCGGCCAGAGCATAGGAGGGGCGGCCAAATAAATTATCTAGAAATGGGCAGATATCACGACAAATAGTGAGTCCAAAAGACAACATATTGAGTACAATGAGAGTGCACACAGCGCCACATGCAAAATATTAAAAGGAAATCGTAACTAAAGTGCGCTATTGAGAACATACTTCTCGTTGCCGTTGTTCTTAAGAGACGGTCTAACTCTACCGTCAATGCTTTCCTATACCAGAATCATGCTAAGACAAAAACTCTAGTACCCAATGGGCACGGGCACAATATGTCTAATTAAGTGAGACGAGTTCACTGACAGCGGGAACACCTCGTGCGAGATAGGCATGATTGACACAAGCATAAATCCCTAACTACCGTCTCCATGGAAACTGCTAAGGCGTAGAGTCAATAACATTCGCCACCTGGTGACAGATAGGAAGGCTGTCACAGGCTATGGAAGCCATCTATCTGAAATAATAATGACTCTTCACAGAGATGGTTGTCATTCAAGTCTATCTCGCACCAGGTGTTCCGCAGCAAGTGAACTTGTGTAATTAGGAAAGCGTAAAACGGGTAATGAAGTTTTGCTAATAACTAGATACGCACATAATCCCACATAAAAATCGACCAAAAGACCGTTATCAAGTTTACATACACATACACATTTAAAAAATGACGAGCTGGGATGACACAGTTGGTTTTCACATGTCAAACGATATGTGGGGGAGGCTGGAAGGATAGAAACCAATTGATATCTTTCTACCACGCCCCACATTTGGTTTGATAATTTATCTCAGACATTACACATACACCAGCAGAACTTACATCATTACATTCAGTAATCATTCCCTTATTTCCATGCACAAAAATTATACACACAGCTTTAAAAACAAAAATGTTATTGCATTTTCCAAATACCCTTCATAAATTCTGAAACCTACAATTCATATCCTCTTGACTCTGAAACCTACAACTCATACGCTCTTGACTCTGAAACCCACAACTCATATCCTCTTGAATCTGAAACCTACAACTCATACCCTCTTGATTCTGAAACCTACAATTCATATCCTCTTGAATCTGAACCCTACAACTCATATCCTCTTGATTCTGAAACCTACAATTCATATCCTCTTGAATCTGAAACCTACAACTCATATCCTCTTGACTCTGAACCCTACAACTCATACCCTCTTGATTCTGAAACCTACAATTCATATCCTCTTGACTTTGAAACCTACAATTCTACTTCCTGACTTTGATAACATCCCATACAACAAAATTACCTTTGAGTTACTTGCTGTGACTGTACACGCCAGGAATGCCAGCCTGTAGGTCAGATCTCGTACTCCCAAAGTTTTTAAACCTCTTACACCTTCAGTTTCATATCCTTCATTACCTCGGTTTACTTTTGCCGATGTTTCTGACCTGGCACCTGAGAAAAGAAAATACTGATATTGTAATTTGGAGCAGCTCTAATGCTAGATTCAATCTATTAAAAAAAAACTGATGTCCTCGCACTAGTTTCCATGGGGACGTGTGCTCAGAGAACTGATTTTGGAGTATTATCTTTTCCTGGCTCAGTTGTTAGAACTCTGTATCTTTTCACATCAACTGGAATATCAGCGCTCTTTTGTAGAACAATAGCACATTCGTGTAATAGACAGGAAGTTGTATAGATGCCATCCGGTCATATTACAAGCTTTGATTTGGAGAAAATTTAAGGGATGTTGTAACAGGCCAAATGTTGATATCATCATTGAAATTTTCTTTGTTATAAGAGTGTAAATATATTGTGCTGCTAGTTCACAGAGAAACCGTAAAACTCAAATCTTTTAGTTGAGCACATCAGAAATTTATGGCTTCAATTTTCTGCTGTACCAAAGTCACACTCTTTATCTTAGAACATCAATGGCAAGTCACAGTGCTACTAGCTTCTGCTCCATTTGGAGATCTTCATGCAAATGTCTAGATCCGGCGTGGTCTGAGCCTGGAAACCAAACTGAGGGTATACTGTGCAGTAGTTCTGACTTTGCTGCTATATGGGTCTGAATCCTGTACTGTCTATGCTAGGCACACATGGTAGCATACTTCATTTCATCTGGTTGAGAAAGATTCTTGGCGTGCAACGGCAGGATCACATCCCTAAAACAGAGATCCTAAGATGGAAAGCTTCTTGGTGTGCAACGGCAGGATCGCATCCCTAAAACAGAGATCCTAAGATGGAATGCTTCTTGGTGTGCAACGGCAGGATCGCATCCCTAAAACAGAGATCCTAAGATGGAAAGCTTCTTGGTGTGCAACGTCAGGATCACATCCCAAAAACAGAGATCCTAAGATGGAAAGCATCCACGCATTGTTGATTTCAACTTTGTTGGACCAGTCATGTAGTCGACATTCTTCTTCTGCGTTCATTCTCAAACTCCTGCAGATTAGCAGGATGTAGTCCGAAGAACGAAATGCGTTGCGACATAGTTTACAGCATTACTGCAATATCTGTGCCTTTCGGCCTGACACATCCGACTTAGCATGGCTTTTGGTTACTGACCCTATATGAGATGGGACAGCCAATTCCATCCCATAACCTCCTTAGTCGCCTCTCACAACATACATGGAAGGTAAACAGCGTTACTATTCTTTACTCTCCTCTCATGCCCTGGCAACACACATACAATGTTGTCCACATGACAGACGAGCGTCTTTCAAAAAATACTGTTCTATGGTAAACAGTGTGTAGGTGAGCATTTCAAGAGGCCAGATAAAGCGTTTCATGGACTAACTTATATCTTAACTTTTCCTGACCAATCTGTGATATATCAGCTATTTAAAGAAGCTATACGTAACTGATAACGGTTTTGATTTCAATAATAATTTAATCAGATTATATTTCATGGTTCGCTAATACGGATTTGATGAAATGCTAGATAATGAAGATCTGTTATAAAATAACTGGTACGTTGAACTGACCTGGAACTGACATTGAACTGACATCTGGCACAACAATCAATGTTCCAGTAAAATCACATCTGTCTCCTGCCTGAGCAGTTTCTACAGCCTCAGCTCTCAAAATAACTTCAACACTGAAACAAAATAAAAAGCAAAAAATAGATTAATTTTATGTGATGTACTGAAATCATAAACCTGACCCTCATTGAGGCTAGCTCCTTGAAAATACCTGTAATAGAAATATTCACAAAGATATGTTTGCAGATCAGCACCTCTTCCATTTATCTGTTAATTGGACTTTTAATCATAAAAATTAATTGCAAATTGTATTTTATATTAATTTTCTTGTACAATCACTTCTGATTTTTCTGAGTTATTCCCCTTGTCTTGGGAATAAAGCCCTGCGTTTGTCCTAATCTGCCAGGATTGAAAGGGTTAAGTGGCTGAACTATTTCAGACTATTTTTCAATATATTTGGCCGCAGATGTTTCAGTTCTTGTGATCTTTTCATTCCTCACATGATCTTGTTCTATTTGCTGCTTTTCTTCTACATCTCATTTCACACGTAGTAAGCCTAACTAGTTGTCCTAACTTTTGGATGGCAACACTGAAGCATGAAATAGATTTGGCTTCTAGCTAATAGCATCCCATTTATATCAACTTTGAGACAAGATAAATGATTTACTTGCAGATAATCGCATCCCATTTATATCAACTTTGAGCCAAGATAAATGATTTACTTGCAGATAATCGCATCCCATTTATATCTTCTTTGAGACAAGATAAATGATTTACTTGCAGATAATAGCATCCCATTTATATCAACATTGAGACAAGATAAATGATTTACTTGCAGATAATCGCATCCCATTTATATCAACTTTGAGACAAGATGAATGATTTACTTGCAGATAATAGCTCACCTTCTTGGAATGCTGCCTCGTGGTAGCTCAGCTTGAGTTTCTTGAATTCTAATTTTTTGGAAATCTACAAATCTGGAATTGTTGACATCTAGCATAAACCGAGACCGGTTAGCACATACAGGGTTACGGCAAATGGTTGGCTGGTGACAACAAAAATAAATAAGGAACATGAATTAATCGAAGCATAAACAGTGGCATTAAAATATAACGTGATTATAATAAAACAATAGCAGTGTTGATACGTCTTCTGCGTTCATTCTTAAACTCCTGTAGGTTAGCAGGATACCTGTAAGATACCAGGATGAACTGTAGTTCTGCTGAAGGTGAATGTGTCGGGCCATCGGCGCAAATAAAACGGCAACACAACACATTTCCATTCTGTGGACTACATCCTGCTGGAAATCTAGTAGGACCATGGTCCTGCTACAAGGGAGATCCAGCAGGAGTTTGAGAATGAATACTGAATAAGAACTGTAGTAAAACTATGGTCCAATCAACACATAGGGAACAAATTGGGAAAATCCAATTTTTACTACCAATCACTTCATCATTCGATCTTAATCTCTTGCAAATTAGGGGTTGTATATAAAATATGGCAACAATTTGGGGGGGGGGGGGGGGTGTTGTGTTGGTGGTGTCTGAAGAAAGTATCAGTTGTTGACATGGGTGATTTCACATTAATGATGTTAATTCCTCACAAACATATTTCAGTCATTTCTTCTTCAGCATACATTCTCAAACTCCCGCTGAATTTCTCTTGTATCAGGACCATAGATTTCCAGCAGGATGTAGTCCAGAGAATGGAAATGCGTTGTATCTCCGTTTTATTTGCATTTTATGTCCATTTTATTTTCATCAATTCGCACCCGTCTTCTGCAGATTTCAGTCATTTAAACCATCTATTATGATTACCACATGCACATACCTACATTAATGTCAATCCCACATTTCAGTACCTTGGTTCAGTCACTTAATATACATCTTTATAATCTGCAAATACCCACATTAAGCCCACATTTCAGTACTTTGTTATATTCAACTAACCCATACCTGTGTGTATTTGAACTGTTGTTCAACATCTTTGATGACTGTACGACAGTCCAGGCACATGAACGTACCGCTAACCAATTCCGGATGAACAGGATGTGTCCGCACTACTTGACCAGTTATTCTCAAGAGTGATCCAATTTTCACAGTTGTCATTTCTCGAACTCTGGTAACAATACAATCAACATTTTACACATTAAAATAATGTTAGTCTAGATACATAGGTTCATTAGTTTTCAACTCAATTTATTGTACGTAAGGAGCACGGTAGCCTGTTCCACATTCTGCTAATCTTCAGGAGTTTGAGAATGAATGAAGAAGATATGTGCTACTATATTTCTGTGAAGTTCACAATTACTGAACATTTCGTTGTGAAAAAAGGCATTTCTTATATTGTGCGCTCTACCACCAAAGACATATGTATCAGGCCATTGGTGCAAATACAACAGCATCACAGAGCATTTCCATTCTCTGGATTACATACTGCTGGGAATTTAGTACGATCATTGTCTTGCTATAAGAGAGATCCTATGGGAATTTGAGAATGAACGCAGAAGAAAAATTAAGTATATCATCTGTGTTGACTCAACCAAACCAATTTCTCATGTATTTCTTCTTCAGTGTTCATTCTCAAACTCCCGCTGGATCACTCTTGTAGCAGGACCATGGTTCTATTAGATTTCCAGCAGGATGTAGTCCAGAGAATAGAAATGTGTTGTGTCGCAGTTTATTAACGAGGCTGCCATATCTGTGTCTTTTAGCTAGACACATCCAGCTTCTTCAACATAACATTACTAGACCTTGTTTATCTCCCTCTATGATTTCTACTCAAATGGTCAAACTGGAGTGATGTAGCAAGTTTTTCAGGATTACAACTTTGATCGCAGAGTACATTCTTGGTTCAGATCTTTGTTTTAATCATTGGGACTGTCAACTCCTCTGTGACTTAAGCCTCAATTACTCATTCTGAGTTACTGTTTTGTCATGTGACGTATTCATTCCAGAACGTTGTCTTCCCAATGAACTCTCTGAACCTCTATCTGTCTTGGGCGATGTGGATTGCATTTTCTAGCAATGTATTCATGTTATCTTTAATGTTGTCCGTCCAATGTCTTCTTGGTCTGCCCTTTCTCCTCTTTCCAGGTACTCTTTCCTCCATTATTTGTCTTTCTAAACAGTTGTGTCTCTTTATATGACCAAACAGGTGTAATTTTCTTTTTGTTATTGTGTTTAGTAACCAACACTCTGGAATCTTCAATGTGTTTATAATATCTGATTTTTTTCCTTCCATGATATTCTAAGTATCTTTCTGTAGCATTTCAGCTCAACGGCGTTGATTTTCTTTGCCACTGTTTAACTTAGGGCCCATGTTGCAACCGGAAAAATAAAAGTTCGTAACATTAGCACTTTCGTTTCTATTTTGTTGTTTTTCCATATCCTAGAGAAAAAGCTAGATTAATCCATTGGAAATTTCTAGACACAATATTCCTGTTACTATTTTAGCTCTATTAAATATAGCTAATTTTAGGTTAATACTCCCCATCGAGACCAGCACCGTGCAGAGGTGATGGGGCTTAGTCCAGCCATCAGGGGCTGGAAACTAAGACTGGTTGGGCAGTCCCACTCGAGCAGGACCATAGTCCTGCCCAAGTAAGCAGAGTGCTGAAGACGGAGGCATCCAGCCAAAAGGCGCACAGATAATCAGGATGCCACGCACAAAACACAATGGAAACGGCCATGTGTACAGGCAGCACAGAGTGCCAAACATATACTTCAAGAGTGTTCAGAGCATGAAACGCTGAGGCATACATATTGGCCAGAGGAAACAACACTGGAATCAAAGCTCTATGGGAGACTGTATGAACTACAAAAGACAGTGAGTTTTATTAAGGAGACAGAATTACAGATATAGACATGTTTCAAGTGAACGAAAGAAGAAGGTAAATACTGTGTTTTCCTATTTAATAATACGAATTCTAACAATCTTTTCTGCAGCGTTCATTCTCAAACTCCCGCTGGTTTTCTCTTGTAGCAGGACAATGGTATTACTTGATTTTCAGCAGGGGTCCAGAAAATGGAAATGCATTGTGTCACCATTTTATGATCTTGAAGCAGAATATTTTAAATACTAACAAGTTTTCTCAAGATAACAAAATATCGTAAATCAAGGTTCGATCAGCGATTGACCAACCTCAAGATAATTGAAACAGACAGGGATCTTACTTAAGTTGGGATGGAACATCTGCCAGGCTGAGGTAAAACTCTTTTCCTGATGGAATCTGTCCCCAATCTTTGGCATAGTTACGAACTGCTCTGCATAAATAAGGATACACTCTGAAAATATAAGAAACATTTTTGTATATCATAAGTATTTGGTTCTTGAGTCTGGTCTCTCAGAACACTTGACTGACTACCTACAGTTCTATCACACCTGCCAAGTTTAAGTGATAAGATTACAAGCCATTGACAGGAATAAACTGCCAGATCTTAAAGGAGTCATACAAGAAGTGAGCATCCATAAAAAGGGTAGTTTTGCAGTAGATAATTTCTTCTTGTGCATTCGTTCTCAAACTCCGGCAGATTAGAAGGATGTAGTCCAGAGAACAGAATTCATGGAGTCATAGTTTGCTGAAATATTTCTTTCAACCTGACACGTTCGACTTCAGCTTGGCTTCTGGGTCACTGACCATATATGGGATGAAGCATCAAATTCCATCCCCAAATATCCTTTGGTGCCTCTTATGACATGTATGGAAAGTAAACAGTGTTGCTATTATTTGCTCCCCTTTCAGGCCCTGGCAAAACACGGGACTTATGAAAATGATACCTCGAAATGAAAAGGCAAATAGACTGGCAAGAGATGGAGCAACACAGGAACAAAAAGACCAAGAAATCACCTACCTGGAAAAGAGGATCCTCATCAAAGCTATTAGAAATGTTGACCACTCATAAGACTATTAGAAATGTTGACCACTCATAAGACTATCACTATCTCAACAGCTGAACAAGTTATAATCTTCCGCACCAAGATCCCCATAAATAGGCTAAAACAGATTCCATTACCTGTGTTCATATGGGTAGGCAGCAGAGACTGCACAACATATTCTGCAAGACTGCAGTACATAAAACCAGTTGAAGAAGAAGAAGACATTATTGAAGCACATTATTAATGATGCAAGCAGTACTGTTTTCCTACAATTAGTGAATTTATTCATATAATTTGCTGGATACCATAGCAGGTTTTGTCTGTCATCAGGTTTTTCCTTGCAAGTGTTTCTTCCACATTTATGTGTAATGTGTTGTTGATTATGGTCTTTACTTCTCCTTTGAACATTGGAGTGTTTGTTATTTCATTTTACCACTCGTTCTGGATGGAGCATCAGCTGTCTCATGTGATATAAAGGTTTCAAATAACTATAGATGCCATCTGCTGATATGCATCCCATCAACATGACAAGAACAAAATTATACAACTAGGAAAACAATAACAGTTTGTGGCAATATATGTTTAAACAGCTGCAACATTGGCAACTAAATACAACACTCTGAAACTGCAAAAAATCATGATAATCGAATTATTCTAATATGAAATATCTAATCTCATACATTCAAGTCATGCAGTGAACTTTTTTACCTGTAATATGAAATATCTAATCTAATACATTCAAGTCATGAAATGAACTTTTTTACCTGTAATATGAAATATTGGTATATATTACGCAAAAGTGGCCTTGACAAATGATAACAGTTCATCTTTTTTTAATAATAGGTTTGATTTTGAGCCTCCTTGATGTGGAGATAAATACATGAAGCATCCTAGCGCTAATTCGATCTTCACGTAGCGCACTAAGAGCTTCCCCCTCACGGGTGTTCCAGGGGAGGGGGAAGCCTCTCCGTGCGCAGAGAGGTGTGTGCTGCATTGTATCTACCTTTAGAAAAAGTTTGTTTTGTTAAATAATCTGAGATTAGTTCCATAAAAAATGGGCCACATCTGCTTAACATGAACCGAAATATCTAATCTCATACAAAGTCATGAAGTTAACGTTTTACCTGTAATATTCTTCTAAAATGGTAGTAGCCAGTTGCTGATTGTAGGACTCAACATCTTCAAAACTCACAGTAAGTGTGTTCCGTTCAGGTCGAATTAAATCCTGTACTGATGCTAGATATTTACTCTCTCCGTTAACTGAAAACCTGCATAAATTGAAATAAACATGTATACTGACTTTCTAACTGCGCACATATAAAAAAAAAACTTTCTGTAAAATATTTTTGCATGTGCCCTAATGGCACTGGTAGTGTAAATCAATACAAATACATAAAGAAAAGATAGAAACAACAATTAAGAATATTTGTTTTTAAAAAAAAGGCTTCAATGCATTGCTCACTCAACATATTCTATTATTATATAGACTATTATTTTATTTAGGTATTTACAATCAATCTCAAGTCAACAAAAGGTGGCTCTGCAGGTCAGTCTTCACGTGGAACTTCAGCGAGCAGAATTTGTGGGAAATCTATAAACTGAAAACAAACTAATTCAACTGGTCAAAATGATCGACAAGATACAAATTTAATTCCTCAAAACATTAGGATATAGAGACACTCGACATTTATAGAACAGACTGACTTGAAGCACTTGGTGCTAGTATGGTTTACTTTTGTTCACCAGGAATTACTAATAATTTCTTGTATTTTTTTGTGCAATTTAAAACAAAAATATATTGGGAGGAAGGTGGTAGTGTGCATGTGTTTCTCCAGTTTTATTTCACCCCCCCAACCGAAGACAGATATGTTGGGCCATTGGCGCAAATAAAACGGCAACACAATGCAAATTTCCATTCCCTGGACTACATCCTGCTGGAAATCTAGTAGCATCATAGTTCTGCTACAAGGGAGATCCAGTGGGAGTTGGAGAATGAACGCTGAATAAGAAGAATTTCATACCCAGAAAATTCAAACCATCAGTGGTTTGCAATACTTGAAGAAATCTACTTAGAGAGGGTGACGCCCGTGTGTTGCCAGGGCCCGAAAGGGGAGCAAAGAATAGCAACACTATTTACCTTCCACGCATGTCGTAAAAGGCGACTAAGGAGGTTATGGAATGGAGTTGGCTGTCCCATTCCATATAGGGTCAGTGACCCAAAGCCATGCTGAAGTCGGATGTGTCAGGCTGAAAGGCGCAGATATCGCAGCAATGCTGTAAACCATAACAACGTATTCCGTTCTCCGGACTACATCCTGCTAATCTGCAGGAGTTTGAGAACGAAGGCAGAAGAAGAAAAAGGAGAGAGGGTGAAAACATAATAGTACAGATGAAGTCTGACTATATAGGTATATCATCAGCTAGTGGCTTGCTGTTGTATGGTGGTTGGTTACATACATGTGTGGGAGAAGGAAAACAATTAAATGGGTTATGTTTGCGATAACAACTATGATAATGTATTATTGTTACTTGTAGCATACAACTAACAAATAGTAACAACTCATGCCAATGAAAAATAACAACAGAAAGGAACACAGACTTTATTTCCTGCCATTAGGGACCTTTATCAAGAAACAAAAACGAACCAGAAATAAACACACAAAATTATCAATGCAAAGAGAGTTTCACTACATTCATCATCATCATCATCAGGTGCCATCCTGGCTGGCGTAGGCGGTCTTGGCTCTCCACAGCTCTTTGCCCACAGTATTATGTATCAAAGTCGTTGTTTCCTTGCCGTGCCAAGTTGTTAAACTGTCTAATATTTTCTCACATTGTCGCCCTCTGTCTCCGTTGCCTTCAATTTTGCCTGTTGTGGCTATGTTAAGTATGTTCTTTAAACCTGCCTTACTCTTATATTGTTGATTAAGGTTCATTTTGCATTTGACTTTTTCAACATCTCTATACTCTATATTATATTAGTTTTTCTGGCACTCCATGGTATGTCCCTGCATTAGAAAAGAAAAAAGGCACAATCTGTCAATCATGTTCAGTTATGGGCAACATTGGTGCTGGCCTGGGCTGAAGTACATTATAGTTCTCCGCTGTGACCTTTGCTCTAGTTTCGATGTGTTTTCTGACCTTTGTTGTGTGATTTGGCAAGCTTACGGGTAAGTACTTAGAGTAAGGTTAGGATTAGAAATAATATTTCTAATGTGTGCGCGCACCTCGCTCTGTGTGTAGCGGGCAGAATTACTGATCGCTCACCACAAATAATAGGAAATTGTAATAAATGTGTAAATTTTAAAACAAACAGATTATGCATAAGTTCTCTGTGTCTAGAGTTGAACTGTGTGATTGTCTGGATGTGACGTCACGGCAGCCATTATTTTGATTGGTGTTACACGGGAATCCATGACGTTGGATAGTTAAAATTGTCAAGTGTGCTATTTATAGCACAGAACTATTCTGTACTTTCACCCTGGCCTGAACTTTACACACACACTATTGACATAAAAAAAATATCAGGTTGAAATATCAGTATGAGTATGGCCCTATCTATTATATATATCACAACACAAGTATCAATAGTATCAATTATTGATTCAATAGTATCATCATTAGCGACTTAGGTTAGACAAGACCTACTATCTCAGTATCCAACGCAAACCGCATACAATCAATTACAATGCGTGGCCGTATCGTATAGACTAGACTATTATATATTATAGCAGCATAGTAGCTAGTATTATAATTAATAATTAGCTGCTAATGTGTCATGTAGCCAGTTGTCTACTAGGTCTGCAGTTTCGTTTGTCTGCGAATTGTAAATTTGAGAGCGATAACGAGAGATCAAAGAATTGTTACATACTGGTAACTGAGGCAAGCAATGATGTTACGTACATGTATACTATATTATATAATTATAACGATAAAAAGGCCTAGGCCCTACGAAGGCATGCCGCAACAAAGCCTAGGACCTAGTATGCCTAGTTTTAAGAGTTATAAATAACTGGGATGCGACAATGAAAATTGTAGCTCAGTTTCTTACTCTTCCAGGAAGTCCTGAAACAGTTTCTGACACCGTTCACCAACTTGGTCCTTCACTTGATTCGTACGAACAGCTTGTTCTGTAATATCCATTGTGAAACGAATATAAAAATATAAATCTCTGAAATCTCTGTAGCAAAACAACAATACCACGAACTCGCGCTAAAATGATCACGTGACATTTGGCGCTACTGAAAAATGTATTTTTCTTTCACAAGAGATTACTACACATTTTTATAGACCGTTTTTTTTATAATCCATACTTTGTTTCGGCGTCTACCTAACTACACAGATATGCCTTATATATATCTATCTATACAGAATACTCCTAGTAGAAGGCGTTTTCAATAAGCATTGCATTAAGCAGAAAGCTGAAGTATCTTGGTATGAAAGATAACACTGAGAAAACACAACACTGCACATAGAAGTAAGAGCAAGTTGCTCGCAATTCATTGGAATAAAGATAAAACAAGATACAAAATAGAAAAGATACAAGATATAAAAGTATATGATCAGAACATAATGGGCCACTCTTCTCAACAAGGCGCAGAGCATTACATGGATATACTGTCCAGATCATGCTGGGGTCAGGGGAAACGAAAGAGCCGATGTGTTGGCTGGTAAAGCCTTGGTGAACGGCACCGAGATAAGAAGACAGGATTGATTAGAGCAGTCATGGATAACCTACGAGAAGATGAGGAGTAAGTCAAACAAGACAATGTACATATTCAGAGAATGGTAGAAATGGCAATGACTAGAGGCGATGGTAGAAAGTGCTCCCTCTCCGGAAAGACTAGAAGAAGGCGTAATCAGCAACTGACTGGGACACTGAGCTTATACACTTTTAGATGACTGACGGAGCTGCAAGTAGAGCATAAGCCCATATGGGATTGTCCCCAGTGCTGTCCCTAATGCATGTTTCTAATCAAGAATCAATCATTGGAATAAACATCCATCTATATTCTACATATCTATGTTGCTTCAGTGTCGAATGCAGTGTATATGGCAGAAATCAGTGCTCTCCGGTTTGAGCTATGTGTGTAGTTTTCTATATATTGTTGATACACATAAGCATACCCTATAATGGCTGCTCTGTTGTTAGTTTCTCTTGTCTTTCTGTTTCAGCGTAATGTTTTGATTGTTACTGACTTTCTTGCAGTTAAGTAGACATTTAATTATGTTGCAGCAGCAGATAATTTGTTCGTGTACACGTTCCCCGAAGTAGTACAAGTGTCCACTCATCTTCCCTAAATAAACCTGTACTTTCTCTGTGGTAGCTTTCAGGCCCGTAGATAGAGGAGGGTTGTAATGTTCAACCCCCTCCAATTAGTAATTCGGAAATTGACTTTTAGTAATAAGATTTCATGAAAAAAAGTATCTGACACTAAAACCAACGAGTGACCTGTTTTTTAGGTGACATTCACCCTCCCTTCCTTGGGAAGAATATATCTACGGTCCTGGTAGCTTTCCTTAGTAATGTTTCATATCGACCTGAAAGCCGTTTTTTCCCAGTATATTCTTCTTTTGCGTTCACTCTCGGATAACCACCAAGAAGAATCGTGTGATTTCTGCCGGGGGTGTGAAGTATGTTGTACTGCAAGTTCCACAGCAGTACACTGTCGTCTACACTGGGGCGATGATTCTTTCTACGACGGCAGAGCCATACTCAGTTACTCACAAGGATGTCACATGATGTTGATGGTGCTCTCCAAGCCTCCACATCCACCAGGTGCTCTCCAAGCATCCACATCCAGCAGGTGCTCTCCAAGCCTCCACATCCAGCAGGTGCTCTCCAAGCATCCATATCCAGCAGGTGCTCTACAATTTCAGTAAATCTAAACATATCCAGCAGGCGCGTTTCAAGCATCCACACCCAGCAGGTGCTCTCCAAGCATCCCCATCTAGCAGGTGCTCTCCAAGCATCCACATCCAGCAGGTGCTCTCCAAGTAATTTCAGTACATTCAACCTATCCACAGATTACCAGCATCTGCCTATATATTTGATGCAAGTCAGTCTGATCTCACATTGCTATCAACATCGGCATGTCCAGGGAAGTACATCCCACATTAAGAGATTGATGCAAGTCTGACAACTCTCTTATTTCTTCTTTTATACTACACAAAAATATGACAGATAGAAACACAAATATTGAACAATGCTGCTGAAGATGACTATTTGCGACATATAAAACGGCGGCACCACACATTTACATTCGCTGGATTACATCTTGCTGGAAATCTAGTAAGACTATTGTCCTGCTGCAAGAGAGATGCAGTGAGAGTTTGAGAATGAACACTGAAGAAGAAGAACAACAACTGAAGATAATAAACAATGATTTATTCTGCAATAAAAATGTACATATTATAAATGATTAATTAAATCTTTCAAAGTAGAAATTAAATAAACAATCAATATTCTTCTGTTCTGCTGGCAATGGGATAAATACTTAAGTTTTCAGCTAACCTCTTCTTCTTCTTCTTCAGCGTTCATTCTCAAACTCCCGCTGGATCTCCTTTGTAGCAGGACCATGGTCCTACTAGATTTCCAGCAGGAATGGAAATGAGAATGAAAATGCGTTGTGTCGCCGTTTTATTTGCGCCAATGGCCCGACACATCCATCTTCGGCTGCTTCAGCTAACTAACAGCACAGCTTCAATATTTGCATATGCCTACCATCCAATATCAACATACATTTGTAAAGTAAGCTTATCCACGTGTTGTCGGGGTCAAAAATGGAAGAAAATAATACAAACGCTGTTATTTGCCATGCATGTTGTAGAGGCAACTAAGGAGGTTTTGGGGTGGAGTTGGCCGTCCCATCTCATATAGGGTCAAAGCGACCAGGAAACCATGCATATATCGGATGTGTCAGGCCGAAGTAGCAAAGCTGTAAACCATGACACAAGATATCCCATTCTCTGAACTACATCTTGCTAATCTGCAAGAGTTTGAGAACAAATGTAGAGGAGGAAGATGAATACATATTACAAATTTAAAAAAATAACTATAATGTTATAATGTATATGGATGGTTGCTGATCCAGCGGTCCATGGGCTCATGCCCTTTGACCCAATGCCATTGTGTGATATATGCATGTGTTTGTGAGTTGTTGTTTTGTTCCATATAATGTGTTCCATTTATCTGGCCCTGATAATGTATATAAATATATATATAATTTCTTTAAAAAATAGTTATCTCCAGATACAAGTTACTATGTGTACCAATCAACTGAGAACCATAAATAGATTTTTGGTGAACATATTCTGAAAAAAAGTAAACCACACTGTATCCTTTTTTTTTTACATAGACACCATTATGTTTGATACATGTACTCCAGTACCTATAAAATGCTTGAATTCCTGAATTATCTTGGTTACATGCCTAACCAATCATGCACACATATCTAACCACTCATGCACACATATCTAACCACTCATACACCACATACTGTACATCTTCATGGTTGGTTGGATGGTTGCTGATCCAGCGGTCCATGGGCTCATGCCCTTTGACCTAATGGCATTATATTGCTGGGAAGTCTGTGGATTTTCGGCCCTCCACTGGACAGAGCCAGAGAATAGCTATCACACTCCAGGAAGGTAGGTTTCAACCTATGCACTGCTCCTAGCCACTGTAGCCAAGATAGGGTTCACTGTGCTCATTCCCCGCCACCAATTGACTACTGGTTATGCAGAGCTTCACTATTGCTCTAGGCATGCAACCAAATGTTCAAGTCAAAATGATTGTCACGTCCTGAGTCATAGTGCCTCTATGATGGGTCTAAGCCATAGGAAAAAACAATGCTGTCAGTTTCCTCCTCCCCAGTGCTGCATAGTACATCTCTGGCTCCCTCCCAACCACAGCGGGTGCATACATATATATTCATGTAAACATGAAACACATTTCAACAACAAAATAACAGCATAATTGTAAAGATGACATGCCATGAAGCTTCTCTAAGAAGATAACCTCAATATAATGGCATGTCATCCACTAAGGTTTTCTGTTGCATGGGTGGTTGGTCTAGTGGGCCATTGATGAGACCCACAGATGTAACCACATGTGTGTACCTCTTCATCAGATCTGAAAGTCAAACTGATGTAGGCCCCACCTTGTAGTACTGTAACGCAACATGGATGAAGTGGTATGATAAATCTTGACTATGTCTAGATGTACGACAATGTAATTCAGTCAATTGTAGTATTTCTGTCTTCTTGAACACAAGCACCAAACAGAAATATTTAGATAATGAACAGGGCACTGCCTGCTTAATCAGCCCCAAAACAGAATCAACCACAAAAATAATCATAATTGCAGACACTGCCAACATCTAGTAAGTCAGTAGAACACAACCTGATATCCTGCCCTGTTCTACAAGATATAAGGCATACCCTTCCATCAAAAAACCCAAGCATGAGAACATTTTTTACAGCAACCCCGAACAACTGAAAAGAACAGTGCAGTTCCAAAATGTGGCATTGAAGTCATCAAGAGCTAACACTCAGTGGCTGGTAGATCAACAACAAGTGTCAGGTATTTCTGTACAAAGTGTTAACGGCTAAAATTGACTCCAGAGTCATCACTAAGTGTGCCTGACCAAGTCATGATTGACCTATCACAAGATTTACGTCATTTTGTAACCTCCCACTCTAGACATGCACTTCCTGCAAGGACAAACACTACTTACACTAACACCCATGATCTACAATGTAATTACAAACACTACTTAAACTATCCTTCCTTGCTCAACTACGTGAATCCCAAAACTATTTGTACAGTTTACACAATTTTAATTCCAACTATACACAACACACTCTACACAACTACACCACAGCTGAAGAAAACATGCACATTCTCCAGAAGGGCTATGGGCTGACAAGAGCTGCCTGCTCACAGTGAAAGTGATTGAATCATCATCATCACACAATTTTAAAGTTACTCCTTACCAAAATACCACAAGAATTGAAGAGTTACAATCGTGTACATTTTGTACCATTTACCAATCCATTGAAGAGTTACAATCGTGTACATTTTCTACCATTCACAAATAAAAAATTTTCTACAATTCACCAATCAATTGAATTTATGTTCTGGGTTGAAATGGTTTGATATGTTTTTCCCATTCTTGTTGAAAACCAATCACAGAGGAGATGACTCCACAAAGAGCAGATAATCCTGGATTTGTGTACCCTAGTCCTCCCAGGGGAAGAAAGAGGTCACAGAAATCTCTCCAGAAGTTCATGCTTACTGTGTGTATTTGAGTCTGTTGAAATAAAATTTGCAAGTTTGTGTTATCTTCTCATACTGACAAAATGACAATTCTCGAAGCATTGTGTATTTTCTGATTTACTCTCATTTATCAAAATATTTGGAAATAAAAAACAATAAGTAAATATACAAAACTACGACTGTTCAACTCCATTGTAATATCTGCATTAAAATATTGTTGCAAAAGTTGGAAAATAACAAAAGCACTGGAGAAGAAATTAAATTAATTTGAAAAAAAATGTCCTAGAAAACTCTTAAATATTGGTTGGGAAGAATTCAAGTCAAACATGCAAGTAAGAGAAGAAACCAAACAGCAACATGTTTCTACAACAATAAGAAGAAAACGATGAATTTATACCGGACATATACTTAGAATGAATAAAACAGACTGCCACTACAAGCATTAAAATGGGTATGAGATGGCAAAAGAAAAACAGGAAGAGAGACTATTCGCAGCATAGAACAATGATGTAGAAAACTTTCATGGTGTTGAAATGTATGCTGACATGATTCTTGGTCAAAACGATACTACAGGGAACAGTCGAAAATGGAAGAAGTTGAGGGGGAAGAGAAAGGCATGAACAGACATCATCAAGGATTGGATAGATCCCGATGTGTTCTGACTCATTCGCGTCATTGAAGATAAAAATTGCTGGAGGACTCTGTGTGTTGATGCATCCAATGTGGTACCCCTACGACTTTCATGGGTTATGGGTTTATCTAGATAGATAGAAGTAGAAAAAAAGATATAGAAAACATATAATGGAGTACATTGCTAAGATATGTCAATGCTAGCACATTTCTAATTTCTAACTTGTTTATAAAGTCATACACGTATGTGTGATCATGGCCTGAAATAGGAGCAAAATATGGAAGCCCCGTTACCTGTCATGCATGTTGTAAGAGGTGACTAAGGAGGGGTTGGGGATGGAGTTGGCAGTCCCATCCTATAGAGGATTAAAGTTTTCCAGAAGCCATGCTGAAATCATATTTGTCAAGATGAAAGGCGCAGCTATTTCATAAAAACTGTAAACCATTACATAAAGCATTCCGCTCTCTTGACTACATCCTGCTAATCTGCAGGAGTCTGAGAACACACACACAGGCACAAGAAATAAAGTTATCAACCCTATCTTATATGCACTGATGGAAATGAGTGTAAACCAGGTATGAATCCCAAGCAAGCATAAACCAAAAATGTATCCATGTCTATTTTGATTTTAGATTTTACAGGCTTGGTGGATATTACTTACTGATCCACTCTCAATGCTTTATTTCAGTGGCCCTTTACGCAGATGAGGACATTACACAGGGACATATATTTAAGCATGCAACTAAAACAGATCTTGAATAACTGACGTGATAAAGTCACCAAAATGTTTTAAAATTAATTATTGGGTTCACAACTCACTTGCAAATCACTTGGAATCACAGCATGTTTCCCATTTTCTTTGTAAAACTTCTGTTGTTTTTTCAGAGTATTCAGTATCACAATAATATCGGCAAAAACTGCCGTTGCAAGGGCCACAAGCCAGGCTCTCAGCGACCACCGAGTCCAGAGTACAAGATCAATCTATAATTATAAACAAATTCTAGTTGGAATTTCAAAACTTGTCTGTAATTTCTTTACAGTTCTACTTCTTCAGCTTTCACTCTCAAACTCCCACTGGATCTTTCTGGTAGCAGGACAATGGTCCCACTAGATGTCCAGCAGGAGGTAGCCCAGAGAATGAAAATGCATCGTTTTATTTGTGCCAATGGCCTAACACATCCATCTTTGGCGGGCCTATACTGTTCAATTTCAGACTTTAATCTCAATAAATCTGATAGGTTTCCATATAGGAGGATTGCATCAATAGGAACCTTCATGGTATCACTGGGATCTACTCACAGGGCATGCAGGTGTTCACAGTAATGAGAGAGCAGACAGGCTTACATACAAGGCAACAATAGATGGGGAGTTGACAATAGATAAGGGGAATATGCTGAAACTGCTTCATAAACACTGGCGCAAATAAAACACTGACTTAAATCATTTCCAATTTCTGGACTATATCCTGCTGGAAATCTAGTATAGGACCATTGTTCTGTTACAAGAGAGATCCAGCGGGATGTTTGAGAATGAACGCTGAAGAATAAACATAACTAAGCTATGATAAAGCTAGTAATTGTAAGGTAAATTAGGTTTGCAAGATTAGGTTAGCAACATTGCAATAGATATATATATGAGCAGTAGATTTATATGTGAGCAGTAGATTTATATGTGAACAATAGATTTATATGTGAACAATAGATTTATATGTGAACAATAGATTTATATGTGAACAATAGATTTATATGTGAACAATAGATTTATATGTGAACAATAGATTTATATGTGAACAATAGATTTATGTGTGAAAAAAGACAAGACATGTTCAGATCTCTGCTTTTCTTAAAAAACTCTGGAACTATATTTAGGAGCATAGACTTCAGAACTATTACACATAAATCTGGAACTCCAGCAATGTTTCTTTCTTTCGACTGCATTGTTCAACATATACACAGTGAGTTCTGTCCAAATTCAACACTCCGGATTGGGTTTAAAATTAACATTTTCAGACAACACTTAAGGGTAATTTGCATATTCCCAAATAGCCATTGGATCTGGGATGATATACACATTTGTAGATGGAATATAGTTTATTAGATGGGCACACTAACCACTCTACCATTATTGTTGTTGTTTGTTCATTACATGATGATGATGACCATTTGTTACATTCATTTTGTGAAATTAAGTTAGTGTTATATCCTTGACTGAGTTCGTAGATGGCTAATAAGCCATATTCTGGGGAAATGGAGAGTTACGATTTAGACACTATTGGAATCAGTGAATGTAGATGGACAGGTGCAAACAAAAGCACAGAAGAAGAAATTAAATTGATTTGAAAATAAATGTATTAAAAAAACTCTTAAATATTAATTGGGAAGAAATCAAGTCAAACATGCAAGTAAGAGAAGAAACCAAATAGCAACATGTTTCTACAACAATAAGAATAAAATGATGGACTTATATCAGACAAGTACTTAGAATGAATAAAACAGACTGCCACTACAAGCATTAAAATGAGTTGGCATGTGACAAAAGAAAAAGAGGAAGACCAAGAGAGACTCTACACAGAACAACCATCAAAGTAGGTATGACTATGAGTCTCAACAACATACAAGAATTACACACAGTAGCATCACATCGTTCGAAATGGAGAGTTCTGGTTTCTGCCCTATGTTACCGTATCCAGCAGTGAAGGAACATAGATAGATAGAATATATCTGCATCTACTCATAAATTACCTCAACCAAACTAAATACTACCTGTATATATTTTCTTAAACATGAATAAGCCACACACAGTCTGGAGATAATGAGTTATGATGACCACTAACCTTGACAGTTCCAATTTTACCAAACCACAAGAAATGATCTAGAAATAACCAAACTGATTTCATTGCTTGCGATGTAACCATGAGGGTTCGTATTCCAGGATGTGGTATTGAAAGAGCATCGATTGCTTTGTGTGCCAGATCAATGAAATTACCTAAACGAAACACTGAAAAAAAAATATACGACATACGAGAGAAGCTTCAAAACTTGTGTAGTATAGAGAGTGGAACATAATTTTACATACGTAGGACAAGGCATTCGACCAAACTGTCACAGCTGTTATCACACTCCTGATATAAATAACCAAACTGTCACAGCTGTTATCACACTGCTGATATAAATAACCAAACTGTCACAGCTGTTATCACACTCCTGATATAAATAACCAAACTGTCACAGATGTTATCACACTCCTGATATAAATAGCCAAACTGTCACAGCTGTTATCACACTCCTGATATAAATAACCAAACTGTCACAGCTGTTATCACACTCCTGATATAAATAACCAAACTGTCAAAGCTGTTATCACACTCCTGATATAAATAACCAAACTGTCACAGCTGTTATCACACTCCTGATATGAATAGCCAAATTGTCACAGTTTTTATCACACTCCTGATATAAATAGCTAAATTGTCACAGCTGTTATCACACTCCTGATATAAATAACCAAACTGTCACAGCTGTTATCACACTCCTGATATAAATAGCCAAACTGTCACAGCTGTTATTACATCACTGATAACACATCAAGTTTCATTAACCATGCACAGCACAAAATATATTCTGACTACTAATGCACTACTCACGCTTGCGAGACAGGCCTAAGGCTCCCTCCAAATTAGTTAATTTTGAAATAACTTCTCTTCTTACTTCAGAAGAACCATATGTCAGCTGCCATACTATCAGCCTGGAACCGTACTGCACAAGCCTAAGAACAAACAGCAATAATTATCAGACTATAAGTATTGTAATCCAACAGGTGAAACTTAGAATATAGTAATCCAACAGGTGAAACTTAGAACAGAGTAATCCAACATATGAAACTTAGAACAAAGTAATCCAACATGTGAAACTTAGAACAGAGTAATCCAACATGTGAAACTAGAACAGAGTAATCCAACATGTGAAACTTAGAACAGAGTAATCCAACAGGTGAAACTTAGAACAGAGTAATCCAACAGGTGAAACTTAGAACAGAGTAATCCAACATGTGAAACTTAGAACAGAGTAATCCAACAGGTGAAACTTAGAACAGAGTAATCCAACATGTGAAACTTAGAACAGAGTAATCCAACAGGTGAAACTTAGAACAGAGTAATGAGTTTTGCTATTTATTAGAAACATACATAACGACATACACAAATTGACGTTTCAACCAAAAAATCTTTATCCAGAATCAATTTTTGTTGAACTAAAAGGTCTTTGCCAATTTACCCGGTTCCAAGTTTTGCCTGTAGAATTTCAGTTTTACAGCAGTGTAAATATTGTATACTTACTTTCTACATTCTTCTTCTTCAGCATTCATTGTCAAACTCCCGATTTATCTATATTGTAGGATATAGTCCAGAGAATGGAAATACAATGTGCTGTCATTTTATTTGTGCTAAAGGCCCAACACATCTATCTTCAGGTGTTCTTTCTACATTCAGAAAAAAAGGTGTTTACCAGTTACTTTATGGCTATGCATAAAAGACATTTTTTCACACTCTATATTAGTTAGTTAGTTTGTTCCTTTCGTGCCGCAAGCGATACATAGGGCAGAGGTTTTGGTTCTCCATATGATGCAGTCCGCTGCCTGAAGCTTTAGTTCCTGGATGGTCTTACAAAATATATATGCACTCTATATGCAAGCAATGATATTATAAGATCTTGGTTTCTTAGACATGGGGCTAGTGAGAAACTAATGATCAGCACGGAAACTAGGCATTTAAGCCAGTTAAGGGAGGAGCACTGGCCCACAGAGACATATATCCACATCCACAGAAAGCTGTTTGGGAGCATGGTGGAGTTTTCAAATACAGCAGCATTTATCAAGAAAGCCAGACTTGCTGTGTAGACATGTTAAACTGCGAACAAGGATAAACTAGGCATTATAGCACCATGAGTAAGCTCTGACTCTGTAATCCCCCCTACATAAACTAAATTAATTTTGGTTATGACACCCCTGGGGATTGTTTGTGATGTTCCCAACATGAGTGGTCACTACTAGTTGTGATGCCCCAACCTGTGTGGTCACTCCTGGCAAGTATCACCCCAGGGAATTGATTGTGATGTTACCAACATGAGTGGTCACCACTGGTTGTGATGCCCCAACCTGTGTGGTCACTCCTGGCAAGTATCACCCCAGGGAATTGATTGTGATGTTACCAACATGAGTGGTCACTACTGGTTGTGATGCCCCAACCTGTGTGGTCACTCCTGGCAAGTATCACCCCAGGGAATTGATTGTGATGTTACCAACATGAGTGGTCACTACTGGTTGTGATGCCCCAACCTGTGTGGTCACTCCTGGCAAGCTTCACCCCCGCTAATGACATTCATCTAGAATATCTCTTCTTTCTCATGCTCCAGTTTCTGTCATATGCTGAAATAAACTATGTCAGGAAAATAGGTTTGCTGATCTATTGGCAAAAGAAGGTTCTAACGTACAACAACCTGATTACCAATCAACTAGCTACCTCTAAAAGGAATCAATGATAAAGACATCATATTTCGACTCAGAGCTGGACACAATAGACATTCAGCCATATGTGCTCAAAATGAAAACAAATTGGCACATCGCCCTGTACACGTACATGTGGCCCAGCCAAACAAACTGAAGAGCACAAAACATTCTTCAAGTTTAGAATGTGCATATTATGAAAGGGGCACTTACTGACCTTCTGATACACATATGAGTGGTAAGCTATATGGCACAAAACAAACAAATCTGGAAAAGACCATAAAATTATACAAGAAAACAAAAAAGGCAAATATATAGATATTGAATGAGTAACCGAAAGAAGAATAACAATTGTAAAGTTCAAGTAACAAAGTTCAACTAGCGAAAAACAAAAAGTAAAACAAACCGAAATATTTTATCCCTTGCTGCCGTCTGAGAGTTGAATTTCACCAAATTTTTGGACAGAGACATTATCAGGTGGTAGTTAACACTGTGTTATATAAAAATCAAAGTCTGTTAAGTATCAAGTACGGCAAGAGCATGCTGGAAAAAAAAATAAACATAGAGTTCTTTCTTGTGAAGAGAATTTTCCCGGAGCGAAAAACAACATAACCTTTGAACTGTTACGGGAGACAACTGATAAAATATTGTTATCGTATAATGTATAATTCGCATTTTTAATTTTCCTACATTTCTAGATCTCTTATTTTTTTCCGCCGAAGACGGATGTGTCGGGCCACTGGCGCAAATAAAACGGCGACACAACGCATTTCCATTCTCTGGACTACATGCTGCGGGAAATCTATTAGGACCATGGTCCTGCTGTAAGGGAGATCCAGCGGGAGTTTGAGAATGAACGAAGAAGATCTCTTACATTTGGGTTGTCAAGAGCTACCTGTTCACAGCTCATCATCATGTAGTGCCGTCTCCACAACAACTGTTGGCTGCAATAGATCTCCAACATCCCCCGTCTCTTGTTTTAGTATTTCACTCTGATAGACTATCTTGTGATGTTACTCTCCCACTTGTATCTCTGCCTACCTCTTGCTCGCTTCCCTTTGACTTTAACTTCAAGTAAGGTATTCAATAAAGTATCATGCCTTTTAATGTGTCCACAATATTTTATTTACCTGATATTTATTTCTCTGAGTAATTCTTTCTTCATATTAAGTGTTTTTAGAAAATCTAGTTTGTTTTCTTCTCTTTCCATGATGTCTCCCTATTCTTTTATATGATGATGATGTTCGTCCGTCGTGATCGACAATGACCAAAAACTCAAACCATAATAATAATAACAATAAATAATAAAATAATAAAGTTAATAGTGCGTTTTTAAATGACTAGCAAGTCCAATGCGCGCACAAAATGTTCTTTTACAGAATTGACAACAATAGAAGGTATCTGTGTGAGGTTGAGATATTTTTTCTTTTCTACGTGTCCGCTTCTGTCTTGCAGTTTCTTGTCTGAATTCTTCCGCCGCTAGTGCTCCCGTTCTAATGCTGTAACGCCATGCTGTTCTATCCTGAGCGAGGCTCTCCCAAGCGCCTACGTCAATGTTAAGATGTTTCAAGGATGACATGAGCGTGTCTTTGAAGCGCTTTTTCTGTCCACCAGCTTTTCGAAATCCTGCCTTGAGTTCTCCATAATATATTTGTTTTGGCAAACTCGAGTTCTCCCTATGCACAAAATGGCCTGCCCAGCGTGCTTGCGCCTTCATAAGTATTGTGTGGGTGCTTATTGAGGTTGATATTTCCAAGACCTCGTAGTCTGGTACTTTGTCCCACCAATGGATGTTTAGTCGCAGATGTTTCACATCTCACAGGCACCACGCATGTCTTCTTTTTATTCAGTTTATTAATAAAAACAGTTCTGTTTATTTAGTGTCCATGTTTCTGAGTCACATGCCTACATTATTATAGAATAGATGTAGCATTTTATAATTCTCATTTTTAACTTGTTTATAATTTGTTTAGATATTAATATTGTCCTCATGTCATTGAAGGTACTTTTAGCCATTCCTACTCTCCTTTTAACTTCTGTTTCACATCTGCCGATCACAGCTAAAGGGATTATTTTCATCATAATTTTTATTATTGTATCTCTGACTGATTTTTCCCCGTTCAAAATGGTGAGTGAAAATGAATGTGTTTTCCCCACACCTGATGAACTTGCAATGGTGAAGCAATTTCATTTCATTTTCCTTTTGCGCTGAAGTTAGCGCATAGGGCAGAGGTCAGATCTCTCCAATTATGTCTATTCAAAGCTATTCTGCGCAGTTCTTAAATAGTATGAATATTGGTTGTTTTACTTTCTGTAAGTATTGTTCTTCTGATTGTTTCTTTGGTCTACCCTTTGCTCTTTTGACTGTAGGTATCCATTCAAGAGATTGGTGGTGTATTCTGTTGGTGTCTACGCGTAGGACATGCCCGATGTAGGACCAATGGCGTTTTCTGATAACATCTGTGATGCAATTTTGATGTGTCTCTTCTCTGATTTTATCATTCAATTTGAATTCACTCCAATGGGTGTTAGTTATCCTACGAAGACATTTGTTATCGAAACTCAGTAATATCTTTTATGAAGATAAAGAACTTTTCCAGCTCTCACATCCATATGATAACACCGGAATAACGCAGGAATTAAATAAGCGCATTTTCGTGCGTGTGCTGATTGTCTTTGACTTCCAGATATTAGACAGTCTGTTAAATGCACTTGATGCTAGGGCAATGCGAGTTGTAATTTCTGTCATGACATCACCGTCGAGTCTTAATGTGCTTCCTATTTAGGTGAAGCAATGGTGAAACTAAAAGATTTGGGGTTCGAATTCTGAATGGATGCGATGAAGAGGAAACGAAGTGACACTCCAGACGACGATGGACAAAAGACATTTCAGAGCATCTTAAACATGTCCTTGGCTACAACAGGTCATGTCGTCCAAAATTGCAATCTATTCAGAGATTCCACAAAGAAGACTACGCTATGGAAATTTATAAATTGACCGTGTATTGAGGTGCCAGAAAAGGGATCACAGCAATATGGTTTACCTTCCATGTATGTCGTGAGATGCAACTAATGAGATGTTGGGGCTGTCCCATCCCATATAGGGTAAAAGTGACACAGAAGCCATGCTGAAATTGTATGTGCCAGGCCGAAAGGTGCGGTTATCGCATCTAAGCTGTAAACAATGACATAACGTTTTTCCGTTCTTTGGACTACATCCTGCTAATCTGCAGGAGTTTGAGAATGAACGCATAAGAAGAAGAATAAAATCATTTAAATAAGGTGATAACCAACACTAGCGATAGAATGATAAAAAGAATCAGTGTGGGCGAACCCCACAGAAGACGGATGTGTCTGGCCAAACTCAGGGTCAAACTCGTAACGAATGGGGTCGAACTTAATTTAGTGTATAGGTCTGCTAAACAGCCTATATTTCGGTAGTGGAGATAAATGGTTACCTGTATATGAGTAGAATTGGCTTTAGTAGGGCCTATATCTTCTTCAGCGTTCATTCTCACACTCCCGCTGAAATTCTTGTAGCAGGACAATGGTCCTATTAGATTTCCAGTAGGATGTAGTCCAGAGAATGGAAATGCGTTGTGTCGCCGTTTTATTTGCGCCAGTGGCCCGACACATCCGTCTTTGGCGGAGTTTGCTATATTTAAAATACATAGTGTAATATACGGTCAACATAAATTTTAATATAACTTATACATTTTTTCGAAGATTCAAGTTTAGGGAATTCTGTCACAACGACCTGGTTCGAAAGTGACAGCGAATACGCCATCATGATTTGATTGGATCTGTTAGCAGTGTTGCAGTGTGGCGGTGTTGTCAATACACATAATTTTGTTATATGAAAATAATGTCAACATAAGCAAACGTGTGTTTCTCTACTAAGAAAATATAATAACAAAAGAAGACACCTGTTGGACAACAGAGCTCCTGTGTGTGTCACGTATAATTATGTGCAAAACGTGCAAGCAATTGTAGTGATATGTATGACGTGTAGGCGGTGACTGGTGGTAGATGTAGCGGAGGCTGGGACAACTTTTAGGCAATGTTGCTGATTTAGATCTATCCATTCACCCATCCATCCATCGATCTTTTCATCCATCCATCCATCTATCAAATCTATCTATCAGTTTATCTATCTCTGTATGTCTGTCTAGGCATACACTGAATAGCGATCTACCAAGTGCTGCTTCTAGGCATGCAATGAACAGCGATCTACCAAGTGTTGTTTCTAGGCATGCAGTGAATATTATGGTCTTGCCTTGAGTGTAATAATGATAATCTGAAAATGAATCAACTAACACTAAAGTGTGAGTAAACGAAAACAGGGAGCCAAAAAAATAGCCACTCTATGACATGCTATGTAAGTTGAAAGAGGCGACTAAGAAAGTTTATGAGTGAGGGTTGACTGTCTCTTCATATATGTATTTTTCTTCTTCAGCTTTCATCCTCAAACTCCTGCAGGTTACCAGGATATAGTTCAGAGAACGGAATGCGCTGCGTCATGGTGTACAGATTTTCTGCGATATATGCGTCTTTTAGCTTGTCACATCCGACTTCAGCAGGGCTACGAAATCGTATGTATCCTATATGGAATGGGACAGCCAACTCCACCCCCCAATAACCCCCTTTGTCGCCTTACAACATGCATGGAATGTAAGCTCCTTCATTGTTATTCTTAAACTCCCGCTGGGTCTAGCAGGACCATGTTCTACTATATTTCCAGCAGAATGTAGTCGAGAGAATAGAAATGCCATGTGTTGCCTTTTTATTTGCGCCAATGGCCCGACACATCCGTCTTCGGCGGAGGAAGGTAAACGGTGTTGTTATTCTTTGCTCTCCTTTAGGGATTCAGCAACACACTAGTGTTATGCAGCTCAAAGTGACAAAAAAGCTATGCTGAATTAGGATTATCATACCTAAAGGATATGCCAAAATTGGATGTGCTGGGCCGAAAAGACACATATAACGCAGCTCGGCTTTAAAACAACATACTTCACGCTCTCCGGCGGAAACTACACCAATTTGTATTGATTACCATAGAGAGAATGCAGAAGAAGAAGGCTGAAAGATGAGATATCACCGCTTTTCTTCAACGCATTCCATTCTCCGGACTACATCCTGTGAACCTGCAGGAGTTTGTCAACCAAAAAAGGTCATATTTTTTAGACCCATTTCGATACTGTCTTCTTCAGTACAATAAGAAAATGTGTATTCCTGCAATTGATTATTTCCCTTGTCTATGTTCATAAAACTCCTGAAACTTATTTATAAATGTAAATATTAATTAATATTTAGGGTTAGGATAATATTAGGAGAGTTAGGAATTATATAACTAATGCTAACCATAAATAAATTAAGATTTAAATTTATAAATAAGATTCTATAATAATATAGAATATCTACATAAGCCTAGAGATACGATCAGAACACCAACAGGGAAACTCTGCAATAATTATGATGCAGAAATCCAAGCAATTAGTGTGGCAACTAGAAAAAAATGTTGAACTCCAATTCTGGCCTACAGCCTGTGGTATTCATGACAGATGCAAGGTCGGTGCTTCAAGCTCTCCAGTCTGGAAAACTAACAGACTTGCAAAAACTATTTAATGAATTGTCTTACCAGTATAGGGTAACCATGCAGTGAATACCCTCTCACTGTGGAATACCAGGAAATGAAAAAGCAGACCAACTGTCTAAGGAAGGTGCTGCCGAAGACAACCAGATATACCAATCACCTGCTATCAGAAAAAAAAACAGATGATCAAGTCAATAAGAAAGTCACAAACACCAACACAAGATGACTATCATATTATGAACAGATCAGAACAAGTTATAATTCTACGCCTCAGAATGGGACACAACCGACTCCGCAGTAACATGTAAACAAAGTTCAAGATGGGCAACACGGCCATGTGGACAGGCAGCACAGAGTGCCAAACATATACTTCAAGAGTGTTCTGAGCATAAAACGCTGAAGCAGACTTATTGGCCAGAGGACAACACCGGAGTCAAAGCTGTATTGGCCACTATATGAACTACAAAAGACAGTGAGTTTTATTCAGGAGACAGAACTACAGATATAGACATGTTTCAAGTGAACGAAAGAAGAAGAAGAAATAAATAAGTTCCCGGTATTTAATGAACATATATGCCTATATATCAAATGACATATTCTTTCCAGAACGTTGTCCTCATCGTGGATATTTTGAACAGCTCTCTGTCCCGGGCAAGCAGACATTGGCCAGTCATGTGTATAATTTCTTCGATATCGCTGATCCATCGTCTTCTTGGTCTGCCTCTTCTTCTCTATACCGGTACTCTGTCCTCCAGAACCAGCTTCTCGATACCATCATGTCGCTTGCGTCCAAAACACCGTAGCTTCCTATTTATGGTGGTAATTTAGAAGCCAGCATTTATTTAGTTTAAATAATTTCAAAATTTCAATGCCCTTTTTTTCCTCTCTGTCCATGATATTCGTACGAGCATTTTGTAGCACTTCATTTCAAATAACACAAGCAGGGGAAATAATCAAATACTTGGGTAGGCTACACATATTTCCGTATGGAACTTTTTCTACTTCTGCGTTCGTTCTCAAACTCCTGCCCATTAGCTGGAAATAGTCAGGAGAACTGAATGCGCTCTGTTATGATTTACAGCGTAGCTGCGATATATGCGCATTGGCCGGACACATCCGATTTCTGAATGACTTATGGGCCACTTTTGACCCTATATGGCATGGAGTATCCGACCCCACCGCAAAATCTCTTTAGTCGACTCTTACAATATGTATGGAATCTAAACAGTGTTGCTAATATTTGCTACCCCTTCTATCCCCGACAATTCACGGGTGAGTCGGAGGTCTAACCAATGTTTACTATCTGTTAGCCTCATCGGAGCTAACTCCTTGAATTAGAGATTGGGCTTAGACCAGCCAACAGAGGCTGGAAACTATGATTGGTTCGGCCATCCCCTACAACTAACAGGATCACAGTCCTGCCCAAGCATGCACAGGTGCTGAAGCCGGAGATACCAATCCAAGAGGCCCACCAGTAACCATGACATCACGCAATCCGACTAGATAACTTGTCTTCACAACTGTTAACAAAAAAAGAGACACTTGTTTGAAATCAAAGTGGGAGGTAACAATTGAGCAGCATAGTACCACACAATGAACATCTTCTCACACAAACATTCTTGTTTTCATTGCATGTGGTCGATGTACACCACATGTCGCAGTGGTTCAAAATACATAACCGCTCCTTTTTTTGTGTGGAGATATATTAAACTACAGTTTCTGCTTCTGTCTTCGGAGATCAGAACAATCAAGGTAAGCGTTGGGTTCACATCGCAGTAACTCAATTACAAAACATAAGACATATATTAAACAGGATATACTTATAGGGAATATACGTTCATGTGAGTTTCATTTTAACTAAATTAAGTTTTTAGCGATCATCTGTTATTTAAGTAAATTATTCGTTTCGTTACTGCATTTTTTCCTGTGAAGGAGTGCATGGAAGCTTTCTATGGGCTGTGAAAACAAAGGACGCTGTGTCATAGCAGATGCAGCGACATGTGCATGTACATGAAGGATTTTGATTGTACCCACCGAAATAAAAAATCCTGTCCCAGCCGTGAATTGAACCCTCGACGTCAAGGGTTTGGTGAGAAAGGCGTTCTAACCACACGGCCGGCACTCCACCGCATAATTTACTACAGTAAATTATAACTGCGTTTTAAAACTAAGATATGGGCGGTTCAAATGACAGCAGGGATATCGATGTAAGGCAGGAAAAGTTATTTTGCAGATGAATGTTAGAAATATTTATTCATTGATAATGTCCTATTTCGTCTGTAAAGACGGTCAGAAGGTAGGCACGTGTCTGTAAATTGCAGACACAAACACATGGTCATTACGTGTCACATGTTTTATTGCGTTTATGGATAAAGTGCGTTCATCATGTGCACTCAGCTTTGTTGATTATTTCCAAGGGAAAGGCAACGCCAATACGCTTGGAAACAAGCAGAACTGCAGGAGATGTCAGAAGATGGTTTAATCGAATGTCTTAACTCTTAGTAGACCAGGGACAAACCAGTAAATAGGGAAAAATACCTATAGGTTGTTGCTTGGTCCACTATGATTTAATGTCACTCATCTGAACTTCTGTAGAGGCTTACTCACTTAGTCCAATGTACTCACATGCTAACCCATTAGACAGCGGTTACAAAAAAATTAAGACAGAAGACAAAGGCATGACATCGATACAAGACATGCAGTGACATAAATTTGTCCACATATAATAGGTTATGTGCATGTCTCTCAACTTTCCTAAGTCGTTTCATACTACATAAATGGAAAGAAGACATTTTCCATATTCTTTACACCCTGAACTAGAAATCAAGGCTCCATTGGTCACACAGGCGGAACATAGGAAGCAAGCGCGTAACTTTGACACTGGGCTGTTCGTAGTCCACATGTAACTTATACAGGCCTGTTCATAGTCCACGTGTAACTTTGACACTGGGATGTTCGTAGTCCACATGTAACTTATACTGGCCTGTTCATAGTCCACGTGTAACTTTGACACTGGGCTGTTCGTAGTCCACATGTAACTTATACTGGCCTGTTCATAGTCCACGTGTAACTTTGACACTGGGATGTTCGTAGTCCACATGTAACTTATACTGGCCTGTTCATAGTCCACGTGTAACTTTGACACTAACTTGTTTGTTGACCATCTATAAGACGAAAATGACCACCATATTATTATTATTATAATTATTATTATTATTATTATTATTATTGTTATTATTATTAATCAATATACTTTTGATTCTGTTTTATAGAAAAGACCATGGCGGCAATCTCCTTGCTGTTGTTGGCGGTCTTACTGGCTCAGGGACCCCTGTCCGTATATTCTTGGTACTACGACTACCAAAACAGTCCATCAAATCTAGGACCAATCTTCACCGTCCATGACAATAGCAATAATATTAGGTATCAAACCCAATACGTCGTGGTGAACACACCCCGTGGTAGTTACATTAAACTTATCCTCGTCCCTGATTCTCCAACAACTAGTTCTACAACTACAACTACTACAACAACAACAACTCCAACCACAACAACAAGACGACCAGTACCTGCTGATATTGGACCTAGTCAATTTTTTTCCTTAGCTAACTCTCTTCCAATGCAACTTTACAGCAATTATATTTGCGGTGTTTTGAGGCGACCAACATATAGCTACAATTTCGGGAAAAGAAACGCAGAATTAAAAACTACACGAGAACAACGATTTCAAGAGCTGGCAGGGTGGGTAGCTAGAAATGAACAACAGAGCAACGAAGATAACAATGAGTCGAGAAGAAGTAACGAAAATTATGACGAAGAAAGACTTGTAGAAACAAGATCAGATACATCGCCTTTAGTGCCCATTCGGTTTGTGATGAATGTACTAAAACAGCAGCTTGGAAGAGGTTATTCAAAAACTAAACTTCAAGAATTGAAGATGATTTTAAACCGTGGTCTTACTGTTGAAGATCTTGAGTATATCATAGATGTTATTTATGGTAGCAAAGCGCAATTGGCTAAAGACGCAGCAGCCAATGTCCAAGTTTTTTATGTCAACAATGAGCTCTCCACTGCCTACCATTTGGCGGATCCAGATAGGAAACATCTGCTCACTGACTGCATTTTGATAACCAATGGGCATGAAGGAGGTTTTTCTGACCGTCAAGAGATAGTTGACGCTCTTTCTAAGAAACTTCTTCCCGAAGGGATGACTGAGGAACAGGTACAAAAGGCAACTGATGGAATCAAGGATCTCGCAAGCGCCAACCTTTCTGAAGCTAGTATTTTGAACGTTTTGAAGGAATTTGTAGAAGGTAGGTAGCGACAAAATCAATTTTGCTGAAGGTTCTTAGAAAAAAAATCACAATTAATTTTGTAGAAATGTAATTAGAAATAAATCAATTTTGTAGAAGGTAGGAATAAATCAATTTTATAGAAGGTAGAAATCAATCAATTTTGTAGAAGTTATAGAAATAACTATTTGTAGAAGGTAGGAAAAATAAATCCATTTTGTAGAAAGTAGAAACAAATCAATTTTGTAGAAGGTAGTGCTGAGTCAGTCAGTCAGTTACTCTTTTGCCAAGTTTGGCACATATGGCTGATGTCATAGTTCTCTATGCCTGTAGGTTAGTTACCAGGGATTGCAGGTCTTGTGACTGTTGATTTTATTTCATTTCTAAATGTTCTTCTGAGCGTTGTTTTTGGTCTTCCCTGTTTTCTTTTCCCATCTTTTGTCCACATGAAGGCTTGTCGTGGGATTCTGTCTTCCTTCATTCTAAGTACGTGGCCGATGTATGTCCAGCGGCGTTTTCTGATGATGTTCATCACGTATTCTTGTTTTGTCTCCTCTCTTAGTATGTCGTTTGAATTGAAGTCTTTCCAATTAGTATTTGTGATTTTTCTGAGGCATCTATTCTCGAAGGCAACTAACTTATTATCCATTATTGTGGTAGATTTCCAACTTTCACATCTATAAGTAGTGCCTAGTTGGAATAAATCGATTTTGTAGAAGGTAGTTAGAAATAAGTCGATTTTGTAATCCCAAGGAATGGATACATGTCTACACGGATGGATCGGTAGAGGAAGCAGTAAGGAATGGATTAGGGGGAATTTTTATAAGACTTAAAGATGGGAAGACAATATCAAAAGCTTTTCCAACCGGGAAATACTCCTCTAGCTTTAGAGCAGAAGCAGTTGCACTCTATCAAATACTGAAAGTCTTCACGGAACCAGGACTGCCAAGACCGAAGAAGATAGCTATATTCACAGATTGCATATCCCTACTGGAATCAATCCAGAGCAACAGAAAAGAAAAGCCTTCTTCACAACATCAGACATGAGCTAAGATATATCCAAAAATCATCAGCTATTGCCCTTCAGTGGATACCATCACACTGTGGAGTCATGGGAAATGAGAAAACGTATGCCGTATGCTCTGTCAAAGGCAGGAAGCGAAATGGAGCAACACAGGCACCCACTGACCTACGGAGAAGCAAAAACAATAATCTAGAACACATACACATAAAGTGGAAGAAACACATGGAAGAGGAAGACAAACATGATGCAACACATCTCCAAAGATATCAACAGACCACAATATTTCGCTTTAGAACAGACCACTGCAGACTGTTACCGATTGAGGATCTCCTACACAGATGAATGTCCATGTGGATCTGGAACCCAGACCCCGGAACACATACTTCAGGACTGCCCAACATACAAAGAGCAGAGACAGCAGACCTGGCCAGAGGATACAGACTTGAGGCAAAAGCTATGGGGGAGCCGCTCTGACCTGGAGAAGACAGGGGACTTGTCTTGACGACAGGCCTGACGGTATAGCATGACCACAGATGCTGAACACAGAAGAAGAAGAAGTCGATGTAGTAGAAGACAGATATAAATAAATCTGTTTTGAAGAAGGTAAACAGAAATAAATTTAGAAAGGTAGAAATAAATCAATTTCGTAGAAGTTAGACAGAAATAAATCAATTTCGTAGAAGGTAGAAATAAATAAATTTCGTAGAAGTTAAACAGAAATAAATCATTTCTATAGAAAGTAGATACAATTAAATATATTTTACAGATGGAAACCAATGCCAATTTTTACAATAAGTAGACTGGTTTTGGTTGCATATTTTCTAGGCAATATTTACGTTCAGCAGGATGCAGGGCTGTAGATACATCTTTAATAAGGGGAAGGGGTTACATAATAATATAATTATTTTTGTGGGGTGGGAGGAATTTTTGGTAGTTTTGTTTTGAGGAAACCATTGGGGTGGGAGGGGGTTTAACCCTCTTTTTTGTGCTTACCTTCTAGTACTGAATAGTATATTATGACTTAATAAAGGTAGGGGGTAGGACTACAGAAACCTCCTCCTATCTATGAGCAGAAGATGCTACTATTGTATTTTGAAGAGTTCAGCTGCACAACTGGTATCAGTGACCCAACCATAAAACAAGTACAACTGCAGAAACTTTGACGCGAACTGAACGTTTACAAAATTCGATTAGTGCAAAGCTAGAACTCCAGACAGATATAATAAAGAACGATGGTAAAATCCAAAGGATAAAACCTCCTTAATCGCCTCTGCATATCGTAAGATGCGACTAAGGAGATTTTGGGATAGAATTGAATGTCCGTTCCCATGGATTGTCAAAGTGATCCAGAAGTCATGCTGAAGTCGAATGTATCATGCCGAAAAAACGTAGATATTGCAACTAGGCTGTAAACCATAACACGGTGCATTACGTTCTCTGGACTACATCCTGCTAATCTGTAGGAGTTTGAGATTGACGCCAGAAGAAGAAGAAGAAGAAAATCGAGATTCCGATTTTAAAAAAAGAATCCAAAGTGAAAGATACTGTCTATTATTCAGGAAGGAAAAATGGACAGGATTCAGAGAAAGTGGTTGGTTGGCTGGCTGATTGGTTGGATGGCTGCTTGGTTGGTTAACTGCGTGGTTGGTTGGCTGCTTGGTTGGATGGCTGTTTGGTTGGTTTCTGATCCATCGCTCCATGTCCTCAAATCATTGTGTGATATATGTAGTGCCTATGATTTTGTGAGCTGTTGTATATGCTGAGGATTCTGCGGATTTCTACCCATCCGGGCCAGAGCCAGAAAATAACTGTCACATCTCCAGAAAGGTAGGTTTATATTCATGCACTGTTCCAATCTATTGCAACCAAGACATAGTTCACTGTGCTCATTCTCCGTCACGATTTTACGACGAATTATGCCGAATTTCTGTCGGTATAACCTGTATAGAATTTAATTTGTTAAATGGTTCGATATTCCGATCTTTCCGAAGACTATGTCACCGGATATATACATATATAAAGATATAGGGTACAAATTAGCTCTTATGGGTTTAAACACCATTAAACGCCCTTAAAGGTTCCTTAAACGCCCAAAAGGGTTCCTTAAACGCCCGATAAAGAATTGATTATATATATATATATATATATATATATGTATATATATTAGTAGTTGGCAGCATGCCTCAGCGGCCATATTCCTGTAACGGTTTTGACAGGCCGGCCTAACCATTTAAATATAGTCGAGGGGTTCCGGTCCGAAAGTAAAGCATGCCTGTAATAATATGCGAAGCCTGGATATGGCGGACTGCGCGGACAGGGCCGGATTTAGACTTGATAAGACCCTAAGTTATTTGAGATATGAGGCCCTTTATACGTCCAGATATTATATGCCAGTGCCAAATATAATTTTCGGATATGATTGTTTTTTTGGGCCCCCAAGACAGTGGGAGCCCTAAGCTATGGCTTGTGTAGCTTGCACGTAAATCTTGCACTGGGCGCGAAATGAAACATCTGCTGTTTAATGGGCTGGAAGCCACTCGTGGAACGTAAAGGGCTTTGTAAGACACGTTAAGCACTCTGATCATCCAATGCATCCTGGTACATCTCCAATTGTCTTGATTTGTCTTGCCACTGGAACACTTTTGGATCTGTAAAAGAGAATGTGGTCGAAGATTGGCGCAACTTCCATACTTTAAACATAATTAATCGCAAGTCATAACTCAACTATCATCATCTTTTTCATAACTGAACAACACATATAGGACTATGAATCACCTTGTATATTTTCTGTATTGAACAATTGCCTCCACTGTATGAACAATTGAGGACAATTCCCCTTCTCTCTCCTCTCCAATGAGCTCTACCGGATATGGTTAAAACAGATAATATCTACTTTTTTAGATTTTGAAAAAGAAGCAAATAATGATCAAGAAATCGGCGATTCTCGAACTAGCGATACAAACTTGGACAGTGAAAAAGATGAAGATGAAGATAGCTCTGACGACGAAGATGAAAGCAGTGACAACTATAATGACTATTTTCTCTCAAGTCTGCTGTCGGCTATTTACAGAAACTTTGGCAGACATAAACGATCACTTTACAGTAAGTAGAGTTTCTAATAATAAGTATATTAGAATATAAGAAATCAAGTAGATTATATTATAATACGGTTATATGACAATAAGTAGATTACACTATTATAAGTAGATGATAAGTAGATTATAATATAAGTAGATTATGTTAGAAGTAGATTATATTATAATAAGTAGATTAGAAGATAAGAAATCAAATAGAATATATGAAAATATGAATATTGTGTGAGATAAGTAGATTATATTATAATACGTAGATAATATAATACTTAAATTATATTATAATAATTAGATTATACAATAAAAAGTAACTGATATTATAATAAATAGATTATACTATAATAAGTAGATTATATTATAATATGTATATAATATACTAGTTGTTTTATAATAATTATATTATATTATAAGTAGATAATTAGTATACTATATTATAATAAATAGATAATAAGCAGATTATATTATAATATGTATATAATATGCGAGTAATTTTATAATAAGTATATTATATTATATTATATTGTAATAAGTAGATAATATGTAGATTATATTATAATAAGGAGATTATACGATCATAAGTAGACTGCACAATAATTAGTTGACTATACTATAGTAAGTAATTAAAACAAGAGTCAGACAAGGAGTCAGACAAGGATGTTTATTATTCTCAAAAACCGTTCTGATGGTTGTAGATTGAGTGATGAGATAAGCAACTAACTGAAGAAAAATAAGCCTGCAGTATGTGATATGTGATATGTGATATGTGATATGTGATATGTGATAAGCAATTGGAGGTTCTAAATGTTGTAGATGATCTATGTGTACTATAATCAAAAATAACAGGACATGCAGCAAGAAACAAAAAATGCCAAGAAGGGGTAAATGATTGACTTCAATGTAAAACAATAACCAAAGTAACAGTGGGTATCCGACACAGTCAAGAGTTTATCAATAACAATAGTTTTGTATGAGGCTCTGTGGCGAAGTGGTACAGAGCGCGTCTGTGACGGAAAATGTACCGAGTTCGAATCTCACCACAGGCAATTGTGCATCCGGACCGTTCAGAAAGCAATGGCAACCTACTGAACGTATTTATATTGCCTAGAAAATCACCACAGCCAACAAATGCTGGGTTGATAGCTAAGTCCTGGATAGGATATGCTACCAATTTTGTATGAGGGATTTATGGATACATTTCTGGTCCCCGTAGAGAGACGTCACTTCCAGTGTAGCAGTGATCCAGGATCGTCACGTCCTGCCAGGGGCAAACCATTTACCGGCCCACCAGCTCATCACTCGTACGTCAGATTTGTGGGCTCATCGGCAGTGGCGGCATCTCCGGCATTCCCCGCCACCAGGAGGACGGCTACAGGAGGGCAAAAGTGCAATGTCCGCTGGCTCGCATCTCTTCATTATCCATGGGGGCCGTTTTACAGGAGACAAAAGCAAGGCACTGAGGCAAGGCAAACATATAACCCATGAGTGGGGAACAAGGACATACACACATAATATTTAGGGAGGTACGGCCTGTATCCGCTTCAAGTAGGATAGATTCATCACCGTTTCAGGATCCTTGGTGAGGTCGTCGGAATTTGAAAAGAACAGTGGTGTGTAAGAAGAGAAGAAACAGAAGGAGGGACCCGGGTATCCAGTCAGTAACAATAATAAGAAGTGCTAATTTTATTTTTCAGTTTTAAACTTGTCGATTTTCAAATACTCTTGTGTAAGGACGCTCCATTGCATTTGTTTTAAATTCCTTTTTTTTTCGTTTGATATAGAACGAGGAAAGTTGAATGACACAAGAAAATGAATCATGAGTGGTGCATCTTATTAATCGAATGTTTATGTCAATAATGTCAATAACTGTACACAAATTTTATACAGTGTCTCGTGTGTAATATAAAAGTGACAGTTTGTGAACAATTGTCGAATATACTGTAATTGTACCGGCTCCGTGACTACGGGAATATAAAAGTGATAGTTTGTGATAAATTGTATAATATTTATATATAATTGTAATTGTATGCGTAATATCAAGTACAAAAAATTACCAGGAGCAGACTGTGATACAGATCGTGAATTGCTTGCAGCTAAATCTATCCTTAAAAATTAAAAAGATCAACAAAAACAGCGTCATATTGAGATTTGACATGTCAAACATTCCTGAAGAATATAATGTTGAGGTACAAAATAAATTTAAAATAATCCTAAATACAGAGTATTTGTAATAAAATACTAAATACATGTTCTACGCGCAGACATCAACAGAATACATCACCAATCTCTTGAATGGATACCTACAGGCAAAAGAGCCAGGGATAAACCAAAATAAACACTCAGAAGAACAATACTTAGAGAAAGTAAAACAATCAATATACATACTATTCAAGAACTAAACAGAATAGCTTTGAACAGGCAGAATTGGATAGATCTGACCTCTGCCCTATGCACTAACTTCAGTGCTAAAGGAAAATGAATGAAATACAGAGAAATAAACAACCCCGGACGAACTGGAAAATAAAATAACAGAAATTGTCATTCAAACAGCAGAAAAAATCATACATAAAAAGGTAAGGAAATATCAAGAATTTATATTAAGAGAAACCATGGAAAACGTCATAGAAAGAAGGAAATTTAAAATAAAAACAATAAAGAGGAATACAGGAAAGTATTAAAGCTAATTTTTAAAAAAAAACAAATTAGGTACGACAAACAAAAATACATAATCAAGACATGCAGGGAAGTAGAAAATTAAAAACAGCAAGGAAACGCGAGAAAGATGTATGAATTAACGAAAGCATTAAAACAAAATAACTTCCAACCAGCACTAAAAGTAATTAAAGATAAAACATGGAAAATACTAAAAGATGGGAAAGAGATAATACAAAGACGGAAAGAATACTGCCAAGAAATGTAGAAAGGTACACAGCGCTATCTCAAAAGTAAACATAAACAAAACAGCAAAGCAACCAGATCCAACGATAGATGGAATTAGACACGCAATAAAAAATCTGAAGACATACAGGAAATGACAGTATTACCACAAAAATTATACTAGCTGGAGGAGTAGAGCGCGCAGAAATATACCATAAGTTATGCTGAAAAATTTGTAAGAGCTGAATGTTTACTTTGATACACTCTCCGCACATTCCATGGAGAAGAATGACCCGAAGGATGGAAAAAATCAATATATATCACCCTACCAAAAAAAGGAGAGCATAAATTATATACTAACTATAGAACAGTTGCATTAATTAGCCACGCCAGCAAGATCTTACTAAGAATAATTATGAAAAGAATACAGTAAAAATTAGAAACCGAAGTTAACGATGTACAAGCAGGATTTCCGTCAGGCAGAAACACAAAATATCATTTACTAAATATGAGAATCATCGAAAAATGTATAAAATTCAAAGCAGAAAGCAGATCTATACTTGCGTTTTATCGACTATTCCAAAGCATTTGATTGCGTACAACATCAGCAACTATGGAAGATAAGAGAAATGGGTTTCCCAGAACATCTAATATATATTATTGAATCACTCTACTATAATCAACAAGCAGCTGTGAGAGTTGATCATGTTATCTCATAATGGTTTTCGGTAGATAGCGGAGTAAGACAGGTTTGCACCCTATCACCATTAAAAAAAAAATTGGTAGCATATCCTATCCAGGACGTAGTTATCAACCCAGCATTTGTTGGATGTGGTGACTTTCTAGGCAATATAAATACGTTCAGTAGGTTGCCATTGCTTTCATACTTATATAATATATACGCAGAAATTCATCATGAGGACAGTAAGGAACGACAAAGATAAAAATTCAATCCCCTAAATCCAGGAGGATATGAAATACTAATGATGAGATACGCAGATGATACGGTACTTCTAACTACACACATAGAAGGGCTAGCGAGGATGATCATTAAAACAAAAGCATACAGGGAAGAACAAAACCTTCAATGAAACATACAGAAAACCAAGATCATGACAACAGATAAAACCAAAGTAACAACAAGAATTAAAATAGATAACATGGAACTGGAAAATGCCGACAAGTTTGATTATCTGGGTGAAAATATAAACAGCTTAGGTGATTTACAATGCAAAAAAAGGTTATGAATAGAAATAGCGATAACGAAATTAAAAGAAATGAAAAATATATGGAAAAAAATGTTATAAAGATACAAAATTTATACTTATTAGATTATACATTTTTTCAGTTGGAATATACGGCCACGAGACTTGGACAATAAATAGAACAACGGCAAAAAGAATATCAGCATTTGAACTGAAGTATTATAGGACAAAATTAAAAATTTCCCGGACAGAAAAGATAAGGAACAGTGAGGTTTTGAATATGCTGAATAAAGAGAAGGATGGGTTGGTGAATAAAATTTTACATAGAAAACTGAAATATTTCTGACATATAAAAAAACACAATGGCATGGAAAGACGCATATTAGAGGATTCCGGAAAGTAGAAGAAGAGGTACACCTAGAACAAGATGGACAGATGACACCAAAGACTGTATGAAGATATCACTGAAGGTGGCAGACAGATTGGCGCAGGATAGAGTCTGGTTACGGACATCAATTGCAAAGACAACGTACTGGAAAGAAAATATGTCACGTGATGATGATGAATTGTACCAGCCCCTTGACTACTGGAATATAAAAGTGACAGTGATAAATTGGTATAACATACATATGTACTTGTACTTGTTCCATGACTATCGTATGATCTCTCGTTTCTCAGATCAGCCACCATTTGATAAACAGATGGCTTGTTTTGTACTGAACAACTATGTTCAAAGTTCACCGTACTGTGGCGTGCGGACATCAGCCAGGTTAGTTCAAGTGTTTATTCATTGTTGGTAGGCACACTTCCCATCGCGAAAAGCTCATTGAAATGTTTGTAGACACACTTCCCTTCGCGGACAGTTCATTGAAATGTTGGTAGACAAACTTCCCATCGAGGACAGTTCATTGAAATGGAGAGTAGGCATAGTTTAACCAAAACGATGATGAAAACTCAGAATGGCCATGCCCTTGATCCTACAATTTCCATCTTGATCCACTATGTGATCTTTGCCACATTGCACTTGACCCGATCCATGTCTAATGTAATAATCTATAATTATAGGCGATAAACTGTCTACAAACAAATTCTCCATAAGAGTATTGCGTGATAATCTTATGCAGCGTCACTCATCTTGGCTGATGTCACTGATTATTAGTTTCCGTGTGTGTACTTTGTATCGCCATCACGGAAAGGGTCGGATAAGCAAAGATACGCCAGGTTGCGTGATGTCAACACGTAGGAATATTCTGAAAAAAGGCTTGGTATACCCGAGGCCCATACATTTCATATATTTCCTGCTATACTCGTAAAAAATGGTTCAAGTACGGGAATCATTGCAACGCTTCATGACAACCGATATATTCTTTCCAGAACGTTGTCTTTGCAATTGATGTCATGAACTCGACTCTATCCTGTGCCAATCTACTTGCCTCCTCCAATGATATCTTCATACATTCTTTGATGTCATCTGTCCATCTCCTTCTAGGTCTACCTCTTCTTCTACTTCCCGGTATACTTCCCTCTAATATGCGTCTTTCCATGCCATTGTGTCTTTTTATTGTCTATTGTCTTTGCCTAGGTGATTTGTTATCCACTCTAGTCGCTAAGCGTAGTGGTAATTGGAGCTCGAGCTTGCATTCTAGAGCCAGATATGTGTCCTCGGCTGTGCTATGACCGTGTTTGTTCAGGATGCCTTGATGTTTCCTATCCATCTTTTCCGTGGTCTTCCTCTGGCTTTGTACCTTGATCTAATTTGGTTATATGCCTGTATGGGTAACTTACTTGCCGTGATGCATAATCATAATGTGGCCAAACCACTTGATATGCTGCCTTTCTATGTATTCTGTGCAAGGTATTATACCTATTCTCTCCCTGATATCTTGATTTCGTATTCTATCGAGCCTGATGACACCTGAGGCTTTCCTCAAGCATTTCATGTCACATGTCACTATCTTTCGGTAATGTGAAGATGAGAGAGACCAGGTTTGGCACTGGTAACACAGTGTTGGTAGGAATATACTGTAAATCATTTGTCTTTTAACTTCCATCTCGATCTTGGGGTGAAGAAGTAGTGGTGACAGTTGGTATGCTACTGCATTTGCCATTTGACATATCGTCTCTATTTCTCTATCGAGGCTTCCATTTTCTGTAAAAATACTACCGAGATATTTGAACTCGGATACTTGTTTCACTCCTATGTTGTCTATCTGTATGTTTAGTGGACTCGGTGTTCTGCATATTTTCTTAGTTTCCGTCTTTTGTGTATTGATCTTCATGTTGTATTTTCTACAAGTTGCAGATAGTGATGTGTCATTTATATGTCCGAAATATTTCAGCTTTCTATGTAAAATTGTACTTCTCAGACATTCTTCCTCTATATTCAACATATTCAAAAATCTCACTGTTTCTTATCTTTTCTGTCGAGGAAATTCTTAATATTACCCAATAACACTTCAGATCGAAAGCCAATATTCTTTTTTTTTCGTTGTTCCATTTATTGTCCAAATCTCACTGGCGTAAGTTGCAACTGGAAAAATGTATGATCCAAGAAGTATAACTGTTGTCTCTTTATAACAGTTTTTCCATACAGTTTTCATTTCTTTTAATTTTGTTATGGAGATCGCTAACCTTTTCCTAATTTCCATTGTACAATCCCTAAACTGTTTATATTTGCGCCCAGATAATCAAACTTTACGTAAATACACTGGTCCACATAAACAAAAGTGGAATAAATACTTTACGGTCATCTCTACGGGTTATACAAAAACATAATCAAATTAGACCTATAGAAGAGACACAATTTCAGAGATATGCGTGTTCCATGCGTACAAATGAAGAAGATTGACCAGTTAATAAACATGTAAACTATGAAAGCACAAGCACGCTGGGAAGGTCATCTTGTGCGTATGGAGGACTTGCGTCTATCAAAACAAATATATTATGGAGTACTCAAGACAAGACTTCGAAACGTTGGTGGACAGAAAAAGCGTTTCAAAGACACACTCAAGTCCTAACTGAAACATCTTAAAATTGACGTAGGTTCTTGTGAGAGACTCGCTCAGGATAGAACAGCAAGGCGTTACAGTCTTCGAACTGGAGCAGTAGCGGTGAAAGAGACCAGGCAAGATACTGCAAGACAGAAGCGAGCAAGTAAAAATGGCAAAACATCTCAACGTCTCATAAACACCCTCTACAGATGTCAATTGTGTGGAAGAACTTTTTGTGCTTGCATTGGACTTGTTGGTCATTTACAAACGCACTATTAACTTTATTATCTCTATTACTTATTATTTTTTTGTGTTGAGTCTTGGTTATCGTCGGTTACGATGGACGAACATCAAACTAGGCATAGAAACTAGTTGCTTTTAGCGTCATCATAGACAAGAATCTACAAGATCATGTAACTGTATGTTAATGTTTTTCTTGAGTCAACGGTAGACAGCTTTTTGTAAGACTTGACTTTAATATATTTGTGTTTGTCTCCCTGTAGTCAGGTGTACAGGTATCTACAATGCTCCAGCATTACTAGTCCACTACAACAGGCTACCACCACCTCAAGTTCAAGAGCACCAGTAACAACTAGTACAACTTCCAGACCAACCACTAGTACAACATCAACTACAACAGTAAGGCCAACCACGAGAATCACATCTACAACAGCTAAATCTACAAGTAGAGCCCCAAGTAGAGTAGCAACGACGACCAAGGCATCGACAACAACAACTCGCCAAACATCAACGTCGACATCAACTACGACAACAACCACAACTCCTACTACAAGAGAGACAACGACACCAACAACAACCGCACCTTTAGGTAAGCATATTCCCAAATACGAATAAATGATGTTTATTTTACACATTTTTCTTCTTCTTTCATTGACTTGTAATATATTATCTGCAGTAGTCATTGGTCATTTAATTTGTTATCTTGTGGTGCTGTAAGCTCTTTTCAATCACTTTCCATTTTGTGTTTCATTTCTTGTTTTGTATGACAGAGTTGAATATGCTTTTGTGTACTGTGTCAAATGATATATTCTTTCCAGCACGCTGTCTTCATTGTGGATACTCTGAACGCCTCTGTCCCGGGCTAGCAGTCCTACATTGACTAGAGACATGTTCATTCATTCTTCGATATCGCTGGTCCATCGTCTTCTTGGTCTTCTTCTCCTTCCTGGTGATTTGCCATCAGGATTAACCCTTTCCACCCATCATGTTTCTTTAAGTGTCTAAAATACTGTAGCTTCCTTCTTATGATTTTTTTTAGAGCCACCATTCATTTACTAATCAGTACTTTTAAAACTTCCATGTTCTCATTTTTCTCTGTCCATGATGTTCGTAGAATCTTTCTGTAGCACTTCATTTCAAATGAATTTTTCCTTCTCGATATTGTCTTGTTTAGATTCCTGGTCTCGCAGTCGTGTGCTGCCACGTGGAAACACGTGATTTTAAAAGTATTACACTGATCAACATCACATTTGCTGTCTATGGTTGTTTTTTTTTGTTTTTTTACAGATTTAGGATCATTTTATTGTGCTGAATCCAAAAATCACATTGGTTTTTGTTCAATAAGGTCAAGTTGTAGCACCACATGATGTATTTTTTAAATAGGTGGATCATATTCCGTGTCAAATCAATCAGTAAAACGACAATTGATTTCCACACATTTTATCAAAAGTATGTTTTTTCCCCCCTATTTAAAAAGGACAAATGATATAGAAAGCAGGTATTTTATTGTCACATGTATGGATATTTTCACGCCATATGTTGCAAAATTTCTTAATCTATCTTGGAATATACAAATTATGAAGATTTCACATTTTTAAATTTCACATGTTTAAATTTCACATCTTTTTTAACGATCATGTTTGTGATCTCAATTTGTCGAAGTCCTCAGCTGAGCTCTTGGCATTCAGGTTAAAAGAAAAGAACATCTTGTCTGGCAGTACACGCATCACTTTTTATCGCAACAGGCACCAAGAGTTCCTCCATTTTTTCTTTGAAGAGAAGGACTTGGTGTACTGTTCAGATATTGTTCATCTTCTGCAGAAGCTTGGAGTGCAACATTATGAACCCAGAGATTGGAGACTGTTCATTGACAGCTGCAATCGATCACTAAAATGTGTTCTGCTTCACAATGACAATCAGTTTGCTTCTGTATCCCTTGCTCACTCGACTACACTGAAGGAGAAGTATGATGCAGTGAAGTATGTGTTGGATAAAGTTTCTTATTATCAGCACGAGTGGTATATTTGTGTTGACTTGAAGATGGTGAATTTCCTATTGGGACAACAGTCTGGCATTACAAAAGTATCCATGCTTTCTGTGCATGTGGGATAGTAGGGACATGTCTCAGCACTATACCAAGAAGGACTGGCCTGCACGAGAAGAATTGGTGCCGGGTAGATCAAAGAACATCGTCAACAATCCCCTGGTAGACAGAAACAAGATACTGTTCGCACCGCTGCATATCAAGCTTTGCTTGATTAAACAGTTCACCAAAGCCCTGGACAAGGATTGTGGCTGCTTCACTTACTTGTGCCGCGCTTTTCCAGGATTAACCATAGAGAGGTAGAAAAGTGGCATTTTTGATGGCTCTCAAATTTGTCAGCTCATCAGAGATCCTGAGTTTGAAAAAATCAATGAACAAATTGGAATTGGAAGCATGGAAGGACTTTGTTCTGGTTGTGAAGAATATTTTGGGCAACACCAAAGCCAGTAACTATGAAGAAGTTGTCAACAATATGCTGACTGCTTTCAAAAACCTTGGATGCAACACGAGCATAAAAGTACATTATTTATTCTCGCATATCAATCGGTTTCCCGATAATCTTGGATCAATGAGTGACGAGCAGGGAGAGAGGTTCCATCAAGACATAAAAGAGATGGAGACCAGGTATCAAGGACGTTGTGATGCAGTAATGATGACTGATTACTGCTGGACTCTGAAGAGAGACATCCCTGCTGCTGAGCACTCGAGAAAATCGAAGAAATTGAAGTTGTCTTGAATTTTGCTCAGTGATGACATAATTTATATGTCTTTACCTTTTTCAATGTCTTCTCTTCCTTTATATAATTCCATGTTTGTAACATTTAATAAATATATTCTGTTAAATAATTTTTATGTGAGAAATGTAACACATAAATCAACTACTAATATCACCAAAATGTAGTTATGAATAGAAGGCTATAGTCAGAGAATATAATTTTTAAAAATCAATTTAGAAAAAAAAAAAACTGACATGATTGAGAAAAATGGATATAATTTTTGGTTTCAGTGGCACAAAATGTTCATAATTCAGTTAAAAAATTATAGACAACTTCAACTTCATTTTTGTGTGTGTAAACCAGTGTTATTTTTGTATCATTGTTATTACTTTGCCACAGCTTTCTCATTTGTGTAATAGAAGATCAGTGTGAAAGCGCATCAATTCTGTGTTATTGCATATTTCTGAAGCACATGTTCTGCGGTTTCATTATCTTGATGACATGTGTACACTTTGCTGTTATCTTCATGACATGTGTACACTTTGCTGTTATCTTCATGACATGTGTACACTTTGCTGTTATCTTCATGACATGTGTACACTTTGCTGAGTTACAAATTGTGTATCTTCTTCTTCAGCGTTTATTCTCAAACTCCCGCTGAATTTCTCGTGTAGCAGGACCATGGTCCTACTAGATTTCCAGCAGGATGTAGTCGAGAGAATGGAAATGCGTTGTGTCGCCGTTTTATTTGCGCCAATGGACCGATACATCCGTCTTCGGCCGTATTGGTGTATGGGAAAAACCGTTCTATTGACGTCAAATTTTGTCAAAACTACTTCCCCTTTCCAACAGTTGTCAAACCTTTTCAGAACTCCGTCCCCTAATTGTTGTCACAACACGGTAACATTTCATTTTGTACTGTAACATCTCATCTTGTACTGCAACATCTCATCCGTGCGTCATTCTTTATTACAGACAGAAATGTATCCTTTATATATATATATATATATATATATATATATATATATATATATATATATATATATATATATATATATATATATATATATATATATATATATATATATATATATATATATATATATATATATATATATATATATATAACGTAGCTCCGTAAATCACTTGTTTTTTTTAAATATAAAGCAATTTCTTCTACGAAATGTCACAGTGCAATGCGGAGTCAGTGACATCGCTACCAGATCTGCACAGGTCACAACCACTGGTCTTTTCATCAGTCCCCGTGTTGTTGGAGGTCGTATTACTGGAACATGCACCACTTACCCCTGGATGGTTCGTCTTACGATCAACAATGGTCAAGTATGTGGTGCAGTAATTCTGGACGAAAGACATATCTTAACAGCTGGTCACTGTGTCACGTGAGTACAACTTATCATTTCAGTTTCTCTGACTGTCTATCAAATATCATCCAATTTCCACCAACAACTCCATAAAGTACTTGCATGTGGATTATTGACAGATTAACATTAATAATCGTATAAAGTACCTGCATGTGGATTATTGACAGATTACCACCTAACACAGTTTTCATTGCATTTCGTGAAATTTCAAAATATTATCAGATATATCGTTATATCGAAATATCATTGCAAATTTCAAATTCAACTTTATTACTTTAGGAAAGTGTCATTGGATATCTCAAATTGTTCTCATTGTTATATGAAAATATTATGGAAGATTTTAAATTTAAAATTTACAAGTGGAAACATTGTATACAGCATTAGAAAATTACAATAATTATTGTGAATCACAGGTCATGTTAGTTAGTCATCAGATCATCACCATAGCAACCATAACACGTTCATAACTGATCCGATATCATATTCAGTATGTTCTTAGGCATGTGATAACTGACTGTTTCTGTTCTACGTTGGCTGATAGCTCCCTTTTGATTCCTACATGCCTCTCGTTTCTTGTAACACCACGCTTCACTGCTACGTCTTGCATGCTAGCCATAGACAGGAAAGAAGAAATAACACCATATATCTTCATGATTACATTCAAAATATCAGCACGGTCTATTGAACTTATATAAAAGTCAAGAATCTATTCAGTGAGAATTCCCGAGATGGTGATATTATTGTCTACACTAATAGGTCTGTGATATTGAACTGCCACTAGTCACTGTGGTCACGCTGGCAAGTATGTCTGCTCTTTCAATTCCCTCAACACCCACGTGTCTTGGTACAAAAATAAAGGTAACTAATTTTGTCATCGCCTTAAGCCACTGACAGCCTAGTCTGTTTGATTCTTTCGAAGCCCACTCAGTAATAGAATCAGTAAGAAAATATACACCCGATGTACTCTGTGACTTCAGCCATATCATTGTCGTCATCACTGCCATCACCTCAATCGTCATACTACTAGTGGTTGTATAGAAAACACTACTTTCATTCTTAATACACTTCCTTCTGCACCGAGCAACGACTGAGCAAGTGTTGAATCACAGTCCAATTAGTGTAGACACTAAGATCCACATCTGAGGAATTCTCACTGAGTAGATCCTGGACTTCTATATACATATATGAATTTGAATGCCACTGTCACATTTCCTAGAAAGTTTGAGGACCACTTCAATGGTAGTTGTAAACTTGATAGGCTTACATTTTCATTCATTTTCCTGGTTATATGTCCTTAATGTACAACGATTACATCAAATGGAAAAAGTTCAACAGAAATAAGAAGCAGAATAGGGCAGGCAAAAACAACATTCAGAAAAATGAAAAATATTGTGTAATATTTCCTTGTCACTAGAGGTGAGGAAGAGAGTTCTGCAGTGCTATATAATTCCTATACAACATATGGATGCGAGTCTTGGACAATAAACAAACTGGAAAGCGGGAAATTAGAGGCAATAGAGATTTGGTTCTATAGAAGAATGCTGAGAATACCATGGGCTGCCAGAAAAATTAATGCGAAACGGACCTTAATCAATAATATAAAATAGAGACAATCTTCATTTTTTGGCCACTTCATGAGACAGGGAGGTTTGAAGAACATAGTCGCAACAGGCAAGATTGAAGGCAACAGAGACAGAGGGCGACAACGTGAGAAAATATTCGACATTTTGACAACCTGGCACGGCAGGGAAACAACAACGACCTTGATACATAATACTGGAGACAGAGAGCTGTGGAGAACCATTATCAATTACGTCAGCCGACATGACACCTGATGATGATTGTGTCCTTAATGTGCATACCCGTTTAACAACTTCCTCTGCCCCGCCAAGCCGATTCACCCTCTTTAATCCGTTTCATTTGATATTCTCAATATCAAAATGTTGTGAATGATATACCCACTACACGTCACGTACAAGCTAACAATATCCACAAATATCATTTTTTTCACGATTTCAGAAACAAAAGGAAAATTCGAGTCACAATAGGTGAATACGACACAACAGAAGATGATGGAACCGAACAAGTTTTTGACATTGACGTCGAAGATGGAGTGTCCATACATCCAGACTTTGACTTCTACACAAAAGGTCAGTATGATTTTGTTTTTCTTTCTGTTAATTTTGTTAAACCTATGTTATCAAACTCCCGCTGGATCTCTCTTGTGGCAGAACATTAGTGTTGCCATTCACGTTTTAGAAATAATCCTAGATAGCCGTGTAAAAAAAACAACAACCCAGCCTATACAATTTAATATAAGTAAGGTTAATCAGGGCCCTAGTGAATCTATCTATCTATCCACTTATCTAATCCCCCCATCCATCCATCTAATCAGTCAGCTAGCCTCTCTGCCTGTCGCTGTCCATCTAATTATATCTACTGCCATTTTGACTAAAGTGTCGTGGGAAGTTTTGTCTGTTTTTGGCCATTTTGGTCCCATTGAACATATTCAACCGATATCTCTTTAAGGTTTCTTTGATGTCCCCACTCACCTAGTTATAGGTCTTCATCGTGACTTGTAACCCGATCTTCTTCTGATGTATGCATGAAGGGCTGATTGCGCTGGTTCCATTCTCATGACTTGGCCAAACCACTTAGTTTGCTGTCTCTTGATGTTATAATGTTAGCGAATAGATAGATGTTATACTTGACTTGAGGTGTTAGCGAATAGATAGATGTTATACTTGACTTGAGGTGGTCTTTATTTCTTTCCTGAAATCTTCATTTCTCCGTGGATCTTTTCTTGAGACATTTATAGCTTTCCTCAAACATCTCATTTCACACACTGTTATTTTTTTTCGCTAGTATCTTTGTCAGGAGCCGTGTTTGACATTGGTAACACAGACAACAACTTTGGAAATTACTATCAAAATATAGGGTTCCACAACATCTAATCAACTTGTGTAGAAGTAGTTTCCATGGGACTATTGGTGAGCTTTTTTTTAAAAAAAAGGTTTAATTGTGGAGATTATTTACCTGTATTTCGTCTAAATTCCTAGATTTTTCTTTAAAAAATAAACGAGATTAATTAAGACGAATAGTGGCCAAAATAACCCCAGACGACAGCCCAAAACTCAAGATCTTGTGAAAAACCCAGCTGTGGCATGGCTGATACGAGCCGGTCCTGATTGATCATCTAAATTTGCAAACAGGATGTAGTAGTGTTAACGAAGATTCCTTGTTATTGTTTAATATGCACGCATGATCCAACACATCTGACGTTGGCAGTGTCTGTTAATTCTCATCATAAATTGAAATAGCCTATCTTAGTCAGATTCAGCTTGGAATACATGAAAAGAAGGGAGCCGCGTTAGCGCACTGGACCGCATATGAGTGGTCCTGGGTTCATTCCCCAGCTGAGGCGGAAATGTTTTCAGATCGCAACGGCTCCCAGGTCGACCCAGCCTTAAATGGGTACCGGATTAAACCGGGAAGTAAAGACTGCGAGGGAGAGGAGATGGCTACCGCCCTCATTTGCAGAGCCTGTGAAATGTGAGATCGCTAACATCTCACACCCCTACGGCATTAATAAATGCTATGGGTTACTTTACTTTTTTTACATGAAAAGATGCATGTAATCTGATTGTTTGACTGGACGGATGATGACTACTGAGGCGGTTGACCCTATTAGGTCGCACTGGTAACAGTTCGCATATTGCACGTAGTACTCCTAAAAGATACTCGGCACAACCTTTCTACAGATACAGTAGGCACATGCAAAACTTCGGTTTGGTTGAGTAAACATCCATCTCGATGTTTCCATTTCCAGCTTGTGGAAGTGAGTCCGGGTTTCATCCCCAAGATAATTTCTTAACAGGAAACCTTCATCTTCAAAGTGTTGCGAAATTTCTTGAAAGACATCCGTTCATCATTGCTTCAGTTCTGAAATAAACTGTCGTGGCACCGAATTTGTGGTACCGTAGAACATGATGGATGATTAGGCACGCTGAACCTTGACTGACATCTAGATGTGCGACCTGTCACTGACAGTCAGTTTTTCTTATGATGCACCCAACGACTGAAATCAACCTCGGGGGGTTACGACCAGTGTACCTAACCCGATCGTGAACAGTCTCTGATAGAACTGTATATACATTTTCTACACCATTCATACATTTGCTGGATTGACAAACACGAACCCACATAGTGGAGCTTCATTTCCCGATGAATTCCTATAGGTTTCACTTCACTGATTACAAAAACGGCTTTATAAATGTCCCTTTGTGGTGCATATCTTTTCTTCGTTTGTAGAACATGTCTACACATCAAGTAATTTTGTTGTGAAGACGTTATCTAGTCGTGCTGGGGTGCTCTCGGCCTAGTATCTCCAACTTCAGCACCAGTGCTTGTTTAGGAAGGGCCAAAGTCCTTCTTGATATCAGGAATGGCCTGACCAACAATCTTAGTTTCCAGTCTATGTTGGCTGGAGTAAGCCCCCATCTTTTACTTCAAGGAGTTGGGTTGGATAATGTGGTACATATAAAAACATCAATATTGAGTTAGCCATCTTTAAACTGCCCTGCCCTTATGATGTCAGATTGCTCATCTGCATCATGATGGCACGTGCAGGCAGGGATGTAGATACATCTTCGACAAAGGGAGGATTTACCTGAAAAAAGGGTAATTTGTTCAGTGATTTCTTTTTTTTAGTGGGTAGATTTGTTCTAATGTGTAGTGTTCTTGTTTTTGTGAACTTATTATTTGGAAATTCATCAAAGGGGCTGGATATTATCAGCTTTTTAGTTTGCCAATTTGTGTTAAATGTATTAGTCTGTAGAATGTAAATGTCTGATTTCCTCATCTATGGGCTTGCGTGAAGGACACTCTTGACAACCATAACAAATTTGACAGACGTTTACAAGACAATGCCATGGTTTATCTCATTTATATCCCACTTGAAGGTTTTTATTTGAAGAACCCACATATATGGGTGTCTTTTTAGTTTGTTAATCCTCAATAACAGTTGCACTTTATTTTGATAATTTCAGTTAACGACGTTGCTGTCCTGACCTTGACTAGTCCAAATCGTATAGATTTCAGTGAAATTTGTGCAACTCCGATTTGTTTAGACCGTACTTACAATATCACATCTGGTCAGCAATGTACAATTGCTGGCTGGGGAGCAACATCAGGTAACGTAATGTGTAGGAAGTGTTTCCTAAATTTAGTATTTGTAACTAAATTACTGCAGTCTGCTGGTTTGATTCTCTAGGATAAAACTAAATTCAGTATTTGTAACTAAATTACTGCAGTCTGCTGGTTTGATTCTCTAGGATAAAACTAAATTCAGTATTTGTAAGTAAATTACTGCAGTCTGCTGATTTGATTCTCTAGGATAAAACTAAATTCAGTATTTGTAAGTAAATAACTGCAGTCTGCTGATTTGATTCTCTAGGATAAAACTAAATTCAGTATTTGTAAGTAAATTACTGCAGTCTGCTGATTTGATTCTCTAGGATAAAACTAAATTCAGTATTTGTAACTAAATTACTGCAGTCTGCTGGTTTGATTCTCTAGACATTTATTTCAATTTTAATATTGTGAACATTTCTTCTTCTTCAGCATTCATTCTCAAACTCCTACTGGATCTCTTTTGTAGCAGGACCATGATCCATTCTAGATTTCCAGCAGGATGTAGTCCAGAGAATGGCAATGTGATGTCGCCATTTTACAAATGACCAGACACATCTGTCTTTGGCAGATTGTGGATATTTATAATTTTTTTTGAAGTCATAAGAATTATAAAAAAATATCTAGGTCTATATTAGTTATATCATGAGAATTATATTACAAAAATATGTAAAATTGTTTTGATATGAAAATTATATTTTAATTCAGAATTATGATTATTAATATAATGACAATTATATTATAAACAGAATTACAATTTTTCTTAAAATCATAATTAATTGTTATAACAGAATACGCTATTGAAGGTTTTCACTGTATTGTATTTGCTATAACAGAATGTGCTATAGAGGTATTTCACTGTATTATATTTGCTATAACAGAATGCGCTATAGAGGTATTTCACTGTATTGTATTTGCTATAACAGAATGTGCTATAGAGGGATTTCACTGTATTATATTTGCTATAACAGAATGCGCTATAGAGGTATTTCACTGTATTGTATTTGCTATAACAGAATGTGCTATAGAGGGATTTCACTGTATTGTATTTGCTATAACAGAATGTGCTATAGAGGGATTTCACTGTATTATATTTGCTATAACAGAATGTGCTATAGAGGGATTTCACTGTATTATATTTGCTATAACAGAATGTGCTATAGAGGGATTTTACTGTATTATATTTCTGTTTTTGTTAAAATCATGATTATATTTTTTTTTAAATTGACAATTTCAGAATCTGCCACATCTGCGTCAACAACTTTGCAAGAAGCATCACTTCCAACATTTCATGGCACAGAGTGCACATCTGTATTTCCAAATGCTGGTGCCGGATATTTCAGTGATCCATCTAAACAGTTGTGTGCTGGGCAGCCTAATGTTGGAGGTGTAGATACATGTAATGTAAGTAAATGTCGTATGTTGGACAACTGAATATTGGACACGTATGTTTTGTGAGTCCGGATCTGTGACAAAGTGGTACAGAGCTCACCTGTGATGGCCAAAGTACTGTGTTCGATCCCCGCCAGAGGCAATTGTGCATCGGGACCGTTCAGAAAGCAATGGCAAACTACTTAATGTATTTATATTGCCTAGAAAATCACCACAGCCAACAAAAGCTGGGTCCTGAATAGGATATGCTACCAATTTTTTTAATGATAAGTAAGTGAATTTCATATGTTGGACAACTGAATATTGGACACGTATGTTATGTTGGGCATGTCCTATGTGCAGACATCAACAGAATACATCACCAATCTCTTTAATGGATACCTACAGGCAAAAGAGCAAGGGGTAGACCAAAAGAAACACTCAGAAGAACAATACTTAGAGAAAGTAAAAACCAATATTCATACTATTCAAGAACTGCACAGAATAGCTTTGAACAGACAGAATTGGAGAGATCTGACCTCTGCCCTATGCGCTAACTTCAGCGCAAAAGGAAAATGAATGAATGTTATGTAAGTAAATGTCATATGTTGGACAATTGAATATTGGACAAGTATGTTATGTCATTAAATGTCATATGTTGGACAATTGAATAATGGACAAGTATGTTATGTCATTAAATGTCATATGTTGGACAATTGAATATTGGACAAGTATGTTATGTCATTAAATGTCATATGTTGGACAATTGAATAATGGACAAGTATGTTATGTCATTAAATGTCATATGTTGGACAATTGAATATTGGACAAGTATGTTATGTCATTAAATGTCATATGTTGGACAATTGAATAATGGACAAGTATGTTATGTAAGTAAATGTCATACCAGTATGTTGGACAATTGAATAATGGATCAGAACACTTCCGCGCTACACAGAACTAAAAAACAATCATGACAAATTTTTAATGCCAAAGTTGAACAGAAAGATAGAGTAATTCAGAAATAATAAAATAATAGTATTGACTGTAACCAATTATTCTCTTGCTCAACAGGGAGACTCGGGCGGACCCTTGATGTGTCTCAACAAAGACACATCAAGATGGATGGCTGCAGGTATTGTATCATATGGTGAAGGCTGTGGAGGAGCAGACAATCCTGGTGTTTACGCAGACACATCATCTTACTATGATTGGATACAAGAACAGATCGCAAATTGATGACATACACATTTCTCAAAACCAGATTTCATATTATGTAGATAATAGATAGTTCATGTCATCCTGATTTGTTTTATTTATACCAGCAGACAACCTGGCACATTCAGCAGGGAAAGATACACAATATAGAAACAGTTTCACCAAAGCTTTCTGGTTTTGTTTTATTATTTGGTTTTAAAAATTACTTGGAAAAGAGATTTTCATTTTACTCAAGATTACCCATGTGCACCAACCCCTCACACCAGAGCAGCATGCTGTCTGTCTAGAATATTTCCCAGAGCAGCATGCTGTCTGTCTAGAATATTTCCCAGAGCAGCATGCTGTCTAGAATATTTCCCAGAGCAGCATGCTGTTTGTCCAGAATATTTCCCAGAGCAGCATGCTGTTTGTCCAGAATATTTCCCAGAGCAGCATGCTGTTTGTCCAGAATATTTCCCAGAGCAGCATGCTGTCTGTCTAGAATATTTCCCAGAGCAGCATGCTGTTTGTCCAGAATATTTCCCAGAGCAGCATGCTGTTTGTTCAGAATATTTCCCAGAGCAGCATGCTGTTTGTCTAGAATATTTCCCAGAGCAGCATGCTGTATGTCTAGAATATTTCCCAGAGCAGCATGCTGTTTGTCCAGAATATTTCCCAGAGCAGCATGCTGTTTGTCTAGAATATTTCCCAGAGCAGCATGCTGTTTGTCTAGAGTTTGCACGAGGATGTATGAACAAATACACTTGTAAACTGAATGTCACAGCCTGATTTGAAACCCACAACTTTGTGGACACACAGCAAGTGGTTTAATAGCATGACCACAGATATATCCTCATGTTGTTTCAAAAGAGAGACACTCCTATTTTCAACAAAAAATACACAAGCCTTTGTGGGAATTGAACCAACTTTCATCTTAAATCACACATTCTCCATGGTACCACAACACAAGTGAAAAGATGAAACATTGACAACACAAGTGAGGGTGAACAGATGAAATATTGACAACAAAAATGATGGAGAACATATGAAACATTGACTACACAAGCGAGGTTGAACATATGAAACATTGACTACACAAGCGAGGTTGAACATATGAAACATTGACTACACAAGCAAGGTTGAACATATGAAACATTGACTACACAAGCAAGGTTGAACATATTGACTGAAGCTATTGGTGCTGTAACCTGATATCTGACTGAAGCTATTCGTGCTGTAACCTGATATCTGACCGAAGCTATTGGTGCTGTAACCTGATATCTGACTGAAGCTATTGGTGCTGTAACCTGATATCTGACTGAAGCTATTGGTGCTGTAACCTGATATCTGAAGCTATTGGTGCTGTAACCTGATATCTGACTGAAGAACAATGAAGAAGAAGACAAGAAAGTAGGGTACCCTGGGTTCGTGAGCTGCGAATGGACATTGCTAGTGAGCAAGTGTGGCAAGTGACACTAGTCAGACAGTTTCTGATCAACCACGGACTAGGCAGCGGAGCACTTATGGGAAAACCGTGTGCTATGGCGCTGGTTCATAACTCATTTTACCATGGCCATATTCCTTTTAAAAAATCTAGCTAATAAAAATATGTGCAGAACAAGATCACAAAATGTATGACAAATTTTTAAAAAGTACATTAAACAAATATTTATGATACATAAAAATAAACTCAACTCAAACTTCCGTTATTCACTAAAAAAAAAAATTAACATTCAGTCAACTATAAAATTAATGTCTGTTAATCAACAGAAAAATTAATCAACTTTCTTCTTTCGTTCGCTTGTTGTAACAGGACTAAAAATAATCTACTTTACGAGTCAGCTCTTGAGATTTGCGTTACTGCTAGCTGAATTTTGGTTTTTATATTGTTGACTTTCTCCAATATACTTTTAGACTTCTTGAGATCCGAGTATAAAATCTGGGAATTAAAAGATAGGCAAAAACTAAGGTTACTATTTTAATCTCGCAGAAAATATAACCAAATCAGAATCATTTACAAGCAATATTTCAAATATTTGGTCAATCTCACAGACAAACTGAATGCTGACCCTATATATCCTAACAAGATCAGTCTCACAGACAAACTGAATGATGACCAGATATGTCCTAACAAGATCAGTCTCACAGACAAACTGATGCTGACCAGATATGTCCTAACAAGATCAGTCAAACTGAATGATGACCAGATATGTCCTAACAAGATCAGTCTCACAGACAAGCTGATGCTGACCAGATATGTCCTAACAAGATCAGTCTTACAGACAAACTGAATGATGACCAGATATGTCCTAACAAGATCAGTCTTACAGACAAACTGAATGATGACCAGATATGTCCTAACAAGATCAGTCTTACAGACAAACTGAATGATGACCAGATATGTCCTAACAAGATCAGTCTCACAGACAAACTGAATGATGACCAGATATGTCCTAACAAGATCAGTCTCACAGACAAACTGATGATGACCAGATATGTCCTAACAAAATCAGTCTCACAGACAAACTGATGATGACCAGATATGTCCTAACAAGATCAGTCTCACAGACAAACTGAATGATGACCAGATATGTCCTAACAAGATCAGTCTTACAGACAAACTGAATGATGACCAGATATGTCCTAACAAGATCAGTCTCACAGACAAACTGATGATGACCAGATATGTCCTAACAAGATCAGTCTTACAGACAAACTGAATGATGACCAGATATGTCCTAACAAGATCAGTCTCACAGACAAACTGATGATGACCAGATATGTCCTAACAAGATCAGTCTCACAGACAAACTGATGATGACCAGATATGTCCTAACAAGATCAGTCTCACAGACAAGCTGATGCTGACCAGATATGTCCTAATAAGATCAGTCTCACACACACAAACATCTTCTTCAGCATTCATTCTCAAACTCCCACTGGATCTCTCTTGTAGCAGGACAATAGTTATATTAGATCTGCAGCAGGATGCAGTCCAAAGAATGGAAATGTGTTTTGTCGCCTCTGTTTTTGTGCCAATGGCCTGACCCATCCATCTTCAGCACATACATAAAGAATAATGACAGAACAGACATACAAATATAAAAAAATCAACTAAATATTGTTTCAAATAATGTTCAAAACCAAAAAATAATGTACTACAATCAGGAAAAAAACACATTTCCCTTAAAATATTTATATTGATTACGTATATCAATATTTTTTAGCTTAAGTTAGCAGACACAGAAAAGTAGAAAATGAACTTTGCTTCAGAAGATCTGAAAAAGGGAATGTACTCTTTCTAGAGACAAGATAAAGCCTATTAAACATAACAGGAAATACTCATTTACCTGAACAGGGACATATCCGATATGTTTGGAGTGTCTTGCAGTCATAATGTAGGACCCAACTGGGGACTGGTTTGGATGTAATGTTGCAGAGAATGGTACAAGTTGAACTGCAAGTCTGCAAGAATTTGGTATGTTAGTCAATATGATCTGCCAAGTTGTCAGATTTAAATCTTATAATTTCATACATCCCAAGCATACATTAACCTTTAGCATGGCTTTGTTGAGTGTACTCAACCGTTGCTATGCGTTCATTTAGTGATGTGGGATCAAATCATAGCTAGCTATTCTATTGTACTTCCTTTTCCCGCATTGTGTTTACAAAAGAGAAGAATATCGGACAAGCAATTTTAAAATTCTAACCAGCTGTCCCAAGCAGCGCGAACCTGGTTATAAGCCCTTCATTTTCTGTAAAATTATTATGGATTGTGATAAGGAATTCTTGGAAATTACATTTGTTTTCAAAATAGATATAGTAACATGTTGGTTTCGTTATGGAATGACATCTGACAAGTATGTACCTAATATATTGACATGGACTACAGACAACACTAGGTCTAGGTCTTTAGAACAATGGAGTTGACAGAGCGTCATCTAAATTTTTTGTTTGTTTCCCCAGAAGATTATGTTAGTTTGGTTATGAAACAACATAAATACAATATATTTTGGTGTGTAAAAGAATGTTATCAGGGTTGCCACATCGGACAATGGTGAATAATGTAAAAATAATGTTTGATTAAATATTTTCCATCCCCTTTTCCATCTTCACAACTTTCTCAAACACGCACAAAGAAAACGTACACCAATATATGCAGTATTCACTTCTTTGTTTACCTGTACAAAATTAAGTAAAAATATCTAAAAACAAAAAATGTTATTGCATTTTTCAATCACCAACCAAAAATAATGCAAATTGTAAAAAATAAATCCAGTGGCAAGGGGGGAAATTACTTAATTTTTTAGTTGTTGAAGATTAATTTCTTGGAGATATAAATTAACACATTTATAAAACTAAATAACAAATAAATAATAAACTTAATACAACTATTATTTTAAATTATGTTATAAATCTCTGATATAACCAGGTTGGACTAACATCTGCGGTTGAAATAAGTGTATGTCACTAACAGAGGTACCATACTTTTCGTTAAAACAAAACCATCCTAAGAATAAATTGTTTAATCTATATATTCTCTGTGGAACACTTATATATAATCTAAGTGGAACACTTATATATAATCTATGTATTCTCTGTGGAACACTTATATATAATCTATGTATTCTCTTCGGGTATACATCTTTCCCTGTGTGTGCTAGAGCAATGCCTGTTTTACAATTATTTCCATTGGTTTCCTTAATGTATGATCTATCGATCTACAGTGCCATTTCTTTTACTCCTTTCTCCACAAGTGTGTGTTCAGTTTTTTTATACGAGTTTCTCTTTATGATCCTGTCACCATTTCTATAATTACTCCTCCACTGGAGCTTGTTCAATATTTGTTTGAGTTCCTCGTTGATGATGTCATCCTACCATTTCTTCCTTCACTGGAGCTTGTTCAATATTTGTTTGAGTTCCTCGTTGATGATGTCATCCTACCATTTATTCCTTTCACTGGAACTTGTTCAGTTCTTTGCGCGAGTTCCGCATTGATGACACTATAATACCATTTCACACCTTCTATTTTGATCAAGTAAAAAGATAGTACTTCTAATGGTGAAGTAAGCTTTTTTCTAATGTAGAGGTGTTGAAAGAGTCAAATGCGAAATGGACCTTAATCTACAATATAAGAATTTTTGGCCACTTCATGAGACAGGCAGGTTTAGAAAACATAGTCACAACAAGCAAAATTGAAGGCAACAGAGACAGAGGGCGCAACATGAGAAAATATTAGCTTGACAGCCTGGCATGGCAAAAAACAACAACGACCTTGATACATAATACTGTGGACAGAGAGCTGTGGAGAGTCATGACCGCCTACGCCAACCGGCATGGCACCTGATGATGATGACGAAGCTCTTTTCAACAGCAGTCGTTAGTCAAATTTGGTTATATCAGAGTTGTATGTTATTAAAACATATTGGAGATCACAGTTCAGGTAATCAAGATACCATTCGACTAGAGCTAAACCTTCTATTCTACAATAACATCCATAATGAAGTTTGATAGTTTCTGGCTGTCTCGTTTGTGTTGCTCATCAGTTTTAGATAAAAGATAGGAATGATAACAACTCCCCTCCCCCACTCAAAACATTATATAAAGTAAAAGATAAACTCACTTGTAAACTTTTTCATTCTTCTCTGTAATCAGATGCAGAGGTCTGACACTCCCTGAACTATCAGCACACATCACAGCATCTAAATATGAGAAACATACAAGTACCACACATCACAGCATCTAAATATGAGAAACATACAAGTACCACACATCACAGAATCTAAATATGAGAATCACACAAGTACCACACATCACAGAATCTAAATATGAGTAACACAGAAGTGCCACACATCACAGCATCTAAATATGAGAAACACAGAAGTGCCACACATCACAGCATCTAAATATGAGAAACACACAAGTACCACACATCACAGAATCTAAATATGAGAAACACAGAAGTGCCACACATCACAGCATCTAATTACGAGAAACAAAAAAGTGTCACACATCACAGAATCTAAATATGAGAAACACAGAAGTGCCACACATCACAGCATCTAAATATGAGAAACACAAAAGTGTCACACATCACAGCATCTAAATGAGAAACACAGAAGTGCCACACATCACAGCATCTAAATATGAGAAACACACAAGTACCACACATCACAGAATCTAAATATGAGAAACACAAAAGTGTCACACATCACAGAATCTAAATATGAGAAACACAAATGGGCCACACATCACAGAATCTAAATATGAGAAACACAAAAGTGTCACACATCACAGAATCTAAATATGAGAAACACAGAAGTGCCACACATCACAGCATCTAAATATGAGAAACACACAAGTACCACACATCACAGAATCTAAATATGAGAAACACAAAAGTGTCACACATCACAGAATCTAAATATGAGAAACACAAAAGTGTCACACATCACAGAATCTAAATATGAGAAACACAAAAGTGTCACACATCACAGCATCTAAATATGAGAAACACAAATGGGCCACACATCACATCATCTAAATATGAGAAACACAAAAGTGTCACACATCACAGCATCTAAACATGAGAACGCAATAGTGCAAGAAAATAACTGATCTCAGGCAAGTATCTTGGACTATGTTACTGTTTATTTATTAAACCAATCTCAGGCAAGTATCTTGGACTATGTTACTGTTTATTTATTAAACCAATCTCAGGCAAGTATCTCGGAAAACTGAATTACTATAACAAGTTGTATCACTATATCTGGTTGTATCCCTACTATCACAAGTTGTATCACTATATCTGGTTGTATCCCTACTATCACAAGTTGTATCACTATCTCTGGTTGTATCCCTACTATCACAAGTTGTATCACTATCTCTGGTTGTATCCCTACTATCACAAGTTGTATCACTATCTCTGGTTGTATCCCTACTATCACAAGTTGTATCACTATCTCTGGTTGTATCCCTACTATCACAAGTTGTATCACTATCTCTGGTTGTATCCCTACTATCACAAGTTGTATCACTATCTCTGGTTGTATCCCTACTATCACAAGTTGTATCACTATCTCTGGTTGTATCCCTACTATCACAAGTTGTATCACTATCTCTGGTTGTATCCCTACTATCACAAGTTGTATCACTATCTCTGGTTGTATCCCTACTATCACAAGTTGTATCACTATCTCTGGTTGTATCCCTACTATCACAAGTTGTATCACTATCTCTGGTTGTATCCCTACTATCACAAGTTGTATCACTATCTCTGGTTGTATCCCTACTATCACAAGTTGTATCACTATCTCTGGTTGTATCCCTACTATCACAAGTTGTATCACTATCTCTGGTTGTATCCCTACTATCACAAGTTGTATCACTATCTCTGGTTGTATCCCTACTATCACAAGTTGTATCACTATCTCTGGTTGTATCCCTACTATCACAAGTTGTATCACTATCTCTGGTTGTATCCCTACTATCACAAGTTGTATCACTATCTCTGGTTGTATCCCTACTATCACAAGTTGTATCACTATCTCTGGTTGTATCCCTACTATCACAAGTTGTATCACTATCTCTGGTTGTATCCCTACTATCACAAGTTGTATCACTATCTCTGGTTGTATCCCTACTATCACAAGTTGTATCACTATCTCTGGTTGTATCCCTACTATCACAAGTTGTATCACTATCTCTGGTTGTATCCCTACTATCACAAGTTGTATCACTATCTCTGGTTGTATCCCTACTATCACAAGTTGTATCACTATCTCTGGTTGTATCCCTACTATCACAAGTTGTATCACTATCTCTGGTTGTATCCCTACTATCACAAGTTGTATCACTATCTCTGGTTGTATCCCTACTATCACAAGTTGTATCACTATCTCTGGTTGTATCCCTACTATCACAAGTTGTATCACTATCTCTGGTTGTATCCCTACTATCACAAGTTGTATCACTATCTCTGGTTGTATCCCTACTATAACAAGTTGTATCACTATCTCTGGTTGTATCCCTACTATAACAAGTTGTATCACTGTCACTGGTTGTATCCCTACTATCACAAGTTGTATCACTGTCACTGGTTGTATCCCTACTATAACAAGTTGTATCACTATCTCTGGTTGTATCCCTACTATAACAAGTTGTATCACTGTCACTGGTTGTATCCCTACTATCACAAGTTGTATCACTGTCACTGGTTGTATCACACAATGGTTGAATCACTATCTCTTCTTCTTCTGCATTCGTTCTCAAACTCCTGCAGATTATCAGGATGTAGTCTGGAATATGTTGTGTCATGGTTTACAGCATTGCTGCGATATATGCGTCTTTCGGCCTGACACATCCAACTTCAGCATGGCTTTGTATCTGGTTGTATCACAGCTACAACCTTATTATCTACTCTAGCCACTAATGTCATAGAAAGAATGAATATTTCTATGTGCACTCTTAAAATCAGTAAAAAAAACAAACACCTGTAAGCACTATTCAGCTATAAAACTGCCATGGTTCCTGCCATCGCCTTTATTGTTATAACACCAGTGGCCACACACAAAAATTACACTCTTAACCAATGCACCTCTTTCACAAAAATACTACCCTCATAATCTACGCACCTCTCTTCACACGGAAATATTAATGCCCATGCACCCCACTTGTGCTGATCCATCGACCCATATAAGGAGACAATATTTTCATATGAGGCACTGGACTATCACCTCCCCCCCCCTCCAAGCAAGCAATATGACCACCCAAATTCTCAAATGGAAGTTGTAAATCTGAAAGACACACCTCAATCCTCTCGACCTATAAATCAGTTACCTAGAAAAACTACAAACAAAAACATACTTTCCCACTCGCCTAGACATACCAATCAGTTACCTAGCAAAATCTCCCTAGTACAGTGGTTAAGCTGTTAACCCTGTGTTCAAGAGGTCACAAGTTTGAATCCGGCTTGTGTTGGCTTGTTTACAAGGTAGATTTTTTCTGAGATCCCTGTGGATTATCACTTGAAGCTATGGAGTTACGTGCTATGAGTTGTTCTCTCTGCAGGCGGCGTGCCACTTCGCTGAGTGGCGCAGTAGATATGGGAAACCGAGTACAGTGAAGTCAAACCTCTACAACTTTTAAACCCTTTTTTAATCAGTTACCTAGAAAGACTACAAACTAATATACACCCCCTTTAATATATTTGTGAGATGTAAGACTTGTATGACAACAGCTACCCCCATTGAGGCAATTCCTTGAAGTGGAGACAGGGCTTAGGCCAACCAACAGAGGATGAAAACAAAGATTTGTTGGGCCATCCCTGACATCGATCAGGACTACTATCCTGCCCAAGCAATCCCTGATGCTGAAGTCAGAGACACCAGGCTGAGAGGCATACAAGCAACCATGGTATCACTAAATAATAACAGAACACACTCACCAGCTGCTATACCTCCCTTCAGTGTTTGCCTCATTCTGGTGTATGTTTCTAGGTCCACAAACTTCCTGAGTACGTTAACAAACTCAGCATTCATAGCTTCATCACTGCAGCCTGTCCATCGTGGCTGTTCAGAAAAATAAGTTCATGGTAAAATCAAGATCAATAGAGCACTAGAGAACAACTGACATAAGTGTGTTAGACAAGATTGACACAATGTTAGACAAGATCGACACAAGTGTGCAAGACAAGATGTCATAAGTGTGTTAGACAAGATGTCATAAGTGTGTAAGACAAGATGTCATAAGTGTGTTAGACAAGATCGACACAAGTGTGCAAGACAAGATGTCATAAGTGTGTTAGACAAGATCGACACAAGTGTGCAAGACAAGATGTCATAAGTGTGTTAGACAAGATCGACACAAGTGTGCAAGACAAGATGTCATAAGTGTGTTAGACAAGATGTCATAAGTGTGTAAGACAAGATGTCATAAGTGTGTTAGACAAGATCGACACAAGTGTGCAAGACAAGATGTCATAAGTGTGTTAGACAAGATTGACACAAGTATCAGAATGAAGGTAAGGAATATAGAGTGATGGGGAAGAGTAAAGTTGAAAAGAGCAGAATGAAGTGAAGCTTGAATGTTCAATAGAATGAAGTGAAGCATGAATGTTCAATAGAATGAAGTGAAGCATGAATGTTCAATAGAATTAAGTGAAGCGTGAATGTTCAATAGAATGAAGTGAAGCATGAATGTTCAATAGAATGAAGGTAAAGAGAGTGGACTGCACATGTGGGGCTCAAATGTGACTGTCCTGGTCAGCAGGAGTCAGGGGCAATGAAAGAGCTGACACGGTAGTGGGTAAAGCTATAATGGATGGCATAGTGACGAGAAGAGACATGGCTAAAATAATTAGAGCAGTCATGGATACACTATAAAATAATGAAGAGGATGCTGAAAAAAGACAATGTGCATATTCAGAGAATTATACAAATGGGAGTAACCAGGGTAGGAAGTGCGTCTTCACTGGGAAAGACCAGAACTCACAACTGACTGGTTTACCAAGTTTATATACTTTTAGATGGTTAATGGAATGGCAAATAGAGCATTTATGGGAATGCACATTCTGCGATAATGCTGGTTCCCAATCAAGAATAACATGTGGGACAAAAGAGAAGCAAATAATAACTACATCTGATAAGACTGTGCCACAGAAAGACTTAGGCATGGTTAAGAGCCACCACAAGATCTGATAAGACTGTGCCACAGAAAGACTTAGACATGGTTGAGAGTCATCGCAAGAGCTGATAAGACTGTGCCACAGATAGACTTAGACATGGTTGAGAGTCACCACAAGATCTGATAAGGTCATCGCAAGAGCTATGCTCATAAGTCTATACAGGAAGGTGGGCCGCCTCCATGAATTCAGTCGTCAGCAGGAGGTCCTCACAGTTGCCCCACAGCTTCACCTTCAGATCTGTCTCTTGGGGCCATATTTTAGTTCTCACGTCATCAAAGAGTGGGCATGTCTGCAGAATATGTTCTGGAGTCTGGGGACCCTTTTGACATGGGCATTGGTCAGCTTTAATTTTGTGGAGATGTGCTTGTAGTCTGCAGTGTCCTGTGCAAAGTCTAAAAATTGTGGTTTGTTGTGACCTGTTTAGCTTTAGAATAGGGTCCTGTGGAAAATTACTGCCTGTTCTCTGACTCCATGTATGTTTGTATTTTCCTTTGATGAGGGTTTTTGCTTCAGTCAGTGATATTCTGTGCTGGAATTGTTCCTTTTTTGCACCTGCTTTTGCCAGTCTGTCCGCTCCTTCATTTCCTGCTATTCCACAGTGTGCAGGGATCCACTGCAGCACAACTTTATTGTTGGCAGACATTTGATTTAGAAGTTCTACAGTTGTTTTTGTTAGGAGATCTTTAGGTTCCTTTTGGATGGTTTGGAGTACTGATATGCAGTCACACAAGAAGACTATGTTAGCTCCTTTGAGCCTCCGTTCCTCTACAGCCTTTGATGCTTCCAAGATTGCTTGTAGCTCTGCCCTGTAATTTGTTGATAATTTGCCAGTAGCGATTGAGAGTTCTAGTTTTGGGGTGTTTGGTATGAGTATTAGTATCCCAGCTCCTCCTTTCTTTACTGCACCCTCTGATGATCCATCTGTGAAGACATGAATCCACTGTGAGGTAGGGTATTGGGTGTCTAGGTGATCAAGTGTTTTTGCCATAAGGGCAGTAGGGGTTTCCATAGTTTTGCTCTCAATGCCTAGTATTGTAAGTTTTGCAGTATATATGGGTGAAGTGTTTGTGATGTTGCAATATGCTTCTAGCTGTTCCCATTCATCCGGATTGTTGCTGGTTACTTCTTTATTGGCTTTCATAAGTTTTTTTGATAGGTGATTGAAGCTTGGTCTTTTCAGTCTGTTTTTTGTTAGTTCTTTTGTTTTTTCATGCATACTGTGATGTTTCAGGCGTCTAAATTTTTCTGTCATTATTGTGATTTTCTCATCCCTGCAGTCTGTTAGGTTTTGTAATCCTGCTGTTGCTTCCATTGATGTTATAGGTGTGCTCCTTAGTCCTCTTGTTATGATTCGGAGACCTGCAGTTTGAATTTTGTCCAGCTTTTGAAGATTGGTGTTTGCTGCTGTTGCATATGTGGTCAATCCATATTCCAGAGTTGGACGAATGTGACCTACATAGACTTGTCTTATGGTTTTTATGTTGGCTCCCCAATCTGTCCCAGATAGTTTTTCATTATTTGTAGTCTGCGTGTGGCTTTATTTTCTGTCTCTTCAATGTGTGATCCCCAAGTAAGTCTTTTGTCAAATTTTGGCCCCAGGTAGACACGAGTGTTTTCTTTTGGGAGTGGGGTATTGTCAAAGTTGTGAACAAATGCAGGAGAAGTGAAAAGTGTGCACTTAGCAAGGTCAATACATGAAAGTAATCAGTACAGGAATTCATGAGTGTGTTGTGAGATAAAACAAGTGCAAGTATCTGTATACTTACATCAGTTGGATTGACAAGTTTCTCAGATAACAAAGGACCTGAGTATTCACTGATCTCATACTGAAGAGCGGTGTTGATAGAACGGAGTTTCTGTAATGAAACTTGTTTTTGATAATCGTCAACATCTGAAAGAAAAACAAGGCAAAAAATTCTCTAGCATGAAATGTGAAAAAGTACTACAACAATGTTGTTCTTCGTCCGTCGATGATGGCTAGAGCTAAACTGGGATGATGATGTCTGTGGTGTGTCCGGCTATAACTAATGAGTCCTATTCTTCTTCTTCTGCGTTCGTTTTCAAACTCCTGCAGATTAGCAGGATGTAGTCTGGAGAACGGAATGCGTTGTGTCCTGGTTTACAGCATTGCTGCGATATCTGCGCCTTTCGGCCTGACACATCCGACTTCAGCATGGCTTTGGGTCACTGACCATATATGGGAATGGGACAGCCAACTCCATAACCTCCTTAGTCGCCTTTTACGACATGCGCGGAAGGTAAACTGTTGCTATTCTTTGCTCCCCTTTCGGGCTCCGGCAACACACGGGCGTAATAAGTCCTATGTGTGCTTGGAATTTGTTACAGCACTCTAACATGTGTGGGAAGAGTCTGGAACTCTTGCCTTTCTTCTAGCATGTTCTTGTTGTGCAGCATTGTGTCTGAGGTTCTCTGAGCCACTCTTGATTCTGAAACACCAGTCAGATCTGTCTTGTGCAAGATTCTCCATGAATTTGTGTTTATGTAGAAGTGAGTCAGTTGACGTGTTAAGAGTTGGAGGAAGGGAAAGAGGAGAAAGCAGACTCGTCTGGGAGGAGGGACCACAGGAAGGGAACATATCAAATTAAATGTTAGATGTTGATAAACTGTAAAAAGCCATGTGAAGATCTATAAACTTTTTTTTAGGCAGATAAATTGTCTCAAATGGGGGATCAGACATAAAATGGTTAAAAACCATTAATTATAAGATTATATCATCATGTCTTACCAGTGAACTGGTTTACAAATTACAAGATTATAGCTTTATCATGTCTTACCAGTGAACTGGTTTACAAATTACAAGATTATATCATCATGTCTTACCAGTGAACTGGTTCACAAATTATAAGATTATAGCTTCATCATGTCTTACCAGTGAACTGGTTCACAAATTACAAGATTATATCATCATGTCTTACCAGTGAACTGGTTTACAAATTACAAGATTATATCATCATGTCTTACCAGTGAACTGGTTCACAAATTATAAGATTATAGCTTCATCATGTCTTACCAGTGAACTGGTTCACAGATTATAAAATTATAGCATCATCTTTTCTTACCAGTGAACTGGTTCACAAAATCAGGTTGTAGGAGAGATTCACCTAATTCTACCCCAAGAGATAATATAATTGTCAAGCACCATGCACAGTTGATTTTATCTGATGGACTAGCATCCTCAGTGAAAACTCTAGCAGCCAATTCTGTGAGAAATAAATAGAAACAACCAATCAGAAATGACAGTGATAAAAGTGAACATTTATTTTCAAAAACATAAAGATCAAACATACCATTTTTGCGTGCTCAATTTAATTACACCTCTGTCTGGTGCCTTTGAATCTTTCTAGATAATAAGGTGGGGTGAAATTGGTTTCACACTGCTCTTGTGTGGACCCACGGTTAGCAGATAACCAAGATCTTAAAAGTACCTCCTCATGGTGCATCCTGGAAACATGAACTCAGTTATCTTGTTATGTTCCTGACCAACACTATGTGGAATCGTGTCCATGGATGTGGAGGTTGTAGACTGAATGAGAACTGCCTGCAAAGAGACAAGAAGTACCTATGACACCTCTACGCCGACACATCTAGCAGCACTGTTGATACATAGTGATGTACGGCATTGGTGTATTTCGTCTTGGTCAGCCACAATGCAGAAACACTGGAGGGACTGCTCATGTCAGTGTCCTGATATGGGTAGATTTAGCTAGAATGTGGTGTACATAAGAGTACACATTGAATCTGGAAAAGGCAACATGCGCTAGAGGGCAGAGTTGTGTATGTGATACGATATAGTGGCAACGAAGCTACAATTGTCCAGCACGAGAACAACCAGCGGAAGTGTAGTTCATGCTTGAGAATACACAATAGCCCACATGTCCCATGACAATTGACTCCAAAGTAGGAGTCACGACTCAGGTATTGGATACCCCACCTTGAACATGCACTCCTGGGTATGAAAAAAAGCTTTGAATACAGTTCCCCATTGCACCCAGGAAAGGAATTGAACAAATGTTGGGGAGCATATTGATTGTTCAAACTTCAAACCGAAGCAGTGTTTAGACTTGGACCCTGGGGGCAACGTAGATGGGGAGCAAGTCCTCGTCTTCAAGGACATCGCAAACATACTCTAACGTGACTATCCATGTTGCCCAACATGGTTCAGAGAGAGAGAATTGGGTTCAATACCCAAGAGCACAGAGGGGAATGATGTCTTTCTTACATGAGATTTGTTCGCTGACTGTGAAGCTCCTCGTCCGAGATAGGCTACTTTAGGTGCTAAATGCAATGGTTTAGGGACAAAACACAGTCCGCACCTGGCGATGGATTGGAAGGCAGTTACAAGCGAATGAGACGAGTGCATGAGATATGCACAGGTCAAATCCCAAACCCTCGACACGTTTGCCGAAGTGGCACCTTGTCTAGGAAGGTGGACTAGCCGTGAGTCTAATTCTAATACTTCCTCTGACCCCTGACCATTTTTTTTACTTCTGGTTTTTCTGCATGTGTTTGATTTTTTGGTATAATGTTGTTATTTATTGAGTTATTGATTTCAAATTCGGAGACAAGAGATAAATGGATGCTGGATATGATTTGGAGTTGTTATGTGCTTGTGTGTGTCAGTGTTATGCTGTGTACAACCAAAATCGAGAATGTGGACAAACACACACAAAGAATTTTCCACATCAAGGTCATGCATATGCCTAGCCGAAGAAAACACGGCTACTCAAATTCCTCATCATAAATGACATCAATATTAAATATTATAAACATCTCTCTCAAACACTATACGTTGATCTACAATAACTGAAGCACTAAAGCTTTAAAATTCTTCCTTTTTGTCCATCTCAGGAAAACTAAGGAATAACCACTCTAGCACACGCTTACTATAAGAACATGATGGGAAATAACCATGGACACGACTACAAATCTTCAGAACTACAAATTGTGACTACAAATGGCTAAGTATTCTATCTCTAATTATTGTCTTGATCTCGCTAATTATTCTATTTCTAATTATAAAGGTTAAAACATTCTAATAAAATGATATTCCTGTGAATATGTTGATTTGTGACTTACATTTACTGAAGTTTAAAACATACTCACTTTTAACTATGTCAACTTCCGCTTCAGTTTTGGGCACAGCATACAGGTTGGCTATGGACATCAAAACACTATGGGCTTCCTTAGCAGTCAGTTCAGATATATAATCGGCCAAGTAATGAAGATACTTTGATACTAGGGCAGTATCATTCCATCGCAAATATGACAGAGATGTTAAAATAGAACACGTCACAGATGGAGATGTAGGGGTGGTCAGTGCCAATTGTGTTACGACTCTCTCTAAGACTTCGTTATTGTGGATGTTAAGTATAGACAATGAATACAGTAGATTATTCAGCTGAACAAAACTAAAATTGTAGATGTCTGCCATGCTTATACAGTGTAAAACTGAGTGTAGAAGAGTCTCATTCCGGTTCCGCCATTTACCTAACAATGTAAGCATACGAGCCAAATCTTTCACTTTAAAATCATTTACTAGAGTTATGGCTCTTTTTTCCAGGTTAAAAACCATGACATATGCTTTTGCACCACTCACTGCAACATCATCGGTGGGACCGACATTAATCATTGGTTGCCCTTTCTCTGCAACATGACTTCCAGTTTTGGCATTACCCGCGATCTCCTCATGGAGCACAGCGTTCTGTAGTAAATAATCTGCATCTTCGTGAATGTTTGATTGACGCTGCTGTTTGCAGATTTTTTTCATATCAAATAGATCGTCTAGTTGGTACATAAATAACATGAAATAATTTGGTGAAATCTCAAACCACCTGTGATTTATTATGGCGGTCACCAGATTGACCCTTGTTTCCGTCCGCAATGGCGTCTTGAAAGATATAGACAGAGTCTGAACAATATCTGTGATAACTTTCAACGGTAGAAATGTCACATCTTCTACGGTTTGATTCAATATTCTACAGGTTTCTTTGCGATCATCTTTTTCAGAAAGTAACATGGTCAAACATGTGTGCCTCAAGTCTACTGGAGCTCTTGGAGAGAGAACAAAATCAACTATATCTGGTAGTTTGTTGGTAACAATCTTCTCAAGGTTCACTGGCAATTTTTCATTCTGTAGTTGTTTCACTTGTCTAGCCCAGTCAGTTAGCAAATATTCACATGTTCTAGAGAAACGATTACTGTAGACTTGTATTGTATCAGATATCAATTCATCAAATATGTTTGTCTTTTGGTCTATTCCCTTCTCATTTTCTTCATGATCTTCCCTGAGAACATCAGTTTCAGAGAACGCTACATCAGGCAAAGTTTGACTCCTGTCAGATACATAGACCTAGACAGAGAAGAGTGTATATCATTGTAGTGGCACATGTAGCATTTATTCATATCTTACAAGCACATACAAATCCAGTGAGAAATTAGAGAAGTTCTGATGAAATTAGAGGAGGGATAGTGCTGATGAAATTAGAGGAGGGATAGTTCTGATGAAATTAGAGGAGGGATAGTTCTGATGAAATTAGAGATGTTCTGATGAAATTAGAGGAGGGATAGTTCTGATGAAATTAGAGGAGGGATAGTTCTGATGAAATTAGAGGAGGGATAGTTCTGATGAAATTAGAGGAGGGATAGTTCTGATGAAATTAGAGATGGGTTAGTTCTGATGAAATTAGAGGTGGGATAGTTCTGATGAAATTAGAGGAGGGATAGTTCTGAAGAAATTAGAGGAGGGATAGTTCTGATGAAATTAGAGATGGGTTAGTTCTGATGAAATTAGAGGTGGGATAGTTATGAAATTAGAGGAGGGATAGTTCTGATGAAATTAGAGGAGGGATAGTTCTGAAGAAATTAGAGATGGGTTAGTTCTGATGAAATTAGAGGTGGGATAGTTCTGATGAAATTAGAGGAGGGATAGTTCTGAAGAAATTAGAGATGGGTTAGTTCTGATGAAATTAGAGGTGGGATAATTCTGATGAAATTAGAGATTGGAGTAGTTCTGATGAAATTAGAGGTGGGTTAGTTGGTTAGTTCTGATGAAATTAGAGGTGGGTTAGTTCTGAAGAAATTAGAGGTGGGATAGTTCTGATGAAATTAGAGGTGGGATAATTCTGATGAAATTAGAGGTGGGATAATTCTGAAGAAATTAGAGATTGGAGTAGTCCTGATGAAATTAGAGGTGGGATAGTTCTGAAGAAATTAGAGGTGGGATAGTTCTGAAGAAATTAGAGATTGAAGTAGTTCTGATGAAATTAGAGGTGGGATAGTTCTGAAGAAATTAGAGATTGGAGTAGTCCTGATGAAATTAGAGGTGGGTTAGTTCTTAAGAAATTAGAGGTGGGTTAGTTCTGAATAAATTAGAGATTGTAGTAGTTCTGATGAAATTAGAGGTGGGATAGTTCTGAAGAAATTAGAGATTGGAGTAGATCAGATGAAATTAGAGGTGGGTTAGTTCTGATGAAATTAGAGATTGGAGTAGTTCAGATGAAATTAGAGATTGGAGTAGTTCAGATGAAATTAGAGGTGGGATAGTTCAGATGAAATTAGAGGTGGGATAGTTCTGATGAAATTAGAGATTGGAGTAGTTCAGATGAAATTAGAGGTGGGTTAGTTCTGATGAAATTAGAGGTGGGTTAGTTCTGAAGAAATTAGAGATTGGAGTAGTTCAGATGAAATTAGAGGTGGAATAGTTCAGATGAAATTAGAGGTGGGATAGTTCTGATGAAATTAGAGATTGGAGTAGTTCAGATGAAATTAGAGGTGGGTTAGTTCTGATGAAATTAGAGGTGGGTTAGTTCTGAAGAAATTAGAGATTGGAGTAGTTCTGATGAAATTAGAGGTTTGATAGTTCTGATGAAATTAGAGATTGGAGTAGTTCAGATAAAATTAAAGACGGGATAGTTCTGATGAAATTAGAGGTGGGATAGTTCTGAAGAAATTAGAGATTGGAGTATTTCAGATGAAATTAGAGATGGGTTAGTTCTGATGAAATTAGAGGTGGGATAGTTCTGATGAAATTAGAGATTGGAGTAGTTCAGATGAAATTAGAGGTGGGTTAGTTCTGAAGAAATTAGAGATTGGAGTATTTCAGATGAAATTAGAGATGGGTTAGTTCTGATGAAATTAGAGGTGGGATAGTTCTGATGAAATTAGAGATTGGAGTAGTTCAGATGAAATTAGAGGTGGGTTAGTTCTGAAGAAATTAGAGATTGGAGTAGTTCTGATGAAATTAGAGGTGGGATAGTTCTGATGAAATTAGAGATTGGAGTAGTTCAGATTAAATTAGAGACGGGATAGTTCTGATGAAATTAGAGATTGGAGTAGTTCAGATGAAATTAGAGGTGGGTTAGTTCTGATGAAATTAGAGGTGGGTTAGTTCTGAAGAAATTAGAGATTGGAGTAGTTCAGATGAAATTAGAGGTGGAATAGTTCAGATGAAATTAGAGGTGGGATAGTTCTGATGAAATTAGAGATTGGAGTAGTTCAGATGAAATTAGAGGTGGGTTAGTTCTGATGAAATTAGAGGTGGGTTAGTTCTGAAGAAATTAGAGATTGGAGTAGTTCTGATGAAATTAGAGGTTTGATAGTTCTGATGAAATTAGAGATTGGAGTAGTTCAGATAAAATTAAAGACGGGATAGTTCTGATGAAATTAGAGGTGGGATAGTTCTGAAGAAATTAGAGATTGGAGTATTTCAGATGAAATTAGAGATGGGTTAGTTCTGATGAAATTAGAGGTGGGATAGTTCTGATGAAATTAGAGATTGGAGTAGTTCAGATGAAATTAGAGGTGGGTTAGTTCTGAAGAAATTAGAGATTGGAGTATTTCAGATGAAATTAGAGATGGGTTAGTTCTGATGAAATTAGAGGTGGGATAGTTCTGATGAAATTAGAGATTGGAGTAGTTCAGATGAAATTAGAGGTGGGTTAGTTCTGAAGAAATTAGAGATTGGAGTAGTTCTGATGAAATTAGAGGTGGGATAGTTCTGATGAAATTAGAGATTGGAGTAGTTCAGATTAAATTAGAGACGGGATAGTTCTGATGAAATTAGAGATTGGAGTAGTTCAGATGAAATTAGAGGTGGGATAGTTCTGAAGAAATTAGAGATGGGATAGTTCTGAAGAAATTAGAGATTGTAGTAGTTCTGATGAAATTAGATAATTCTGATAAAATTAAGGATTGGATAGTTCTGATGAAACTAGGGACGGGATATTGCTGATGAAATTAGGGATTAGATAGTTTTTATGACATTAGGGATTAGATAGTTATGAAATTAGGGATTAGATAAGTCTGATGAAACTAGAGATTACAAAGGTCTGATGAAAATAGGGATTATATAGTTTTGATGAAATTAAGGATTATATAGTTGTGACCATTCCTCACAATGGCAGTACAATGTATAAATGTATACAAATGAATGGGAGACTGCAGTGTAAAACTGTTTACCAAATGGTTTGTGAATATACAAAAAAACTCAACTAGGATAAAATATATTGTTTCAGTTCTGTGCTTGTTGTCTCTATCATGATCAAGACCTGTTGTTCTAAATGTCCATTATTTTACATAAAACTGTTATTTTGACTATGTTAAATATTTCTGATATATTTACAAATGTATAAGAAAGGTCTAAAAATTCTAGAATACGCGAAAAGTAACGCACTGTAGAGAATATTTGAAGAGTAGTGCACTGTAGAGAATATGTGAAAAGCAAAATGACAGGGAATCCACCAACCTGGAATGCAAAGTCAAACTCCACCACAGGATATAGAGAACAAGAGTGACAATGGTTGTACTTTCTCATGGTACTACCAGATTATCCACTGCAACCACCATTCTTGATTCTGGGATCTTTTATTGTGGTTATAAAGAAACCCCACAAAAGTACACTACCATGCACAACAAAATGCAACTAAAGACTGGTCTACATGAGAATCACAAGTTACCATTGTTATAGGCATCTTCATGTCATAAAACACAGAAAACCTACTCCTATTGTCATATATTTCAATGATGATCATCATCGTGATGCCCTTGATATCAAGGTCACTGCCTTCAGATCCTGCACCATTGATGAGATTTAGGTAAGCTCTTGAAAATTGGTTTATTTTTTAGTTTGGTACCTTCAAGCGTTTTGGACTTAATTCCGATTACTTATTTGTTTAGATTTTGTTTTGCATGGTCCTTGTTTTATTGCTGTCCATGTTGCTTTTGGTAATAGTTTTTTCATTCCGCTCTTATTTCCCGTTCCCATTTTTAAAAAAATCCACTTCCTGACTCACATACGGTTGTCTCACAGGCATGGTTGTGTAAGAAGGGTGAATCTGTGGAAGCATCTTTAGTTCCCAAAGGGAAGCATTCCAGTGCACGAACCACAGGATTATCATGTCCAGCACTGCACACACCTCTGGGCCAACCAACTCATCATTTTCCAGTCAGATTTGTTGATCGATCTACAGTGATGGCACATCTACCCACAATCCCAGTCACCTATGGGTCTGCTACACAAGAATATAGATTCAATATCTGCTATCCCGCATCTCTTCGTTATCCATGAGCATTACGAGGTATCCGACACAAGAAAAAAGTAATCAAGACAAGATGTGACAATGATTTGTTCACAGGTGACAAGACGTCAGTTTATCCGCAACTTTCCGTAGTCGCCTCCTACGGCATGCAGGTCAAGGTTGCCACATGGATGTTGTCTGTCATAAAACAAAACAAGCTGCAATACCCTGAACTGGAGTCTTCTACACCGGAGGTGTATATTTATAGGACGTTATATTATAGGGTGTTATCACTTTTACATGACTTTCTTGTAATCTTGCGGTGTGTTGCATGTACACAAATTAATTCCTTACCAAAATCATGACACCAGATAAAAGATAGTGACTCTATTCTATGCACAATGAACTAAAATCCAAGGCCATGGTTGCCACACAGGCCCTGAGGGTACATAGAAGACAATGACTATTCTTTGCACAATGAACTAAAATCAACCCGCTGAAGATGGATGTGTTGGGCCATTGGCACAAATAAAACAGTGACACAACGCATTTCCATTCTTTGGACTACATCCTGCTGGAAATCTAGAATGGATCATGGTCCTGCTACAAGAGAGATCCAGCAGGAGTTTGAGAATGAACGCTGAAGAAGAAGAACTAAAATCCAAGGCCATGGTTGCCACACGGGCACATAGAAGACAGAGAACAAATGAGTACATACCTTATCTGCTTTGTTCGAGCTCATGTAACTCATGGAAATATTAGGTAGACTGTTCTTCATGACTCGGAGAGGTGTCTCACCAGAATTTCTGAAAAATAATGTTCAACTGACATTTGTTTCATATTTTAGTTTACCACCAAATCTGGATATTGTCAGTCCATTGTTGCAAATCAAACAGTGATACAACACATTTTATTCTTTGGACTACATCCAGCTGGAAGTCAGTGGGACTGTATTGCTACATGAGAGATCCAGTGGGAGTTTGAGAACAAAACATATTTTGGTGAAAATAAAAACATCAATGATTAGCAACACTTAATTACCATCTTCTTCTTCAACGTCATTCTCAAACTCCCACTGGATCTCACTTGTAGCAGGACAATGGTCCTACTAGATTTCCGGCAGGTTGTAGTCCAGAAAATGTAAATGCGTTGTGTTGCCATTTTATTTGTGCCACTGACCCGGCACATCCGTCTTCGGTGGAATTACCATGTTCTAAGTTTCACGTGTTGGATTTCAGTTTTGCAGCAGTTAGTATCAATTATCGAACAAAATATTGCAGTTTTCCTTTTTTTTTAAAGCAAGACTAAAGTCTCATTTTAAAAATGAACTTTTACAACACAATAAAAAGAATATAATCAAGTTTCTGGAAAAATAAATGTTTAGACCAGGTTTGTGTGATTAACAAGGATGCATTTTATCACCAAGCCTATTTAATATCTACACAGAGAATATCTTTAAAAATATAGAAGAAATACCAGGACTCAAGATCAATGGGAAAATAATAAACAACATTAGATATGCAGATGACACTGTTCTTTTAGCAAAAAGTGAACATGAACTACAAAGACTAATAGATCAAGTAAATAAATCAAGTAATGAATATGGACTGGATATAAACATTCAAAAAACAAAAACCATGATAATCAGCAAAGACACAGAAGAACAGGAGGTAAACATAAACATACAGGGAGAGAAACTACAACAAGTAAAACAGTATCAATATCTTGGACACATAGTCACAAATGATGGCAGATGTGAAACAGAAGTTAAAAGGAGAATAGGAATGGCTAAAAGTACCTTCAATGACATGAGGAAATTATTAATATCTAAACAAATTACAAACAAGTTAAAAATGAGAATTATAAAATGCTACATCTATTCCATATTAATGTATGGCTCAGAAACATGGACACTAAATAAACAATTAGAAGACAAAATTGATGCCTTTGAGATGTGGGTATATAGAAGAATAGGGAGAACATCATGGAAAGAGAAGAAAACAAATAAAGAGGTGCTAAAGACACTTAATATGAAGAAAGAACTACTAAGAGAAATAAAGATCAGGCAAATAAAATACTATGGACACATTAAAAGACATGACACCCTATTGAAGACCTTACTTGAGGGTAAAGTCAAAGGGAAGCGAGCAAGAGGTAGGCAGAGATACAAGTGGGAGAGTAACATTATACGATGGACAGGTTACAGTCTAGCAGAGTGCACCACCAAGACAAGAGACAGGAGATACGTTGCAGCCAACCTTCGTTGCGGAGACGGCACTTGATGATGATGATGATGTGTGATTATAATTTTGTGTCTGTTTTGGTACCTTCATATTTTAACTATCCATCTATTCTATTTATTGTCTTTTCTTTGCTTGTGCTGCACATAGTCACATGATTGAAAGACAATCAGTTTTCAGGCTCTGGCATGTTTCATCACCTGATAAAAATAAGGCTGGAGATGGCTTTAGCGTCCTTGTCAAGGCTAACTGTGATTTGGAAAAGCAACATCAGTGTTGGAGTGAAAATCAAACTGTATAGGTAGCTGGTGCTTTCTGTTGTGTTGTATGGTTGTGAGAGTTGGACACTCACTGCGGACATGGAGAGAAGATTACAGGCTTTCGAGTATAAATGCTACAGAAGAATTCTACGAATTTCCTATAGAGAACATAAGACCAATGTGTACGTAAGAAATAAAGTAGAGATGTGTGCAGGTATCCAGGAGCCATTGCTTTCAATAGTGAAACGATGAAAACTAGCATGGTTCGGAAATGTATGCAGGCACGATTCCTTGTCAAAAACAATACTGCAGGGAACTGTCGAGGGTGGAAGAAGCAGAGGAGGACAAATAAAGACATGGACAGACAACATCAAGGAATGGACAGGGATAGATATTTCCACACTCATCCGCATCGCTGAGGATAGAATTCACTTGAGGACTCTGTGTGCTGAAGCATCCAATGTGGTACCCCTACGACCCTGAAGGGTTATGGGTTTTTTTTATTTGATTTGATTGATGCAGTAATATTGTGACATCTCAGAGTGTCTGTAACTAATTCAATTCCCAATCTTCTTGTTTTCCTGTCTCTTGCTTCCATTTTCATGTTGTATGCTCCTGCTGCTGGTCAATGTGGGTTCATTCTCATTAAGTGTCTGAACCATTTCAGTTTCTGTTTTTCAATATATTTGACCACAGAGGTTGTGCCAACAGTTTTTGTAATCTCTTCATTTCTCTTATTGTTCTGTTTGCTGCTTTTCTTAGACATCTCATTTCACATGTAGTAAACTTTCTCTCTTGTTCTTTAGTTAGTGTCCATGTTTGACATTGATAGCACGCTGTTCAAAGTGTTATTCAAAGATGAAAATATGACAGGTTCAGCAAACCGGAGATTTGAGTGTTCTAAAAAACCTGCTTTAGATATTGATATCGTCTTCATTCACTCTCAGATAACCAACAAAGAAGTTTGTGTAATTTCTGCCAGGAAGCGTGATATATATTCTACAGCAGGTTTCACGGTGTTGTTGCATTATTTTGTGTTTTCTGGTCCGGCACATTCATTTTCAGCATGAAGATATTGATATAGCTAATCTAACCAACAATATAAGCAGACTGTCATTAATAAATATAATGTAATCCATAACATTGGAAGTAAAACTACACAGATTTCTGTGTGAACTACCAAAATACTGAAATTTTATACCAGAGATAACCTTTACAGACAAGTAAAAATATTTGAAGAAAATAAAAAATAAGTGACAATTACCTGAAAGGTGATAATATTCCTGCCCATCTCCTGGTGCCTAGTCTTACAACTGCCTGTAAGCTGGACATTGTAGTATTTGTCTGAAAAATGATTTGATAAGTATTATGTGTTGATCAAGTTCATATCATAGATTATATTCATCCTCTTGTTGACAGTTTAACATTTCTATACAGCAAGTCCAGTTTTCTTGATAAATGATGCTGTATTTCTTCTTCATCGTTCATTCTCAAACTCCTGCTGGATCTCCCTTGTATCAAGACCATTGTCCTACTAGATTTCTAGTCCAGAGAATGGAAATGCGCTGTCGCCGTTTTATTTGCGCCAATGGCCGACACATCCGTCTTCGGATGTATTTGAAATCTCCTCAATGCTCTCATACAGCTTTCTGTAGATGTCTGTCTATGTGGACCAATGCTCCTCCCTCAACTGGTATAGTATAATGCAGTCTTGCAGGATATGTTCTGTGCCACCTGTCCACAGAGATGGTGAAACCAGTCTTAGTCTATTATATTGAATATGGTATTATGCCAACATATCAACAAGACTAACAGCAGGTAAAGAATGATGTGGTCAGCATAGGGCAGTTACTCTTTCATGTTAGTCATGTCTGTGTTTGACTATGAATTAAGAATCTTCACACTCTCAAGTTCGTAAGGTGAATGTCTAGGTTCGTACGGTGAATGTCTAGAACGTGGGAAGAATAAGAGAATGTGTATAATCAGGTCACACTAGGGATGAATACCTTGAGAAATATTGAGATATATGCTATCCACTGTTCTCGCCAAGCTGCATTAGTGTGCTGTAGCAAACACAATTTTATCTCTTTACACAACACAGTATGGACTTCACTATTGTCTATTCTCTTTCCCCAGGTGGTTTGTGATTCACTCTTGCCGTTAAGCATAGGGGTGATTGGAGCTCGAGCTTGCATTCTAAAGCCAGATAAGTGGCCTCAGCTGTGCTATGACCGTGTCTGTTCAGGATGTCCCTGACGTTTTCTATCCATCAAATTTCATGGACTTCGCTAATAAGATTTAAATATAGAAATATCTGAAAATGTTCCATTTAATAAAAAATAGAACTGGTGTAAATAGAACATTCTGAAGAAGATGAGCTTTTTTAAGGTAGAAGGTAAAAGTGGAGTTCAAAATTTATCAGCGAGATACCATAGAGGAGAGATGTTTGCTGACAAGCACCCGTGACTTAGAGGGAACATTGATGCTATCAATACATTCTGTCATGCTCTTGCCATTGTAGCTTGACTTACATGTCTGATGAAAAGGTGCAGCAACTGCGCATGAATTGAGCAATCAGACACGCAATAGAGACAACATTTTCCTACACGAATCTAAGAACTTTTTAGGCACTAGAGGACTTGTATTGAACACAACAGTCCTACCGAAGATGGATGTGTTGGGCCATTAGTGCAAATAAAATGGATTTCCATTCTCTGGACTACATCCTACTTGAAATCTAGTAGGACCATTGTCCTGCTATATGAGAGATCCAGCTGGAGTTTGAGAATGCACGCTAAAGAAGAACACAACAGTGACTACATCGAAATTAATACAATGAGATCCATCTATAATGAATCCTTTTATATAAAAATTTCCTTATTTAATAACACTTTTCAAAAACCCTAATTACAATTATATTTATTCTTTATTATTTCTACTGTATGTAGCGAATTTTTATTATTACATCTGGAGGCTACAGAGATGTGGTTTTATAGAAGAATGTTGAAAATATCATGGACAGCTAAATAGAGTAATGCTATAATTCTACAACTGGTCAACTCAAATAGAGAATTTATTAACTGTATAAGAAGACGACAATCACAGTTTCTGGGTCGTGTCATCAGAAGAGGTGGGTTGGAGAACATCATAACAACTGGAAAGATCGAGGGTAAGACAACGTGAGAAAATGTTGGATGGCTTGAAAGCCTGGCATGATGCAGAATCATCAGAAACTATATTTAAATGTATAACAAACAGAGGACTGTGGAGAGACATGATCGCCTACGCTGGAAGGCATGGTACAAATAAATGAATGTTTTACCTTTTTTCAGACAATACTCACCAAAAACATATTTATTAAAGGTTGTCATTTGAAGCACCCTTGTACTTTCGTCATTGTAGATCTTCGTTAACTTTCAGACTTTCACACGGAAATCTATATTACACAGTGTAGTTTTCTTTTACAATGCACCAATTCGACCCAAATATCTTAATTTTTGTTCATAATTTTAACGGTTATTTCCCTTTAAAACCAGATGCTTTTTGATGAATCCTTGTACTTAGCGAATTGTCTTACCAGTATAGGGTAACCATGCAGTGGATACCCTCTCACTGTGGAATACCAGGAAATGAAAAAGCTAAGGAAGGTGCTGCCGAAGACCAACCAGATATACCAATCACCTACCATCAGAAAAAACAGTTGATCAAGTCAATAAGAAAGCCACAAACACCAACACAAGATGACTATCACATTATGAACAGATCAGAGCAAGTTATAATTCTACGTCTCAGAACAGGACACAACCGACTCCGCAGTCACATGTATACAAAATTCAAGATTGGCAACACGGCCATGTGTACAGGCAGCACAGAGTGCCAAACATATACTTCAAGAGTGTTCTGAGCATGTAACACTGAGGCAAACATATTGGCCAGAGGAAACAACACTGGAATCGAAGCTCTATGGGACACTGTATGAACTACAAAAGACAGTGAGTTTTATTAAGGAGACAGAATTACAGATATAGACATGTTTCAAGTGAACGAAAGAAGAAGATGATGAATCCTTGAAATTTTCAAGCCCACAGATGATTTTTATGATATTCCACATGTATTTAAATTTATAAAAGTAATCCCCCCCCCCCCCCCAAAATGGGAAATACATTTTTTTCCTTCAATTTTCTTTGTTGTCTAGTCCAAAAGGGGAGCAAAGAACAGAAAAACTGTTTATCTTCCATGTATGTCATAAGAGGTGATCACAGAGGTCTTTAGGGTGCAGTTGGATGTTGGTTGCTGATCCAGCATTCCATGAGCTCATGCCATTTGATCCCAAAAAATTATGCTGGGAAGTAAAGTTGTAAAGTTGGCTGTCCCATCCCATATCTGGTCAATGTGACCCAGAAGCCATGCTGAAGTCAGATGTTTCAGGCTAAAAGGTGCAGATAGAGCAGCAAAGCTGTAAACCATGACACAACACATTCTGTTATCCGGACTACATCCTAGCAATTTGCTGAGCTTGAGAACGAACGCAGAAGACATTCAAATTGGCGACTATAACAAAGTCGTAACGGTAAGCTCCAGGCTCAGAGCAGCGTCATAATGACCAGATAATTCTTTTTATACATGTTTTAAAAAACTCAGTACTGGCTACATTAAAAGTCTATACTGTTCAGTCATACCTGGCTGCACTTGCTGCCTTGTTAGAAATTAAACTTATTTTGTACCAACTGTCATTTCATAACTCACTCATCTAGGGATGTAGTTATATCTTCAGGGGGAGGGTTGTTTACCTAAATAGGTCAATCATCCATTTTTTGTGTTAAACTCTTTTTATTTATAAGAAATGTGATGACCTTTTTTGTGAAAATTTGTTAGCCCAAGGATTAGGGGTTTGACTCACATCTTGGTTACATTCCTAGTAGGGGCCTACTAAAACTAAAGTCAAGTTATTATTTCCTGAGGGGGTGGGGATACGGGGGGAAGGTGTGTGTGTGAACATGCGATGGTGAGTGAGTGATAGTGCACATAGTTAAATGGAACAACTCACGAAATGGGTACTGTACCAGTAGACACCAATGCACAGCCTACTTTACGGAACAATATTTAGTGGAACAAAGTTTCCTTGTAATTAGGATACAAAGGGACACAATCAGAACTAATGCAACACTTTTTATTGGGACAATTAATCTTTCATAACAAATAGCATTAAATGCAGTGTCTGTTGTGTTTGCCTTGATGTCCACATAAAATGTGCATGATTGCTTTCAAGATAGCATAGAGATGTGCCACATTGTTTATTCTTTCTCCATTTCACGCTACCCCAATGTTGTTCAAATATTCAGTGCACCCTTATTTTCATTGTGCTTCTGTAATGCACAGATAGTGAAATAGCAATAATTACTTCTGCACGCTACACACTGAGAGCCATCACCCCTTCCAATTTACTTAGAAATATATAGACCTGAACAATTTTGTTATTGGGAGCTGTAATTTTTCCAATAGACAAGAATAGCTTCAAATGCAGTTTCCATTAGCCATGACCTCCACATAAATTCTGCAAGGTAACTTTCAAGATGTTGTCAAGATGTGCCAGGATGTTTCTTGTTTCTCCACTTCAGGCTACCACAAAGTCATTCAATGTTCTGAGCATGCACACCTGACAATGGGTAGTATTTCTCTGCTTTGTAGAAACACAACTGATTCCATGTTCATTTTTGGGGAGACTCATACCGTCAACGGTAATGTTTGTGTTAGCAGCAGTCATGTTTATTAGTTTATTGTAGAAATTAATACCAGTGAACTGTCATACACAGTGACTATCTAAAATATGGGATTAAAAAATGAAGGATGTATATTGTACTCTACTGGTACTGAACCACAAAATGTACCTCCAGCTCACATATAAAGTACAAGGGAATTACCTTTTTTTAGCTCGTAGAAACCTTACTTTTAGTACTTTCACGTGAATCTGGTGAACATAATCACCTCTCATCATAATACATCATCAGATTTGCTGTTTACGTGAGTATAAAATTAGCGTGAGAGAAATAACTGTGTTGGAGATCCTGGCCCAACAACCCCTGAGCCCAGGGCCTTCCTCCCCCTATCTAGTAAGTAAGTATCTTAATCTATAATCATATGGACTACGGGACTATGAATGTCTAAGTATGTAGTCTTTGGTTTTACCATCAACATTCACATCATGGATAGATAGTTAAGATATGGGTCAAATAGTATGCCCTATTTATATACTATAACTAACTTAATACAAACTTATTAGCTACAAATAGGCCTAATCGAAAGAATTTTCTTCCTTCAAGGACAGACTCCAGACTGAGGCCCTGCCTACACTAATTAAATATGGTGTATATATTTTAACGACAACAAAAATTACGATTCGTAATCATCTATGATAATGTGCAAGTTTCTTCAATGTGTTCGGGTATTACCTTTTCAATAATTAATTTAAAAGCAGGCTTACAGCTAAATATTAATTCACTTGGGAACAGTCTTGTGTGTCCAAGGAGGCAGCCATTCTCCCGGAAGTAGTTTAAAATAGAAGCTTGTCAACAATAAGAAATGAAAAACGAACTTATTCTCAGCTTTTTTCATTATTACTAGTGTTATCAAACGTTCCGGTTTATCTAGGATTATGTCTTGATTCTTGATTAGGAACAAGCGTCACAGCACTGGGTGCATTCTCATATATGCTCTGCTTGCCGTTCTGTCAGCCATCTAAAAGCGTATAACTCAGTGTCCCAGTCAGCTGCTGATTACGCCTTCTTCTTATCTTTCCGGAGATGGAGCACGTTCTCCCATCGCTTTTACTAAAAACACTCCCACTTCTACCATTCTCCGAATATGTACATTGTCTCGTTCGACTTCCTCCTCGTAGGGTATCCATGGCTGTTCAAATCAATTCAATTATGTCTCTTCTTATCTCGGTGCCGTTCACCAAGGCTTTACCAGCCAACACATCGGCTCTTTCGTTTTCCCTGACCCCAGCATGACCTGGACAGTAGATTCATGTAATGCTCTGCGCATTGTTGAGAAGAGTGACCCATTCAGTTCTGATCATACACTTTTCTATCTTACGCAGCATACTTTGAGAGTCCGATAGATTCTGTTGGTGGTTGTGTCAACAAAGTGAGAGCTGCTGTCACCGCTTCTATTTCCATTCTCATATTCGATGTTGTAGTGGGGTAGGAAGCAGACTTCTCAGTTAATTTCTTGCCATTTTGGTAGGCCACAAAACCCAAACCACTCCTGCTTGTTTCTTGTGGTACTGAGCCGCCTGTGTAAATTATCGTATCGCGTGGCTTCGAGTGCTGTAGTATGAGCTCTTGGATCATTCCTTCCGTTCTGTTGGCAGCCCAGACGCGGCACTTCCTTCCCATCTGTATCACAATTGTTGTCAAAAACTTTCTCTCTTTGCCAAATGTCACCCATTCATAGTCTCTTCCCACTTCTCCCAGCTCACAAACTATTAGTAGGGTATCTTCTGCCATCCAAGACCGTCCTCTCTTGATACGCCTTCCTTTTGTGTTGTCTAGAGATTGTTGTAAGAGGTGATGATCATTATTGGAAACTTTGAAGTATTTTTTAAACCTGGGCTATTTTATGTCTTGATTTGATACTCGGTAGATCTAGGAGAAACTTCATGGTCACGATAGGTGTATCTCGTGCATCCTAAGACAGCTCTCATGGCCTCGTTTTGAACTCTCTCCAATAGGGCATATATCCACCTGTGTTTGTAATAGTGTCAGTAAACCTAAACCATAGTCCAGCACAGATAATACCACTGCCTGCATCATCTGAAAAAGGGTTCGCTGCGGCATTTCTGCAGATGCCATGATTCGGGATTGCCACTATCACCTGTACTCTTTAACGTCTGCACATACAAAATAGCATAGCTTCAGAAGGCTGGGCCCGGCAGGATACTAGGATTGTCTAGAGTTGACAACGATATCTCGACTTCTATCAGTTATTAAGCTTTGTGTGTTGCCGGTAAACGAAAGGGGAGAAAAGAATAGAAACATTCTTTACCTTCCATTCATCAGGGCAGTGATACGTTTTCAGTAAGGAGGCGGTTTTACCTAAAAAAAAAACAAGGCCATTCGCGCGATATTTTTTCTTTTTGATTAGAAATTTGATACATTTCTGTGAATAATCTTTACAGGCGGGGTGTTACCCGCCATTCAGCTGAACTAATACTACTAAAAGTTATCATGTGATGAGGCCACATTTGCGCAACATATACCATTAAATTTTTTTTTCATTTAATAGTTATTTTATCATAATACAATGTTGTTAGAACCTCTTTATTAATTTTTGGCTTTCATATACTTATAGGTTAGCAAATATAGGATTAAGTGTCATTGATAAATTAAATGTATACCTTTTATAGTAAGACAAGCATAAGGATTACACACTTTTCGACCAAGTGTGTAAGTCCAGTCACGACCGGGCTCAAGTCACGACTTGTGGACTGATGGCCTAGAAGGCTGGTTGTGATTATTGCTCTGTGTTTAATTGGTCGGCATTGGTTATTTTTGGAGGGCGACTGCAATTATATAAATAGCGTTCAATGAATAGCCAGACAATAATCAAAGCGTACCAAATGAAGGCCTGTTTATGTTTAGCAGTTAGGTCCTCCTATCCACCGACGACCACGGCCCAGAGCTTATGACCATCAGTAATAAAGGGAGTAACGGTTCAACTAAATGTCACGATTGCTGTTTGTCTGTCGAAGTTGACGATGTCCATTCATTTCAACTGGGATAATGATGTGCTTGAAATTGTCTACCACAGTGTGGGAGGAGTCTGTGGGCAATTGAGCAGCTCTTGCCTTTCCTCTAGCGCATCAATTTGTCTAAGGTTCTCTGCGGCTTCTGCACCACTCTTGATTCTGCGATGCCAGTCGGTTCTGTCTTGTGCAAGATTCTCCCATGAATTTGAGTCTATTTTCAAGTGTCAGTGATGTCTTATCTTCTATCTCTTCAATCTATTGTGATCATCAATCTATCCTGATTTCTATCTCTTCAATCTATTGTGATCTCATCAATCTATCCTGATTTCTATCTCTTAAATGTATTGTGATAGCTTCAATTAACTGTTCCAATCTATGTTGATCTCTCTCCTTTTCAATCTATTGTGATTTACAATTTCTTTCGCCCGTATGTTGCCGGGGCCCGAAAGGGGAGCAAAGAATAGCAACACTGTTTACCTTCCACGCATGTCGTAAAAGGCGACTAAGGAGGTTATGGGATGGAGTTGGCTGTCCCATCCCATATAGGGTCAGTGACCCAAAGCCATGCTGAAGTCGGATGTGTCAGGCCAAAAGACGCAGATATCACAGCAATGCTGTAAACCATGACACAACGCATTCCGTTCTCCGGACTACATCCTGCTAATCTGCAGGAGTTTGAGAACGAACGCAGAAGAAATTTCTTCAATCTACTGCGATCTCCCATCTATTCCATCTACTGTGATTCTCATCTTTCCAACTTACTGTGATCTCCCATCTATTCCATCTACTGTGATTCTCATCTTTCCAACTAATTGTGATCTCCCATATTTTCAATCTATTGTAATCTTTCACCTTATCAATCTGTTGTGAATTCTTCTCTCATCTCTCTTCTTAGAGAAACTAGTGACCAATCATTTACAGAAACTATTCGAAGAAGCACTAAACGTTTAGATAAACAATAAAAAAGACCAATCATTTACAGAAACAATAATAACAGACCATTAATTTACAGAAACTATAATAATAGACCTACAATTTACATAAATTATAACAAGAGAGACCAACAATTTAAATAAACTATAACAATAGTGACAATTTAGAGTGACAATAATTTAGCAACAATAATTTAGAGTGACAACAACTTGGAGACAATAATTTAGAGACAATAAAGTGACAACAACTTGGAGACAATAATTTAGAGTGACAACAACTTGGAGACAATAATTTAGCAACGATAATTCGGAGAGAAATCTTTGTTGGGGCTTGTATTATTACTTTAATTTTTTTTCATCATGTAAACAAAAAAAAAGGTGGGTGCGGGGAAGTAACTGACAATTTCAGAAAACAGCAACACAGTTAAATGTACATACATGAAATTGTCAAACACTTGAGGATCAACAAAACATTTACACCAAATGTGATTTGAAAAATATACATATGCTCAAATGAAATTTAGAAACAAGCAGATCTGAATGTTAGCTGTCTCTGTGTCCTGTGAGAATCAGTCATGCATGCAATCATCAACAGAGTCAGTCAACCTGACTGAAGTAACACTATTAATGGTTTATGAAAGTTTTATATACTGCCTTGCGCGTCTAATTACTGTCACATCGCGTGTCCCAAAAAAATTAATTATTTCTGACACACCATGTCCTTGCACACAAGCACACCTTTCACGATGTTTACAGTAAATCACCGGTCACTAAATTATCTTTCAAGATGTTTACAATAAATCACTGTCCACTGAATTGCCGTTCAGGATGTTTACAATAAATCACTGTCCACTCAATTATCTTTCAAGATACTTAGTTAATCATTGTCTCCAGACAATACTCGTATTTTTTAAACTGTTTACAATATACCATTTGGTAAAGTATACAGCCCACTCTTTCAAAAGTACATGATATATTTGGGACAGTTGTGTACAGTTTCAACAGTACATCATACAGCTGGGACAGTTATGTACACTGGTTCAGCAGTCCATCATACAGTTGGGACAGTTATGTACACTATTTCAATAGTAAATTATACAGCTGGGACATTTTGGTACATTGTTTAACTTACCAGATATTTAATTATATCTAGGAATAGGTTACAGCCAAGTCTCTGATACAGCTGGGGTCAAATAGTTCAAGGATTCAACTAAAGCTGGGGTCATCTACTTTGAAGATTCAGCTAGAACTGGGGTCAACTACTTACAGAATTTAGCTACAGCTGGGCTCAACTACTGCCAGAGTTCGATAAAAGCTGGGGCTCAACAAATGCCATGAGCCTGCTGCAAAATATTTGTTTTACTCACTGCTTCTTACATTTCTCATGTAAACCTGTCTAAATACTTTCTCATGTTCATTCTGAAATTTCTTTTAATTTCCTTGTTTACTCTCTCGTTTTATTCTGTCTCATTTAAGTCCGTTTATTTTGAAATTGCTTTTATGTTGTATCTGTCATACATTCCCATGTAACCTTATAAAATCTGGCAATGGTGAAATGTCACAAACTTATGTAGTTTAGTCATATGATGAGGAATGATTCCTTTTCCAAGACTGTTCTGTGGGGGACAGTTGAGGGTGGGAAAAGAAAAGGAGGAAAGGAAAGTATTGATTAATAATATCAACCCTTTCAATCCCAGCCTATCAGAAAAAACTCCAGGCTTCATTTCCTGGGAAAGGGGAATAACTCTGCAAAAATCTGAAGTGATTGTGCAATCAATGTTTAAGATAAAAGATCCAATTAACAGATAAATGGAAGAGGTACTGATCTGTGAAGATATCTTTGTGAATTTCATGTAAGATAAGTTTACTTGTCATGTGACATGCGAGAGGAAAAAATGAGCACCAGTTTCATATCAGCTTCATTTACTTGTGTCAATTTGTTTGCTGATAAATGTTCAACTGAAAGCTGCAATGCAGTCTCTCTTACACAGCATGACAACAACATTCTGTAACTGTTAACTACTCCAAACATATAGGCCTAGTTCACATAAAGAAAGCCCTAGATAAGTGCTCAAACATGCTTTCAAAATGGATCTTGTTTTTCAGAAAATATTGATACTGGCATACACAACATTCTGCGCGTACCCACAAAGAATGACTCCCGTAGAAATAGTGAAAACTAGGCCTAGTCTTCATCTAACACAGAGTAATCTTGATCAATACCATTTAGTTAGTTTGTTCCTTTCGTGCCGCAAGCGACACATAGGGCAGATGTTTTGGTTCTCCATATGATGCAGTCCGCTGCCTGCAGCTTTAGTTTCTGGATGGTCTTACAGCCTATTAATTCCCCTTCTTTAGGAATGGTGTTTTTAAGGGTTGTTTTAGGACTTCCTCTTTTTCTTTTACCCTCAGGTGACCACATAAGGGCTTGTTGGTTTATTCTGTTTACATCTAGTCGTAAAACGTGACCACAGTATTTCCATCTTTGTTTTCTTATGATGTTTGAAACACAATGCCATTTGCAGGATCTGATTTCTCGTGAAATTGATCAATATTGACATAGATCAGCAGTGTTGATTATTCTCAATCAATACTAGGTCTATGGTGTGTCGGTTGCGAGCGTACATCACTACATCAATTAGGCCTACACTATAGATTGACGATCATTGCTACTTGAATTCAAATTCGCCCGTGTGCTGCTGGGCCCAAAAGGGAAGCAAAGAATACTAACATTGTTTACCTTCCATGCATGTTGTAAGAGGCGACTAAGGAGGTTACAAGATGGAGTTGGCTGTCCCATCCCATATAGATTCAGTGACCCAAAGCCATGCTGAAGTTGGATGCATCAGGCCGAAAGGCACACATATCGCAGCAATGCTGTAAACCATGACACAACGCATTCCGTTCTCCGGACTACATCCTGCTAATCTGCAGGAGTTTGAGAATGAAAGCAGAAGAAGAAGAATTCAAATTAATTCCCCTTCAACATCAGATTCATTCATATGATCTAAAATGCCATATTAAAAAAATTGTCTATTAACATAATCTGAATCATAAGTAGGTCCATTTTTACCAAATTTTGACGAAAATTGAAGATCATAATAAACCTTTTGCAGTTCGGAGATGACAGCCGTTAGAAATAATCAGAAAACGACACTGGAAGCCGTCTTTACCAGCTATCATGTCAGGCTACATTAGCATGCCTATTGTCATGGAAGTCGTAAAGAACATCAATCTAATTGACCGTGTGTCAATCAGATGAGAACAGTTTATTCAGAAATGAATATATAGTGGGCGATTTCAGGCTATGCTGGGTTGAATGGAGTAACGACCAGACAGGATTAAGATTATCAACACTCAAACAAATAACTGAGAACAGTGAGGCATGTTGGGATTATTGTGTTGACGTTACAAAATCGCACCCATACGACTCTGAATGCTCATGGCTTTGATGATGAATCTCATTCCCAAAATGCCTGTTTCCATGTATTCTACATCTGACGTCGATGTGTCTTTTATGTTCACATCATCTTCTAAATGCTGAAGTATTTAGTAATTCTTTCATACTAGGTAAACATTGTAAGCATATCCTATTCAGGATATAGCCATCAATCCAGCATTCTTTGGATGTAGGTTTTTCTACTCAATATAAATATGTTCAGTAGTTTGCTGTTGCTTTCTGAATGGTCTGGATACATTATTGTCTACACAGCAGGATTTGAGTTCAGTACCTTGGACATCACAAATACGCTGATGCTCCACCGCAAAACTACCTTAGTCGCCTCTTACGACATGTTTAGAATGTAAACAGTGTTGCTATTCTTTACTCCCATTCCTGGCCATGGCATCGAAGAGTGAATTTCATGTTAATGTATGATCACAACACGGAGCAAACTTCATGTTAATGTATGATCACAACACGGAGCAAACTTCATGTTAATACATGATCACAACACGGAGCAAACTTCATGTTAATACATGATCACAACACGGAGCAAACTTCATGTTAATGCGTATTCAATCTGATCATCTCCATTTGTCAAAATAAAATGTGAACAAAATATGGTTCCACTAATCACTATCTATCTTATCATCTAATCTAATCTTCTCATTCTATTTATCTTATCTAATATATTTATCTGTCTGCATAACTGCCTGCCTATCCATCCATCCATCTATCCGACGTATGTCCTTTATAGAATGTAGCCTTCACTGCCACTCTTTAAGCCTCTAGGTTGTATACAAGCTGTGCAGTCTCTTCCAATGTCATGTTTAGAAGGTTTTTGATGACCTGTGTCCATCGTAGTCTTGATCTGACTTTTATTCTCTTTCCTGGATTGCTTCCCTCCATGATTAATCTTTTTAAAAAGATTGTCTTTTTATATGTCAAAAGTACCACTGAAGATGGGTGTGTTGGGCCACTGGTACAAATAAAACTGTGACACAACACATTTCCATTCTCTGGATGGTATCCTACTGGAAATCTAATAGGACTTTTGTTCTGCTATAAGAGATCCAGTGGGAGTTTGAGAATGAACACTGAAGAAGAAGACATGTACAAAATATGTTCACTTGTGGTTTTTGGTAGTTTAGAGGAGCTAGTCTTCTTTTATGTTGAAGTTTTTATACTGGCATGACATTGAGAAGAAAGATGATAGTTCTCACTGATACTGACATGACATAGAGAAGAAAGATGATAGTTCTCATTGATACTGACATGACATTGAGAAGAAAGATGATAGTTCTCACTGATACTGACATGACATTGAGAAGAAAGATGATAGTTCTCACTGATACTGACATGACATTGAGAAGAAAGATGATAGTTCTCACTGATACTGACATGACATTGAGAAGAAAGATGATAGTTCTCACTGATACTGGCATGACATTGAGAAGAAAGATGATAGTTCTCACTGATACTGACATGACATAGAGAAGAAAGATGATAGTTCTCACTGATACTGACATGACATTGAGAAGAAAGATGATAGTTCTCACTGATACTGGCATGACATTGAGAAGAAAGATGATAGTTCTCACTGATACTGACATGACATAGAGAAGAAAGATGATAGTTCTCACTGATACTGACATGACATAGAGAAGAAAGATGATAGTTCTCACTGATACTGACATGACATTGAGAAGAAAGATGATAGTTCTCACTGATACTGGCATGACATTGAGAAGAAAGATGATAGTTCTCATTGATACTGGCATGACATTGAGAAGAAAGATGATAGTTCTCACTGATACTGACATGACATTGAGAAGAAAGATGATAGTTCTCACTGATACTGACATGACATTGAGAAGAAAGATGATAGTTCTCATTGATACTGACATGACATTGAGAAGAAAGATGAAAGTTCTTAGTGATACTGGCATCACATGAAAAGATGGGGAGGAAACCTTTGGATATGGTCGACTGATGAAAATATGTCACTGGTCCATGCTCCTATAAGAGCTAGCGACTTGAGTGGTTGATTCTGTAACTTCCAAACTTTTGCAGACCAAAATAATTACAAAATGATTATATCTCCAACTAACTCAAGCTGATGGAGTACATCACAATCAGACATTATAACAACATCCCAATCTGAGACAGTAGAAAAGATCTCTTTGATGCTCTATTTTCTCAAACTAGCATGGTTCGGACACGTATGCAGGCATGATTCCTTGTCAAAAACAATACTGCAGGGAACTGTCGAGGGTGGAAGAAGCATAGGAGGCCAAATAAAGGAATGGACAGACAACATCAAGGAATGGACAGGGCAAGATATTTCCACACTCATCCGTATCGTTGAGGATAGAATTCGCTGGAGGACTCTGTGTGCTGAAGCATCCAATGTGGTACCCCTACGACCCTGAAGGGTTACAGGTTTATTGATTGATTGATTTTCTGAACAAATACACAAACATGACCGCATTCAGAAATAAACCGTTACTCATTATCGTACACAAATGCAAACAGTACAGTTAAACCATATCTAACCATTCATCTCAAACAGTTTAAAAAAAACAGCAAGTGATCAATCCTGTATATTTTGTGTAGAGTGAATACACACATTCTACCACTGGGCTGAAGTGATCTATAGATAAGTAGACTGCAAACTTAAGCTGAAACTAAATGACAATTGATCGGAACATGTTAAAAAAAAACTTGGCTTTGTGTTGGCTTGTCACATTTTCGCAATGATTTTTTACCACTCTATATTAAAGGTAATGAAAGACAGCATCCAGCCAGATTTTTTACAATTAGTATATCACGTATACAGAGTATATCAAGTAAAAAACATACATACAGCTATAATAATATGCGTAATAAATCATTACTGCCGATATCTGTCGTCTTTTGACATTATGCGCATCTGGTTGCAAACTGACACTATAAATAACTCCAGTTGCCATATGCGACATTCTAGCATCAGATCTGCCAAATATGAGATCACGGGGATATGGATTTACTGCCTGGAAAAACACAAGTTGAGGTAAAAATTAGTCCACAAAAACGTGCCTCTTAATTCCCCTAAAATAATAGTAGTTCATAAAAACATGAATACTGCTACATCAGATGTGTTGGGCCAGTGGTGCAAATAAAATGAAGGCTCGACATGTCTCAGTTCTCTGAACTACATTCTTCTTATACATTAGAACTATACATATTGACAGATGGCCTTCGTAATCTGCTGATGGATTCCGATCTGGATAGATTGTCTATTGTCTTTCCCCAGGTGGTTTGTGATCCACTCTTGCCGTTAAGCGTAGGGGTGATTGGAGCTCGAGATTGCGTTCTAAAGCCAGATGTGTGGCCTTGGCTGTGCTATGACCGTGTCTATACAGGATGTCCCTGACGTTTCTATCCATCTTTTCCGTGGTCTTCCTCTGGCTTTGTACCCTGATCTCATTTGGTTATATGCTTGTACGGGCAACTTTTCGTGATACATTCTCATGTGGCCAAACCACTTGATCTGTTCTCTCTCTATGTAATCTGTACCTATTCTTTCCCTGATATATTCATTTCGCAATCTATCAAGCCTGGTGACCCTGGCATCTTTCCTCAAGCATTTCATCTAACATGTCACTATCTTTCTGTAATGTGAAGATGAGAGAGACCAGGTTTGGCACTGGTAACACAGTGTTGGTAGGAATATAATATAGATCATTTGTCTCTTAACTTCCATCTCGATCTTGGGGTGAAGAAGTAGTGGTGACAGTTTGTATGTTACTGCATTTGCCTTTTGACATCTTATCTCTATTTCTCTATAGAGGCTTCCATTTTCTGTAAAATACTACAGAGATATTTGAACTCTGTTACTTGTTTTACTCCTATATTGTCTATCTGTATGTTTAGTGGACTTGGTGTTCTGCATATTTTCATAGTTTCCGTCTTTTGTGTATTGATCTTGATGTTGATTTTGTAGTTGTTCTTCGTTTTCGTATACAAGGCTCTGATCATCTACGAAAAGTAGTGCATTTATTTCATTGTATAGTTGCTCTGAGTTGTCTTGTTCTGAATCGGATATGTTGCCCTCTGTACTTTTTGCCTCTTTTATTATTCTGTCTATGTATATATTGAATAGAAAAGGTGATAGATATCACCCAATATTTAAAGTTTTTTTGGTCAACATTCTTCATTCATTTTACTAGTATCAGAAGTTAAATAAAACTGCTAACAATGATTTGCTGATTGCAGTCACACAATATTAACCTTTAGCACGCCGTGTTTACAATTCGGGCGGTGCATTTCGCATTAAAGCAGTAACTTCTTTTCGCTAGCATGAATGGCTTTTGGTGTCTATGAATATGACATTTTTCATGGAAAATTGTGTAGATCCGACACCAGCATTATTCTGTCAGGTATTTCCCCTCTGTTAAAAAGGTAATCTCAATATGACTGCACCAGTGATTGGATAAATTTAGTGACGATATGTTTTAATGACTTTATTGAATTTGTTCAATGGAAAACTTTTTTCACTTGAAAATGGTTAGTAGCGATGATACCCAGGATCAAAATGACACTGATTTAAACTTATTAGCAAGCAATAATGATAAAACTGATTCAAAATTAGATATAGAATTGAAATATAGAATCCTAAAACCAACATATACATGAGAAACAAAATAAATACTCTTGCAAGTCAACAAGAAGAGCAGCTGACAATGAGTACAGACAGATAACAGAAAGCATATTTCTTCCTAGCTCGCTGTCAGACTGACGTTAATGGCATTGGACAAAGTTCAGTAGGCTCTGGTCTCCTGACTTACCTATTTGAAGATGTAGATGGTAGATGAGATTGTGGTTGAGGTATGGAGCCTGGCAAGCTGAGTGGAGTTATTACGTTTATATGTCCAGTCTGTTGGGAAGTGCTGTCAGCCTGGGCATCTTGATAATCAATGTCATCTCGTGAACCACTAGTTTTTTTACTTCCTCTTTTGTTCTGACGGTACTGACTACTGTGTCTATAAATGATAAAACATTCTACACATTCACACAATTTAGATTTACAAAAGATAATTCTTACAGCTGACGGGAATTGAACCAGGTCTGTTCTAGCAGCACCGAATCGCTTTGCAACACAAGTAAACAGGTTTTCCGTACTTGACCAACCACATCCCCAACATCTTTTTTTTGGGGATGTGGTCGGTCAAGTACGGAAAACCTGTTTACTTGTGTTGCAAAGCGATTCGGTGATGCTAGAACAGACCTGGTTCAATCCCCGTCAGCTGTAAGAATTATTTTCATTTATCCTCATGCTTCCTACTTGAATTTACTTACAAAAGATAAAACATGTTTCCCCCCAACCAAAAAAACAACAGATAACCACATCTAACTATAGTGAGTTTCAAAATACTTGCCCCTCAAATTTCATTTAATATTTCAATAACCAATAATTGGAATGACAACTCATTTTTGCATGTGATTTTAAATTTAGCATGACACTCCAATTTTCACATTTTAAATTATGCAGGTATTGCCATTTTCTCATAGGGACATATTCCTTTGATCTCTGTAGGTGATTGAATAATCTAATTTCTAAAAAATGTATTTTATGGTAAGTTAACTATTTGATAAATATTTATGAGCTACAGGTGTATTATTAGTTTTCTTGAATATGGGTTTCACCTTGCACTACCAAATAACGTGTTATGGGTGAATGCATGGAGACATCTTACTACAGTTGCTGATTTGTTCATCTATATGACATGTCATTCACAGTATGATGTCCTCGCTGCCACTCTGTAAGCCTCTCGGTTCTGTGCAAGATGTCCAGCAGCTTCCAGTATCATGTTCAGAAGGTCTTTGATATCCTGTATCCATCGTAGTTTTGACCTGCCTCTTGTTCTCTTTCCTGGAATATTTCCCTTCATAATTAATCTTTCTAAACCAATGTGTCTGTATATATATCTGAAGTATGTTAGCTTGCTTGTGTTTTTTATAGTTTTAAGAAGCCAGTCTTCCATAATGAGGTCTTCGCGGACATCTGCGTTGGTTCATCTTTCTGTCCATGATATTCTTAGGATCTTGGTATAACATTTCATTTTGAATGTCTGTATTTTCTTTTCCATTGCGGATGTCATTGCCCATGTCTCACAGCCATATGTTGCCATTGGAAAAATATAGCTTCGTAATAGTTTTAACTTTGTTTCTTTGTTTCTCTGTTTGCCCGCTGCCATCGATTTTTCATTTGTGATGTTTTTTGTAGGGCCATTTATAATTTCTTTCTGATCTCTGCTGAGCAATCTCTGTTGGTGTTGAAGAGTGACAAGAGATATAAAAAGCTGCTGACATTTTTTAGTTGCTCTTTGTCAATGATTATTGTAGCTGTGAGTTCATCTCTGTTTATATGCATTATAAATTGTATTTTTTGCAGTGAGGAAAAGATTTTGTGCATTGCTATGATGTTATAATAAGTTATGACATAATCATGTGTTCGAAACCCGTGGGTGTCCTTGATATTGATAGAGTGTGGTGTCATCTGCACACCTTATTCTTCTTTTTCTTCAGCGTACATTCTCAAACTCCTGCTGAATTCACTTGTAGCAGGACATGTCCTACTAGATTTACAGCAGAATGTAGTCCAGAGAATGGAAATGCGTTGTCGCCATTTTATTTGCGCCAATGGCCCGACACATCCGTCTTCGGCGGGGTCTGCACACCTAATTTCACAATTTAACTTATAGCTAATTGCAGGATATAGAAGGAGTATGCTTTTATTTACAAACAGAAATAGAAGATGGAGTAAATAATAGACAAAAAATGTATAATCAGAGCTGAGACCCATCCTCTTGTTTAATCAGAGCTGAGACCCATCCTGTTGTTTGATCAGAGTTGAGACCCATCCTGTTGTTTGATCAGAGTTGAGACCCATCCTCTTGTTTAATCAGAATTGAGACCCATCTATCTCTATCTATCTATCCGCTAAACTCTTTATTGCCATTCAGCATCAGGGGAAGAAGAGTTCTCTGGAGAAGACCCTCAGGTGTGCTGAGTATATTGTGGAATTTGTTGCCTCTTTTATTTCGGTGGTCCATCGTTTTAGAGGCCCTGCCTCTAGGTCTGCCTTCACTATATCTGTGTAGCATAGCTTGCTGTGGTATGCTGTCTGGTGGTAGTCTGCTGATGTGTGCAAACCGTTTGATCTGTTGACTCTTAATATACTCCACTTGTTTCTTATTTCTTATTCCACAGATGTTGATTGTGCTGAATTTGATGGTTTGTTTACGTTTGGTGTTTACAGATATCTCCTGAGAACTCTTAGTTATTTCCTACAAGAGATATTACTTAGTACTATTTCTACACTGTCGAGTCGATAATCCAGTCACAGTGTCATTTCAGTGACTTTAAATGGTTAAGCCATGTTCTAATCTATCATTGAGACCCATCCTCTTGTGTTTAATCAGAGTTAAGACCCATCCTGTTTAATCAGAGTTGAAACCCATCCTCTTGTTTAATCAGAGTTGAGACCCATCCTGTTTAATCAGAGTTGAAACTCATCCTCTTGTTGTATGGGGTGATCCTGGAAAAGGACTTTTATTTGGTTTGTTGGTTGGTTGGTTGCTGATCCAGCTGTCCATGGGCTCAAGCCCTTTGACCCAATGACATTGTGTGATATATGCATGTGTTTGTGAGCTGTTGTTTTGTTCCATATAATGTGTTCCATTTATCCGGCCCTAGAGGGAGAAGCATTTTCCTGATGTCATCCAGCGCTGGGCATTCAAAAAGGTGGTGGTCAACAGTTTCATATGGATGAGTGCACATCCAGCATCCTGGAGTGTGTTGTGGTTGTATTCTGTTCAGGTGATTGTTAAGATGTACATGTTGTGTGCACAGTCTGAAGATGATACTCTGGTCTTTCCTTCCCAAGAGGTTGATGTTGTCTTTAGGATTTGGGCTGGTCACATATTTATAGATTTCTCTCCCAGTGTTTCCCATAGCCCATCTGTTCATCCAATTTTCTTTGTTTACAGATTTCAACATCATTTTAACTGTGTGGATGGTTGTTTGTGTATATGGCTGTTCTTGCTGTGCTCCCTTCTTTGCCATCTATCTGCATTGTCATTGCCCGGTGTGTTTGAGTGGCCAGGAATCCACTGCACAACAATGCTGACTTCATAATATGTAAGCAGCTGGTTTGCATGGTGATATATTTAAACTAACTGGACTTTTATTTAAAATAGATAAATACTTGTTGCGAACCAAATTATTTTACTCCAAACCTCAACTGCAAATAAATGTGATTTTATTTGATGCATCAAGTGTTTTCATACTAAAATTCAGAAATGGAGAACTGTGAAATCTGAATTACTGTTCTTGGTTGAATCAATAACAAACCATTATTTGTTCAATTTCCAATACTCATCTTCTTTTAAAATGGGCCTAAAATTTGGTCTAAAAACCATTATCTATATGTCACATGGTGACATATGCAATTTCTTTAACATTTAATAAGACCTAATAGTTAATTAAAGACATTTTCCCCCCATATTTACAAGATATAATTTTCAATTTATTTCTGCATTATGTTTTTGTAAAGATATACTCATTTCTCTCCAAATATCACATTATAGAGAAAAGGGTACCATGCCTATAGAAACATGAATATACAACTTTCCCAAAAAAATTTTGTACATGCCGTATTTCATATACCAGAACCTATTACACTTGAAATATTCAGCAAATATATTTTTATCTTGAAAAATCTTAAATGCTGTAATAGATGGTTGGTTGCTGATCCAGCAGTCCATGGGCTCATGCCCTTTGACCCAGTGTAATAGATAGTTAAGCACAAACTAGTGGATGGCAATCATTCAAGGGAAGGTGAAACTACCAACTACATAATATGAACTCGGTAACCTAACCCTCTGAGCATGTTACTTTTCAAAGCATTGTACATCGCAGAGAGTCTTCTGGGTATGAAATCAAGCTCAGGAGAAACCTCCCCATTGCAGAAGGCTAAGAGTTAGCGAGTCTTTGCTGACTAGTTCCCATCCATATACACCTGACGTGTTTAGCCATGTCTCCACAGTCCAAACTGTAAGCAAGCAATAGCGACAGTGTAACCTGCCATAAAATTGTACGAAGCAATTAAAGAGGTATGGGGTGAAGTTAACTCTCCCATACCATAGGCGATAGTAACCCAAAAGCCATGTTGAAGTGGAATGTCTCAGGCCGAAATCTGCAGATATTGCAGCCAAGCTGTAAACTACGATATGACACATTTCCTTCTCTGGAGTAAATCCTGATAATAAACAAGAATTTGAGAACTAAAACAGAACAACTATGCTGATCTCAAGCTTGACTTACTTGTGCCTCGCTGGCTGCTGCGTGCTGCTGGGGCATGTTAGTTGTGTTGAGGAAAGTCTGGGCAATACAGAGCTTGGATTCACCATTGTGACTTCTATAGAAGAGCAACAGCAATATACATTAGTCTAGAAATAACATGGATATGTGGACATTCAATATACAGAGATATTTGTCTGATTATATCCTCAGGGGAGACTAGCAGACTTTTGTCTGATTATCTCCCCAGGAGAAACTAGCAGACATACAATATACACAAAGATGGCCAGTATGTTGCTGGGGTTCAAACGGGGAGCAAAGAATAATGATACTATTACCCGCCATGCATGCTGTAAGAGGAGACTAAAAAAGAATTTGGCGGTGGGCTGGCTGTCCCATTCCACAGATGATTAAAGTGATCCATATGCAATGCTGAAGTTGGATGTATCAGGCCAAAAGGCACAGATACTGTAGCTAAGCTCTAAACCATGATATAATGAAATCAGTTCTCTGGACTAGATTCTACAGAAGTTTGAGAATGGATGAAGAAGACCGATATAAAACTTTTGTTTGATTATGTCTTCAGTTAAGGGATAGCTAAAGTTTTGTTTTTGATTATGTCCTCAGTTAAGGGATAGCTAAAGTTTTGTTTTTGATTATGTCTTCAGTTAAGGAATAGCTAAAGTTTTGTTTTTTAATTATATCCTTCGTTAAGGGATAGCTAAAGTTTTGTTTTTGATTATGTCCTCAGTTAAGGGATAGCTAAAGTTTTGTTTTTGATTATGTCCTCAGTTAAGGGATAGCTAAAGTTTTGTTTTTGATTATATCCTCAGAAAAAGTTATGTTTTTGATTATATCCTCAGAAAAAGTTTTGTTTTTGATTATATCCTCAGAAAAAGTTTTGTTTTTTATTATATCATCAGTTAAGGGATACTTCGGCGATCATCACTCAATCAGGTTTGGAATCCGGATTCTATGATATAGGCTGCCGTCTCTTTTAGAGTTTCTGCTGTGCCGTACAGTTTCTTTTCAATGCTAATTGTGGTGGGCCATGTCTTTTGTTCCTCAGGTCTGCATACTGGCCGACATTCTTGTGCGATATATTCTGCTGTCATATTCGCAAGGTGGCAATAGCTCAGGCCAGTTGTACCTATTAGTTAATGGATGCTAAAGTTTTGTTTTTGATTATATCCTCATTCATTTATTTTCCTTTAGCGCTGAAGTTAGCGCACAGGGCCAAGGTCAGATCTCTCCAATTCTGTCTGTTCAAAGTCATTCTGTGCAGTTCTTGAATAGTATGTATATTGATTGTTTTACTTTCTCTTATTGTTATTCTGAGTGTTTCTTTTGGTCTACACCGTGCTCCTTTGCCTGTAGGTATCCATTCAAGAGATTGGTGGTGTATTCTGTTGATGTCTGCACATAGGACATGCCCGATGTAGGACCAACGGCGTTTTCTGATAACATCTGTGATGAAATTTTGATGTGTCTCTTCTTTGATTTTATCATTCGATTTGAATTCACTTTGAATGTGTGTTAGTTATAATAAGAAGGCATTTATTCTCGAAACTCTGAAGTGTCTTTTCTGAAGATAAAGAGTTTTTCCAGCTCTCACATCACATATGATAGCACCGGAATAAAGCGGGAATTAAATAAGCGCATTTTCGTGCGTGTGCTGATTGACTTTGACCTCCAGATATTAGACAGTCTGTTAAAGGCATTAGAGTGTGTTTATAATGGGGAATAAATTCTACTTTCTGTTGCTACTCAGTGTGGGTGTGTTTATACTGGGGAATAAATTCTACTTTCTATTGCTACTCAGTGTGGGTGTGTTTATACTGGGGTATAAATTCTACTTTCTGTTGCTACTCAGTGTGGGTGTGTTTATACTGGGGTATAAATTCTACTTTCTATTGCTACTCAGTGTGGGTGTGCTGCACAGTACATTTTCTTTTTGTTCAAATATACACAAAATAGAAAAAAAAAGAAAATCCAATAACACGTAACCTAGAGTAAAAAAATCTGTCTTTTGAATTGGAGATGTGATGATAAGAAATATTAAGGCGCGCATGCGATTGCGTCTGTGGGTCTCACCAATGGCTCACTAGATAAACCATCAATGTTGGATGTCCCTGATGTTTTCTATCCATCTTTTCCGTGGTCTTCTTCTAGCTTTGTACCCTGATCTCATTTGGTTATATGCCTGTAGGGGCAAGTTGTTGTGATGCATTCTCATGTGGCCAAACCTCTTGATCTGCTGGTTTTCTATGTAATCTGTACGAGGTATTACACCTATTCTTTCCCTGATATCTTCATTTCGTACTTCAATCTTATTTCACAACAATTAACAAAATAAAAATATAAGAGAATTGTAAATAAAATCCATAAATTCAGTAGCGTAAATTATTAATTTAAAAATGAATCCGTTTTAGAATACCTTCATCCGTGTTAATTCTCATACACCTGCTCCCGTTAGATAGCAGGACGTAATCCAGAGAATAGAAAGTGTTGTGTTATGGTTTACAGCTTGGCCGTGATAACGGTGAATTATGCATTCAACTTCACAACTCTTTAGTTATCTTGATTCTTGATCAGAAACCAACATTGTGGCACATTCCCATAAGTGCTCTCCAGTCCAGCAGCCACCTGGACCAGCAGACTCTTAAGAGTATGTAGACTTAGTCCTAGTCAGATGTTGATTATGTGATCTTCAGATCTTTCAAGAGAGGACACACTTTCTCCCCTCACCCCTGGTGACCCCAGAGAGGATACACTTTCTCCCCTCACCCCTGGTAACCCCAGAGAGGACACACTTTCTCCCCTCACCCCTGGTAACCCCAGAGATAACACACTTTCTTCCCTGACCCCTGGTAACCATCATTTCTGTCTCTCTGTATGTGCACGGTATCACCTCCAATTTACACTCTGCAGTAAATCAATGACAGCTCTTTTAGGTCAGCACTATCTCTTTTCAATACTATGCCAGTAGTTAGTCCTTAATCCCCTACGACTACTTACATAGCAGGTCACAGTATCGCTACTCTTAGCTCCCCTTTCCGACCCTGACAACCCACAGGCATTTAGAATATAAATACAGCCAAAGACAGATGTGTCCGGCCAATAGCGCAAATAGAACGGCGAGAACGCATTTCCATTCTCTGGACTACATCCTGCTTGAACTCTAGTAGAACCATAGTCCTGCTACAAGAGAGATCTAGCGGGAGTTTGAGAATGAACGCTGAAGAAGTAGAATATAAACCCACACTGCTGGTATAGTATGACCTACATTTTCCACGTGCAAACTTCAAGTTGACAGTCAAGGTTTTGTAAAAAATAATTAGTGCCAACTGGTTGTATTACTACAGAACATTTATCCTTTAACAAATGAAATACCTGGCAAGGATCCAGGTCTTAATAACTGATATGATTGCACTTGAGGACCTGTAACTGGCGGTTGAGCTGGAACTACTGCATTTGCTGCTAACTGTATCAACGTTGTTCCTACTGGTCTGACCTGATAAGAATTGGGTTGAAAGGTGATAAGATGGGAGCCTTGTGCTGCTGCGGTTGACGCAATAGGCTGACCGGGGATAAAGGGAACTTGATGACTATAGTTCAGTGTTAATTGTGCAGGGTGATGGCCATTAGATGAAGCTATCACCGCTGATTGTAGTTGCTGAGGCTGATGATGATGCTGCTGAGGTGGTGTAGATGGCCGATAATGTGTCTGAATAAATGGTGTGGGGACAGATTTCAATGTGGTTGTCGATGGTGATAATTCATTTGATGGAGTGACGGGATAAGTTAATGGGTTTCTTATATTAGTCGTATAAAAAACAGTTGGTTGGTGATGTTGTTGTGACTGCTGTTGGTGGTGGTGAGATGATGGAGGCGGTTGTGTAAGAGCTAGTGGTGGAGTTGGGCTGGAGACTGGCACAGTGAAGTAAGTTCCTTGAGCCGTGCTTCCTGTGGAAGTGAACTGTGTTTGATTGCCTGGCAAGATGGTGTGTTGATGCTGTGCGGGCTGCGGCTGGGAGTAGGTGAGTATGAGATGTGGAGCACCCATAGCTGATGATGTACTATTACAAGCTGTCCTGTTGACCACCACTGCCTCGGAGACAGGTCCATAGTGATATGCTGCCGGACTGAATTCTATACAATGTGGTTGGTTACCTCCAGTCACGGCTTGCTGATAGGTTGATCCAACCACTTGGTAACCACCAACTCCAGGTACAGCTGGGATACCAATAGCTGGCATAGGTACAGTTGTCTGACCCGAGCCATCTACAGGGGTAGCGTGGAGTAGCTGCTGGCCTTGACTTTGAGGGTACGGAATGGCAACATACCGAACTTGTTGCTGACCTAGCGGGGAAGGAGCAGCAAAATATTGACCCTGTGGAGAAATAAGTCACATGACTCAAATGTTACATAATGTGAAGACAGAATCTAAATAGGACAATATAACATAAACAACACACTAACAGGAAAAAAAACAGGACAAAAATATCAAACATAAAAATGTGAGTGAAGGAGGATATCAGTATGTACCTGATGGTGTCAACGAACCTCCCCTCAACTCTACCTCGACTTTCAGAACTCAATAGCAGTGGAGGAACGTAGCAAACTTGTGTGGTTTGGCCATGTTTCACTTTCCAAAACTAACTTACAGGAAACAGTTGAAGGTGGAAGAAGAAGAAGAGGCAAGTATGAATTTATAATATTAAAGACTGGGCAGGATTAAGATTCTCCATATTTGAACAAGGAACTGAGAATAGGGAAGTAAGATGTTTCAAGAGTGGCACCCCTATGTCCCTGAAGGGTTATACGAATGATGATATCGTTGTCACATTTTCTAGAAGAAGGGCATAAAGCATTGAAACATTGAATCCATTATTTTCCTAAATTTTTTTATTTTATATAATAGATATTTAGTTACCTATCTTTATTAATCTTACCTTCTTACCTGTGTTACCAAGACCCGCACCTGTTTGTCGGATCTTCTCCAGTGTTCTGGTTGGAAAGAGCAGACATGACCACAATATTTTACATGCTCATTCTATAAAGACTGAGATGGCTGGGACACACAAGGAGAATGGGAGATGGCTGGGACACACAAGGAGAATGGGATATGGCTGGGACACACAAGGAGAATGGGAGATGGCTGGGACACACAAGGAGAATGGGAGATGGCTGGGACACACAAGGAGAATGGGAGATGGCTGGGACACACAAGGAGAATGGGAGATGGCTGGGACACACAAGGAGAATGGGAGATGGCTGGGACACTCAAGGAGAATGAGAGATGGCTGGATACACACATATGGAAGATGGATCGGAAACAAGGAAATGGGAGATGGTTGGAACACACTAGGAGAATGAAAGATGACAGAATACTGAATAATCTCCTTTATGGGGAATTACAGTTGGGAGAAAAAAATCTCGGTGATGACCTCCACTTTGATGCAAAGAAGTATGCAAATGGAATATGCATGGTATAGACTCTGCTATGGAACCATGGGAACAGAATTCCATTAATCATGATGCATGGACAGGAAAGTACAGACTCTGATGTGAAATCATGGGAACAGGATGTCATTAAAAATGGTGCATGATTGGGAAACACACAAAAAATGATATAATACAAAGAGATGATATAAGATGCCAGATATATCAAGGGCTGCAAGTTTGAACAAGAAGTCACACATCTGAGGTCCTGACTTTTATTGCACATACGTTATGGAGTCTTGCAAAGTCTTTCTCGCTTGTTACATCCAACTGATCTACAAGACAAATGATCTACAGTATATTCCTATCAACACTGTGTTACCAGTGCCAAACTTGGTCTCTCTCATCTTCACGTTATAGAAAGATAGTGACATAAAATGCTTGAGGAAAGTTGCAGGGGTCACCAGGTTCGATAGATTATGAAATGAAGACATTAGGAAAAGAATAGGTATAATATCTTGTACAGATTACACAGAAAGGCAGCAGATCAAGTGGTTTGGCCACATTATGAGAATGCATCACAAGTTGTCCGTACAGGCATATAACCAAATGAGATCAGGGTACAAAGTCTGAAGAAGACCATGGAAAAGATGGATAGAAAACATCAGGGGCATCCTGAACAAACGGTCATAGCACAGTCGAGGCCACTTATCTGGCTTTAGAACACAAGCTCGAGCTCCAATCACCCTTACGCTTAACGACAAGAGTGGATAACAAACCACCTGGAGAAAAACAATAGGCAATAGTCTAGCACAGTAAATTTAATATTGTCTGGAAAGACGGAAAGGTACTAGTATATTTATAAAGTATCACGCGGTGCCTTTAGAAACAAATGACACTAACATGATAGCGCAAATATGCATGACTTGAAAGAACTATATGTCAGTGACATCATACCTGTGTGAACTGTGATGCGTGGGCTGAAGTGCACACAGACTGTATATGTGGGATTACTGTTGGAATTATAGGGATTGCTTGTCCAGGGATTCCAGCAGCATATGTCTCATTTCCTTGATCAATAGAACTCATGGAGGTGGCTGCTAGTCTAGTTGTTAAGTCAGGTATATTGTCCTGCAGAGAAAGAAGAGTAACTCAACTGAAACAGTACATCAACATGACACAAACAGGGAAAAATGTAAGGACGCAGGCTAGCTTCTTGTAATCAACAATCTATGACACAAATAGGGAAAAATGTAAGGATGCAGGCTAGCTTCTTGTAATCAACAATCTATGACACAAATAGGGAAAAATGTAAGGATGCAGGCTAGCTTCTTGTAATCAACAATCTATGACACAAACAGGGAAAAATGTAAGGACGCAGGCTAGCTTCTTGTAATCAACAATCTATGACACAAATAGGGAAAAATGTAAGGACGCAGGCTAGCTTCTTGTAATCAACAATCTATGACACAAATAGGGGAAAATATACTAGACATGCTAGCTTCTTGTAATCAACAATCTATGACACAAATAGGGGAAAATATACTAGACATGCTAGCTTCTTGTAATCAACAATCTATGACACAAATAGGGGAAAATATGTCTGGCTTGCTTCTTGCAGACATGACATCAATGGTTAATGACACAAATAGGGAAAAATATACTAGACAGGCTAGCTTCTTGCAGAGATCAACACAAAAATGTCATAGGTCAGATAAATTTCTACCTACATGAAACTCTTAAATGAAGTGTCATAGATCAGACTAACTTCTTGTACACATCTATATGAAGTGTCATAGGTCAGACTTATTTCTTGCAAACACCATTCGTTCATTCGTCCATCACAAGTGATGATGACCATTTGTTACATCCATTTTTGAAAATTCACTTAGAGTTATGTCCTTGATCATGAGTTCGTAGATGGCTAATGAGTCGAATTCTAGCTGAGAATTTTCTTGGACAATTCGGACATGGAATGACGACTGTAGACAGATCTTGGTCTATCCGTGACTTTCTAGCTGCTCTACGCTGTTGAACTACTGCATTTCTCCTCTTTTCACAAGATGATGCGCTCTTATTGATTTTAGAACGCCATGTCGATCTATTTTGTGCAAGTTCTTCCCATGTATCGTGGTCTATTTCAAAGGCTTTCACAGACGATGGTCTGGCATACGCACCAAATGATCTGCCCAATGAATCTGTGTATGCATCAATTCATGTCACTGCTGGGGATACCAGCTCTATCAAGGACAGTGGTATCTGGAATCTTGTCTTGCCATCTGATGTTCATAACTTTTCTGAGACAAGTGGTGTGAAAATGAAAAAGTTTTTTTACATGACGTCTATACATAGTCCATGTTTCACTAGCGTATAACAGCACTACAGTGCAAACACCTACATGAACAGTGTCATAGGTCAGACTTACTTCTTGCAAACACCTACATGAACAGTGTCATAGGTCAGACTTACTTCTTGCAAACACCTACATGAACAGTGTCATAGGTCAGACTTACTTCTTGCAAACACCTACATGAACAGTGTCATAGGTCAGACTTACTTCTTGCAAACACCTACAAGAACAGTGTCATAGGTCAGACTTACTTCTTGCAAACACCTACATGAACAGTGTCATAGGTCAGACTTACTTCTTGCAAATACTTACATGAGCAGTGTCTTAGTCAGACTTACTATAATGGTAGCTTTTACTTACACTTTGGTACACAATGTGTGCTGGGGGAGTCTGTGCTTGAGGTTGGACCATGAATGGCGGTGGACAGGTGGGATCAAAATGGTAAAGTGAGCCGTCAGCGTTAACATGAGGTTGCACTGGTAGAAACAGACAGATAGAAAATGATACTTACGTAGGAAATAGGTAATGAAATCTTACTGACGGCTAACACACTATCACTGTCTGATGCTCACGTGAAATAATAATATACACAACACTACACAGGATATAATCATACATAGGACATAATCGACGTTTCGACCCAAAAGGCATTTATCAAGATAAGCACATAACATCAAAAGACAATGAGTAGAAATGACAACAAGACAGAAGTGTCAGGGTGAAATGTGGGTGTGAGATGCTTCAAGTATAGGAACAGGAAGTACATAAAAATGTAAATATATGTGGAAGCGAAACAAATAAAAAGATGACGTAAATGACAACAAAATGAATAAACACAAAGACCACACCAACCGAGAACTAGACAAAAGAGTGGTCAGAATTGAGTCCAAATGGCGTGAGAGTACCCAACTCAAATATAAGACGATTTTCTAGAGCATACCTAGATCTATCATCGGTGGTGCAGGATCTGAGGGCAGTGACCTGAATACCAAGAACACCACGGTGGCCATCGCTGTTGAAGTGTGTGGCAATCAGAGTAGGTGTACTGTGATTGATGGCATGAAGATGGTTACAGAAGCAGTCGATCAATCTTAAGCCAGTTTCACTGATACTGGCTTGCCGCAGCGTTTACATATGATCACATAAATGACATTATAGGATCAATAGTGCAAGTGGTCCTGGGAAATGAAATGCAGCACATCTGAACCACATAAGGACATGTGTAGCAATGACCATGTGAGCATAAAATAGTACCGAAATGGTCAGGAACAGAAGACCTAAGGTGGCTGTGGACCAAGATGTCTTTAAGATTTTTGTTGTGCCTATAGGCAACCAGAGGTAAGTCCTGAAAAGCGGCACGGGTAACAGGATCAGACTGCAGAAGGGAATAATGTTTCAGCAGGATTCACCGGAGAGTGGAGTTAGGAAGATGAAAGGTCAGGACAAGTTTAACTCTATCAGATAAGGAGGAAGAACCCTGGGAATTAGTCACGGTATCGAGGAAAGATAACTGGCGTACACTGAGTCAAGCCGATGAAAGGATGCTGTCGGGGAACAAGTGTCTATGGAAGAACTCAATCCTCTCGGAGGATTTGTCAAGAAAGTCATCGTCATCGCTAGATAAGCAACAAAGGCGAAGAAGCTGGGAGTATGGCAGAGTGTTGCAACTAGCAGGAAGATAAGAAGTAATGTAGAGCAGAAAGCCATTTGCCTCAGTCGGTTTGTAGTAAACAGATGTGCTGAGGTAAGATGGATAAATAGTGAAAATGATGTCAAGGAAGTTGAAAGAAGTAGTGGAGATGTTAGATGTGAATTGATAGAAAATGGTAAAGTGAGCCAGCGTTAACATGAGGTTGTAATGGTAGAAGCAGACACACAGAAAATGGAATACAATTAATTCATAATGTATCGTGATATGCAACATTTTCTTGAAATTTTTCCTGCGTGCACAGATCAGACAGTGGTTGGGTCTGACATGGAACCGATTATGCATCAGGTGGTACCCAAAGGTGGTACTCATGGATCTTTTTTAATTGTAAAGCTCTAGATTTGTGTGTAGAGTATTTAACTGCTTTACGCATGTGGTTGCATCTGTGGGTCTCACCAATGGCCCAGTAGATGACATGCCGTTATATTGAGGTTATCTTCTTATAGAAGCTTCATGGCACGTCATCTATACAATTATGCTTTTATTTTGTTGTTGAAATGTGTGTCATGTTTACCTGAATATATATGTACGCACCCTCTGTGGTTGGGAGGGAGCCAGAGATGTACTGTGCAGCACTGGAGAGGAGGAAACTGACAGCACTATTTTTTCCTATGGCTGAAACCCATCATAGAGGCACAGCGATTCAGGATGTGACAATCCTTTTGACGTGAACATTTGGTTGTATGCCTAGAGCAATAAAGAAGTTCGGCATAACCAGTAGTCAATTGGTGGCGGGGAATGAGCACAGTGAACCCTATCTTGGCTACAGTGGCTCGGAGCAGTGCATAGGTTGAAGCCTACCTTCCTTTAGGTGTGATAGTTATTCTCTGGCTCTGTCCCGGGGTGGGAATTTAATGACATTGGGTCAAAGGGCACGAGCCCATAGACCGCTGGATCAGCAACCAACCAACCTTTAAACTGCTTTCTCTGCACTCGTTAAAGACATGCATGGCCATGCAGCATTGCAGGATTAGATGAAGTATTGTTGGTATGACTGATGATACTTCCTGCTAGGTTTCCTGACTCATGTTCTACTTCTTCAATGTTCATTCTCAGACTCCCACTGGATCTTTCTTATAGCAGGACAATGGCCCTACTGGATTTCCAGCAGGATTTTATCCAAGGAATGGAGGTGCATTGTGTCAGCATTTATTTGTGCCAATGGTCCAATAAATCCGTCTTCGACTGTGAGCTCATGTTCAGGACTGGGCTGTTTCAAATTGAACAGGATCAGTACAATTAAAAAAGTATAAATCTTAAAGTTTGTGATTAATAACTTAGGTTTCACTTCATCTCAGGAACCACAAAGTCTACAAAAAAATATATGATTATTTCTAAGTTTACAATTGTATGATTATTTTTAAGGAAAAAAAACCCCACTGAACTGTCAGAAATAAAACAGAAAGAACACAGTGTAAGGTAATCTTTTCAGTAGATGGTAACTTATAGAAGATGGTGACTTGTTATACCAGATGGTGACTTGTTATACCAGATGGTAACTGTTATAGCAGATCATCTGTTATACTAGATGGTGACTGTTATACAAGATGGTGACTATTATACAAGATGGTGACTGTTATACACAATGGTGACTGTTATACACGATGGTGACTGTTATAGCAGATGGTGACTGTTATAGCAGATGGTAACTGTTATACAAGATGGTGACTGTTATACAAGATGGTGACTGTTATAGCAGATCATCTGTTATACTAGATGGTGACTGTTATAGCAGATGGTGACTGTTATAGCAGATGGTAACTGTTATACAAGATGGTGACTGTTATACAAGATGGTGACTGTTATAGCAGATCATCTGTTATACTAGATGGTGACTGTTATACACAATGGTGACTGTTATACAAGATGGTGACTGTTATAGCAGATGGTAACTGTTATACAAGATGGTGACTGTTATACTAGATGGTGACTGTTATACTAGATGGTGACTGTTATACTAGATGGTGGCTGTTATACAAGATGGTGACTGTTATACAAGATGGTGACTGTTATAGCAGATCATCTGTTATACTAGATGGTGGCTGTTATACAAGATGGTGACTATTATACAAGATGGTGACTGTTATACAAGATGGTGACTATTATACAAGATGGTGACTATTATACAAGATGGTGACTGTTATACAAGATGGTGACTGTTATACAAGATGGTGGCTGTTATACAAGATGGTGGCTGTTATACAAGATGGTGACTGTTATACAAGATGGTGACTGTTATACAAGATGGTGACTATTATACAAGATGGTGACTGTTATACACAATGGTGACTGTTATACAAGATGGTGACTGTTATAGCAGATGGTAACTGTTATACAAGATGGTGACTGTTATACTAGATGGTGACTGTTATACTAGATGGTGACTGTTATACTAGATGGTGGCTGTTATACAAGATGGTGACTGTTATACAAGATGGTGACTGTTATACAAGATGGTGACTGTTATACTAGATGGTGACTATTATACAAGATGGTGACTGTTATACAAGATGGTGACTGTTATACAAGATGGTGACTATTATACTAGATGGTGACTATTATACAAGATGGTGACTATTATACAAGATGGTGACTGTTATACAAGATGGTGACTATTATACAAGATGGTGGCTGTTATACAAGATGGTGACTATTATACTAGATGGTGACTGTTATACAAGATGGTGACTGTTATACAAGATGGTGACTGTTATACTATATGGTGACAGTTATACAAGATGGTGACTGTTATACAAGATGGTGACTATTATACTAGATGGTGACTGTTATACAAGATGGTGACTGTTATACAAGATGGTGACTGTTATACAAGATGGTGGCTGTTATACTAGATGGTGACTGTTATAGCAGATGGTAACTGTTATAGCAGATCATCTGTTATACTAGATGGTGACTGTTATACTAGATGGTGACTATTATACAAGATGGTGGCTGTTATACTAGATGGTGACTGTTATACAAGATGGTGACTGTTATACAAGATGGTGGCTGTTATACAAGATGGTGACTGTTATACAAGATGGTGACTATTATACAAGATGGTGGCTGTTATACAAGATGGTGACTGTTATACAAGATGGTGACTATTATACAAGATGGTGACTGTTATACTAGATGGTGACTGTTATACTAGATGGTGACTGTTATACTAGATGGTGACTGTTATACTAGATGGTGACTGTTATACTAGATGGTGGCTGTCATACAAGATGGTGACTGTTATACTAGATGGTGACTGTTATACTAGATGGTGACTGTTATACTAGATGGTGGCTGTTATGGTAGATGTCATTCATTCATTTTTCTTTTGCGCTGAAGTTAGCGCATAGGGCAGAGGTCAGATCTCTCAAATTCTGTCTGTTCAAAACTATTCTGTGCAGTTCTTGAATAGAATGAATATTGGTTGTTTTACTTTCTCTAAGTATTGTTCTTCTGATAGTTTCAAGAGATTGGTGGTGTATTCTGTTGGTGTCTGCGAGTAGGACATGCCCGATGTAGGACCAACGGTGTTTTATGGTAGATGTAGATGAGAGTTATTGTAACGCATGGAAGCTATTAACACAGGGGTAAATGAAAGCTGTTACATTAGATGACACTTGGAAGCTGTTATGAAAGTTTTGACAGATATCACAGATTGTATATAAATGTTAATGCCCGATCTATGACTGCAATGTGTATGAACCTGCCATAAATATCTATGTAGCAGGAGTACAACTAAGCTGTCACTTCAAACAAGCTGACCAAAGCTGCCCTCAATAATTCACTGTTTATGTGAAGAAAGTACACAATACTCATTTAACTGATACATTAGCCAGATACAAGCTAGTGAGACAGACTTACTTGTCAGAGGGTTGATTATTAAGCTGCCAGCTGGTATACTATTATAATCACTGGACACCAGGTAGGCTAATTGTGGATACAGCAGTGCTAAAAACAAAGGAGGACAAACTATACGGACCACAGAATCACAAATTATTTGTTTAATCAACAATGGCATATATCCTTCATTGACTAGCAACATTGTAACATCATACATCCTTCATTGACTAGCAACATTGTAACATCATTTATCCTTCATTGACTAGCAACATTGTAACATCATACATCCTTCATTGACTAGCAACATTGTAACATCATTTATCCTTCATTGACTAGCAACATTGTAACATCATTCATCCTTGTAACATCATTCATCCTTCACTGACTAGCAAAATTGTTACCATCATACATCCTTCATTGACTAGCAACATTGTAGCATCATTAATCCTTCATTGACTAGCAACATTGTAACATCATTCATCCTTCATTGACTAGCAACATTGTAACATCATTAATCCTTCATTGACTAGCAACATTGTAACATCATTAATCCTTCATTGACTAGCAACATTGTAACATCGTTCATCCTTCATTCACTAGCAACATTGTAACATCGTTCATCCTTCATTCACTAGCAACATTGTAACATCGTTCATCCTTCATTCACTAGCAACATTGTAACATCGTTCATCCTTCATTCACTAGCAACATTGTAACATCGTTCATCCTTCATTGACTAGCAACATTGGAGCATCACTGCATTAATACATTAATTCAATGAGTCTGAAACACAGCGTTTGTCCCAAGCGTACATAAAACCCACTTCTCTGTGTATTCTACTGAATGATGTGGTAGCAGCAATTTTTCAGTAACTAAGGAATTATGATAAAAAGTTTCAGTTTGACTTTTTCTTCTGGGACAAAAATAGTGGTAACCTTACTCAAAATTTCTGCTTTCTTTTCTCAACAACGTCATGTGCAAGAAGATCAGGAAAATGAAGAAAATTTGTAAGTTACAATTGACACACATTGAATTGAAATGGAAGACATTTTTAGTGAAATTCTTATAGATTTTTAAATAATAATTAGGAATTGTTGTGAATTATGTTTATTTTCAAAGAAGATATTTATGAACGCATTAGTTTCATTATGCAACAGCATTTTGAAGACTAGGTCTAGACAACATGCTTTGAAAATGCAAGTAAATTCATGAAGGAAGCCACAGGATAAATTAACAATTCTTGAGTCTAACGGGAATTGAACCAGTCAGTTCAATTGCACCAAATCGCCTAGCAACTCTCGTACACGAGATTTTCCGTACTTGACCAACCACATCTCCAAAAAAAGATGCGATTTTGTCAAGATATTCAAACTGAGGACTCAAGTCACTGAGAACGGACCAATTGAGACAAGGACTATTACAACAACGAACATCCCGTACAGGTATTGAAGTATCCTCAGTAACAACAAACATATAACACATAATTCGATTCCCGTTAGACTCAAGAATTTTTAATGTATCCTCTGGCTTCCTTCATGAATTTACTTGTATAAGCAATTATTTGAAGCAAAAATTGTATTGTCTATATATGTTATCCATGTTTACAAGAAGACCTATCGGCCCTTGTAGAACTAATACGGATATTATGTTTGTTGTTACTGAGGATACTTCAATACCTGTACGGGACGTTTGTTGTTGTTGTAATAGTCCTTGTCTCAATTGGTCCGTTCTCAGTGACTTGAGTGCACAGTTTCATTGTCTTGACAAAATCACATCTTTTTTTTGGTATGCGGTTGGTCAAGTACGGAAAATCTTGTGTACGAGAGTTGCTAGGCGATTTGGTGCAGTTGAACAAACTGGTTCAATTCCCGTTAGACTCAAGAATTCTGAAAATACATTGTCTTGTGTCTCGAAATAAAATTGTAGATCTACTAATGATTGGATCAATAGGTTAGCAACATTAAAGTGTTTTATTTATTTAATTATTAATTAAATAAAATGATATTAATTATTTTCACAGAAGATATTATGAACACGTTAGTTTGGTTATTAATCTTTAGTACATTGAATTAAAATTACAAAATCTTTCCTGTGTCACTGGATCTTTTTTGAAAATTATCATAATTTTTGGTGGGTGTTCGAAAATGCAATAACTTTTTTGTTATTAGAAGTTAAAATAAAGTTTGTACATTCAAATAAGGAATTGCATATGAGTGTCTAATTTGTTTTTTTGTAAGTGTCATATGAGAGGAGTGAATTAATAAAACATGTAAAAACTTACCGTGTCCAAAAATGATTCTAGAATCGAAGAATTAATGTCTATAAATATCCGTCAAATCGTTGTTCCATGCGTGTTCAATGAAATATCATGACAAAATCAACTAGTTACTATATCTACTTGGTAGTAACATTATTCCCAAGAATTCCTTACTACCGAAATCACAATCCATAATGATTTTACATAAAGTATACATATTGACGACCATCGTGAACCCGCCAATGGATTCTGAATTCTTGCGTTCTAAAGCCAGATCTGTGGCCTCGGCTGTGTCATGACTGTTGTTTACTATCAATTTTTTCCATGGTCTTCCCCTAGCTTCATGAGGAAGAGACCTCATGAGGTGAAATTGTACGTGAACAGATGCCAACAATTTCACGAAATATTCCACATTTATGGCCGAATAGAGCGCTTAAGGTTAAATAAATTTATACACAGAATAAGCCTAGGAGATCTGAGATAACACATGAGTCAATCATTTATGTAAAATTACACAATTCTAAAAAAAAAACCCAATCTGGTGTACAGGGGGGAATTTGCATTTAGAATAGTAAAGGTTAATATATACGAGGCGTGTTCAAATGAAAACGGGACTTGTGGATTTATTTAAAAAGTATCATACGCAATTTAATATTTTCAACGGAATTGAACAAAGCAACCACTTGTGAATAAGAATGCACCTGGGTTCATCAGAAAAAATCTCCGTATGCATTTAGGCAAGCATCCCACTGTTTAGGTAGACGTCGAATGCCGTCCGAGACGTCTTCCATTGCATGCTGTCAATTTTGCTGCTCGGTTCATAGTGGTGGCACCACGATTCATCACCTGCCACAATGCTCAACAGAAATGCATCACCCTCTGCCCTGTAACGCATCAGGTGGTTCAAACTCCACCCCATCCGTTCTTCCTTATGGTGGTCAGTCAACATCCGTGGGACCCACTGTGAACACACCTTCCGATAGTTCAATTTCTTCCGAACAACCATGTGGGCTGTCCCAATTGACATATGGAATTCTTCTGCAAGCGAACGAATGCTCCGACGACGGTCAGTCAGTACTGCTTTATCAAGCACGGCTATGGCTTCTTCTGTTGCAACAATATGCGCCTGACCTGGCCGTGCAAGATCTGCCGTTAACTCACGTCCGTCTTTAAACATACGCACCCACTCCATCACTCTAGTCCTCGACAAACATTTGTCACCATATGCTGCCTTCATTCTCCGATGAATGTCTACTGCTTGACATCCTTCAAATGAAAGAAACTGGATCACAGCACGCTGATTCACTTTGGACGGGTTCGGAATCACACCCGCCATATTGTTAACAGTTTTCTGCAGCACATATGCATGCTGGGAAGATGAACACGTGACCGTATGTAAATTATTGGATACTCATTACTAGTGCAAAATGTCATCAATATCAGTGCGCTCTATCACGCGTGGTGTAACAAGTCCCGTTTTCATTTGAACACGCCTCGTATATCTCAGTATGTGACACATTCAAATATAAATCTGAATTTTTGCGACATAGTATATAAATCTCAGTTTCTGTGATACACCGATATATAAATCTGTCTCTCATCAACAAAATAAACACAAATATTTCAAATTCTTGCAACGTTTTCAAAAAAAAATTTGTAAAATAAAATGATTGAACGAGACTTACACTGAGCTATTGGGGAAGTGCCTGAATCGGGTGTCGATCTTGATATGTGTGCGAGGTCACATGGGGTACTCATTGGGACTGAGATTTGACCTCCAGGCTGGATGATGGGTGGGCTGCTATAATGAACACCGGGTGAATCTTTCATGGAGTCTAGGGAAGAACAGACGATGACTTTCTGAATGACATTAATTTTTAATCAACAATACAGAACACTAGTCATCACAATGGCTGTAACACAGAAAGTTACACAAAACACAAAGGTGACTGCAACATATGACATCATGTTCTTGAAATATGATTGCAACATATGAGATCACGTTCTTGAAATATGATTGCAACATATGACATCACATTCTTGAAATATGATTGCAACATGAGGTCACATTCTTGAATAATGATTGCAACATATGACATCATGTTTTTGAAATATGATTGCAACATATGACATCATGTTTTTGAAATATGATTGCAACATATGACATCATGTTTTTGAAGTATGACCATGGTCCTGCTACAAGAGAGATCTAGCAAGACTTTGAGAATGAATGAAGAATCCACCTTCTTTGTCTTCGACTGTATATTGCTGTTTTCATTTTCATTGTTTATCCTCTTGTTGCAGGCCTATAAGGGTTCATTCTCATTAAGTGGCAGAACCCTTTCAGTCTCTGTTTTTCAATATATTTGACCACAGATGTTGTTCCAACAGTCCTCGTAATCTACATTCCTCACATGATCTCTTCTTGTTCTGTTTGCTGCTTTTCTTAGACATCTCATTTCAGACGCAGTAAGCTTTCTGTCTTGTTAACATGTTTGACATTGATAACATAATGTTGGTATGAAGATTGAATTTATGATGTGCCTTTTGGTTTCCATCAGGATAGATTTGTGTTTCAAAATTGGTGCAGGTTCAAAATATACATAGTTGACCTCTTGATGGTTGGATCACCTTATGAGAATAGAACCAGATCGCATTCTGCTGTAGCCTATAACAGAATAATATCTGATTACAGAACAAGAGGAAGAACTAGAGGCAGATGGATTGATAACATTAGAGACATACTATAACAAGATGGTACTACAACAACAAATTCAACATATTTGGCACTGAAATAAGACATAAGCTACTCATGACGTTTGCAGCATTTGTGGCTTGAACAAGGCAAGACCTCTTGAATTCTTGTCTCAAGCTCTTTCTCCATTCTTCTATCGTAATAATCCCAAGATATTTAAATTTCTGCACTTGTTTCAGTAATCTTTTATCTTTACCATTATTGATGTATTTTATTTAGACACCGCTAATACATCCAATCGTATCTCTAGTAGAATGTGAAGAGAAAGTTTTTAAACCATGAGCACGTTTGAAAAAGATGTGTTTGTGAAATTTGCCTGCTTATTCTCGCTACCACCAAACCACTTTTATTCTATATAATTACAAATAACACACTTCTCCATTTTTTGACCTGACTGTTAATAATGTTTTCTATTTGCGCAAAAAAAATATATAACATATGCAACACAAAACAAAATATCAAGCTCATGAATGGTAGATAGGGCCTGCTGTTAGAGTTATCACTTCTGTATTTAGTTCGCTGACTTAAAAAAGGTTACCCATCCCTCCTATAGACACATGCCACTAAAAATTAGCTCAGAAATGCTTTAGAAGAACAAGTTTGCTCATTGTGATATGGATATAAATATATTGGGTGGTTCAGCTGACAACAAAGTTATGAGAGATGGGCCTGACACACTCACTACTGCAAATTTCTTGCTTAGATTTTCCACAGGATTGGTAGCTAATCCTGTACACACGCCTCCTTAGTAATCTTTTATGACATAAATGACATGTCTGTTATTCTTTGCTCCCATTGAATAGAAGTAGCAGATGTGAGATATGCCAGAAATTTCATTACGAAGATAACATGACGGTCACTAGTGGGAGATTTCATAATACTTGAAGCAGACGTTTTCATGACACAATAATACACACTCGCAGTCATCTTCTGCTTAATTTATGCATAAACACCTGCAGATTAGCTGGATGTAGTCTGGAGAACAGAATGTATTGTGTTATGGTTTACAGTTTAGCTGTGATATCTGCACCTTTAAGCCTGACACATACGACTCCAGCATGTCTTATGGGCCACTTTGACCCTATGTTGGATGGGACAGCCACATCACCCCAAAACCTCCTTAGTCATCTCTTAGGTTCTTATGACATGCATGGAAAGTAAAATGTGCTGCTATTCTTTGCTCCTTTTTTGGACCCAGCAACACATGGGCAAAGATGCTACTAATATAAAAGGTTATTGCATCATCACGCTGCAGAATGTGTATGGTAAGATTCTGGAGAGAATTGTTGCTAGACGCATAACCAGGGAACTAGAGATCAAAGATCTCACAAATACAGACCCAGAAGAGATAGTTACAAAAGCAGCAGTTCTTGCACATGAAGGTTTTCAGAATAAAGATGAAACTTGCAGCTATAGACCTAGAAGATGATGCTTACAATAGAGTCCGTTACACTCGTCTTGTTGACATGTTACGAGAGCACAATGTCTACCCCTGGATCATTCGCTGAACAGCAAATGTGCTTATCTGTAGAGAAGTCATTGAGGTATGGTTCCTGGACCTCTGAGATAGAATAATAGTCTGCCACCTGGTCTGCCACAAGGATATCCTTTGCTCTTGGTGCTGTTTAATGTGTATACCTTAAAAATTTCTCAATTGAAAATCTCAAGCCATTGCAGAGTTCTACATATGCTGATGTTATCCTACTATACAACATGGGCAGGAACAGAAAAGTTAGCGCTGACTGTGTACAGAGTGGACTAGATCAATTGTTGACATGGTACAGAACATACAATGCTGTGATCAATCCCTTGAAAGCAAAGGTTGCATGGTTCTCCTTAAATAATAATCTGGTCAATGACACACTGCCAGCTGTTAGTTGCATGGACTCATTCACTGAAAGAGAACAGGACCTTAAATATCTTGGGATAACCTTTGATAGAAGTCTCTCATTCAACAAGCACATCACAAATATGATTTAGAAGGCTAAAAGAGGGATCAGTTATCAAGGTTATGGCGACCTTCGACATGCAGCAATGGGTACTGTTTCTGCTTCTACAAGTGATGGTTCTTTTTGTCATAGATTATAACAGAAATAATAGATTGTCATAGATTGTCGCAGAAAATAACAACATCAACAAATGTTTTTGTTTTCTTCATTATTCTTTACCTTTCATCAGGCATTTCTTCTTCAGCATTCATTCTCAAACTCCTGCTGGATCTCTCTTGTAGCAGAACTTTTGTTACTACATGTTTTCCTGTAAAGGCGTGTAGGCAGACTTTCTATGGGCTGTGGAAATAAAAGCCGCTTTGCCATAGCAGACGCCGCAACATGTACAGGAAGGATTTTGTCGCAGGACGATGGTCCAATACTTGATTTCCAGCAGAATGTAGTTCAGAGAATAGAAACGATCTGTGTCCCCATTTTATTTGCGCCAATGTCCTGACACATCAGTCTTCCGCGAGATCCGGCATTTGGTAACATCATCTGAGTTGTGGTCAAGCTTCACAATTGCATGGATCTATAAATGATGATGATGTTCGTCCGTCGTGATCGACGATGACCATAACTCAACCATAATAATAATAATAATAAATAATAAAATAATAAAGTGAATAGTGCGTTTTTAAATGACTAGCAAGTCCAATGCGCGCACAAAATGTTCTTTTACAGAATTGACAACAATAGAAGGTATCTGTGTGAGGTTGAGATGTTTTTTCTTTTCTACGTGTCCGCTTCTGTCTTGTAGTTTCTTGTCTGAATTCTTCTGCCGCTAGTGCTCCCGTTCTAATGCTGTAACGCCATGCTGTTCTATCCTGAGCGAGGCTCTCCCAAGCGCCTACGTCAATATTAAGATGTTTCAAGGATGACTTGAGCGTGTCTTTGAAACGCTTTTTCTGTCCACCAGCTTTTCGAAATCCTGCCTTGAGTTCTCCATAATATATTTGTTTTGGCAAACGCGAGTTCTCCATACGCACAAGATGGCCTGCCCAGCGTGCCTACGCCTTCATAAGTATTGTGTGGATGCTTATTGAGGTTGATTTTTCCAAGACCTCGTAGTCTGGTACTTTGTCCCACCAATGGATGTTTAGTAATTTACGTAGGCAGGTAAGATGGAAATGATTTAACTTTCTTGCATGTCTAGCATACACTGTCCACGTTTCGCAGGCATATAGTAAGGTTGGTATAACAGCAGCATGATATACTTGTAGTTTGGTGGTTGTTCTTATACCTCTTCTGTCCCATACATTTTTGCGTAATCTGCCAAATACAGCACTAGCTTTTGCCAGTCTATTGTTAATTTCCACATCAATGTTGACATCGCGAGAGAGAGTGCTTCCAAGGTAAGTAAAATTGTCGACTACCTGCAGTTTTTCCTGATTGACGATGATGGAAGTAGCAGTATGTTGGCTATTTGATGTTGCTTGGTGCATGACTTCTGTTTTTTTGGTGTTAATAGTGAGACCAAAGTTGTTGCAGGCCTTTGAGAAGCGGTCTATGGTGCTCTGCATGTTTACGACAGAGTCAGCATACAATGCACAGTCGTCAGCATAAAGTAATTCTCTAACAGTACTAGATTTAGTTTTCGTGTTTGCTTTTAGACGACGTAAATTGAAAAGACCACCATCCGTTCTGTAATTGATCATTATAAATACATATCTTGTGATATCGCACATTAGATTCTCGATGTGCTCTTTAGGCAAACATCGGTAAATAGAACCATGCCAAAAGGCAATGGACCCAAAGTAAGTGGATCTTTTAAAAAGACGGAAAATGTCAAGTGTACATACTATTGTTAATTTGTTTCTTATATACAGAGAGTGCAAACCAAACAACATGACAACATCGAGCTATACTACACCTAGAAGCTTCCAATAATCTCACCAGCCTGGTTTAAGCTAAGAGTCCGACGTATGTTCATGCTGAGATGCTGTGCATTAGGAGCAGATGAAGTACCGCTATAACTGTTTGTTTTTGTCATGCCAGCACGCAATCTTGCACCTGTCAAAGAGGTGCATTCTGTACCGTAACCATTGGATTCTGTGCTCATCCATTGCGTGCTGAGATGACTGCTGGATCTCATACTGTCTAGTGATCGTTGATGATGTATATGGGGAACATAATTTCTGAAATTCATAACAACAAATATATATATATATATTAAATGAAAATATACTTTCAGAAAATATATATATATATTAAATGAAAATATACTTTCAGAAAATATATATATATATTAAATGAAAATATACTTTCAGAAAATATATATATATTAAATGAAAATATACTTTCAGAAAATATATATATATATTAAATGAAAATATACTTTCAGAAATTGTTAATAATATATAAAAATATAATCTCTTCTTCATCAGCGTTCATTCTCAAACTCCCACTGAATCTCTCTTGTAGCAGAACTATGGTCCTATTAGATTTCCAGCAGGATGTAGTCCAGAGAATGCAAATGCGTTGTCAGTTTTATTTGCGCAAATGGCCCAACACATCCATCTTTGGTGGATATAATCACTGCAATTGATAATATACAAAAATATCTCTGAAAATGATAATAATATATGAAAATATAATCTCTGAAACTGATAACAATATCAATCAATTAATCAATCATGTGCCATGAGAAGTGACGCACGCAATCATGTTTCTCCACAACTCTGTCTCTTGTATTGCTAATAAGTTCAGCTGGTGGCATTTCTACCACAATGACGACCCATCCAGAAACTTCTCTCTGTCTTCCTGTGTCTTTTCTCCTCGTGATCAACACTTTAAGAAATTGATTATAATTATGAAAACTGTATCTATGAAATTGATGATAATATCAATCAATAAAATAATCAACCAATCAGGTGCCTGTAGAGTGGCATAGGAGATCATATTTTCCACATTCTGGTGGTTACTAAATGATCAAATGATAGAACAATGGCACTGTAAGGAATATAATGAAAGCAATATCGTGCACAGAATATGTAGACACACACAAGATCAAATGGTTAGGCCACTTAATCAGAATGGAACTAGATCGCATTCCATCGATAGCCTTCAATAAAAGATCATTTGAAAAGACAAACAGGGGAAGACCCAGATGAGGATGGACAGATGGCATTAGAGAAATACTAGAACACCAAGGCTGCACTGTGGCAGCAGCATCACAGTTAGCTAAAGAAAGTAAACTTCAGCTCCCCATGACATCTAGCAGCACAGTAGGACAAGTCAAGACTAAATGTTCAAGTTTGCTCTTCTCAACATATGCCCTAAAAATCTTGAAAATCAAGCCATGCTCCTTTGGGAGTGAAAATCATATGAAGAAACATGCTAGCATTGACTACTGAATCCAATACTTACGCTGTCAGGAGATTTGGGGCTGCCGATGCTCCTCCGTCAGGTTGATTCTGTAAGAAACGGTACAACGGTATAATGATGTAAATAATGTGTCACCAATTACAGGTACCACAAACATTAAACAAAAATGGTACAATATGGAGAGAAGTGCCTACATTTTAAATTTTCAATATTATGCACAATTTCATTCCAACTTTGTTATAGTATGCGCAGGTTTCGTGTCGCCAATGAAATTACGTCACTATAAAAACAAAATGTCTAATTTAATCAGAAAGGTGGACAGCTAACGCCCAATAAGTCTGACCAGCTGTGTTTGCAAATTAATGGAGCGCCTGGTAAACAAAAGAATGATGTGGTTCCTAGAAAAAAATAAAATCCTGCTAAATCAGCAAGCTGGCTTCAGAAAGTGTAGATCAACTGAAGACCAGATTACACTAATTGCCCAGGAAGTAGAAGATGCTTTCCAGGAATAAAAAAACATCCGTGGTGTGGGTAGACATGGAAAAAGCCTTTGATTGTGTATTGAAAGATGGACTCCTCCTTAAACTACAACAAAACAAAGTGACAGGGCGCATGTATTACTGGATAAAACACTACCTGCACAACCGAAAAGCAGCAGTGAAGCTTGAAATGAAGCATATCAGAAAGAAACTCTTTAAGCATGGAGTACCACAGGGAGGCATTCTATCCCCCACTCTATTCCTTATATTCACCCTTTAATAAGTGGAATATTTGCAGTTTGCCTTTACTTAATGAATCACCCTCATATAATCATGCAGCAAATCGTATGCATTTGAGTGTAACTTCTGTTACTCAAGTGAAAGAAAGGATATAGGTTATTAAGAACTACCTGCTTACAGCTAAAGGGATTATTTCATCATCTATGTAGCACATAAGTGATAACACCAAGGATAGTGTAATGTTGTTACTATTACTAATCAAACTAATAAATACCAGTAAGCAAAAATACTAAATGTAAAATATAAATGACAAAACCGCCTGTGTGTTGCCGGGGCCCGAAAGGGGAGCAAAGAATAGTAACACTACTGTTTACCTTCCATGCATGTCGTAACAGGCGACTAAGGAGGTTATGGGATAGAGTTGGCTGTCCCCTCCTAGTTAGTTAGTTGTTGGATCATTGTCACTGCACTCCGAACAAGTCCATAGGTGCTCAGATCTCTCCTTGAGTGTAGCCACCATTAGACGTTGACTGACGGTCCCAGTATGCAGATGACTGACCATCATTCTTTCTTGCCCACGAAACCGCTTCGGTCTAGTGACACCACATTTCAAACCAAATTCCTTTATTCTAGTCATGAAGCAAGAGTCATCGTCGCTTATACAGCCATTTGCTCGTGCGTTTTCCCGTAGGACGTTCAAACCCTATATAAGGTCAGTGACACAAAGCCACGCGGAAGTCGGATGTGTCGGGAAGAAAGGTGCAGATATCGCAGCAATTTTTTTAACCATGACACAACACATTCCGTTCTCCGGACTACATCCTGCTAATCTGCAGGAGTTTGAGAACGAACGCAGAAGAATGACAAAACAACCAAAGAATAAGAACTTTTTCTACGTTGCAGCACAATCAATCACTAAATAAAACCCTAACAGCAGAATCAGCCTTCTTATGCGATGTTTTTGATTATAGCTGTGATTTTCACTGGTCACTATTTATATACTTTGTGTCGCCTACCAAAGAAATGCCCGGGAATAATCAAAGACAGACCTAAAAGGCTTGATTGATTTCTGACTGTAGGTTCTCTATTGGCGAAAGTCACAAAAGGTACGTTCCAATAGGGAGATTTGTAAAGGTGTATTCTCCACTTTGTCAGATATCCTATGGCACTTTGCACGTTTCTGCACGTTATTATTGATGCAATACATACCTCATCATTTTTATTGAATATCCTTTCTCTAGCTTCCATGTAATTCTGCTGCCGCTCCTCTAGTGACTTGGCTCGTATTGATGCAAACGGTGCTTTATTTCCTCGACTCTGTAAAAGATCAAGTTACAACAGTTAATTCAACTACTCTCCTCATCCTGTCCACAAATAAGGCAGTTGTGTTCATTAACCTTTAGCACCCTGTGTTTACAATCTGGGCAGTGCTCTCCGCCAGAATTGTGTCATGTTGTGATTTCGGAAGGTGTATTCCACCGCCCAATTCGGTACACCCGAAACCAAAAAAAAAATCGAGATCAGTAACTTTTTGACAGAATGTTTTGGCAACATTGAGAAAAACATTTATCTAACTTCCTGTTTCTATTGTCAAAATGGCGATAGATGATAGTGTTTGATTATTAAATGGAAATCCGAGCAATCTTTAAGCATCGGCTTTGCGGCGAAGCGACATGACAGTGAATCAAGTTTATTATACGTTTCTATCATCGTATATTCAGTGAAATCATTATTTATTCCGAATTCAATGTAGAAATCTTGAAAGGTAAGCACTTCAATTTGTTTAATTAAAATAGACCACAAGGTTCTACAAGGTTTTCATTCTGTGAAAAAAATAATATTCAAAAGCTTACGATTGATCAAAAATACGGTAGGCCTAGAAATAGATAGGTCTAAATCTGTCTTTATCACTTTCTCACACGTCTCGTATCACACACATACAAACAAAACTTACACCAATATATGCAGAATTTAATTCTTTATTTATGTGTACAAATATTATTTAAATATTAAAAAGGTATCGCGATTTCAAAATAGCCACAGACGATTACGTGACATTTCCGAAAACCAATTCCGCGTCAGAAGATAAATTGCATAATTGTAAACACAGCATGCCTAAGGTTAACTTCAAAATAATGATATACAGTGTGGCCAGCAGAATCACTACCAATAACATATGTTAATATTTCTTATACTGTTAATGGTAGACTGATCGGATTTTAATTTTCTGTTAGGCAAAACCCAACAAGTTTCAGAAGCAACTCACCAAGTTTCAGTGGATTTCAACACGAGTGCCTTTAGTGGCCCACAAATTTCAAGATGCCATTCTATCTCTCTGCACATGTTTTGAAGAATCTGAGGTGTGTTGATCATGCACAAGTGTCAATCATTTACTGTCGGAGATTATGCAGTACCTGTACCGGAGTTTGATACACCATTAACTCTCAATCAATCAATCAATCAATCAATCAATCAATCAAGTGCCATGCCGACTGGTGTAGGCAATCATGTTTCTCCACGACTCTCTGTCTCTTGTCTTGTCAATAAGCTCGGTTTGTGAGCTTCTACCGTGCCACGATACAAGCCCATCTAGTAAATTTTCTCTTTGTCAACCCCTATCTCTTCTCCCTTTGATCTTTCCAGTGGTTATTAAGTGTTCAAGCTGTGTTATTCTCAGCACATGCCCTAGAAACCTTGACTGTCTGCCCCTAATGTTTGATATGATTGATCGTTTTACGTCAGCATCAATGAGAACCTCTGCATTATCCATTAACTCTGCTTTCAGCTATTAATCTTTTCATGCTCTTATGTCTCTTTCTATGATTAAAAACACAGCTTTCTTGTTAAAATGTTGTTAAGGAGCCAGCCTTCTTTCGTTGTTTATTGATCTTAATACTTTTTGATTTGCTTTTTTAGCTGTCCATGGTATACTTAAAATTCTTCTGTAGCATCTCATCTTGAAAGCAGCTATTCTATAGATACCATATAGAGTATAGAAATCATATAGAATAGATACTATACATAATATAGAAATCATATAGAATATAGAGACCATATAGAATACCATTCATTTTCCTTTTGCGCTGAAGTTAGCGCATAGGGCAGAGGTCAGATCTCTCCAATTCTGTCTGTTCAAAGCTATTCTGTGCAGTTCTTGAATAGTATGAATATTGGTTGTTTTACTTTCTCTAAGTATTGTTCTCCTGAGTGTTTCTTTTGGTCTGCCCCTTGCTCTTTTGCCTGTAGGTATCCATTCAAGAGATTGGTGGTGTATTCTGATGGTGTCTTCGCGTAGGACATGCCCGATGTAGGACCAACGGCGTTTTCTGATAACATCTGTGATGAAATGTTGATGCATCTCTTCTCTGATTTTATCATTCGATTTGAATTCACTCCAATGGATGTTAGTTATCCTACGAAGACATTTGTTCTCGAAACTCAGTAATTTCTTTTCTGAAGATAAAGAGTTTTTCCAGCTCTCACATCCATATGATAGCACCGGAATAGCGCAGGAATTAAATAAGCGCATTTTCGAGAGTGTGCTGATTGACTTTGACTTCCAGATATTAGACAGTCTGTTAAATGCACTTGATGCTAGTACAATGCGGGTTGTAATTTCCTAGAATACCATATATAAGTATATTTACATAGAAAACTCACATATTTCTCATCAAGACTTGATGGTTTCTTTAGTAAATGAATCTTCTTTGGCTCTTGTTCAGCATGAGAAAACATGATCAAATCAGACAGCTTGACACTAGAAACAAAGAAGAAAATGTATAATAGAAATAAGTACAAAATAATTAATATTATTATTTGATACTTTCTACATGATGTGCTCTGAGGGATTTGATTTCTGAGGGAAAGAAATACAAAATAGAGTGAACAAAAATATACTGTTTATTTATCTGTTTCAAAAAACAAATGAGGACTGAATTAAATATACTTGTGTCATTGTGAAATGCTTCAGCACTTGTCGTTATGAAATGTTTCTCATTTCTCTTCTGAGAATATTATTGTTGATAAATTATTCTGCCCGTAGAAATGTATACACAATATGTACTTCATCCATATCAGGAGAACTGACAGTGTAGCGGCCAGTACCTGGATTCTAGTACATGGTGCAAAGAATAGGGAAACTGTCCTCCTTTCAGCCATGTCGCAGGAGGCGACGAAGCAAATTTGGGGCACAGGCTGTCACTTGACCTGTGAAAAAATCCTTGTCTCAACCTCATACTTTTGTCTTCTATCAAATAATCCCTATGAATGACAAGAAATGCAGCAAGCTTGTGAACATTGTACTTTTGAAGCAGACTCTTAGGTGATTGAGAATGATAGATGTGCCATCACTGTTGATGGGTCAACAAATCTGACAGAAGAATGATGAGATAATTGGCCCGGAAGTCTGTGTTCCTGGCACATTATTTTCCGGGAACAATATTTATCATTATTGTTCATAAATTGTTCTGCCCGTAGAGATGTGTTATATCCTCCTTTTCTTGTTTCTGTTTGCTAAAAAAGAGATGTATTATCTACTCCTTTTCTTGTTTCTGTTTGCTAAAAAAGAGATGTATTATCTACTCCTTTTCTTGTTTCTGTTTGTTAAAAAAGAGATGTATTATCTACTCCTTTTCTTGTTGCTGTTTGCTAAAAAAGAGATGTATTATCTACTCCTTTTCTTGTTTCTGTTTGTTAAAAAAGAGATGTATTATCTACTCCTTTTCTTGTTACTGTTTGCTAAAAAAGAGATGTATTATCTACTCCTTTTCTTGTTTCTGTTTGCTAAAAAAGAGATGTATTATCTACTCCTTTTCTTGTTTCTGTTTGTTAAAAAAGAGATGTATTATCTACTCCTTTTCGTTTCTGTTTGTTAAAAAAGAGATGTATTATCTACTCCTTTTCTTGTTTCTGTTTGTTAAAAAAGAGATGTATTATCTACTCCTTTTCTTGTTTCTGTTTGCTAAAAAAGAGATGTATTATCTACTCCTTTTCTTGTTTCTGTTTGCTAAAAAAGAGATGTATTATCTACTCCTTTTCTTGTTTCTGTTTGTTAAAAATCATATCTTCTTGACCTCTACTTCATATTTGTTGTATCTTCATCCTCTATGCTCACCATCAAACTCCTACTGGTAGGAAGGTTACAGTCTAGAGAGTGAATTGTGTTGTAACAAATTTTACAGTTTGGCTGTGACATCTGCCTGATATTCTGCTCAACCTATCCGACTTCATACTATTGGAATTGTACTAGATAACTTCACCCCCAAAACCTCATTAGTTGCCTCTTACGACATGCATGGTAAGCAATAGTGTTGCTATTATATTCTTCAATCAACATACACAGGCAAAGATATATATTATTATAATCCAAGTATAAAGTTCGGGTAAAATATTTTCTTTTAGGTCTTCACTGCGCTATAAATAGAAAACTGTTCTCATTTCTAACTAGCTGACATCACGGAATTCTGTGGAACACCAATCAAATTGATTGATGCCGTGACGTCACATCTCCTGACGCAGACGAGAATTTTTAGAAAACTTAGCATAATAAGTAAGTTAAATATCACAACTGCTGCACATGCTAATGTTAACCCTAACTCTAAATACTAATTCTAACCCTAACCTTAAATCAATTACATGCAGTGCATGCCCAATCACACTGCAAAGATTAGGTAATACCGCTCAGTATAATGAAACTAGAACAAAGGTCACAGTAAAGACCCAAAAGAAAAAGGCGCCAAAGTGAGCAAGTTCTGGACAATCCCAATTTTGTCCCGATAAAGTCCCAGTTTTCAATCCACTGTCCCGGTATACCAGCATATGTTCTCTGTGAGACTTATATCTACCATTTGGGACTATCTATTATCTAGCTAATCTAAATCTAATCTAATCTATCTATCTAATCATATCTTATTTAATAATCTAATCTAATCTAATAATCTTCTGTCTATATTCCTCCAGTGCAGAATATGGTGGCAGAAACCAGTGCTCTCTAATTCAAGAAATGTCGCGCTACTGTGTGTAATTCATGTATGTTGTTGAGACCATAGTCATACCCTCTTTGATGGTTGTTCTGCGAAGAGTCTCTCTTAGTCCTCCTCTTTTTCTTTTTGCCACATAGTGCCCATTTTAATTCTTGCAGTGGCAGTCTGTTTTCATTAATTCTAAGTACATGTCAAATATAAGTATTCTAAGTACATGTCCAAATTCTAAGTACATGTCAAAATTCTAAGTACATTTCCAAATTCTAAGTACATTTAAGTACATGTCCAAATTCTAAGTACATGTCCAAAATAAGTTCATCGCTTTCTTCTTATTGTTAAAGAAACATCTTGCTGTTTGGTGTCTTCTTGGACTCTTAGCAATAAATTACTAACCCAGAAAGAAATGGCATACTACTGAGACATATTGAAATATCAAGAAACACATAGTGACTACAAATAAGACTCAATATTCAAAAATTAATTGCAAGCTAAAATATTTCAGATATGTTGACAGATATAAGGGGTTAGAAATATTAACTATAATATATAAGAGGGAGGGATTCCAGGAAGAAGAACAAGAGACCCCACAAATAGAAGTCAATGGACACTTCAATGGAGATAATGAAGACCTTTTGAATGTGAAACTGTAAGAAGCAGGGTAGATTTGCATAGAACCAAGTGTCACAAAAAGTGGCAAGAACAATGTTCTCTAAAGAAGATTTCCTAAGGATGGTTTGAATTAGAAACCGCTGGTGATTTGAAAATATTTCCGGTTAAACTGGAAATTTAACTTTAGTTTACTCAATCAGGAAGCCAGTTGACTAACAACTGAGCTACCACATATCAACAACTCAATGACATTGACAAATGAATAAATGATATTCTCAACATGTTGTCTCTCTGAATAATATTTAAGCCTATTTGCTACGTCTTGTCAATTAGAATAATATTTAAGCCTATTTGCTACGTCTTGTCAATTAGAATAATATTTAAGCCTATTTGCTACGTCTTGTCAATTAGAATAATATTTAAGCCTATTTGCTACGTCTTGTCAATTAGAATAATATTTAAGCCTATTTGCTACGTCTTGTCAATTAGAATAATATTTAAGCCTATTTGCTACGTCTTGTCAATTAGAATAATATTTACGCCTATTTGCTACGTCTTGTCAATTAGAATAATATTTAAGCCTATTTGCTACGTCTTGTCAATTAGAATAATATTTAAGCCTATTTGCTACGTCTTGTCAATTAGAATAATATTTAAGCCTATTTGCTACGTCTTGTCAATTAGAATAATATTTAAGCCTATTTGCTACGTCTTGTCAATTAGAATAATACACCACCAATCCTTGAATTGATACCTACAGGCAACAGAGCCAGGGATAGATCAAAAGAAACACTCAGAAGAACAATACTTAGAGAAAGTAAAACAATCAATATCCATACTATTCAAGAACTGCAAAGATTAGCTTTGAAGACAGAATTGGAGAGATCTGACCTCTGCCCTATGCACTAACTTCAGCACTAAAGGAAAATGAATGAATGTCAATTAGAATACTATTTTTTTCTTTTGCATAGTTGTGGAAGGTAATGAAACATAAAACATACTTCCGTGTATTCTCCGTTCGACTTAATATCACACATTTTCCTGTACTGTCCACGTTATGCTCCAGGCCAAGAAATGCTGCCAAGCGGTGAACAATCATTCGGTCGTATGATGTCATCTCAGCCATTTTATGTGTCTGTGCACTGTTCACAAGTAAATAATAGGTACAACTGAATATAAGGACCACAAATCAGATGGTGTAGTATCAGTTCTATATAGAACAAGTCACAATCTGTGTCAAATGATGGTACAGTATCAAATCTATAAAGCGCAAGTCACAATCTGTGTCAAATGATGGTACAGTATCAAATCTATAAAGCACAAGTCACAATCCAAGTAAAATAATAGTACAGAATCAGTTCTATAAACTACAGAGTATAGTGCCAAGAAATGTTCTATGGATGTGATGAATAATCTGTATTGGCATTAAATAAAGCAGTGGCCAAGAGAATAACATCATATGAATTAAAGTGCTATAGAAGAGTTCTGAGAATACCATGGACAGTAAGAAAAACAAACCAAGAGGTGTTAAGAACAATTAATGTCCAGAAAGGCTGGCTTCTGAACACCATATTAAAGAAATAGCTAGTTTTTTTTCGGTCACATTAAGAGACGCGACAGCATGGAGAGAGTGTTACTGAAGGGGATGATAGAAGGCAACAGTGGCAAAGGCAGCCCAAGATGCCGTTTGACAAAAGACATTATAGAATGCCTACGCATGTCACTAAAAGAAGCAGGGCAACTTGCTCAAGACCGCGGTGAGAGAATTCAAGAGATCCACAGGGAAGACTATATTCTGGAAAGAACATATCACCTGATGATGATAAGTTCTATATAGAACAAGTCACGATCCATGTCAAATGATGATAAGTTCTATATAGAACAAGTCACGATCCATGTCAAATGATGATCAGTTCTATATAGAACAAGTCACGATCCATGTCAAATGATGATCAGTTCTATATAGAACAAGTCACGATCCATGTCAAATGATGATCAGTTCTATATAGAACATGTCACGATCCATGTCAAATGATGATATAGTATTTGTTCTATAGATAACAATGATTTCTACCATTACCAATGACATTATTGGTTCAAGATGGTAGATTCAATCAAGTTTAGTGAAAAAACTCTGATAAAACCCTTGAAAAGTATTTTAAAATATGAATTTACAGTGTCAATGAAGTATCAATAAGCTAAACTATCACAAACAGATGTCTTACATTATAAATACAAACTATCACAAACAGATGTCATACATTATAAATACAAACTATCACAAACAGATGTCTTACATTAGAAAAACAAACTATAACAAACAGATGTCTTACATTAGAAAAACAAACTATAACAAACAGATGTCTTACATTATAAATACAAACTATCACAAACATATGTCTTACATTAGAAAAACAAACTATAACAAACAGATGTCTTACATTATAAATACAAACTATCACAAACAGATGTCTTACATTAGAAAAACAAACTATAACAAACAGATGTCTTACATTATAAATACAAACTATCACAAACATATGTCTTACATTATAAATACAAACTATCACAAACAGATGTCTTACATTAGAAACACTACTGCTAACACTATTACTACTACTACTAGTAACAGCATACCTATCGTTGCTCACAAAATTCAAAAGTTGATCCTCATATGAAAGTATTGTCTTCCTATCTTTGGCAGATTTTTGGAGGGTATCTTTCATAAACTTAGGAATGTTGACACCTGATGAGTCCTTGTAGACATCTTTTATACAAGCATTTTCTAAACTGGAGTCTGTCAATTACCAAACAAGAACACTCATTTAAAAACATTCAAGATAAGCTGGAGTCTGTCAATTACCAAACAAGAACACTCATTTAAAAACATTCAAGATAAGCTGGAGTCTGTCAATTACCAAACAAGAACTCTCATTTAAAAATATTCAAGGTATGCTGGATTCTGTCAATTACCAAACAAGAACACTCATTTAAAAACATTCAAGGTAAGAGAATCCAATTACATAATATTCTACTCTACATCTTCTAGCCAATCATTGTCTTCTTCTGCATTTTTCTCAAACTCCTGCAAATTGACTGCATTGTGTCATGGTTTATTGCTTTGCTGCGATATCTGTGCATTTCAGCCTGACACATGCAACTTCAACATGGCTTCTGGAACACTTTGATACTATATGGTATGGAACAGTCATTTCCACCCAATTACATCCTTAGTTGCTTCTTTACATTCATGTTCCTATCTCACAGCATGGAAAATAAACTGCTATTATTCTTTGTTTCCATTTCAAGCCCAAACAACAAATGGGTGAAATCATTAAAAGTCAATGAGTTGTGAAGAAAAAATGTCTTCATACCACAGATTGTAACAATCTTCATTCCGCAGATTGTAACAATCTTCATACCACAGATTGTAACAATATGAGTATCAAATCATGACAATTTATAATTATGAGTGCGGGGTTGGAAGACGTGTAGAGGCTGGACATCCCACTTACAGTAAATGTATGTTGGTATCTTTTTATCATCATTCATTCTCAAACTCCCGCTGGATCTCTCTTGTAACAGGACCAAAGTCTGTACTAGATTTCCAGCAGATGTAGTCAGAGAATGGAAGTGCGTTGTGCTGCTGTTTTATTTGTGCCAATGCTCGACACATCCATCTGAGGCAGAGTATGTTGGTATGAATTCCCAAACTTTTGTTTCCGTGTCAAATGATCTTCGCCGAAGCTACGGTCTGCTCAGATAGTCTGATTCTAGCATAAGACCTCTCCTGCACAATCGTGTCCATATCAACACCTATTCAAGGTAACCCAGTTCTCACAAAGTTTACTTTGGGAGCGACCACGTGTTTGACGGTATAACAAGCTTTCTCCTTTCTCTTGTCTAATATGCTTTCCTTGTCTTCTTCTTCAACATTTATTCTCAAACTCCTGCTGGATCTTACTTGTAACAGGCGCATGGTCTTACTAGATGTCCATCAAAATGTAGCCCAGACAATGGAAATGTGCTGTGTCACTGTTTTATTTGCGCTAATGTCTCGACACATCCATCTTCGGCGGACTTTCCTTGCCTAATCTCAATGACCGCACCAAGGATCCCAAATGGTGATAAGAAACTTTTCTACTTTGAGTGAATCCATGCCCTGCCCAATGTCCCAGCTGCAGTGAGAGTGTCTTGTTATCCGACATTGCACCCACAGTCAGAATACATCTGAGATATAGGAAACTAGTCAAGAAAACTCATGAGATTAAGAATTTGATGCAGCAGAGAATTGTGAAAGCATCGAATGAAGGTTGTGACACAGCTACAGCAAATGCACAGAATGAAGGATCAACACCTGCCTTTTGAGTACTTGTGACCAGCAGGGAAAACATCTCTGTGACTTGAACTGAACCCCCAAAAGCAAAATTGTTAAGGGCATCATGAAGGCAATTGTTAACGGCGTCATCATGATGGCAATTGTCAAGGGTGTCATCATGAAGGCAATTGGTAACGGTGTCATCATGAAGGCAATTGACTACACACAAATCAATTTACCTATAAAAGACATGCATGGCATTCTTCGAGAGGGAGATGTCTGCAGAAAATAGTCTACTTGAATGCCATTCAAATGAATAGTTATCAATGCAAGATTATCAATGCAGACAAGTAAATCTAGCATGCTATGACAAGCTTACCTCGAGACAGGACTGATGTATCACTAGCATCGTCATTGTGATCCATTGTTCCATGGCCAGAATCCTAGACAAATCATACATGAAATAGTTTATGTAAGAATTATGACAGATCATACATGAAATAGTTTATGTAAGAACAATGACAGATCATACATGAAATAGTTTATGTAAGAATTATGACAAATCATACATGAAATAGTTTATGGAAGTACATTGAGTATTTATTTCAAACAGATTTGCAAATTTTTCTAGTTCAAGGTACAAAGAATAGGGCAACTGTCTTCTTTTCATGCATGTCATAGTAGGTGACTAAGGAAAGTACAACATAAAGTGAAGATGAGGGGTATGCTGGGGATATTTTACTGAGCATTATGTACCAGGTATACAACATGAATTGATGATGACCTGTTGACTAACACAAGAGAAACACATGTAAACCAGTACATTCTCTCTGAAGACTATGGGACAAACACATACACCAACTCTTACATTTGAAATCTTATGCTGAAGACTAAGGGACAAATACACAAATACACACACCAACTCTTACATTTGAAATCTTATGCTGAAGACTAAGGGACAAACACACACACCAACTCTTACATTTGAAATCTTATGCTGAAGACTAAGGGACAAACACACACACCAACTCTTACATTTGAAACCTTATGAGAAGCCAAGAGAAACTCTTTCGCCTCATGTGACTGTCCTTTCTTCCATGTCTTATCAGTGGAAGAGGTAGATCCTCCATTTGTTAATAATCGGCTATCTTGCACTGACCCATTTGGTTGCATTTGACTAAAAAATGACTCAGGGGGTGGAGAAGTTCCCTCAAGAGCAATTCCTCGTAACAGCGTTTGCTTGCGAGTGATTGGCGGCTAGGGAAGAAAAGAGGTAGAGAAAATCAGTTTGATATGTGATACGGAAGAAAGCACATCTCATCTATATTCATGTTGAGGGTAGTAAGCATACTGCCTCTACTTATTTTCTCACATGAGCAAATCTGGAGATGTCTGAGCAGTGAATATCGGCTTTTATTACCTAGAAAACGGTCATTTGCTCTTTCTTTATGTGCACTGGTTGTTACATTTCTTTATGTGCACTGGTTGTTGCATTTCTTTATGTGCACTGGTTGTTGCATTTCTTTATGTGCACTGGTTGTTGTATTTCTTTATGTGCACTGAGATGACTAAACATTCCTATTCTGACATATAATCTCCTGCGACATTTGGCGAATGCATGGTCAGAGATAGATATATGTGTGCGTGCTTGTTGTTCTGTCATTTGGGGTAGTAAGACTTCTTTGTGCTGATGAAGTTTGGGGCAGTAAGACTTCTTTGTGCTGATGAAGTTTGGGGCAGTAAGACTTCTTTGTGCTGATGAAGTTTGGGGCAGTAAGACTTCTTTGTGCTGATGAAGTTTGGGGCAGTAAGACTTCTTTGTGCTGATGAAGTTTGGGGCAGTAAGACTTCTTTGTGCTGATGAAGTTTGGGGCAGTAAGACTTCTTTGTGCTGATGAAGTTTGGGGCAGTAAGACTTCTTTGTGCTGATGAAGTTTGGGGCAGTAAGACTTCTTTGTGCTGATGAAGTTGGGGCAGTAAGACTTTTTTGTGCTGATGAAGTTGGGGCAGTAAGACTTTTTTGTGCTGATGAAGTTGGGGCAGTAAGACTTTTTTGTGCTGATGAAGTTGGGGCAGTAAGACTTTTTTGTGCTGATGAAGTTTGGGGCAGTAAGACTTCTTTGTGCTGATGAAGTTGGGGCAGTAAGACTTTTTTGTGCTGATGAAGTTGGGGCAGTAAGACTTTTTTGTGCTGATGAAGTTTGGGGCAGTAAGACTTTTTTTGTGCTGATGAAGATTGAGACAGTAAGACTTTTTTGTGCTGATGAAGTTTGGGGCAGTCAGACTTTTTTCTGCTGTTAAAGTTTGATATTAAGATTTATATTGAAATTTAAATTGGTAAAATTAATGATTTTAAGTCTTGGGAGTGTTAACTTGACAGTCTACCGATATTTACTCTGTTAACTTGACAGTCTACCGATATTTACTCTCTGTATTTAACTTGACAGTCTACCGATATTTACTCTGAAAGATGGCGTGGCATACTGTAAATAAAAGTTTTGATTTGCTCTCAGGAGTCCAGGCATAGATCTTCATCAGGCTTCGTCTCAGTGAAGACCATGGGCTAGTCTGGTAAACTTCACACCTAATCTTCTCAGTTGTCTCTTACAACATGCATTGCAGACAGCAGTATTGCTATTATGCTCCCTGCTGGACTGGAAACACTCAGATGACAAGATCAGTGAAGACAAGGTAAAAAGAGCAGAAATCACATTGCCCCCACCAAACTTTCTTGAAGTGACATAACATGTAATCTCAGAACCCTACCTATATTTGTTGAAGTTATACATTCTGAAATATCAGCACCCTAACTAACCTTCTTGAAGTTATACAGATTGCAATCTCAGTACCCCACCTAATCTTCTTGAAGTTATACAGAATGCCATGTCAGTACCCCACCTAATCTTCTTGAAGTTATACATTCTGAAATAACAGCACCCTAACTACCCTTCTTGAAGTTATACAGAATGCAATCTCAGTACCCCATCTAATCTTCTTGAAGTTATACAGACTGGAATCTCAGCACCATACCACCCTGATAAAGAAATGAACTGTCAAATAAAATCAATACCTGCTAAGTAAGTATTTATGAGCAACTGCCTGCATACAGGCTACACATCTCTCTTCTTGAGAAACTCTGCATTGTTAGAAAATCTACTAATCTATGTTCCTTCAATGCAGACTATGACATATATTTGCTAAATTTGGGACCACAGAAATAAGCTAACATATGTGGGACCACAGCAAGCAGCTAATATATGTGGGACCACAAAATTACAAATATTTGCTAAAAGTGAAACCCACAGAAACAGCTAACATTTGCTAAATGTGAAACCATCGAAAATAGCTAATATTTGCTTTAAAAAAACACCACAGAAAACAGCTAACATTTGCTAAACTTAGGACCACAGAATACAGATAACATTTGCTAACAATTAAATCAAAGAAAACAGATAATATTTGCTAAATGTAGGACCACAGAATACAGCTAACATTTGCTAAACTTAAGACCACAGAATACAGATAACATTTGCGAAATGGAACCACAAAAAACAGCTCACATGCTAAATGTGGGACCACAGAAAACATAATATTTGCTGAACATGTGAATAGTGAAACATAACATTTACTAAATGTGAGACCACAGAAAACATAACATTTGCTGAACATGGGAGCACAGCTCATATTTGCCAATATGGGACCACAGAAAACTATAACATTTGCTGAACATGGGACCACAGTTAATATCTACTGAACATGGGATTCAAGCTAATATTTGTTGAACATGGAACCAAAGCTAATATTTGTTAAACATGGGACCCAAGCTAATATTTGATGAACATGGAACCCAAGCTAATATTTGTTAAAAATGGGACCCAAGCTAATATTTGTTAAACATGGGACCCAAGCTAATATTTGTTAAACATGGGACTCAAGCTAATATTTGTTAAACATGAGACCCAAGCTAATATTTGTTGAACATAGGACCACAGCTAATATTTGTTGAACATGGGACCAAAGCTAATATTTGTTAAACATGGGACATAAGCTAATATTTGATGAACATGGAACCCAAGCTAATATTTGCTAAATGTGGGACTATAAAAAACAACATTTGCTGAACATGTGAACAGTGAAACCTAACATTTGTTAAATGTGTGAACACAGAAAACATAACATTTGCTGAACATGTGACCCAAGCTAATATTTGTTAAACATGTGACCCAAGCTAATACTTGTTGAACATGGAACCCAAGCTAATACTTGTTGAACATGGAACCCAAGTTAATATTTGTTGAACATGGAACCCAAGCTAATATTTGCTGAACATGTGACCCAAGCTAATATTTGTTAAACATGTGACCCAAGCTAATACTTGTTGAACATGGAACCCAAGCTAATACTTGTTGAACATGGAACCCAAGTTAATACTTGTTGAACATGGAACCCAAGTTAATATTTGTTGAACATGGAACCCAAGCTAATATTTGCTGAATGTGGGACCATAGAAAACAACATTTGCTGAACATGTGAACAGTGAAACATAACATTTGCTAAATGTGTGCACACAGAAAACATAACATTTGCTGAATATGTGACCCAAGCTAATACTTGTTGAACATGGAACCCAAGCTAATATTAGCTAAATGTGGGACCATAGAAAACAGTTAACTTGCAGAAAGTAGAACAGTATAAATAAAGTATTTTAAATGCCAATCATTCTCAATCAATTGCTGAGAACACTTTGATTATAGATAAGCTTATGATCCATTGTCATCTTCCAAGTCTATTTGCCATGTATCTAAGCATTAGAGATTCCATCCCACCATACACTGCCATCGCTTTTTACTGCGTGAAACTCCTTTTCATTTGAGGAAAAAAAATATGTCGATCCAAGCAAAAATATGAATGCATTGAAATGTCAACACAGCGATTGTGCAATGTAGGTATTGATTAAATGTATTTGACAGTGAGTATTAAAGCTAGGATATATTCTGTAGTTTGGAGATTTCAATTTTCAGAATTTGTACACAATTGAAGAACTTCTTAATGTAATCCTACTTGAAGAAAATATGGCATCAAATATGGGGGATAGAAGTCATGTATATTTTTTTTTATAGTGATTTATGGTGATTGAGTTAAAGATTGATGATGTTGTTGTGCGATATCTGATCATATCTCGATTGTACCTGATGATGTGGTTGTGTGATTGTATCTCTATTGTACCAGATGATGTGATTGTGTGATTGTATCTCTATTGTACCTGATGTGATTGTGTGATTGTATCTCTATTGTACCTGATGTGATTGTGTGATTGTATCTCTATTGTACCTGATGATGTGTTTGCATGATTGTATCTCTATTGTACCTGATGATGTGGTTGTGTGATTGTATCTCTATTGTACCAGAAGATGTGTTTGCATGATCGTATCTCTATTGTACCTGATGATGTGGTTGTGTGATCATATCTCTATTGTACCTGATGTGATTGTGTGATTGTATCTCTATTGTACCTGATGATGTGTTTGCATGATTGTATCTCTATTGTACCTGATGATGTGGTTGTGTGATCATATCTCTATTGTACCAGATGATGTAATTGTGTGATTGTATCTCTACTGTACCTGATGTGTTTGCATGATTGTATCTCTATTGTACCTGATGTGATTGTGTGATTGTATCTCTATTGTACCTGATGATGTGTTTGCATGATTGTATCTCTATTGTACCTGATGATGTGTTTGCATGATTGTATCTCTATTGTACCTGATGTGTTTGCGTGATTGTATCTCTATTGTACCTGATGTGTTTGCATGATTGTATCTCTATTGTACCTGATGTGTTTGCGTGATTCTATCTCTATTGTACCTGATGTGTTTGCATGATTGTATCGCTATTGTACCTGATGTGTTTGCATGATTGTATCTCTATTGTACCTGATGTGTTTGCGTGATTGTATCTCTATTGTACCTGATGTGTTTGCGTGATTGTATCTCTATTGTACCTGATGATGTGTTTGCATGATTATATCTCTATTGTACCTGATGTGTTTGCATGATTGTATCTCTATTGTACCTGATGATGTGGTTGTGTCAATTTTATGTCATATCTCAATTTTTTTTTTGAGGTGTTCATGTACAAACTCCTCCCAGGATTCATTCAGCTGTAAGAATTATTTTCATTTATCCTCATGCTTCTTACTTGAATTCCCCAGATCTCTCTTATAGCAGGACAATGGTCATACAAGATCTCCAGCAGGATGTAGTCCAGAGAGCGGAAATGCGCAGTATTACTGTTTTATTTAAGCCAATGACCCAACACACCTGACTTTGTCATTTATATATCTCTAATGTACCTTATTTTCACTGGCTCTCTACCATTGAAGTTGGATATGTCATGTCAATGGTGCAAACAAAGTGGAGACACACTGCATCTGCATTCTCTAGACTATATTCTGCTGGAAATCGTTAGGACCATTGTCCTGCTACAAGAGAGATCTAGTGGAAATTTGAAAACAATTGCAAACAAAATATTAATTAATATTGGTTCTATTCCATGAAAAGCAAAATTACAAATAGGAAAACAACAATAACAACATACCGGGACGACAACTTTTGGCTGCGGTTCATCTGGAGAAGTACCTGATGAGCTGCTGGCTGATTGCACTGTTGGTGTTGGGATTCCTGCAATAATCAACAGCTAAAGCATTTATTGGATAGAGATAACATGATTAGAACATGTCTCATGACATTTCCCAGCTCACAGTGCTGATATGTCATCTGTACCAGAGATACATGGGGATATGCCATCTGTACCACAGGTACATGGGGATATGCCATCTGTACCACAGGTACATGGGGATATGCCATCTGTACCACAGGTACATGGGGATATGCCATCTGTACCACAGGTACATGGGGATATGCCATCTGTACCACAGATATTAGATTCGTACAACAGATTCTTATCTGTACCACATAAAATATTGGTACAACAAACTCTCATCTGTACCACAGGTACAAGATTGATATCAACTGTCATGTGTATTCTAAAATACATTATTTAACCATTTATCTTCACATGTCAACCACCTTCACATGTCAACCACCTTCACATGTCAACCACCTTCACATGTCAACCATCTTCACATGTCAACCATCTTCACAACCACCTTCACATTTCAATCATCTTCACAAGTTAACAATTACCAGTTGGTTTATTCTATTGATATTTTCTATCAATTCCACTTTCAAATTATGTCATATGCCTACAGGAACCTATCAGAAAGCAAGATCATAGATTGGGGGGAGAGATTTGGGGTAATCAACCCTTTCCTTCCTCTTACAAAACCAGAACATGACTTTAGTACAGTAGTAACTAGTTAGCCAAAAGTGAGTAATACTCACCCCCCACCCATATTTTCCCAAAAGGTTTTTATCATGACAAGGAGGGCTCACACAAGAAGATGAGCGAATGACCTTTTCTTGACAGGCAAACATCCCCTTCCCCCATCAAAACTCATGAGTATTATTTACGGCCCTATCAGAAAGTCATACAACTCACCTGCAGACACTGTTATAGTGGACACTAATGAAGTGTCCGGCAATATGTTTCTATCTTCCACTGCATCATCATCCTCAACTTCTGTCTGCTTGTGCAGTTTGGCTGATCTGCGTTCATCGGACATGTCTGTCTGCAAAAAAATTGTAGATTCTGATTATACCAACAGTAAAACATGTCTGTCTCCATGACAAATGTAGATTTACATTACAACAACAGTAAAACATGTCTGTCTGCAAAAAAAATGTAGATTCACATTACAACAACAGTAAAACATGTCTGTCTGCAAGACAAATGTATATTTACATTACAATAACAGTAAAACATGTCTGTCTGCAAAAAAAATGTAGATTCACATTACAACAACAGTAAAACATGTCTGTCTGCAAGACAAATGTAGATTCACATTACAACAACAGTAAAACATGTCTGTCTGCAAGACAAATGTATATTTACATTACAATAACAGTAAAACATGTCTGTCTGCAAGACAAATGTAGATTCAGATTATACCAACAGTAAAACATGTCTGTCTGCAAAACAAATGTAGATTCAGATTATACCAACAGTAAAACATGTCTGTCTGCAAGACAAATGTAGATTCAGATTATACCAACAGTAAAACATGTCTGTCTGCAAGACAAATGTAGATTCACATTACAACAGTAAATCCAGCTATAGTATCTTCCAAGTGCCACCAATGTGTTCTAGGAGTGTTCCGTTTCCTACATCTATAAGACACACAGACACGAGGAATGTCTGTCTACAAGACAAAATTAAGATTCACATATACCAACAGTAAAACATGTCTGTCTGTAAGACACACAGACACCAGGTATGTCTGTCTACAAGACAAATGTAGATTGGACTCAATTGTCTAGAACAACATCTTAGATCTTTGTTTGATTGGGCTCAATGGTCTAGAACAACTTAGATCTTTGTTTGATTGGGCTTAATGGTCTAGAACAACTTAGATCTTTGTTTGATTGGACTCAATGGTCTAGAACTTAGATCTTTGTTTGATTGGACTCAATGGTCTAGAACAACTTAGATCTTTGTATGATTGGACTCAATGGTCTAGAACAACTTAGATCTTTGTGTGATTGGACTCAATGGTCTAGAACAACATCTTAGATCTTTGTTTGATTGGACTCAATGGTCTAGAACAACATCTTAGATCTTTGTATGATTGGACTCAATGGTCTAGAACAACTTAGATCTTTGTATGATTGGACTCAATGGTCTAGAACAACTTAGATCTTTGTTTGATTGGGCTCAATGGTCTCGAACAACATCTTAGATCTTTGTTTGATTGGGCTCAATGGTCTAGAACAACTTAGATCTTTGTATGATTGGACTCAATGGTCTAGAACAACATCTTAGATCTTTGTATGATTGGGCTCAATGGTCTAGAACAACTTAGATCTTTGTATGATTGGACTCAATGGTCTAGAACAACAACTTAGATCTTTGTTTGATTGGACTCAATGGTCTAGAACAACTTAGATCTTTGTATGATTGGACTCAATGGTCTAGAACAACATCTTAGATCTTTGTTTGATTGGACTCAATGGTCTAGAACAACATCTTAGATCTTTGTATGATTGGGCTCAATGGTCTAGAACAACTTAGATCTTTGTATGATTGGACTCAATGGTCTAGAACAACAACTTAGATCTTTGTTTGATTGGACTCAATGGTCTAGAACAACTTAGATCTTTGTATGATTGGACTCAATGGTCTAGAACAACATCTTAGATCTTTGTTTGATTGGACTCAATGGTCTAGAACAACATCTTAGATCTTTGTATGATTGGACTCAATGGTCTAGAACAACTTAGATCTTTGTATGATTGGACTCAATGGTCTAGAACAACGTAGATCTTTGTATGATTGGACTCAATGGTCTAGAACAACATCTTAGATCTTTGTTTGATTGGACTCAATGGTCTAGAACAACATCTTAGATCTTTGTTTGATTGGGCTCAATGGTCTAGAACAACATCTTAGATCTTTGTTTGATTGGGCTCAATGGTCTAGAACAACAACTTAGATCTTTGTTTGATTTGGCTCAATGGTCTAGAACAACATCTTAGATCTTTGTTTGATTGGACTCAATGGTCTAGAACAACTTAGATCTTTGTATGATTGGACTCAATGGTCTAGAACAACATCTTAGATCTTTGTTTGATTGGACTCAATTGTCTAGAACAACTTAGATCTTTGTATGATTGGACTCAATGGTCTAGAACAACATCTTAGATCTTTGTTTGATTGGACTCAATTGTCTAGAACAACTTAGATCTTTGTATGATTGGACTCAATTGTCTAGAACAACTTAGATCTTTGTATGATTGGACTCAATTGTCTAGAACAACTTAGATCTTTGTATGATTGGACTCAATTGTCTAGAACAACAACTTAGATCTTTGTATGATTGGACTCAATTGTCTAGAACAACTTAGATCTTTGTATGATTGGACTCAATTGTCTAGAACAACAACTTAGATCTTTGTATGATTGGACTCAATTGTCTAGAACAACTTAGATCTTTGTATGATTGGACTCAATTGTCTAGAACAACTTAGATCTTTGTATGATTGGACTCAATTGTCTAGAACAAATACTTAGATCTTTGTTTGATTGGGTTCATTTTCTTCTTGATTAACAACCAGTATCACAGCACATGGGGACATTCCCATGAGTTCATATAATTTCAATTCTCCAGTCCAAAAGCCATCTAATGATGTATAAGTTCTGCGTCCCTAATGGTCACTCCCACTTCTAGCATTCTCCCCCTGATCACTCCCATTTGTATCATTTCAGAGAGAACATCCTTTTTCCCCAGGTCACTGGCATTTCTATCATTCTCCGCCTGGTCACTCCCATTTCTATCATTCTCTTGTTTTTTCATTCTTAAACTACCACCAGATCTTTCTTACAGCAAGAAAATTATCCTACTAGATTTCCAGCAGGATGTAGTCTGGAGAACGGAAATGCGTTGCCGCCGTTTTATTTGCATCAATGACCTGACACATCTGATGTCGGCGTTTTCAACTAATACGTTAGATGTTTTAGCACTTCCACTGAATGGTGAACGTTAGCTGTAACCATATCGCTAGTGGGTAGACCAGCCGTACGAGAGAAACTGAGCTGGTTCATGTGCTTACACGATGGTCACCAAGTTCAAAGCTAACTACGGTCACGCATGCATAACCCCTTTTACCCCCTTTTCTGCGTCGCTATCGGCATAGCCATAAACGCACATCTATCATTCTCTGAACATGAACATTGCCTCTTTCAGTTTCCTCTTCATCTCTTTGTATAGCATTCATAACTGATCTAATTAACTCAGCCGCCTCTTCTTATCAATGAGAATTCTACTGTAACATAACCTATCGATGAATCACAATCGCCTACGATGTTGCCACTAACTCCTGTATGATCTAGACAGTTGATCCGTGTGATTGTTCAAGATTGGCAACACGGCCATGTGCACATGTGGACAGGCAGCACAGTGTGCCAAACATATGAGCGTAAGCGAGTTCTACTGCTGATTTATAACACAGAGCTGCAATGTCTACTTCTTTCGAACAGCCTCACCTAAATGACATTTTTGTTCACTTTCTCTATCTGCACATTCTGAAACCAACCGCCCTCATTCGACTCTTGTGACATGAATGGGCACGTCATATATTAATTATTACTTACTCCTATTTCAGTCTCGGTGAGAAGACGTTTAAACAGCTATATTACTTCAATCGCCCGTGTGCTACCGAAGCCCGAAAGGGGAACAAAGAATAGCAACACTGTTTACCTTCCACGCATGTCGTAAAAGGCGACTAAGGAGGTTATGGGATGGAGTTGGCTGTCCCATCCCATATAGGGGCAGTGACCCAAAGCCATGCTGAAGTCGGATGTGTCAGGCCGAACGGCGCAGATATCGCAGCAATGCTTTAAACCATGACATAACGCATTCCGTTCTCAGGACTACATCCTGCTAATCTGCAGGAGTTTGAGAACGAACGCAGAAGAAGATTACTTCAATCAGTGACATTTGCACGATGTGAAGCCAACCCTCCTCAGTCATCTTTCGCGACATGAATGGGCAGGTCATAATGCTAACTATTATTTACTCCCCTTTTCCCATCGAAGCCAACTCTGTGAAGTGGAGACGGAGCGTAGTCCAGCCAACAGAGGCTGGAAACTAAGATTGGTCGGGTCATTCCAGACAGCCCAAGTAAAACACTGTTGCTGAACTAAGTCGGAGATACCAGGCCGAGAGATGCATTGGCAGTCATGGTATCCTGCAACACAACTAGATAACATGTCTTCACACACAGGTTGTTTTTTTAATGTAGGCATACTCTCCGTTCAGTCACAGTAAGACATTTCACTAGCTAGATTACTTCAATCAGTAAGTGACATTTCAGACAAATGACATTTGCCCCAAGAATGTGCCTCTCTGTGGTTGCTGTTTCCTCAGGCCAAGTATTTGTCTACCTGTCACTTCAATTACAAGAATAACCCCCATAAACTTTGACCATCTTGGTTTACATTAGTTCAAATGACAAGTCAAAAGTATCAAAAGTCAAAGTTCATGAAAGTTTACGTTGACTTCCGAAGACCAAGTGTGAACAATCATTATTTTGATATAAATCTTGATTCTTCTTGATTCTTTATTAGAAACTGGCATCACAGCACATGTGGCATTCCCACAAGTGCCCAGTCCTCTGTTACAGCAGCCATTCGACTTGATGATGTTTCGAGTCCAATGCCGCCGAAACAGACGTCGACAGCAGGGCACAACTCTGGCCAGTGCGACAGGTTTCTTTGTTGTTCCGTCCACCGACGCCTTTCCTGTAGCTAGTTCAAGCACAACGAATACAAATCTCAGAATGTGTTTTTGTCCGGCCAAAATCTGAATGAATTTTGGAGAATACCATGCACAGTGAAAAATACAAATTAAGAAGTGATTAAGAACATTAAACGTTCAAGAGGGGTAGCTCCTTATAACAACATTATAATAAGAAAGCTGGCATTTTCTGGCTATATAGAGACATGACGGAACAATTAATAATGTAAGGCATGGTTCATGGAAGCAGTGGTAAGGGCCGCCCGAGACGACGATGGATAAAAGACAATGCCCCTGGCTGCGACAACTCGCTGAGAATCGTGGGAAGTTTAGAAGATACATAAAGAAGACCACGACGTGGAAACAAATGTCACCAGATATATGATATATTCCCCAGCAATAAGCTGTTGTATACTTTTGTACAATTAGGGATCAAGTCAACAATAGAATACATCCAAACAACAATAGAAACAACAAGTTAAATGGTTCGGCCACATAACCAGACAGAAAGAACAAAGTATTATTTTAAAAAAACATTTAACAAACGATACGAAAATAGGCGACTTATTGGACGCCCTCGTAAAAGGTGGATGGACAGTGTATTAGGAACACTCGGAAATATAACAGCAGAAGAGGCAAATAGAAGGCAAAAGACCGTACACTGACTCTCCCCTCAACACCAAAAGGTACATGAGGACAGAAAGAAGAAAAAAGAAGAAGATACTTTTGTACAGCTTGGGTGGGGGGATCTGTGGATCTGTACTCCATGCACAAAAGACTCCAATTATCGTAGTGTGCTATGCTTTAAAAAAAAAAACACCTTCTACCCAGACGGGGTAACCTCTTCTCCCCCGTCAGTATATCTGATGTGGGTATGCCTAACGAGGTATACATTGACCCCGTGTGACGAATGATCGTGTGTTGGGGTATATATATATGTGTATTGGGGAATACGTATGTGTGTTGGGGTATGCGTATGTGTGTATGTATATTTACAGCAGTGGTAGCCAAAGTTACCGATACAAGAAAACTGGGTCGTTCAATCACATCCTTCTTCACATATTGGTCCTAAATTTGGCTGATCCACTTCTCCTATTGTTTCATTGGACACTTGTCGCATACTTTGCGCCGCCAGCAAATGAAAGGCGCGGATCAACCAACTGGTGTGACAAATCCGCAGGTCCTACACTCAGAGAAGGGTTTGGATAAACATTCCAACAGCAAAACACATGCTCTGTCTAGAGACAAATTTAGATTGACGTTTACCAACTGCAAAATGCTGTAGCCAACTCAATAAAAAGGCCAGGCTAATTGATTTTACGAATTGGGTGGAGACTGAAACATGTTTGGACGTATAGTTAACACAAGCAGAGTTAACCGCCGCTGTTTACGATCTGATCCGCCATACTGATGCAGATTATCGAACTTGGGTACTTTAAGAAACAGGTTCCAGTCGTGTCTGCGACCGATAAAACCAGGCACTGCAGGATTCTTGTGACGCACGTCAGATCCCCGGGACAAAGTCGTGCAGGTAGAACTGTGTCTGTCCACTTCAAGTGACGTCAACCCCCAGCATGCTTCTCCCTCCCTACCCGCGGCAAATCCATACAACACACGTGATATAAACGACTTAATACCCTACGGTAACTGGTATCCTTAAATGTCTGCCAGGATTTCAACAATGACTACAGGCGGGTACTAACTTCCCTGCATACATTTCAATACCCGCTCTGTGGAGTCGAGTGTGTATGCATGTACAAAAGGAGCAAATACTCATAAAATGTTTCTTCTTCTGCGTTCATCCTCAAACTCCTGCAAATTAACATGATGTCGCCCGGAGAACGGAATTCCTTATATCGTGGTTTATAGCTAGTCTACGATATCTGCGACTTTTGGCCCGACACACGCGACTTCTGTGTCACGATTAATCCCGCCTAGCCATTATTATGTAAACATGGAGAAGTGACATGTCCTATTCATCTTGTGTTATGTTCCGTTATTCATCTTGTGTTATGTTCCGTTATTCATCTTGTGTTATGTTCCATTATTCATCTTGTGTTATGTTCCGTTATTCATCTTGTGTTATGTTCCGTTATTCATCTTGTGTTATGTTCCGTTATTCATCTTGTGTTATGTTCCGTTCTTGATAAAAAATCATATTCATGACTGCCAAATAAGGCCATCTAACTGAATTAGGACCCCCATTCGTTACGTTTTTGATAATTGTTTGGTAGTCGGTTGGTCACTATTTACATACTTGGGAGTCCTATGCCAAAAAATAGTTAAGGTGACTCTAAGAATATACCACAAATCAAGATCCCAACAAGGGTCACCATCCGGTCACGTGATAATTCTAGATAACAATGCTTTACTGGAAATGGTCGTGGCCTATTGATCGAAAGGTTAATCTGTGTGTGTTATTATGAGTGTTCATCATCATCAAGTGTCGTCTCCGCAACGAAGGTTGGCTGCAAAAGACCAACACCCACTGTCTCTTGTTTTGGTGGTGCACTTTGCTAGACTGTAACCTGTTCATCTAGTGATGTTACTCTCCCACTTGTATCTCTGCCTACCTCTCGGTCCCCTTCCTTCGACTTTACCATCAAGTAAAGTCTTAAACAAGGTGTGTCTTTTAATGTGTCCAAAATATTTTTTGTCGCTGGATTTTTAATATTTCTTTCTTCATATAAAATGTTGTTACCAACTCTTTGTTTGTTTTCTTCTCTTTCCATGATGTTCTCATTATTCTTCTATATCAATATCAATCAATAAAACCCATAACCCTTCAGGGTCGTAGGGGTACCACATTGGAAGCTTCAGCACACAGAGTCCTCCAGCGAATTCTATCCTCAGCGATGCGGATGAGTGTGGAAATATCTAGCCCTGTCCATTCCTTGATGTTGTCTGTCCATGTCTTTATTTGTCCACCCTCGACAGTTCCCTGCAGTATTGTTTTTGACAAGGAATCGTGCCTGCATACATGTCCGAACCATGCTAGTTTTCGTCGTTTCACTATTGAAAGCAATGGCTCCTGGACACCTGCACACATCTCTACTTTATTTCTTACGTACACATTGGTCTTATGTTCCCTATAGGAAATTCGTAGGAATCTCAAAGGAATCAACTCTGTCTTCTAATTGTTTATTTAGTGTCCATGTTTCTGAGCAATACATTAATATAGAATAGATGAAGCATTTTATAATTCTCATTTTTAACTTTGTAATTTTGTTTCCATTCCATTCTATGGCCGTGTGGTTAGAACGCCGTCTCGGACGCTTGAGGTCCCGGGTTCAATCCACGTTTGGGACAGGACTTTTTTTTCTTTCGGAGGTACAATCAAAATCCTTCCTGTACATGTCTGTTATGAGAATGTACAGACTTCCGGGGCGGCGTCTGCTATGGCAAAGCGGCCTTTATTTCCACAGCTCATAGAAAACCTCACTGCACTGCTTCACAGGAAAACATAGTATTGAAAGTTACTATTTTCCTCATGTTATTGAAGGTACTTTTAGCCATTCCAACTCTCCTTTTAACTTCACACATCTGCCGCCATTTATGACTATGTGTCCAAGATATTGATGTTTTACTTGTAGTTTCCATATATATAACTTGCCTCAGATCTTGACAAAACCTTTCACAAGGCCAGCTGAACAGCCCCCCCCCCCCTTAATTTTGTTCGTCTTTTTCCAATCAATTGAGTAACAAGACAGGTAAAGTTCCCAACGGAGAAGTCAAGAGATGAGGTAATTCATTTCAGACCACCATTCCTCCAATCAGAAACGGCGCGCGCCTAGAACACATTGGTGGCACGCGGAAGGTAACCACCCTACATTCCGTGCGTGTGTACTCAATAATCGTACAATCCAGATTACGGATGTCGACGCTGGGACCAACCGTGTCTTACGAAAGTAAGAAAGACCAGTTTGCAGAATTAATTAGGACTACACTCGATACGTTTTTGATTATTCTTGTGATTCTAGTTTGTCAATATTTATATACTCAGAGTCGCATGCCAAGAATAGCTAAGGATAACCAACGAAAGTCACGGAAAAAAAATCAAGAATCAGCATTTTAGGTCATGTTTACTGTCTGTAAACACAGACCATTACTGGATTCCGGTCATGATGGGGCCAACAAGCCAGTATAAATCAGACTAGAAACCCGAAACGTTCTGACTGACCAATGTAAGGGGGAGCGGATGGAGGGGTGGTGGTGGGAGGGGGAGAATGGAATGAATAACTTTCGAAAAAAATTCTGAATAATATCATGTTCATTAGTAGGTTGTATATGCCACTATTGGCGCACTTAAATTTTTCTTAAATGTTTTCTTAAATTTTCTACTAACAATTTTTTTAAAAAGGGGAGGGTTATTTTTTTAATATAACTAGTAAGTGTGAGTCCTTATATTCGTGACTTTTTCCACAAGGTGGGAGGGGCGCGGAGAGATGGGTAAAAAAAAAAGAGGAATACATCGTTGATGTAATGTATGGACTAAGCTGCTAAACGAGCCACGGTGCATTTATCGCTGGATAAGTTGACTGAATTATAACCAAGCAATAGTAAAGACCAATTGAAGTGGGACAAGTAAACGGGACTTGAAAGGCAGATAAAAAAAAATTATTTCCGTGTATTTCGTTGGAGGGATTTAGTTGTTTTTTTTTTGGGGGGGGGGGCGACTCCAAGCATATAAACAGCAAGACCATCTGCCATATAGCAGACCTACTGCAGAAAGTAAACAAGACTTTATTCGTTACGTTTTTGATTTGCAGTCCGTTGGCCACTATTTATATTCTTCGAGTCGCCCGTTTGTACAAGCTTACGAACAGCACACAGGAAGGTCATCTCCAGAGAACTCTTCTACCCCTGACACCGCAAGGGAAACAAGGGATACAGCATACATATAGATATATTAGATGGATGGATGGATGGATGGATGGATGGATGGATAGATAGATAGATAGATAGATAGATAGATAGATAGGATAGATAGATAGATAGATAGATAGATAGATAGATAGATAGTCGCAGATCAATAATAGCCACAGGAGACCTATGAAATACACAAAAATAATCAAAATACCAAAAAAACCAGATCCTATGTCATGAGCGCACTCATGTCATACTCTGTCGGCGGTCTCGATAAATAGCGACCAACAAAAATCACGACAATAATACAAGAAAGTAACGAATTGAATGCGTGATTACTGTCAGTACAGAGGTCTTTCCTGGCTGCGGTCTTGACTGAATCCAGCTGTTATTAAAGACGCCGTTTGGCGTGACTCTGAGTTTCATCTGCGTCATAGACACCAGTTCGATAAGGATGTCGGATCCATCTTTTATATTAAAAAACCATTCACATCATTTTCTGTACTCACTGCGGTAAAACTGATATGTAACAGTCCAAGCTAGGAACAGGGTAATCACTAGAAACATATAATAACACACACAAATCGACGCTTCGACCAGGAAGGCTTTATTAAGAATACATTCACAACAAAACATTACGAGTAAAATAGGGTTATATATATATACATATCTAGCTCTGTCATGTGAAAGTCTATAGTGTTGTTCTTACTGGTCGTTTTTTACTGTACAAAAGATCATTATCGGTCAGTAGATTATTTACACACAGATCATTAAATGGTCAGTGGAACAAACCTTATATCATTAAACGGTCATCGGAGCAAACCTTATAAATAGATCATTGTCAGGCTGTAGTGTATACCTTATAACCATATAATTAACGCGGTGTAGTGTATACCGTATAACCATATGATTAACGGGGTGTAGTGTATACCTTATAAACATATAATTAACGCGGTGTAGTGTATACCTTATAAACATATAATTAACGGGGTGTAGTGTATACCTTATAAACATATAATTAACGCGGTGTAGTGTATACCGTATAACCATATAATTAACGGGGTGTAGTGTATACCTTATAAACATATAATTAACGGGGTGTAGTGTATACCTTATAAACATATAATTAACGGGGTGTAGTGTATACCTTATAAACAGATCATTGCCAGGATGTAGTGTATATTTTATAATAGCACAAAAACAGACTACGATACTTACCTGGGGTCAGTCAACAAAAAAAAGTAACGGTTTAATACTGTAGCTTTCTTGCAATAGTACATCCTAATAGCACAGTTTGTGACAAAAAGATATGTCTTTGTTGGAACCCATCCTTGTTGATTGTTCTACTTGAGTTCGTGAGTACGCAAGACCTCTGCCTACACATGTCGCATCCGGTCATGACAGAACATATGCAGTTAGAGGGACAGCGTTGCCACAGCTGGGGTTTACTCACTAGATCTTTTTATATTTTACAGTTGTCTGTGGTGCTGGGGTTATTTTGGCCAAATGTGATTTAATCTGAATTTGTTAAATGACATCCTAGGTAGCTATTTAAATTTGTAAATCCTCCAAATTTCCCCAAAATTTTTATGAAGTCGAAAAAATTAGACACGAAATCGGGTGTATGTTCGTGTGTATATTAGCTACTGATCTGGCGTTATTTATATTGATATATAGCGAACGCAGAAGAAGAAGAATATATATATATAGCCTGGGTTATCTGGGGTCTTTTCCATGGCATTTCTTCAATGATTTCCAAAACGTCAGCAGTAACACGGAAGATGTTAGAGGTGAGGGTGTGTATTGAGTCGATATGCTCGACAGTAAAAGACCTCTGTGCAGAATTAATTAGAACCTCATTCATAGGTCCATTTTATATACGTGGAGTGGCATGCCAAGTACATGTATATAAATAGTAACCAACAAAAATCACGACAGTAATCAGAAACGTAACGAATGGAGGTATTAATTAATTCTGTAAAGAGGTAAGTCTTCAGCAAAGTCACAGAAGAACAGGTGCTAAACATAAAAATGCATGGAGAGAAACTACAAAAGGTAGAACATTATCAATATCTTGGACACATAGCCACAAATGGTGACAGATGTGAAACATTCCTATTAAAAGGAGAATAGGAATGGCTAAAAGTACCTTCAATGACATGAGGAAAATAGTAACATCCAAACAAATTTAAAAAACAATAAAAATGAAAATTATAAAGTGCTACATCTATTCTATATTAATGTATGGCTCAGAAACATGGACAATAAACAAACAATTAGAAGACAGAATGATGCCTTTGAGATGTTGATATATAGAATAATGGGAAGAACATCATGGAAAGAGAAGAAAACAAATAAAGAGGTGCTAAAAACACCTAATATAAAGAAAGAATAACTAAGAGAAATAAAGATCAAGCAAATAAAATATTTTGGACACATTAAAAGACATGACACTTTATTAAAGACCTTGTTTAAGGGTAAAATAGCTAGCAACTGCGCATCAGGGTCAGCGAACCAAAGCTGACCAAGACACTAGGACACTTCCACGCAGTGGGTTTGGAAACAGGAGTACAGTAATGTAGCCTGGCCAAGTTGTAGGGATCGAAGATGGAAGGACATCCATACACAGAAATAACCGTGCAGAAGTCGGATATGCCGACCGGAAGGTGCAGTATCGCAGCAAATCTGTAAACAGGCATACTCGCCACAAACGTCCTTTTCAGGACGAACGACGAAGAAGAAGAAATGGAAGGACCTGCAAGAGATAGTCAGAGATACTAGTGGGAGAGTAACATCACAAGATGGACAAGTTATAGTCCAGCAGAGTGCACCACCAAAACAAATGACGGGATGTAGGAGGTCTGTTGCAGCTAACCTTAGTTGCGGAGACGGCACTTGATAAAACGTAACTTGATAATGATGACAGAGGTCTTATACTGACAAAGGTCACGACAGAGTCGGGCATTCACTGCGATACACTATCTGTATGTGGTAGTGTGCCGTCAGGGGAGCAAAGAATATTAACAATGTGACTTTTGCTATGGTTGTCGTTACTGAGGAGGATGCAGTGTACGGTGCTGGCTATCGCCTATAGAAAATCTGTCTTCTTTTCGTTCGCAGTGTTACCACTGACATTTTGGAAATAACCCCAGCATAATGCCATGCATCAGGTACCATGCGAGACGGAGCTTAGTCAATAATAACAGAAAAAGATAATCTTAATTTTTTTGGCTACGTTATGAGACAAGGAGGTTTGGAGAACATTGTCACAACATGCAAGATTGAGGGAAATAGAGAAAGAGGGCGAAAACGTGAGAATATATTAGACAGTTTGACAACCTGGCACGGCAGGGAAACAACGATTCCGATAAATAGTGGAGACAGAGCAGTGGAGAGCCATGATTGCATACGCGAGCCGACATGACACTTGATGATACCATGTTTGCTGGAGGGCCTCTCGACCTGGTTATCTCTGATTTCAGTTTCTGTGATTATTTGGGCAGGATTATAGTCCTGCTTGTTTTATGAGATAGTCTGACTGGCCTCTGTTAGCCGGACTAAGCCACATCTCCACTTCAATGATATGGCTTCGTTTGGGGGGGGGGGGGGGAGAAAATCACTGATCAGGGATGTAATGCTGAAGTTGGAAGTGTTGGACTGAAAGGTGGAAATATCGCAGTCAAACTGTAAACCATATCAAAACCCATTATATTCTCCGGACTACATACTGTAGAACAAGGGTTCCCTGTCATTTCAGACAGCACCACCCGCATGCTTTTAGTGCTAGCGAACACTTTCTTTGCATGGCGTAAACACCAAATTGAGAACATCTGATGTAGGAGTTTGAGAAGAAACGCTAAAAAAAGTATCCAGAATATGAAGATAACACTGTTCTATTAAATAGTAGTCATCTCTGATTACAGTAATCTCTTGATACATTGTGAACTTGTGTGAAATATTACAGTAATCTCCTGATACATTGTGAACTTGTGTGAAATATTACAGTAATCTCCTGATACATTATGAATTTTTCTTGATTAGAAACTGGCCTCACAGCACGTGGGGCATTACCTTAAGTGCTCCGCCCTCTGTTCCAGCAGCCATCCGGTTCGGTGTTTCGAGTCTAATGCCGCCAAAACAGACATCGACATCAGGGCACAACTCTGGCCCTTGCGACAGGTTTCTTTGTTGTTCCGCCCACCCACGTCGTGCGCGTAACTAGTTCAAGCACAACATCGACCTGTCGTAACAACATGGTAACTATTATCGAAGGTTACAACTACGGGATTGTATAGATGACATGCCATATGAAGCTTCTATAGGAAGATAACCTCAATATAAAGGCAATTCATCTATTAAGGTTTTCTGTTGCATGGTTGGTTTGTCTAGTGAGCCATTGGTGAGACTCACAGACGCAACCGCAAATTGTGTATGAATTTGTGAGATCACAATGTGAAATCACATATCACATTGTGAAATCACATTGTGAGCGTGCATAACTCAAGGCTGCAATGACATTATGTGTACAGTTTGTTCTACCATAACAGCACACACAGGCTGCCAATGGAAATCCCTATTACCTCCTAATCTCCATAAAGCCACTAAAACATTCAGTTTAACTAAATCCCTTCTGCTAATAAGCCGATTACGGTTCTTTCATTTGCCTGGAATGTGCTTAAACCTGAAGTTTTGTCTCTTCTATAAACTTGACTGTGTTTTGTAACTCGTACAGAGCTCCGTAGAGTTTTTCTTGCACTGTTGCTTCTCTGTGCCAGTGTACTTGCTTCAGTAGTTTCATATTCCAGGCATCCACTACTGATCAATCAGCTACTCCATCGGCAATATTGCTAGAAAGTCATCGTAGATTCCATCTGAAGTACAAGACTGCCCAGCTGTGGTATTTTAACCTTACAGCCCCACTGAATCAGTCATAAATTGCTCTTGAAAATCACCACACAAAAAAGAAAAATATCAATTTTACGCTGAAAAGTAAAACTTCACAGCCGCCAAAAGAAAACTGTTAGGACTATTCAATAAGTTAAAGTTCCTGGACAGAATTTTTACCCGGAGATCCATTATATTCCGTAAGGGATTGCTATTTACCAAGTGTATATAATGATAATGTGACAATGCCTGTATGAAACAGGAAGTAGTAACTTCGCGCATGCGCTGTTGGGGGCTGTTCATAAGCGTCAGCAATTAGGAGAGGGGTGATCTGAAAAAGTTTTCAAAGTTAATGACAAGGAAGAGGAAAGAAGTTTATTACAAAAAATTGACGTAAACAAAATTACTTTTATTTAACAACTAAATTTTTTCAATTTGAAAATATTTTTGTTTAAATCTGAATTCTTTTATTTAGGTGGTGGCTCCCTATAAACATATTAGACAATATGTTTAATTATGTCAAATGTTAGCTACACGCTCCGTGTAGCTAACATTTGACATAATTAAACATATTGTTTCTGTATTCCTAATAGTATGTTGACAAAGGGCGGAGGGAGGTCAATAATTAGCAAACAATTGTTGACATATTTTATGGACAACACTTGTATGGGATCATATAGGCGAAGGTGACCTAGTTTGCCTCGTCGCATTTCAAAATTGAGCTCTAATCCTCAACAAACTAGTGTACTGGCTTGTGATTACGGCTTGGAAGAGAGGAAAAAATAATGAAAAAAATTAGGGCAGTTCCAAAAGAGTGCTTACAAGATGTGCCTCCTTCAGTGGCAGGGGTGATGTAATAAGTGTATATATAATCATAAGGGAGATACTTTGAAGAGGAGATGGAACCAACTAATCTCAAACTCTGGATTCTACCATTAACATCGAACACTAAGAACATGCATGGACACGAGTTTTACATGAAAATCATGGATTGTCCACACAAATAAAGTAACATTTGATTAGCTCTATCGCCGAGTACATCAACTTGGTGGGATTCGAACTAGTATAAATAACAATAATCCAATCAAATAACAATAATCCAATCTTGTAAGGTTGAAATGTCTTTCAACCACAGGTGGGTACAACTCATACCTTAACGATTTTTTTCACAAAATTAATTTCATAGATCTCAACAAAATAGTCATCACAGATCTCAACAAAATAGTCATCACAGATTTCAACAAAAAGGGCATCACACAGGAAAACGGGCAAATTATCTTCTTTATATGTTAAAAAAAAACCGCATGAAAACGCCTTGTTTCGCGTGCGTGCTTCCAAATGTATTTGAACCAGATTTTGTTAGATATAAAAAAAAAAGCATGGCGACCTGACGTTGGAATTACACAACCTCATGACTCCTATTGATGGATCCACGCCTTCGCTATTCAAAACGTGACACTGTATATGGCCATACATATAGAGAACACACCCACACACAAAGAACTGATATAAGATGGTGCTATTCATGGTCTAGTGGAGCGTAATATCCTAGTTGGCAGTAAGCTTCCTTACTATCACCGGATTACAGTGTACCAGGTTCAAAATCACGCCAGGCAAAAAAAACAAAAAATAATAATAAATCCGGATCATAATTTCTCGCCTGACACGCCCGTATTTCTAGTCGACCAAGCTGTAAATGGGTACCTAGCACATGGGTTAGGGATGTAAAAACAACAAGGAAGGGAACTGGCCATCCCACCTAATAGTTGCTGCGGCCCAGCACATGAACAATTGGTTTCATCCTCGACGGCAGGTTGCTTCCATGGGACCTACCTATATTTTTCTTCATCAGCGTTTATTCTCAAACTCCCACTGGATCTCTTTCTTTCACAACAAGTGCTTTCCAGTAGGATGTAGTCCAAACTCCCACTGGATCTCTCTTGCTGCAGGACAATGGTCCTAGATTTCCAGCAGGTTGCTGTTCAGACAATGGAAAGGCGTTGTTCACCGTTTTATTTGCGCAAATGATCCGAAACATCCATCTTCGGTGGGAGCCCTATTCAAAATGGCACAACATCTAGTGTAATCGCCATGTGGCTAAACATAAGAGAACACACCCATAACACTAAAGAACAGGTACAAGATGGTGCTATTCATTTTCCAGGCCCTGCCTTGATTTCAAATCTGATCTAGATATGGCCATACATGTACAGAACACACCTATCCTAAGGAACTGGCGCAAGCGGCACTTGAGAAATATTTCACAAATGTTAATACTATAATCCCAGCGTACACAGAACTATTACTAATGCTAATGATCCCATCGCAGTTTTGCAATGAATAGTCGGTATGAACAGCACACACAAGTACACGATCATTGACACAAGTGCTGTCAGCGCGATTTACATACTTTACAAATAATATTTTCACACACATCCCACACCCACGCGGTCATTGACACACAAGTGCTGTTAGCACCATCCACTATATCACTCACATCCACACATTGATAATCTCATCTAGTAATCTTATCTAGTAATCTCATCTTCTATCATGAGATTGAAAATGATAAATGAAGATCGGCTTTAACCCCCCCCCCCTCCACTCACAAATCAAACGTATTTGTCGCTTGCGCGTTACCGGGACATGGAAATTGAGTAAATGAGTAAAGAATAGCAGTGCTGCAATATGTCATGTATGACATAAGAGGCAACTAAGGATGACTGTGCGGGTTTTCCCTCTCTGTATAGTTATCAAATTGATCCCAAAATATAATGACGGAATAGGGCGTGTCTTACATAAATTAGCACATTAGAAATTAGTAATATTACAGTCAAGCTGTAAATTGTGACAAAATATATAATTGGAGTTTTGAAATGCTATGATAATACCACCAATGTATGCTTACGTAGAATAGAGGTATTGAAATGCTATTAGATCGTCAATGGGAAAACAAACAACAGAAGAGACAGGCTAAAGAAACGGCGCTGTTGATGGATAGAACACATATAACACAAACGGAAAACATTGCAAAATGGGATTGTTCTGGAAAACACAGGAAAAGAGATCACTTTGATCGAAGAATTATATACAGATACAAAAAGTTTGGGTTGAACTGGAAGTAGCACAGCGGAATCCCATTACAACAACCTGGTACGGACCAAAGAATTGTGTATGTAAAAACAGAATTCGCTATATACAGTATAAACAATGCAAAATAAATACAATGAAAAATGAATATAAATTTTGATTATGAAAAGTGTTGTTAAACAGAGAAATGTGTTTGTCTTGTCATAAAAGAAAAAATTCGCTAGAGAGGGATTCCCCTTTTACCTAAGGATAGAAAACAAATGGGAGATGATGGTTGAGGACCTATGATCCACAGGGAGTAAATGACGAATAGATAGATAACTAGCAGAGCAAAAATAACATTAGATGACGGGTAGATGCACGCGCATAACTACATTCAACAAATCGAATACCGGGATAAGAAATACAGAGAGATATTTCTATTATTGGTACATATATCAATACATTAATAACGACACCCAGAGAAGCTATTCAATACGCCGATTCGTGAACATACCCTCAGGTTATATCCCCAGCTTCTGTGCTCAAATAATTGCCATCATATTTGACTCTATGCTTGCAGAGTGTGTCTATTTCTGAGAATAATTGTTGAACTGTTATAATTTGTTGAGATAAGGATTGACTTTATCTGGACCAAGCGATACGATCACGTCAATGATAGTCTATCAATCATTGTCCGGTTCGATTGTGCATGTCTAAGGAAATATAGGACATCAGTATTGAATGTTATATAGAGCCTGTGCTGATCTACGATGACAAGCAACTGAACAGGAAAGCAAGAAGTCAAATGTCTATGCTGTTTATTTGCCACTATTCCTAGTAATTGCGAGCAGCTTGCTCTTACTTCGTATACAAGTCAATTAAATTCAAGTAGAAAGCCAGAGGATAAATTAAAAATTCTCGGAGACTAAAAGGAATTGAACCAGTCTGTTCAACGGCAGAAAATTGCCTAGCAACTATCGTACACGGGTTTTTCCGTACTTGACTAACCGCATCTCCAAAAAAAAAAAATATAAAAAAAAAAAAAGATGCGATTTTGTTAAGACATTCAAACTGTGCACTCACTCAAGTCACTGAGAACGGATCAATCGAGACAAGGACTATTACTATACAAGAGACAAGGACCGAGACGTTTTGCAGCTAGCGAACAATTCCTCGTGTAGGACGATAATTCCATTACCACCCTCCGTGTCTTTATGTGACATACCTCATTTCTTCTCTATGAGCCGTCTTGAGCAACAGCGACAGTCGAATTAGACTAGGACAGATACACCTTCCTATGTGAAATGCTTCTTCGTGAAACATATCAGGGGTCTGGAATTTGACATGTGCATTTCTTGTGCACTTGTCTTGTCCGCTTATTATGACCATCGCATCCACAACCAAGCACGGTATGTGTTTTGACTCTTCACCATTGCCTCAAAGAAGTTAGCAGATTGCGCCTATCTGGAACGAAGGAGCTTCGCAAGTTCCCTGTAAGAAAGACAGCTTCCCTACCCATTGTGTTCAAAAATAGGGAAGGGGGGGGGGAACAAAAGTTGATGTCAACAAAACGATTTGTATACAATAATTAAACTCTGTGAATTTTGAAGTTAAACTCCTTGAATTTAAATACCAAAAAATCACACTTTGAATAAAAAATATTTTTGGTACTTAATTCAGGTGTGTTGGGGGGGGGGTGAATGTTTTTTTAAGCAGGGAGATTCACTAGTTTATTGACAAGATGTTGACAGCACTGCATTTGTCTATATCTTCGTCGTCAGCGTTCATTCTTAAACTCCCGCTGCGTCTCTGTTCTAGTAGGACAATGCTTCAACTAGTACTAGATTTCCAACAGGAGAATTGCATTGTGTCGCTAATTTATTTATTTCAATGAATCGATACATTCGTCTTAGGCAGGGATTGGTATATATATATGTCGCTAGTCTCGACGTCGAAGTCAATGTACAGTAGCGTTCAGTGTGGAGAGTTTGGTCGTATTCCTGCATCAGTAAACGGTAGGGTTTTCTGCACATATCTGCCTGAGTCGACGCCAGGACGACTGCGTTGGTGTTCTAACACTTTCAACTCATTGAAATGGACCGAATAGGCACACCTGAATTCCAGGTTCACGAGGAATTGTAACATTGAGCTTCCATTCATGTAGCCATCACTATCAACTTTCCTCCCCGTAGCGAATGTTGGCTGCAATGGACTTCCAACATACCCTGTCTCTTTCCTTGGTAGTAAACTATATACCCTGTCTCTTTCCTTGGTAGTAAACTATATACCCTGTCTCTTTCCTTGGTAGTAAACTATATACCCTGTCTATCTCGAGTTTACCTCCCACTTGCATCTCTGCCTATCTCTTACTCATCGCCCGTCAACTCTACCTTCATGTACGGTCTTCAACAATGTGCCATTTGTCCAAATTATTTCATGTTTCATTGGTACTTCTGAAATCTTCATTTAATGTGTCGTATGGCCGAAAGGTTAAAGTAGTGTTTCCCAGCGTGGGGCCCACGCTCTACAGGGGAGCAATTTGATTGTCCGGGGGGGGGGGGGGGGGAATTCAAACAAGTTGTAATTAGGCTTAATTTAAGGAATAATTCAATTTTTTATATAAAAAAAAATATGTATATGTTACATAGGGTGAACATCAGAGTTGTAGAAAGTCTTAAGTGGGGCATGGTAAAAAAAAGGCTGAGAAACAATGGGTTAGGGCCTTGGTGAATTCTATGGTTCAACATCCCCGCAATGTCTGAAGTTTTTCTGTCAGAGAATAAATTGAAAAACCACACCATGAACATGACATTGATACATAAATGGTATGCCGTACGTTATCACAAGACACAAGTACCACCTTCATGAAACTCCATAAAGAGGAAATATTCGGCGTTATATCTATATTAGCGCAGAAAACGGCGCTTAGAGACAGAAACCAGAGCTCTCCAATTGGAGTGATGTAATGCTACAATAGTGTAATTCTGGAATGTTATTGAGACACAAAATCATACCCTCTTTGATGGTTGTTCTGAGACGAGTCTCTCTCTAAGTCTACCTTATTTTATTTTGTCATCTGGTATCTATTTCATACTTGTAGTCATGGTCTGTTTTCATTCATTATAAGTACATGTCCGATATAAGGTTCATCGTTTTCTTCTTTGTGTTGTTGTTCGTCCATCACATGATGATGATGACCATTTGTTACATCCACTTTTGAAAATTCAATTTTAGTTATGTCCCTGATTATGAGTTCGTAGATGGCTAATGAGTCCTATTCGAGCTGTAAATGTCCTTGGACAGTTCGGACATGGAATGAAGACAGTAGACGGAACTTGGTCTATCCGTGACTTTCTAGCTCCTTCCGCTGTTGCTTCCTCCTCTTTTCACAAGATGATGCGATCTTTTTTATTTTGTAGATCTATTTTGTGCAAGTTTTTTCCCATGTATCCTGGTCTATTTCAAAGGCTATTTGTGTTGTAGAAACATGTATTCATTATTGGCGGTCAGTATTTCTTTTTATTAGTACATTTTTCAAACACACTGTTGTCAGAACCTCTTCGTTGTCTTCCCTTTCCATTCTCTAAATTCTTCTATATCATCATGTGCCGTCTTCGTAACGAAGGTTGGCTGGAACGGACTTCCAACATCTTCTACCTCTTACTTTGGTGATACACTCTGCTATCTGTGCCTAAATCTTGCTCGCCACTACCCACAAGTAAGGCTGAATGCAATAATAATAATACCGAACAATAATTGCATTGAACTAAATCAACATGCGATCCCCCATAGAAAAAATGCCAACCAAACAAACAACCAGGAACGTACACATGACGTAATATGGAGGTTTGCAAACCTGCATTCTCCCACTCATACACGGCAATTATAGCTACAATACCCACAGAGAATGGAAATTGTGTCAAACTGGTGTATTGATCTCTCATTGTTTCCTCATCTTTTCCTCCAACCCACGCAATGGTCTTGTTAACCAGACCTGGCCACGTCTTCTCTTAGAGGAGGAGGAATTATCGTCTGATTAGTCCTGGGACTAACTCTCCAGGTGAATTGCGCAAGATATGACAACAAAACTTGGTGTAGGAGGAAGTCGATTGTCAAGTGCAGTGCAGCAGTCGTATGAAGTGAACCAGTGGTATTACAGTTTTAAAAGGTGTAGAGGATTGACTTCATTGTCGCCCGTGTTATGCCGGGGCCCAAAAGGGAAGCAAAGAATATCAACACTGTTTACCTTCCACGCATGTCGTAAAAGGCGACTAAGGAGGTTATGGGATGGGGGTGGCTGTCCCACCCCATATAGGGTCCATGACCCAAAGCCATGCTGAAATCTGGCCGAAAGGCGCAGATATCGCGGCAATGCTGTAAACCATAACACAACGCATTCCGGACTACTTCCTGCTAATCTGCAGGAGTTTGAGAAAGAACGCAGAAGAAGAAGACTTCATTGCACTCCAGTTTCCCCATGTTTACTCCGTCCCTCTCAGCTAAGCAGCACGTCGCATGTTGAGAGTTGCACTCATAGCACGTAAATCTGTAGCTACAAGCGTAAATCACATCAACAATCCCCCTTCCCTGCCAACTTGTCCAGAATTCAGGGACCTTCCTTGCTAAATTATTGCAACCCCACTCACCCGCACAAACAATATTTTTTAGCAGAAATACAAAAATGATTTGCTGCACTCTGTCTTTACAAAAACTATACAATACGGGAAGCAGTGGTCACATTATTAAACTAAACGAAATATAAATAAAGACGCATTTCACAAAAGCTAAAGCTACTTGCACATCCAGCGATCTGTCAGCTACACACTGAAAGCCAAACACCCCACCCCTTGGGAGACGGGCTCTCAGTGCGTAGCGCGCAGATCGATGCAGACCTGCTGGCTTAATATGAGTTCAGCGAGGTCATGAAAGCTGAAGGAAACTACGGATAATATTAAAAGGTTGAAATCTGGCCACTGCTACCGGTTATGTATCAAAGAACAAAACTGTCACGTTCAAACAGTGCAATTGGTAATTGGTTCACAGTTGGCATCAACTTCCACCCCCCCCCCCCCTTCTCTTTAACAAACATCCCCTTGGTTCCATTCTTCTGGTTTCAGTCAAGATAACTAACTCATCTTTTATCTGGTTTGACAGAATCGTTTCTGAGCCAAAAAGTAAATCAGGTCCCCCGGTCTATAACACAGCAGGAACACTACACACTCGTGACCAAAGACTTACTATAGGACCTCTGAACAGCAAGTAAACATACACTGAAAGGCTTATTTTTTTTATTTCCGAGCATTTTGTTGTTCGGCCTTGGCTATTTTTTTTTGGCAGGCGACTTCGAGTATATGGTGACCAATGAAAACATGACAATACTGTAATTTTAAAAAGGCAAGAATAAATCACAACAATCATAACACTGGACAGAAATCGTATATGTGTTACCAATATAGGACAATAAAATAAACTAGTACCGAGACAATGACAGGCGACGTTTCGACTAAAAGCCTTCATCAGAACAAAAGACAACAAACGAAAAAAAAACAATGTACTAAACGTGGGAAAGCACATATGAGGATAGTAGGGAGACGATAATAACGCGTGGTAAGAAACATGTTATAGATAAGAAAAAATACAAAATGTGAAGGTAGAAGGCATATATAGCGTGATGAGAAGAAATGGTAGACGATATAGCTTAGTAAAATGAGTTAAAAATTAATAATAAAAAAGCGGTAATCATCAGTATTGTCCTGAGGAGAACCAGCAGTGAAATGCAATAACGTCTTGTTTACATTCTGTTCAGAGGTTTATACTGTAGCTCCGTCTTGGCTCACTCGACTAGGCACTCGCTGATTTCACTCAAATCTATGTTTACCAGAAGTTTTCTCCGAGCATTCCTCAAACTATTGCCTCATGGCGGGATCTAGTCAAGAGTACGGGATGTTTTTGTATCACAGTTTACAGCGTAGATACGATTTCTGCGCCTTTCATCTTAATACATATGAATAAAGCGTATAATTTTGTTGTCATTTTCACCTTTAGAATGAGGTAGTCACGCCTATCTCTCCTTAATCATCTCTTACGACATGTATCACAATTCGAACACAGGAAACAATCGAGAAGACATATGTGTGTAATACGTCAGTATTCAGGAATATGAAAACTACCATAAAAAGGCACTACACACATTACGGAGAAGCAAAGATATAACCGTGCCATAGTGAAAACATATGAAAGGGCAGTAAGCAGGGTTGGATATGAGGTTATCTGACTTTGTTTCCAAGAGAAACAATCGCTGGGCGGGCGAGCTGATAACAGTACTGGCTACCTTTTTTTTTTTTGGTCAAAGAACAGGCAACGGTTGACATGCTCCCGCTAAAGAACAATGAGAAGCCATCAACAAAATAATCAGACAGGGAACTCTGAATAAAGAAAAACAATTTGGAATGAATCGATTACTGGTACATTTTGAATAAAAAAACGTGCATACGCCAAAACAGTATAATTAGTAGCGCTAGTTGTTAATGGTAGTATCATAAGTTAAGATAACAGTAGTGGACGTGGTAGCAGAAGTGATAGTAGCAGTAGTGCCGACGGTAGTAGCAGCAGTAGAAGTGGTGGTAAAATATCCATTAGAATGAATGGTAGTAGTTGCAGTTGTAGAGATGGTAGCAGCAGTAGTGCAGATGGTAGTAGCAGCAGTATCAAAATGAACAAAAATAAGTATAAGTGTTACCAAAATATGTCATAAAACAACTAACAACGAGGAACAGTGACATGCGACGTTTCGACTATAAGCCTTCATCAGGACAACCAAAGACCACAGTAAACAGATCTTATCAGCACGTGGTTGTGATAGGAAGGATTGAAAAGGGAGAAGGACAAAAGCGAATGGACGACCAAAGATAAGGCAGCACGAGAGGGAAGAAGGTGTAGGAGGAAGATAGTGGTAAGTAAGGAGGGGAAAGTGCATTGAGTAATTGAAAATAGATAAGATATAATGCAAGTAAAATAAAATAAATGTGAAATACTTATCTCAAGAACAGTCAACATGGAAAAAGGAAGTATAAAACCGAGATGTCAAGTTATGTAGCAGACAGTGGCCAATATCCACTCGTGGAAAGAAGCGGAGGCGTTGAAAGAAAATCATCTGGCAAAAGAAAACAAAGGCCGAATCAACAAGGACGAGGAGGTAAGAGAAGACGCGGCATACAAGAACCTAAGCGTAAGGCAGGGGCGTAGAAGCTAAAAAAGAGGGGGATCAGTATCCATGACTCGAACCAAATGGTCTATAGAAACAGGTAACACTAGGAGAAAAGAGATGAAGGAGCTGAGAGAAGGAAGGAGAATAAAAAGGGGTAAATAAAGAGGCGATGAAGAAGAAAAGTGAAAGTGGTACATCGACGTGGACCTCAAACCAAAATACGGCATACAAGGGAGGAATATGGAGGGGCCCAAGGAACGCAGAGAGGGCACAGATGGGGAGGGGGGATAGCCATCACGGAATAGCGCGTCGTAGGAAAGTATCAAAAAGGGGACTGATATAGAGAGATGTGGGGGGGGAAGGTGCCGAAGAAAAGGGCACTAGTGTAGGTGGAGAGTGAAGGGGCAGGAAACGAAGGCAGGTCGCGGAAGTAGGCAGACCCGGAACTACAGCCAAGGCATGTGAAATGGTAGGATGGCGGAAAGGGGGGGTATCGGTTCGTTGTAGGTGACTGGTTGCTGTCATCAGACCACCATGTCGTGGTCAATGGAGGTGGTGTGGCAGAAGTCCCGAATATATAGTAGCAATAAAATACAAAATAATAGTAGCGGTAGTTTGAGAATCCGAGGAATTACGAGCGATTAGCTCTTACTTCCTTTGTTCAATGGGGATGTTTCTGAGCTTTCTGTCATACCCAGGAGGCTTCACCTTTCGGCTTGGTGCAATGCCTATTTGAGGAGCCATAGCAGTGGTAGCAGCAGCAGTAGAGATTGCAGCAGCAGCAGCAGTAGTGGAGTAATGTCAGCACATGTATTAATATCACATAGTAATGTCAGCACATGTATTAATATCACAAATAATGTTAGTTCCATGCGATTTCTTTGACATGCAAAATAAATCATTCAAGACGGATATATTTCTCAGATTTTCGCCTACGCCCATTCACTTTCAATGACAACTAGCGCCATTAATTATGTCACGTGATCTAAGGTGTCTGTCAGCAAGGGTCAATCACGTGACTTCAAGAAAAAAACATTCCAGGTTGCCATATAATGAAATTTTTAAATGCCGTTGGCCATGAAATTTATTTTGACCATGTTTTACCATTTTTGAAAATACGTATACTTTCCCATATTTTCTTCTACAATATTGTGTGCCAGATATTTTCTGAGATAAACTAACATGTAAATAATGTCTGTTGCAGCACGCATATAAATGAAGAATAAAGGGTACACGTCTCAAGCGTGTATTTGATAACATTTTTCTCGGGATGTCTAAGTAGAAAATTGTATTTCTAATGTCAGGCCTCATACAACAAACAATAAGAGAAATTCTCGTAGTAGCAAACATCACTAGATAATAGTGGAGACAGTAATTTAAATGAAAATTTAGCTACACAGTGAAAAATAAGTTGTATAATCTGAATATGTACAAAACTTGTAAATGCCCTCATTGGTCTCATGTCTAGAATAAGCTCAGACTCTCTAAATAACGAGAACTCACATTACGTTGGCAACATGAGGTAGCTTCACAAAGTTCCAGCCATGAGATTATATAGAAATAAGCAACAACAGTATTGTAAACATGCATGCAGCTGATGGAAACACGAGATAGCTTCACAAAGTTCCAGCCATGAGATTATATAGAAATAAGCAACAACAGTATTGTAAACATGCATGCAGCTGATGGAAACACGAGGTAGCTTCACAAAGTTCCAGCCACGAGTAGATTATATAGAAATAAGCAACAATAGAATTGTCAACGTGCATGCAGCTGATGGAAACAGCCATTGATTCCATTATTTAACATCTCTCTCAACTGTCTTGTCGCATTGATGATAACGTCATCTGCATCCTTGAATCGTCGCCCATTCAGTCGATGGACCACGAAAAAAGCAGCTGGTACACGGTCGAGAAAATTAGAAGCTGTTCCAGGTTAATCATAGTGTGCTTTGCGGGGTACTGCTTTACCAGTAGGGATCGGTTTTGCCTGCGCGCGCATTGTCATGCAGCAAAATCCAAGTGTGGTTTTCTTCAGATTTCATCTCTTAGACGACGAATGATATCACCGTACACTTCCGTGTTAACCGGTCATTCAGGAATTAAATTTTAGTAGGCAATACCCGTAAAATATTATGGACACATTACAAGACATGACACCTTATTGAGGACCTTACTTGAGGGTAAAGTCAAAGAAGGCGAGCAAGAGGTAAGCAGAGATACAAGTGGGAGAGTAACATCACAAGATGAACAGGTTACAGTTTCACAGTGTGCCACCAAAACAAGAGACGGGATGTTGAAGGTCTGTTACAGCAAACCTTTGTTGCGAAGACGACACCTGATGATGATACAATACCCTGAGTATAATAACAAATTCCAACAGAACTGTTCCTTTGCTCTTGTTCAAACGACATTTCTGTGTCAGGAAGAGGCAGGAGATTCCCATTCAGTGGAAAAACACCAAGTCTCATCTCCTGTGATTATGTTGCTGAGAAAAAAGCTAACTTAATCAGATATAGGGATTAGGTTTCTGTCGGGATCAATATCATTCCTTTCTGCTCGAGAGAGAGAACATTTTGAGAACCTTGTGTTGACAGAAACGGTGCATGTGCTGTTCATTGTGAAGAATACTGTGACAACTTCCAACGGATATTCCAACTCCTGATTCTAGTTTCTCAACGTTAAGTCTTCTGTCTGCACAAACAGTTCTCCGAACACGCTCAATGTTTTCAATGCTGATCCTGATTGAAGGTCGCCCACTACATGCATCATTATCGACACTAACACGGAATCGCGTGTGTAGCACAAATACTAGCGATTACTTCAAAGTGGTATCATCATATATTTTGTTAAACAATATTAGTTATTCATCCGCGATTAAATGTTCAACATCCAGTCCAATATTGGTTACATCGGGTATCTCCCTGGCGTAGTGGTTAAGCTGTTCGCCTTGTGTTCAAGAGGCGATATAATCCGGCTCGTGTTGTCTTGTTTATTAGGTGGATTTTTTTCCTCCGGAGATCCCTGTGGATTATCACTTGAAGCTACGGAGTTACGTGCTATGAGTGGTACTCTCGGCAGGCGACGTGCCGCTTCTTTGAGAGGGACGGAGTACATATGGGAAACCGAGTACAGTGAAGTCAATCTTCTACGGCTTTATCTTATCGGTTACATATAGAGCGGTTCGTTTCTTGATCATCTAGGGTTCCCCCACAACTTATTTTGCTGATAAGCTCATATGGGCCAGATTGTGGTTCTGTAAACAGCACAACAGGGAAAATGATGTAGTATGTGTTCTGGTGTCTTTGCTGATGTTCCGCATATGCAGGCCGTACAGTCGCTGATACCGATTCTGTGTAAGTGTGCTTTTAGACGGCAGGTGTCCCTTTCTTAGATGGAAATATCCTGACCTGTTCAATTTGTTAATATTATTTTGCTCGAGGCTATCGTTTCGGTTTGGTTCTCTCCACTAAAGTCAATAGATTGTTTCATCAGAGATTTTACTTCCCTGAAGCATTGAGTTACGTGGTTCTGAGGGATGTTGCCTATTTTGCCAATTCGCCTGATTTTTGCGTATCATGGGTTGCCAAAGTGAGCTGGTATCCATTGCAGTACTAATGTAGTTTTCTTAGATAATTCGATAATATTTTATCTGATATGAATGATCTTTAGTCTAGTTTGGTATTTTGGATGGCGTGTGAGATTTATTTGAAGATTGTGATTTGTTGGAGTATGGATTCCTTGGTTATTGAGTATCTTGACAGCTGCAAGTATGGCAGTTGCTTCTGCTCTGAAATGTGTACATTTTATGCACGCGAAAAGGGATTGTTCGTATGTAAACATAATGTATATACACTGTCGTTATTTGTTGTGGATTTTGCTGCTGATCAGTCTGTGTACAATCCAGATTTTCTGAGATATTGGCCTTTTAACATTTTTGATTAGAAACTGGCCTCACAGCGCTTGGGGCATTCCCATAAGTGCTCCGGTCTCTGTTCCAGCAGCCATTCGACTCGATGGTGTTTCAAGTCTAATGTTGCCGAAACAAACGTCGACATCAGGGCACAACTCTGGCCCTTGTGACAGGTTTCTTTGTTGTTTCAAGCACAACGTCGGCCTGTCGGAACAACATGGTAACTGTTATTGAAGGTTACGACTACCTTTTAACATTTAAATTGATACTTCTCTTTGTTCTGTTTCTAAGTGAGTGGTCTAGGAGTTCATGTATACTATTTCAGATATTTAGTTTGAATTTTTACGGCTGAGTGTCCATAAGTCAGGAAATAAAATCTCGCACGTGTATCATATTCTAGTGATTCAGTGATATTGTAAGCGTCTGTGAGGGTGACTCCTCAAACACAGCACAGAAATGACATTTGTACGTTGTCCAAACAAGGATATTTTCAACTCTGACAATACAACTAGCACAACACACGCCCACACAAACATGTGTATCTTCTGTTCGAGAGTAGATGTTATGTCCTTTCGTCAAGGTCATGACCAACTTCTAAACATACAAACTTCATAACATCATCTTTTATTCAAACAATGGCTACAATTCCGGGAATTTTTTGAATCTACCCGGTATTTGTCATTGTGAAATGAATGAATGAATGGTGATAATTGAAGAGATAGCCTGCAGTCAATTACCAGAATGCGCGAATTGGGTATGAGGATGGGCGTGGCCCGTAGAGAACCCCTGACAAAGATTTCAAAAAGAGCAGTGAACCAACATAGAACCGGAACCACTAGCCGTTATACCCTGAGAGATTTACTCAAGGGGGGATCTGAGCACCGATGGACGTGTGTCCGGTGTGCAAAGAGGATAAGCAACATACCTATACCTAATTGAAGAGATTTAATACAAGTTTAAAGAAAAGTAGCAATCATAGAAATTCTGAATGTTTTTGTAGTTCATACACACAATTTAAATTCGGTCATTGTTTACTAATAATTTGGCCATAAACAGTTTCAACCATCTGGCAACCCTAGTCTTATTGCAAATAAATAGTATCATGCACTGGCACTGACATTTTTTAGACATTTTACATGGTTTTAACTGTTATTTAGCCCAAAGTTTAGTTACGTGAGATTTCCATACAACATCCATAAGTAATTTTTGACGAGAACAGCTATGCTTTAAGTGATTTATAAATCATCGCTAATGATGTAGTATATCTGTTTCTGACACAGCCTCTCAACCTAGTCCTCAAGGCAGCCTCACTAACTTGAGGGGGGGGGGGGCGGAATCCTGCATTCTATCCATTGATTTCCTGGAACTCAATAAATCTGACTGCGGAGAATAGAACTAGGCGTGGGTTGAGAGGCAAGAACAGAGAAACAATTTGGTTTTTAAAAAAATATATGTCATAAGCTGGCCGCTTCTGAACAAAATGGGAGGTGAGAAATAAAGATACAGATATCAGCAAGTGCCGTGCCGGGTAGCGTAGGCGATCATTGATCTTCATAATATTCGATATGTAATACTGTGTATCAGCTGTACTTCTGACTTTCTACCGCTCCATGATGTCAAACTATCCAACCGTCATCTACCCACCCCCCTCTCAATTTTACATAATTATTACATTGTCTTCACAAATTAGACATTCCCAGATGACAACAAATGTTGAGACACTCCCAAAAGACAACAAATGTAGAGACATTCACCAAAGACAACAAATGTTGAGACATTCACCAAAGACAACAGATGTTGAGACATTCCCAGACAACAGATGCTCTTCAATGTGCGGTGGAGGGAGGATGGAAGAAGACGAGGTGGAAAGAAGAAGACATGACTGGATAATATCAAGAAATGGACAGGGTGTGAAGTTTCCAAACTTATTAGGATGGTAGAGATGCGTGGATATCTTTCTGCACCAAATATCTCAATGTGACACACCTACGACCCTGACGAATTATGGGTTTTATTATTACCTGTATTATTATTCACAATTGCGCTTCAATAATGTCTGCAGTAACCAACCAATGCTTGCTTTTCTCATCACTTTTAACAGTTTGGAAAAACTGGCAGAAGATCACGTCACATGAAGAACAATCATGCGGTGGTGCTAAGACATTTGAGAATTCTATATTGGGCATAGAAGAAGAACACATGCTCAAACAGAAAGAGTAACAATCCAGCGATGACATTTTCCCCAAGCTTATTCTGCAAGAAACCAAATCATTCAAGTATCTGCGGATCTATCAATGAAAAGACATGTTCGGTTCACGCCTGATGAACTCCTGGTACAGGCTTGCTTCAGACTGTTAAGACCATATACATTGTATTTGAAACCTCGTCTCATACTGTGGAAAATCAAGGGATAAATATTCCGGTGTAGGGTAACAACCTTAAACAGGAAGTAGGTGGCTGGAGTAGCACAGGGCAAATGTCATACCTTCTCTCCTGTCATGCTGCTCCTTCTTTGCTTCCTCCATTATCTATCTGCTATTGTCTTCCTCTCCTCCTTATTGTAACCCTATTTGTCTCTATGTAAGATTTGTTTTATTGTGGTCATTTGTTTGTCCTGATGAAGGCTTTTTAGTCGAAACGTCATCTGTCCCTGTATCTCGTTGTTAGATTGTTTTATTTTGGTAACACATCTACCTATTTTTATTTATCTTCTCATACTGTGGACTGTTTCATTCACATATTGATAAGTAGCTTCCTTTTGGTGTCAACCTCCCGCAAGACATCATTAGTTTTTCCAGCTGTCCATGGAATTCTCAGCACTCTTCCGAAGAACCACATCTCTGCCACCTCTACTCATCATCAGGTAGCATATCCTGAACAGGATGTAGCAGTCATCACAGCTTTTGGGAAACATTTGTCTATCTTGAGCTATTCTTCCTGCTTCTGTCACTGTCGTGTTCAGGTAATGTTTGATATCTTGTGTCCATCTTCTTCTTGGTCTGCCTCTTGCTCGTCTCCCTGGCATCATCCCCTCCATTATGGTCTTCTCAAGGCTGTCATGGTGTTTGATATAACCAAAATATTGGCCTCTACTCACAATTTTTAAATTTATTGTCCATGATTCTCTTCCATTTGACAGAAGTGACTCTATGTAACATTGAAGAATTTTTGTCCTACTGTTATTGATATAGAACTGTTGCATAGCTGATTTTGGTGAAAAGCTGATTTTGACTGTCCTATTCTATTTCTTGTTCCTGGTGTTCTTGTTCCATCTGATGTTATCAGAGTCCCCAGTTATAAATTGTAAACCTTTCTTATTGTGAGCCATTCCCTTGATGTTGCAAGCTGGGATATTCTAATTCTCAGAAATGACCATCACTTCTGTCTTTTTGTGATTTAGGCAGTCCTATACTTTTACTTTCTGTACCACTGTGTTGATCAGGTGTTCCAGATTTTCATCGCTTTTTCCCATTAGGACGGGGTGCCATTTAGTATATCTCAGGTTGTTTATGTTGTGCACAACTACAATTAGCATATCTCAAGTTGTTTATGTTTTGAACACTTACAATTATTCCAGGGATGTTTATTGATCGCATTATCATCTCACTGTATAGGGAGAAAATATGAGGTGATAGCAAACAACCCTGCCTGACTCCTTGTTTTGTTGGTATCTCTCTACTGGATTTCCTAATACACAACCTTGCATGTGCCTATTTTGTGTATGATTCTTCTGAATTACCAAATACACAACCTTGCCTGACTCCTTGTTTTTTTGTGGTATGTCCCTACTGGATTATCCAGTACACAACCCTACCTGACTCCATATTTTTTTGGTATATTCCTACTTGACTACCCACTCTTATAGCTGCTATTTGTTGTCAATATATATTTCTTTATTATTCTTATTCCGGTTCTGTGGCGGATTTGTACAGTGCACATATGTGACAGCCATGGTACTGAGTTCGATCCCCGCCACAGGCAATTGTGCATCCAGACCGCTCAGAAAGGAATGGCAAACTACTGAACATATTTATACTTCCTAGAAAATCGTTACAGCCAAAAAATTCTGGGTTGATGGATACGTCCAGAATACGATACGATACTAATTTTTGTAAATTTAAATGCTTAGATCTTTGCTGCCAATATTCAGATCATCTAACACACTGGTAACTTCAGTATGTCTTAGTCTACAAAACAGTTATAGATCTGTATCTACCTTCATTGTTATTTCTATCAGTGTTTTCCTTGTAGAACCTTGCCTTCTACATACCTTCATGTTGTTCCTTGCTAACTTCTGATTTTATTTCATTTCTCATAATTCCTTACTTAACTCATAAGCCTGATTGTGGCTGTATTCTTTTACTGCCTTGGTATCAGTGGGAATGAAAGTGCCGATAAATTGGTGAAAAAGGGAGCAAGTATATCTAAGCCAGGAATTGCCACAGCTACACACACTATCCTAAACAACTGAAACCAACAATGGATGGACTGCTGGGCCACTGGCTCAAAAGGAAGAGTACTATATGCAGACACGTCCCAACAAAATCTATACTACAGCATAACTAGGCTATACCACAACAATCAAACCAAAACATTTAAGCATGTATAATTTAACAATCACCTACAAAGAATTACTGCATATCTCAGGTTGTTTATGTTGTGCACACCTAAGCAAGCGCACTATCAATTAGTCTGCCAAGATTCTTAGTAGTACCAGTAAGTAGCAACAAGTAGTGCAATAAGTTGTAAGTAGCAACAAGTAGTAGGTAGCAACAAGTTGTAAGTTTCCATAAATGTCACTAAGAATCATTGAAAAGATACTTTTCTCCCTGAGTTGTAATATCACTTATGAAATGTGTGCTACAACATTTGAAACCTGTCCCTTACAAACATTTGTCTGAACCAGGATGTCTTCACATACCACAAGTCATTGACCTTTTGGCTTTATTTTTTACAATTCCCATTGCAATACTGAAAAAAGATTTTACGGTTCATACATTGTTAAGAGGGTACCAGTTACAGCTGACATTTGTGATGACTAGTTTCAGTATTGTCATCGGCAGACACTAAAAGATATTCTATTTCATTGGATAAAAAGGTATTCGTCTGATCTGTGGTAGCGTAGATAGTCAGCCCGCCTCACAAACCCAACTCAGTTTGCGTGTTCAGAAGTCTATAATCTACATTGTACTGAAAATCTTCATCAGCATTTATTCTCAAACTCCCGCTGGATCTCTCTTGCAGCAGGATATTGCCCTACTCCATTTCCAGCAGGGTATAGTCCAGAGAATGGAAATGCATTGTCAGAATTGTATTTGCGTCATGGCCCGACACCTGTCTTTAGCGGGGGTACTTGACATAGGGTGTAATGTATTAGTGGTGCCTACAAATTCACAAAAATTTGAATAAGTAATGTCCTGTATGAGTTATGATTACAATAAAGATATTTTCAGAGAAAAAGCGTGCTAAATGTATTCCATTGTGTTCACGTCAAGATCTTCTTCTGCGTTCAATAACACACTCTTGCAGATTATCAGGATATAGTTCGGAAAATGGAAAACATTATGTTCTGGTTTACAGCCGTGCTGCAATATCTGCGTCTTCCGGCCTGATATATATGACTTCAGCATGGCTTCTGAGTCACTCGTATAGGGGATGAGACAGCCAACCCCACCCCCAAACTTGAGATCAATAGCATGAAAACGTAAAAACAAATGTTGACATAGGAACACAGAAACAGATGGAAATCCAAGGATAGAGATCGGAATAACATAGAATGAGGCTGACTATATCCAAGGATAGAAACAAATAGAAAATTCATGCCTGTGGCCTATGCACCTAAGAATGTGTAAATACCCTAAAGGGCAGTGACGCTTCATCGATACCCAGATTATGTTAATGAAGCACCCAAACACAGTATAAAAATAAGCAAGATGTACTCACCATTAACAGGAAACTTGGTGCTAACCAGCAACTGGCAGAAAATAATCTGATGTCAACAAGTTTACAACTGTCTCCGGCTCTCTGTACATGAATATACTTGCTGTTCAAACAGATACTGTGATCAAAGTCAACGTCAGCACTCAGTTCCTCAAATCAAAGTTGGTCTACTGGTAGACAGATAGTATTACACTATAATGAAATCCCTATTTCATGGCATATTTTTTCTATTTATAATCTAGTCAACTCGCATACAAAAACATTCATTCTACTTTTTCTTCTTCTGTATTCATTCTCAAACTCCCGCTAGATCTCTCTTGTATCATTGTCTTGTCTTCTAGAAGACAATGGTACCACTAGATTTCCAGAAGAATATAGTCCAGAGAATAAATATTCATTGTGTCAGTTTTATTTGTGTGTATGGCCAGGTACATCCATCTTCAGCTGCTCATTTACTCAATCACAGTACTGATTATATATGTTACTTTAGTGGTTCTTTACTTTTTTTACTGGATTACTTCAGCATGGCTCTGGATCACTTACCCCTCTATGGGACGGGGCAGCCAACTTCACACCAAAAACTTTCTTAGCCACCTCTCACTATGTGTATGGCAGGTAACAATTTCAATATATTCTTTGCTCCCCTTTTTGGGCCCTGGCAACACACAGGTGTCTCCAACATTATTTCTTCTATGGGAGCATTTCCAGAACTTTTGAAAGTCCTAAATGAATGAGTCTATGCGGCTGTAAGTTGTAATGCAGCAATAAGTTGTAATTTGGCTGTAAGAAGTAATGTGGTTGTAAATTGAAATGTGGTTGCAAGATGTAATGTCAAAAGCTAAGTCGTCTTTTACTCTATAGGTGACTTTGCCATGACTTTCTTACAAACTTGAGGCATGCTGTAGAAAGAAATAGTTATAGATCTCCTCCCTCGAGTGCAGACATGAGTACACAGCCGTTAACAGAGGAGATCGTGGAGTGGGATAGTCAGCCTCACTCACAACCTACTTACTTCTCTCTTGTGACATTTTTGACGGGTAGTATATTCTATAAAGGATCAATCAAGAATTGTTTGGCTGTTTTCATTTTCTATGCAATATAAATATATTGAGTAGTTTACCATTGCTTTCTGAACGGTCTAAATGCACAATTGCCTGTGCTAGGATTATCAAGGTTGCTATATTGGCCATTATACCATTTCTAAAGGTCACTGGCCAAAATATTTTGTATGTGGTCCTTGTAAAAATATATAATAATTCAGATATTTTCTCATTTTAATTTGGCACAGTGTTTTGGAATTGTAATTGTATTATAAACACTGTCTATGAAGATGGTAGATGTGTGCTGGAGGTAAGGTTCTGTCTATCAATATCGTAGATGTGTGCTGGAGGTAGGGTTCTGTCTATCAAGATAGTAAATGTGCTGGAGGTAGGGTTCTGTCTATCAAGATCGTAAATGTGCTGGAGGTAAGGTTCTGTCTATCAAGATCGTAGATGTGCTGGAGGTAAGGTTCTGTCTATCAAGATCGAAGATGAGCTGGAGGTAGGGTTTTGTCTAACAAGATCAAAGATGTGTGCTGGAGGTAAGGTTCTGTCTATGAAGATCAAAGATGTGTGCTGGAGGTAAGGTTCTGTCTATGAAGATCAAAGATGTGTGCTGGAGGTAAGGTTCTGTCTATCAAGATCAAAGATGTGTGCTGGAGGTAAGGTTCTGTCTATGAAGATCAAAGATGTGTGCTGGAGGTAAGGTTCTGTCTATGAAGATCAAAGATGTGTGCTGGAGGTAGGGTTCTGTCTAACAAGATCGTAGATGTGTGCTGGAGGTAAAGTTCTGTCTATCAAGATCGTAGATGTGTGCTGGAGGTAAAGTTCTGTCTATCAAGATCGTAGATGTGTGCTGGAGGTAAAGTTCTGTCTATCAAGATCGTAGATGTGTGCTGGAGGTAAAGTTCTGTCTATCAAGATCGTAGATGTGTGCTGGAGGTAAAGTTCTGTCTATTAAGATCGTAGATGTGTGCTGGAGGTAGGGTTCTGTCTATCAATATCGTAGATGTGTGCTGGAGGTAGGGTTCTGTCTATCAATATCGTAGATGTGTGCTGGAGGTAGGGTTCTGTCTATCAAGATCGTAGATGTGTGCTGGAGGTAGGGTTCTGTCTATCAAGATCGTAGATGTGTGCTGGAGGTAGGGTTCTGTCTATCAATATCGTAGATGTGTGCTGGAGGTAAGGTTCTGTCTATGAAGATCAAAGATGTGTGCTGGAGGTAAGGTTCAAACCCACTCTCCCCTTAAAAATATAGAATTTATAAAGGAACCAACACATTTAACAAAGTCGCATCTATAATCTTGCTATCTATTCTGTTCAGGTGAAATGTAGAATAAAGAGTGTGTGTTTCAAACAAGTATTTGATTGTCCTCTCTCAAGATGTGAAGTGGAAACTGGGTTACGATAGTGAGCCTAAACACAATGGGAACATAAGTTTTAATGGTTGCAAAAAAAATATTATAGTAAGGACAATAATTCAACTGTAAACTCAGCATGGTGGAAAGTAAATTGTATAATTGTCAATCAATTATGCTATATCAAATGGCATAGGCGATCATGTTTCTCCACAACTCTGTCTCTTATGTTGTTCTAAGTTTCAGCAAGTGACATTCTCTCGTGCCACAGTGGCAGCTCATCCAGCAATGTCTTTCTCTGTCCCTTCTTCCCTTGATATTTCTGATGGTTACTAAATGTTTAACGTTTAGCACGCTCCCGTAGAATGCGTTGAGCAACAGCTTACACTGTTTAAGATATCTGAAGTCAAGTGTACACGCCCTACAAAGGCCCACATGCTAGGTCCTCTGTAATCAATAAAAGAATCCCCATTTTTTTTAAATTTTGGTTACCAGATTATTTGAAATCTGGCAAGTTATTCAATTGACTTCCATTGTTTCTGCAAATTTAATGGCAGCGTGCACCGAATCTCAATGAAATATCGAAATTTTCGCAATATCTTGACAATTTCGAACAAGAGCAGCGTCATGATTGTGAATAGGGTTTTATAGACTTCATTTGTCGTATTTCCAGTTAATTCATTATGGATTATTCTTCTGATATTGGATTCCTGAGAAGTAAGTTGACAATCACACTCGAAAATACGTTGGTTGGTTGCTGATCCAGCGGTCCATGGGCTCCTGCCCTTTGACCTAATGCCATTAGATGGCATTATATTGCTGGGAAGTCTGTGGATTTTCGGACCACCCCGGGACAGAGCCAGAGAATAACTATCACACCTCCAGGAAGGTAGGTTTAAACCTATGCACTGCTCCTAGCCACTGTAGCCAAGATAGGGTTCACTGTGCTCATTCCCCGCCACCAGTTGACTACTGGTTATGCCGAACTTCTCTATTGCTCCAGGCATGCAACCAAATGTTCAAGTCAAAAGGATTGTCACGTCCTGAGTCACTGTGCCTCTATGATGGGCCTCAGCCATAGGAAAAACAGTGATGTCAGTTTCCTCCTCCTCAGTGCTGCACAGTACATCTCTGGCTCCCTCCCAACCACAGAGGGTGCATACATATATATTCAGGCAAACATGTAAAACATTTCAACAACAAAACAAAATCATAATTGTATAGATGACGTGCCATGAAGTTTCTATAAGAAGATAACCTCAATATAACGGCATGTCATCCACTAAGGTTTTCTGTTGCATGGATGGTATGTCTAGTGGGCCATTGGTGAGACCCACAGATGCAACCACATGCGTCGAAAATATGTTAGACCATGCGTTTCATATATTTTGACTTTTATACATCAGCTGTCTTAGAGCGATAAGTTTTGGTGTAGATCCAGATAATGATTTTATGAAAAATCTATAGGTTTATTCCTTTTCCCCAATGAAATTATAACAACTTGACCTTAAATACTGTTGGACTAGGTCTGTAACCAGTGCTGCCACTCCAAAATATTTTTAAAATAAGGTCAGGCATATTACTATTCCTTTTACGTTTTTTTGGTTATAATTTGTTGGTTTTTTTTGGTGAAAAATCGTCTTTACAACTTTCTAACATGTCTCGTACCACACACAAACAAACAAAACTTAAACCGATATATGCAGAATTCAATTCTTTATTTATATGTACAAATATTATTTAAATATCAACAAAAAAGTTAGTGTTTTCAAAACAGTCACCACCTATTATGCAAGTTTTTTTTTGTTTACAGTGTGCTAAAGGTTAAGTCTTGCCCTTCTCATCACAAGCTCTAAAAATCTTAACTGTCTGCTACTAATTTTTTGTATAACTTGTCTTTTTACTCCATCTTTGAGGACTTCTACATTAGTTTTCTTTGCTGTCAATAAAATGTTCATCATTCTTCTCAAAATCCACATATCAGTTGCCTCCATCTCACCTTTAGCTCTTTTGTTTACCATCCATGTTTCACGTCCATAAAGAATTGGTTTGATACAACATTCTAGCTCTCAAATTCGCACATGCATTGATAGTGCTCCATTGTATCGAATGTTTATAATAATTTCTCATAATTTCAGTCTGTATAATTTTACTATGCACAAAATGCCCAAGTGTGTCTCTGTGCCTCGTCGTCACAGAGCTGGACAGCAAAACAATGTTACTATTAATTGCCTCTCTTCTGTACGCTGGTACTATTATTTGTGGTGAGCGATCAGTATTTCTGCCCGCTACACACGGAGCGAGGTGCGCGCACATATTAGAAATATTATTTCTAATCCTAACCTTACTCTAAGTACTTACCCGTAAGCTTGCCAAATCACACAACAAAGGTCAGGTAACACCTCGACACTAGAGCAAAGGTCACAGCAGAGAACTATAATTTACTTCAGCCCAAAATATGTACATCCTAGTCTATATAAGTCAATGTATTTACTTTATGCCTACTATTCAGCCTTCACCTACTTCAAAATATTAGTATTATTCCTACATCAGTTACAACTACCCTGTCTGTAGGTCTAATGTAATAACTAATAATACTACTAATAATACTACTTATACTCCTACATATTAGGCCTACTAGTAGTAATAGTGACTAATAATAGCATAATAAAAATGCTCTTGCATAGTAGCATAGACAAACTGTTTTTGTTAGAAACTCACAACTGTCATACTAAACTAAAAGCCTAAAGTTCTAAACATTTTAGTTTTACTAGTAGCACACTCTGTCACACTGGGTTTAAGCATGTATAGTGTAGCCTAACTACAGTATTAAGTGTAGGCCCTAAGTGTTGCAATTTCAAAATGAATTTGCAAACTACTACTATGATAAGTGATAAAGTAAGTAACTACAATGCCTACCAAATTAAACATTGATGGTAGTCACTGCAAGATTGTGACTCCTCTGTGATAGTACTGTCTGCTACTACTAGTTTGTCATACTGGCGTTACAATAAGTCGCACTTCTACACATACAGTAGGCCTACACAGAATAGTAACTTTAACTCCACTAACACATTTTAAGATTTTTTACACACACAAAATGAAAATCATGTCCGGAAACAAGACTATCATTCCTCGTTCAATAAACACGGAACAATAACTACTTTAACAAATACATATTTCTCATATATCATCCTTAAATTGACGCCTAAATGAAACTACTGTACCCAATAAATTAAATCAAAATCAACCGGTATTCCTGGTCAACTTAAAAAGCAAGACACCATGAATTATCAATGTTTCTCTCTTAGTGTGTGACGAGATTCGATGTGTGTGCTAGCCTACTTATCGTTGCAATCAAATGTGATGCTGACCGACTTCCAGTTACTAAATTAAAAATATTATATCCACCAATTTGTTATTTTAAATATAACGTACGAACAGCTCTTTTTTTATAAAGCTTGAATGAAATGATTGACAAGTCTGGGCGGTCTGAACTCACCAAATACGAAAATGTCCATCCTATAGTCAGAACTAAAAGGATTTCGAATGACGACATTGCTCAACATCGGAAAATGGTCCAGAAAATGGCAGCCTATTGAACGATGACGTCATAGAGTAGGATATGGAACTCTTTTTTCGTGACATCATAGCAATTGAAGGCTCCTGTCAAGGGCTGGCATTATTGATTATTACATTTCATCTGTCATGTATGCTTGCCAGCCATTTAATGCTGAATTTTGTTGACTTTTTTGTCAAGACTACCTTGAGGGGGAACTATATTAGTATATAGTTCACATTCGATTTTCGTGATCAACCAACTTAGTAAAGAAAAATAGTGGCTATGTTTCCAGATCAATTTAAATGCATCATCAGTTTTCTGTTGTATATTATTTTCAATCAAGAAAAGCTGAGATAGACTATTTCTTTCAACAGAATATAGTGTACAGACAATTTTCTGCGATGCAAGCAGAACAGACAGAATATTCTGAGATTTAGATTAGATTAGATTAGATTCATCATCATTATCAGGTGCCATGCCGGGTGGTGTAGGCGGTCATGGCTCTCCACAGCTCTCTGTCCACAGTATTATGTATCAAAGTCGTTGTTGTTTCCTTGCTGTGCCAGGTTGTCAAACTATCTAATATTTTCTCACGTTGTCGCCCTCTGTCTCTGGTGCCTTCAATCTTGCCTGTTGTTACTATGTTCTCTAAACCTGCCTGTCTCATGAAGTGGCCAAAAAAGAAGATTGCCTTTTTCTTATATTGTTGATTAAGGTCCGTTTCACATTTAACTCTTTCAACACCTCTACATTAGTTTTTCTGGCAGCCCATGGTATTCTCCGCAAATATTAGATTAGATATATCAATGAAGTCCCATTCCAATTGGCGTAAGCGATTATATTTCTCCACTACTCTCTGTCTCTTGTATTGTCAATAAACTCAGTTGGTTTCCCATCTAGAAACTTCTCTCTTTGTCGCATCCTGTCTCTTCTCCCTGATCTTTCCAGTGGTTATTAAGTGTTAATGTGTGTTCTTCTCAGCACAGACAGACGGACGGACGGATAGATAGATAGATAGATAGATAGATAGATAGATAGATAGATAGATAGATAGATAGATAGATAGATAGATAGATAGATAGATAGATAGATAGATTAGATAGATAATAATGGGTTGTCCATAACTTACGTAAACAATATAGGAAGGAGGGGCTCTCTTGGCAGATGTTGACAAGAGAGAGGGGGGTTGACAAAAGTCGACGTCAACAATACCGTTTTTTAACACCAATTATTTCGTGTGTGTGGCAGCCGACTTCTTGTTCGGGGTGCAAAGAAACGCCCACTGTTTTCTTTCCATGTATGTCGTAGTAAGTAACTAAGGAATGTTAGTAACCAAATGGTCGGAGGGTGTCCGACAAAGTGGAGGGTGCCGCAGTAACCGAATGAACAAATAGTAAAGCAAAATGAATTAAACAGGTTGCTAAAAACACTTACCTTGCCTATGAATAAAAATATATTCATATACGTGGAGAATTGTCCTGTTTAGTTTTATTGTATGTTTTTTAAAAATACTTTTTATATATTTTTATTCATAGGAAAGGTAAGTGTTTTTAGTAACCTGTTTAATTCATTTTGCTTTACTATAAGGAATGTTAGGGAAATGTCCTGAGAGCCTGTCAACAGTGGAACAATCATCATTGTTACACTTGCGTTAAATTATTTTTTTCCTATCAAATAATCCCCACGGATAACGAAAAGATGCAGTCCAGCGAACATTGCACCTTTATCGTTTTGTTGTAGATTCCTAGGTGACGGCGAATGCTAGATGTGCCTTCACTGCGGATAGCTCAAACAATCGGACAGAAGATGAGTTAGTTGGTCCTGAAGTGTGTGCTGTGGCTGTGCTTCTAGCAGGACGTGGTAATCCTCGGATACTGGTGCGCTGGGATGCCTCCCCTCAGGGACTAAACATATATATCCATAAACACACCCCCCCCCCGGCCTTACACATCCATGACCTTGAGCCTTTATATGAGTATGCTTGCCGCCACAGGTAACAGTTACACAACTAAGGAAAAACTGCTTTTGTCAGAAATCTATGAGTTCTTCTTGATTCTTGATTAGAAACTGGCCTCACAGCACGTGGGGGCATTCCCATAAGTGCTCCGCCCTCTGTTCCAGCAGCCATCCAACTCGAATGTGTTTCCAGTCTAATGCCGCTGAAAAAGACGTCGACATCAGGACACAACTCTGGTCCTTGGGACAGGGTTCTTTGTTGTTCCGGCCATCAACACCGTGCCCGTAACTAGTTCAAGCACAACAACGGCCTACATGAACAGCACGGTAACTGTTATTGAAGGTTACGACTACAGGATTGTATAGATGACGTGCCATGAAGCTTCTATAAGAAGATAACCTCAATATAAAAGCATATCATCTACTAAGGTTTTCTGTTGCATGGTTGGTTTGTCTAGTGAGCCATTGGTGAGACCCACAGACGCAACCACATGCGCAAATCTATTAGTTGATATCTATGAGTCATCAAGATCCACTTAGTTCTCAAGAGTTACCTTCTCACAGCTAATGGGATTATTTCATCATCATCATCATGTGTCAAGAACCACCTGCTCACAGCTAAAGGGATTATTTCATCATCATCATGTGTCAAGAACCACCTGCTCGCAGCTAAAGGGATTATTTCATCATCATCATGTGTCAAGAACCACCTGCTCGCAGCTAAAGGGATTATTTCATCATCATCATGTGTCAAGAACCACCTGCTCGCAGCTAAAGGGATTATTTCATCATCATCATGCAACAATGAAATTGCTTGAATTTGAACCATTTTCTCTACAAAACTGAAAAATATGTATTTATTTTTTACTTTTTATACTTTGGGGGCGGAGGTTAACAATTTTTTGAAATGCTTAAGTACGTGTGGTCCCTGAACACCCACATGTCGTAGATACGTCTTCTGTAAAGGGAAGGGTTACCTAAAACATAGTGGTTATTCGCCTTTTTTCCACGCAGCTTTTTTTTCATTAGATTTTGGTAACCATGTTGCAGACAATCTTTAAGAGTGAAGGGAATAACCACCATTTTACTAAGTTATTAGTGCTGAAAGTGGTGTGATTTCTTAGGGGGGGGGGCGTCGTTTGAGCACCCCCCCCCCACCGTATCTACGTGTTTAAACATTCCCCTCCGCCTGCTCTATTATATCTATACAATGTATCCCCACCCTAAAAATTTCAGAAAAAGGAGGATAAGAACTATTTATTCTTCTTCTTCTGCGTTTGTTCTCAAACTCCTGCAGATTAGCAGGATGTAGTCCGGAGAACGAAATGCGCCGTGTCATGGTTTACAGCATTGCTGCGATATCTGCGCTTTCGGCATGACACATCCGACTTCAGGTCACTGACCCTATATGGGATGGGACAGGAAACTACATCCCATAAGTTCCTTAGTAGCCTCTTACGACATTCATAGAAGCTAAACAATGTTTATATTCGTTGCTATTCGACAACATTCGGGCGACAAATAACGTATATTAAATTTGATTTAAATCTTTAAGATGGCATTGTGAGGCGGAAAAAAACAACAACAAAACGACCGTAACAGAAACGGGCTAGAAGTTACACTTAAAATGAAATCTTCGAACAGTATTCGAAGCAGAAGATATAGGTTTTAATAGTCGTGACGCAATAAAAATTGACTGACAAAATCATGACATGTGCACATAACGCAGTAATGTCAGTAGTGTCCATGAGCAGGACCGGATTTACGTATAAGCTAACCAAACTATAGCTTAGCTAACCAAGCATTGTCTTGGGGGTCCCCAAAAAATTATATTTGGTACTGACATATAATATCTGGACTTATAAAGGGCCCCATATCTTAACTAGTTTAGGGCACTATCAAGTGTAAATACGGCAATATCTATGAGAGAAGCAGAGAAGAACTAGATAATTGTTATCGATCAAGCATATTTTTATTGTGATGCGGGTGTTGTTTTGTTTTTTAAAGATAGGGGAGACAACTAAAATAGTTAGTAGCCACAAACAAATGTCGCATGGCAGAGTATTTTCCCTTAGAATGATTAAAAATTGGTAGCGTATCCTATTCAGGACGTAGCCATCAACCCAGCATTTTTGTGGCTGTAGTGATTTTCTAGGCACTATAAATACGTTCAGTAGTTTTCCATTGCTTTCTGAACGGTCCGGATGCTAATGCGCCATATTCGTGTTGACACATGGTATGAAACAAGCTTGCTTCAGTTGGAGTTGAGGTGGTACGAGCAGTGTAGGACTTAAGACTAAATCTGTCCATCCATAAGCGATCTGCTCTGCTACAGAAGACGGATAGGAATGTCACGTCACTGGGTTTGTTTCTCTTTTTGGCTTCATTCTTGCGATCTGCTTGTTATTGAATTCTTATATATCCTATCACCATTATGCAGATTAGTTAGTTCTCAATGAAACGTAACCTTCCCGCCAGGTTCTCTGTTTTTGGGAGTGATAAAGACATTCATAGATGTATTGCAGCTTTGGTCTTCATGTTTTTCTTGTTCTCACTGAATTCTCCATTTAACAGTTATGTTAGGATGAGGCTATTGTAAAAATTGTCCTCATATGCTACATTGAACAAGTGCTACTTTATGGAAGTAAAGCATGGACAAAAAAATTAGCACATAAATCATTGGAGGCAGCGGAAATGTGGTTTATCTGAAGAATGTTACGCATTCCTTGGATGGCAAAGATTAATAATGAAGAATGTCTTAGAAGGATGCATGTGAAACGATGCATTATTGATAATATAAGAAATAGACCGTCAACATTTATTGGGCACATAATGAGAAGAGAAGGCATTGAGAATATAGTGACAACAAGAAAGGAAAAGATCAAGGGGAAGACCCAGAGAAAAGAATAACAGAGACAATTTGACTAAATGGCTTCGATTGACAACACCAACAGAGATGATGACATATATGAGAGATCGATGTACATGGAGAGATATGATTGCCAACGTCATTCAGCACGGCACCTGATGATGATATTGTTAAGGGAAACAAAGGCTTAGCAGCAATGAAGGTTATGGCTACTGTGCAGTGTGAGCAGAGGTTGTTAGTTCTTTTGTACCAGGGTTTGGTGGTGGCTGTGGTGGAATATGCACTGGCAATTCTGACTCTTAGCCAAACTCAGATCGAAAGACTGGATAGAATCCAGAATGCAGCAATGTCTATCATACTTGGGTGCAAAAGAGACACATCAACAAGAGATATGCGATACCTACTTGACTGTCCAACAACTGAGCACAGATTACAGTATTGCCGTGCGCGGGCATACCTTCAAATACATGCAGATAAGGAACATCCGTTGCATTCCGAAATACAGAAAGTTAAAGGCAGCAGACTCAAGAGAGGGAGGTCGTGGATAAGATGTGATGAGGATGTCATACAAAGCATATGTAGACTGCAAGATGTGGCAGCAGGTGCGGAATGGATAACTCTACCCGCAGATTTCGAAACTTGTTGAAAGTAGTAATATCACTTAGCAGGGGATACAGAGAATGGTGTCCCACATCTGTGGAGAAAGAAGTGCAGGCTTAGGTCAGTGAGAATACCAAAGAGGGGGATGTGATTATATACACTGATGGATCTGTAATTAGGCATGTTCGCAGTGCTTGGGCCTTCACAGCTAAGTGCGCAGGTAAAACAATCGAGGAGAGTGGTGCTTTTGCAGTTACGAGTAGCATGACCATGGAGACTATGGCGGCGTCCAGGACATTTGAGTGACTCTATGAGTATGATTAGGAAGGTACAAGTGGGTCTCGTTCGCAAACAGTCGATTGAGGTCTTGAGAAAGGCAAGGCTGAAAGTGGTTACATTTATTTTCGTGCTGGGACATGTGGGTGTTCGAGACAATGAAAGAGCGGATCAACTGGCATCATGTGTGATTGGCAATGGATCGAGCTGATATTTTGAACTCCTTAAGAGATATAGCACGCGAGAGTGAGACGAATGTGGATGATGATTCCTTTTCAATGGCTAGGATTAAAGATCAGGGATTGAAATGCGGTGTTGCTAGAGGTGAACATTTTGGAGGGCGCAGAAGAATGAACGTCAACCAGCATAGGACCAGTACTGTCAGCAGAAGTTTAATGGCGGATATACTCAAGGAGAAATCGATTCAACGGGCGTGTCCAGTTTGCAGTGATGATGATCCGACGACTAATTAACGTGATTAGTAACAATGTTACAAGAGGTGACTAAGTTTTCTTGATTAGTAACAATGTTACAGAGGTGACTAAGTTTTCTTGATTAGTAACAATGTTACAAGAGGTGACTAAGTTTTCTTGATTAGTAACAATGTTACAAGAGTTGACTGAATTTTCTTGATTAGTAACAATGTTACAAGAGGTGACTAAGAAAGTCTGCTACTTTACCACATAAGAAAGTCTGCTACTTTACCACATATGAAAGTCTGCTACTTTACCACATATGAAAGTCTGCTACTTTACCACATAAGAAAGTCTGCTACTTTACCACATATGAAAGTCTGCTACTTTACCACATATGAAAGTCTGCTACTTTACCACATATGAAAGTCTGCTACTTTACCACATATGAAAGTCTGCTACTTTACCACATATGAAAGTCTGCTACTTTACCACATATGAAAGTCTGCTACTTTACCACATAAGAAAATCTGCTACTTTACCACATATGAAAGTCTGCTACTTTACCACATAAGAAAGTCTGCTACATCAGTAGCAGTACAAAGATCATCATAACAGTACACAAACATTGACAAATGTAGACACAATACAAGCTTTCATTGACATAGACAAACTTTATTACAGACAAATCATGCATTAGTTAGAATATAAATAGACTTCATGTTTTTAGAGTGCTTTCATATCAACAAAGTTGTATGTAATCACACAAGGCACTGTATGATGTAAGGGGTTTCCAGGAAACTTGTGGTTGTAACAGGGGGAGGGCGTTTGAAGGGAGAGGAGGGGGTTCCAGGAAACTGTGATTCAGGGAAATTCCAGGACAGAGTGTGTTACAGCAGTATTCCAGGAAAATGTGTGATACAGTGGTATTCCAAGAAAATATGTGTTACAGGAAAATTCCATGTGTGATTACAGAAAACTGTGTGATACATAGGATTCCAGAAAACCAATTTCATTTGATTGATCACAAGTGTGCTGTGACACTATTTTACAGTGATGTATTTTCACCCCTCTGCCTAGCACATCCAATTCAATCTAGTTTTTGTTCACGAATATGTGCTGTAAAGATTCAAATCATTTTATATAAATTGTGCATCATTCTTTTGAAGCTCCTGCAGACTAGTAAGGTGTAGTTTGTAGAATGGAATTGTTTTATTTCATGGCTTACAGTTTAGCTGCAATATCTTTTGGGAAGCATGACACATCTAAATTCAGCATGGCTTATGGATCACTTTGACCAAAGTGGACAGCCAACTACATCCCTAAACCCCCTTAGTTGCATTTTATGATATCTTTGCTTCCCTTTCACCACACATGCAGGACTGTTATATTTGTGAGGCAACCCCACAAACACTATTCCCTCTAATGTGCGTGAGGGCAGTCGGACACATAATTAGAAGTACTGTTCACAAAATGTACCACCCGTGCACACAAAGACTGAACAAATAACATTTAGGTAATGGAGATCTTCACACAGAAATATTAACTGCTCAGACATCTTCAGATTTGCTCACGTGAGAAGAAAATTAGAGGGAGCATTGCCCGCAAATCATTCTACCACCAACAGCATTAGAAACATATAGTAAATAATGATAAGTCTGACTTCCTGTACACAATACACCCAGGTTTCAATCAATATGCTTGTACTAAATGAATTCCTCTATACAGAATTTAGGGTCAAAATACACAATTTTAGTGGTTATTTTGGGTTCACAATCTATCCTGATGGAAACTAAAAGGCAAATCATAAATTCAATCTTCATACCAACATTGTGTTTATCAATGTCAGACATGGACATTAACTAAAAGAAAGCTTACCATCTGTGATATGAGATGTCTAAGAAAAACAGCAAACAGAACAAGAAGAGGTCATGCGAGAAATGAAGAGATTACAAGAACAGTTAGAATGTTGGTGGTCAAATATATTGAAAAACAGACTGAAATAGTTTGACCACTTAATGAGATTGAACTCATATTGGCCAGCAGCAAGAGCATACACCAACATAAAAAATGAGGAACACCAAGAAAGTAGTTCTAAGGAGTTAACATTCTGAATTATTGCAACATTACAAGTAATCACACATGCCATAGTCCAAGACTCAACCGTCAATCAATCCTGCAATGACTTACAGGAAAATCAGGAAGAAAAGACGATAGATAAGGAAACATTGGGTTAAAATCCTTCTTCTTCAGCATTCATTCTCAAACTCCCCGCTGGATCTCCCTTGTAGAAGGACTATGATGTTACTAGATTAACAGTCCAGCAAGATGTAGTCCATGGAATTAAAATGCATTGTGTCACCGATTTATTTGCACCAATGGCCCGGCAATTCCGTCTTCGGCAGGGGCTGAAATCCAGAATGATTCTTCTGGAAGTTGGCCAGTATGTATAAAACTACAATGTATATTTGACTTCATATATAAAGCGCTATTAAGTGGTATTTAAACAAAAATATTATATATCAAAACATAAACTCACAAAATTAAAAGTAATAACTGTAAAATCAATCTGACTTTGAAATCACTGTAAACTAAGACAAATGTTCACAAAAATAAACTGGTCCACAATATAATCAAAGCAGTAAACAAACAAATTAATAAGAAAGTTAGTTTTGTGGTACAACAATAATCATCCATATACAAAATATATATATATATCTATAAACAAGATGAGCAGAATTGATCATTGACAATTCATAGGCTATCAAATTATCAATGAGTAACATTTACGCTTTTCTCGGACATGCCGATATAACACAATTAAGACATGCCTACAGCACCCATAAACTGGCCAAACCACAATTTAGACCCACCTCCTATATCATAAGCTGATAAAACTAGAGTTTAGAGACCTTCCACCAGCACCGTAAGCTGATAAGCTCACAGCTTAGACTCGCCCCTCTCCCCTGCACTGTAAGCTGATAACACATTTATAAAGTGACTTAAATATACTTTAGAAGTTGGATTATCAGACCATGGCACAACTGAAAAGGTGACAAGACATCGTTCCCTGGACTACATCCTACTGGAAACTCCTTATGACAATTGTCCTGCTACAAGAAAGATCGAGCGGAAAATTTGAGAATGGACACGGAAAAGAAATATTGCTTTTTGAAATAGAGTTCCTCATCATCTTCTGCATTAATTCTCAAACTCTTCCAATTAACAGGATGTAGTCTGGAGAATGGAATGCAGCATGTCATGATTTACAGCTCTGCTGCAATGTCTGTGCCTTTCGGTCTAACACAAATGCGACTCACAGCAGCATTGTGTACCGCATAGAGCATGGTGAGGCACTCATAACCTGGACATCCCCTTCATCTTGAACTATTTTTCAGTCAACCTGACTGTGTCTTGTCACTGGTATCAAATAAGCCAGGATGAGACAGTGAGGTTGATGGATAGCGCAACTTTTCCTACATTAATCAAAACACAGTGCAAGGTACACTTTAATTACTGTCTTCTAACATCTCAAATATAGGAATTTTAAAATTTCAAAGACTTAAGTACAGATTAAAACAAAATTACAGAACAGAAGGAACTTATTAAAATATTGTACACATTTTGTAATTATTTAAGACAACTTGACACCCCATCGAGGCCAACTCCTTGAAGTGAAAATGGGGTTTAATCCCGCCAACCCCTACATCGAGCAGAACCAAAAGTCCTGCAAAAGCAAGCACAGGTGCTGAAGTCGGAGATACCAAGCTGAGAGGTGCACTAACAACCATGGTATCACACAACACGACTTCACTACAACTTGGGAAATGAATGAGAAAAAAATTTGAGCTCATCGAAAATATAATATTAAAGCCAGCACACACCTTCAACAGGTTAAAAAAAATCACACATCAGAAGACAGCACTCAGAGTCACATAAATAGAAAATAACATAAAATACCAAAATATTCCCAGAGGACAATGTTAATTTAACAAATGAGGCAAATATTTGCCGTACAGTTCTGAAACAACAACTTGAAAAAAAATTCGACCATTAATCTTTAAATGCCATAATACATTGCCCAACTAGATATGACATGAAACACAGAGACCAGACATAAATCATCAAACATATTGCACAGTCTCACAAAGAAAGTTTGATTAAAGATCTCAGCAAATAATGACATTATTTTGTCTTTAGCTTGAGCACAAATAATACATTTCTCACCGAAAGGCTAAGATATCGCAGCAAAGCTATAAACCATGACAACTAATTCCATTCTCTAGAAAATATCCTGCTGATTTGTAGGAGTATGAGAACGAATGCAAGAAGAAGAACAAGAATACCTTAACCTGATCATGTTAAAATTTTATAACTTCAGATATAGGCACATTCCTACATCTTCTTCTTGATTAGAAACTGACATCACAGCACATAGGGCATTCCTATAAGTGCTCTGCCCTCCGTTCCAGCAGCCATCCCAGTGTATGTAGACTCAAAGTCCCGGTCAGGTGTTGATTGTGTGATCTTCTGGTCTTTCCAAAAAATGTATTGTGCACTTCACTTCAATTATTCAACTTTTCTATAGTTTTTATTTGCTGCATTTCATTGTCACATTATAAGCTTTATTACAATATGATAACAGTCCTAGTTGGAGCAAAATGTAGAAAATGTCCTTGTTCTTTTGTTTATTTCTATTTATTTATTGTTTACATTGACAGTTAAGCTTTAACAGCAACTGTAGTACTTTATATAGTATTTATCACTTATAAGCTCTAGCAGCTGGGTATGCTGTAAACTTCCTCATGAGATGACCAAATAATATCTTCATTGGTTGTTGTTTTTTTTTACACATTTCATAGCAGATAGTGTCCTCGTAAAACTTCTGAGATTTCATAGAAAATCTTCAGAAACGTATGACAGTTGCTTGTGACAGACATCCAAGCAGGTACCATATCAAATCTTATTCATCACAAGGCACAACCCCCAAACTGAAAGTCCTCAATTACAAAGCACACTAAAATTTATACAAGAATCAAAATTGCACAGAGAAAATACAAGTAAACAGAAAAAGGATAACGCACGATAAATGCATGAAGCCTTATAATGGGAACAAAATATTCATTCTGTTTTCGGGCATTAAAAAGTATAATTATCTGCACCTCTTCACAAACATATTTTTCTGTCCAGTTTTTCTAGTAAGAATGATAATGTGCATTCATATACAAACCTGACCTATATTCTGTTACATATCGTGTTCACCATTGAAAGATTAATGAATCGATTGAGATAAAATTTATTATTCAAATACAAACCAGACCTGTATTCTATTACAAAGAGAGTTCATCACCGAAATATTAATGAATCGATTGACAAAATTTATTATTCATCGAGCAGCAATCATCTAAATAATCTACAAACTTTTGTTCTTTTATTGTGATTTAGCCTTTTTGTTTTTTCCATACAATTTAGCGTATTGTTCTTTGAACTGTTTGTCTGTACCAAATATTTTGTCCCACCAGGTGAACGTAGAAGAGTAGTTTCCGGTGAAGTTGAAGTGATGAAAGTCGTGGAATTTGGCACCTGAAACAGATAAAACAAATGCCAGAAGTCTTTTTATAAAAATCTTAAAATACAGTAGCAAAGACAAAATGAATGTACATCTAGAAATACAACACTACAGCAGTGTTTATTTGTCTTCAAAATAATCATCTTCTTCTGCGATCAATTGTTAAAATTCCAGTCCAATATTGTTCATGTATAGAGTTAAACATCCAGTCCAATATTGTTCATGTATAGAGTTAAACATCCAGTCCAATGTTGTTCATGTATAGAGTTAAACATCCAGTCCAATATTGTTCATGTATAGAGGGGTTTGTTTAAGGTCATCTAGGTTTCCTGATACTACACAACAATTGATGACGCGTCTATGCTACTACACAACATCCAGTCCTATTGTGGTCATGTACAGAGGGGTTTGATTTTGGCCATCCTGGGATCTACACAACTTGTTTCGCAGAGCTCATTTGGGACAGGTTGTCCTTCTGTGAACAGTGAAACTGGGACAATTCTTTAGTATGTGTTGTCACTCCGTAGATACAGTCCGCCGCAGTCACCGTTACTGATTTTGATGTAAATATGCTTTTAGAAGGCAGTGTCCCATTTTCAGTCGAAATATTGTGACTTGTTAATTTCTGTTCAATGTTGTCTTGCTTGGAGCTATAGTTTCTGTTTATGTCTTCTTGATTGATTAGACACTGGCTTCACAGTACATGGGGCATTCCCATAAGTGCTCCGTCCTCTGTTCCAGCAGCCGTTTAGTTCTCTCCACTTAAGTCACACAGATTGTTTTAGCATGATTTTACTTCATTGAAGCTTTAAGTTACACAGGTCTGATGGAGGTTGCCAATGTGTCTTTTTTATTACCACGGTAACTGGGTATCCATTGTATTACTAATGTAAAACAATCGTTATTTATCACTAATACTGCTGTTTGAAGTTTCATATAGCTAGGCTTTGTAAAAGGACACTCACCTCCATAGAACGGGATAAGGTGAAACACGTTGAGATATGGGATATCATATCCACTGTGGACATCAATAGTTTCAAGAAGACGGACAGTCACCCACGCCCAGAGTAAAACCACATGGTTGGCTAAAAGGAGGATGCCGATGAAGAATCCCATGCCAAGTACTGTCGAATTAGAGAAATACAATAATTATCAATTAACATGCAAATATATTCATTGTTAACAAAATGGGACAGATAATCAGTATACTTCAGCAAATAGGAAAAAAGTATGCATGCTGGTGTTTCCCATTGGGGAAAATGTATTGCTTGTTTTGAGTAGGACTTAACAGAAACATGAAAAAAAAATATATTCAACCAGTAACCCATAGAAACTATCAGCATACATCATCTTCAACATTTACTTGAAAAATAACTGGCTATGAATATGCCTAGAGTACTATGCAATAAGTGGTTCATTACAGGAAGATGTGTCCACATCAAGTGACATTTTTTACAAAACAAACTATAAGCTCGTTAAAAAAAATGTAGCCTATTCTTCTTCTTCTTCTGCGTTCGTTCTCAAATTCCTAGAGATTAGCAGGATGTAGTCCGGAGAACGGAATGCGCGGTCATAGTTTACAGCACTGCTGCGATATCTGCGCCTTTTGGCCTGACACATCTGACTTCAGCATTGCTTTGGATCACTGACCCTATATGGAATGGGATAGCCAACTCCATCCCATAGCCTCCTTAGTCGTCTTTTATGACATGCGTGGAAGGTAAACAGTGTTGCTATTCTTTGCTCCCCTTTCGGGCCCCGGCACCACACGGGCGAGTAGCCTATTTATACTGTGGAACATTATATTATGGATGGGAGACAGCGTATTTTAGTTTTTTTTAGAGGGGAAGGGGTATTTACGGTTAGAGAAGTTTACGTTTCTGGTAGGAGTTCAGTTTTTGGGAGGGGGATGTTGGGGTTAGGATTAGTTAACAGGGTTACTGATGTAACACTGAATCCGCCAATCGTCGTGGGCTAGGTCTACTAGGCATGTGCGATTTCTCTGACGATACGAAACATGCACAATATCAGAGATTAAATGATTCTGGGCATAACATTGAAAAGTTGGACTGTGAACATGTGATATGGATACATCATCCTGTAAAGTACCTAATAAGTTAAAGTAATACATAGAAAAAATCTATATGCTTGAAAATCTGGTTAAAATAATGTATTTATGTAAAGCCAGGGAGTCTAAATACCAGAGTTGTTTTTATGCTATTCCCTAGCCGGGTGGTTCAATGTTCTTCACTGTTCATTCTCAAACTCCTGCTGAATCTCACTTATAGCAGGACCATGGTCCTACTAGATTTCCAGCAGGATGTAGTCCAGAGAATGAAAATGCGCTGTGTCACCAGTTTATTTGTGCCAAAGGCCCAGCACATCTGTCTTCGATGAAGGTCCAAGGTTTGGTTTCTAGTGCTACATCTTCGTTATCCCAGAGGCAAAGGTAGGTCCCATGGTAGCAACCTGCTGTCGGGAATGAAGATAACACATCATGTACTAAGACGCAGGAACTATTTAAGTGGGGTGAACAGTTCCCTTCCTTTCTGTGTTTAACTTCCCTAACTCATGCGTCAGGTACCCATTTACAGCTGGGTCGACTGGAGGAATGGCCGTGTCAGGCGAGAAATCATGACCCAGATATTTCTTTCCATACATGGTTTCAAACATGGCACATTGTAACCGGGTGATAATAAGTAAGCTCACTATCAACTAGGCCACCACACTGCTCTTTCCTGTAGGTGTGTTATGTCTCCTGTAGGAATCATACGCTATCAAAAGTCAGAGACAGGCTGTACATCAGAACATTTTCAGATGTCAACATATTGGTGTCGTTAATTCCAAATCTTACATACATATATTGTTGTGGTCTGTTCTTAGTCAGTTCATATGCTATTATCAATTCAAAATGTTTTTGGATCCTCAAAATTTCCCAGATGAATCCATCATCAGGAAATGGGTACCAGAAGAAAAATAATGTCAGTCAAAGACACAATGCATACCTAACATCAACATCATATTCTCCTATACACCTCAATTGTATGACTGACACTGCTTGACTTACAATAATGTACACCTTAATTGTTATACTAACATATTATCCTAGCTAAATCAATGATAACAAATTACTTACTGAGTGTTTCTGCAGGATGAGCATACTCAGCTGTCATGCCGAAAGGGGACTGAAACATAATAATCATATGACTCGTTGGTCAAATCATTTATCATATGACTCAGAATTAAACAAAAGTAATAACAATATATTAAAGACTGTGGAAAAAAATGTCTAACACTGAAAATAAAAGATTATAAGCAGAGACATCAAACAGAAATATGCACCAAAATTGAAAAATTAATCAGTTCTTATCATCAATGAAATACTCTTTGTTCATTCTAAAGTTTTTACCATTTAGCAGAATGTAGTCCAGTGAATGAAATGCCCTTCATCAAGGTTAGAGAATTTGTAAGATATCCGTGTATTTTGGGCTGACACACCTGACTTCATGGCCCATGACAATACATGGGCATTCTTCACAATATAATATATATAAAATAAAACAGTCAAATTTATGCAGGCATACCTGAAAGTGATGATGGACCTTGTGGATGTGTTTATAGATTCTCTTATCATGCAGTGCCCAGTGTAAGAAGTAATGCCAGGTGTCTTCGATAACAGCGCAACCAAAGACTCGCAATGCTAAGTTGTACCTGATAATGAAATCACAAAAGTTGGGATAATCTTTTCACAGATCAGTTTCTAAGTGTGTATCCATAGCAAATTTACAATTTGAAGGACAAAATATGGATATAGACTTATGGATACTGATAATGAAAAGATGATCTCTAGTATAAACTATGCTTATTGCCTTCATTCAATTCCCTGAGGAGCACAGGACTCCAACAAATCTATCCGCATTTCTTCTTCAGCATTTCATTCTCAAACTCCTGCTGGATCTCTCTTGTAGAGGAACAAAAATCCTACTAGATTTCCAGCAGGATCTAGTCCAGAAAACGAAAATGCGCTGTGTTTCTGTTTTATTTGCCATTTGTGATGACACATCCATCTTTGGCAGTTATACTTATCTAGCTATTTTATACTGCACACTAATGATGAGCAGGCATCTTCTTTTATTAGCTTTGGATGAGCTCATGTGTAAAGTCATATAGGTCAGTAAAGTTTTTCTTCTGCTGTTGTTTTTCTGGGCCAGTATGTTTGCCTCTGCATTTCATATTCTGGGCATTAGCAGGTAACACAAACGGAGATCTGACATTAATGTACTGACTATCAGTCATACTAATGCCAGTGTATTACATATACTACTCATTACTGTTTGCTTTCTGTTATATGCTTTAATTTTGTTTCAATTGTTTGTCTTGATAAAGGCCTTCTGGTCAAAATGTCAATGTGTGTGTGTCATTATGTATTAGCAAAACTTTATTACCGTATTCCTGGATATACCAGTGTATTACAGAGGAATGGAAGGGTAACAAATAATAGTAACAATGTTAACTGTCATGCTTATCGTATGAAGTGACTAGGAAAGTTTGGGGTAGAGTTGTCTGTCCCATCCTACTGATTACAGTGACAATAAAGCTATGCTGAAGTTGGATGAGTCAGGCAGAATGGAGTAAAAATCATAGTCAAGCTGTAAAAAACACTACATCCTGCTAATCTGCAGGAGTTTGAGAATGACTAAAAGGAGATACTGCCAACAAGCAGGAGTTGGAGAAGATGAACAGGTAACATACAAACAATGCACCACCTTCTGTAACTGGGGTGCTGAGGTAAATGAAAGAGCAGACAGACAGGTCAGCATGGCCAGTGACTAGCAGTAGTTCAATGGACTATACTAATATTTTGAATGCAATAAATGAGATAGGTCAGTTGGAAAATATGGGGAGTATTTCTTCTTCCGTATCTATGGCTAGAATGTAGAACCTGGGAGTGGAGCGTGGTGTTGCAAGAAGCAAGCAGCATATAGGAATCACAAGAAGAGTTATTAACAAACACAGAACAAGAACAGTCAGGTATCATATGCTGAAGGATATACTGATTTGAGATCGGAGCACCTATGGATATGTCCCGAGTGCCATGGTGATGATCTGACCTCCCCTCTTTAGTCATCTCTTACAATGTGACTGTCAGATCACAGTGTTGCTCATTCAGATCACAGTGTTGCTCATATATTTTCTCCCCATATGGACAATTGTGAAACAACAGAAGGAAAGAACACAAAACTGAATTATACAAAAACAAACCAAATGGTTATTTCTCATTCCAGTTTGTATACCATTGATCTATGATTTGTAAAGATAAACAATTCAATGCAGCTTGACAGAAAATCTATCATTTCTTGGCCATGCAGAATCTTACCATGTTGGCATCTCATCCCATCCGTATGGTATCTGGAAGAATTCTGTGAACAAGTATGTGCCTGCAATCAGGGGTAACTGTTGGAAAAGTTAAAAAAAATGATATATCAAAATATAATGGAACATGGCATAATAAAGAGACGACATAAGCTAGGATTACATGATGTGGTAGTTACTGAGCAACTTAAAAACGTTTACAGATTTGTCACAAATGAGTTTAGCAGCACATAATTTCATATCCTGGTGTTGTAAGCTGCCACAATCATGTTAATGTCCACTTCCTCAGGCTGCTGTGATGATATTAAACACCATAGGACCCAGCCAGGAGCAGTGCTTCAGCTTGTTTGGAGTGTGTATTAACAAAATCAGAGGCTATTAGCTCTGCATAATGTCCATTACTGCTGTCAACATCATGAGCTGACCAATCTCATGCCGGTCATCCTTATAACTCTAGTCCATCTTAAATGTCTACAAATATTCCTGAACATACATTGAAAAAACTTTGCCGCAAATGAATCAATAACAGATATCCAAACAAGAATACGTGTCAACTATTATTACAAGAAGATGTTGGCAGTGTTTAGGTCATGTGCTTAGATCAGATGAGAATAGACTTAACCACTAAGCCCTGTTATAGTCTGCAACAGGAAAATGTGGAAGATTCAGAACAACACTACGAAGAACAATCAAGAACGAGGCAATGACAATGAGTATTAACACCACCAAGAACTACAACTTGCAGCAAACCGGACAGCATGAGAAACATGACATCTGCCTTATGCGCCGCCCTTAGCACCAAAGGAACAAACAAACTAAAATGTTGATATATATATGCTTGTCCATGTGTTGCCGGGGAGCAAAGAATAGCAAAACTGAGATCTGCGATGCATATCATAAGAGGTGACTAATGAGATTCTCAGGGTGTGATATTTTGTTCCATTCCCTTGGCCAAAGCAACCCAAAAGCCATGTTGAAGTCATATTGCCAGGCCAAAAGGCAAAGATACAGCACATAATTCCTAGCTTCAAGCAATAATCCAGAGATCTCAAAAAATAAATCCACTTTGTAAACAAGACATCACAAGCTCGATTCGAACCTGCAACCTCTTGAGCACAAAGTGAATGGCTTAACCACTATACCTGGGGAGATCCCTGTGTTTTCTGCAAGTATTCTTACTTCGCAGCATTAGTCCAATATATATTTCTTTATTTGACTTACCTGTATACAAAAATGATTGAAAAGGATCAACTTGAGGCACTTCCATTGTCCATCAAACGTCTCTGGTCTGTTCTAAGATTGATAAACATGAAAACAGTGTGAAACTATTTATTTGGGAAGTGATGGGGTGACAAGTTAGCCACATTAAAAAATAATAATCAATGTCTGCTCAAACATGCAGGTTGCATGTTTTACTAAATTAAAATAATGTTACTGGATATTCTAACTATCAAATGTAACAATAATCGCCCGTGTGTTGCCGGGGCCCGAAAGGGGAGCAAAGAATAGCAACACTGTTTACCTTCCATGCATGTTGTAAAAGGCGACTAAGGAGGTTATGGGATGGAGTTGGCTGTCCCATCCCATATAGGGTCAGTGACCCAAAATCATGCTGAAGTCGGATGAGTCAGGCCGAAAGGTGCAGATATCGCAGCAATGCTGTAAACCATGACACAACGCATTCCTTTCTCCGGACTACATCCTGCTAATCTGTAGGAGTTTGAGAACGAACACAGAAGAACGTCATGCATGTCGTAAGAGTGACTGAATGTTTTGGCTGGTCTACTGCACAACTGGTGAAACCTCAGCATGAAATTGTCAGATTGGAAGGATTATTTTATTGTGCTGTTTCATAGTTTCTGGTCTGCCAGGCAACTGGTGAAGTCTTCTGCATGATGTTGTCAGAAGGTTGGATAGCCATCATTGCCCTGCCTTGTGGAACTTTTTGTGTGAATTTATTACCTATGGAGATGGAGCAGACAACCAACTGCGCAACCTTCCCTAATAACCTCTTACAAACATGACAGGAGGCAGTGCGACTATTCCTTGGTCCCCTTTTGCTCCCCCATAACACATGCACATTTATCTAATCATGGTGATCTATTTGTTCCAGATTACAGTTAAAACCGTGCTCATTAATTCACTCCGCTAGTGTTCTCTATGACATTCCTATAACTGATCCTGGACACAGATACCAGCAGTATCCTTGCACATTATGATGTCAGGTATCTGAGATTTTAAAACAAGTTCTCTTAATCATCAAAACCAAATATTCAACTAAGAACATTTGAAACATTGATTGACTTTCTCCATTATTCCTGCATGTAATCATGCCACTATGAAGTGATGTCACAGTTGTACGGATATGCTGTAACACATTATCTCTTAACCAATGAATATTTTTTGAACTAATGAATTACGGTCCAAGTGTAAACAGTCACATCATATTACAATCTAATTTCTTGATTAATTTTCTGAATATTACGTAAGTAAACAAACCATTTATCAATTTCTCATTATTTTATCTTATTGTCTATCCCCAGGTGAATGATTGTTGATCACATTCACACTTGCCGTTAAGCGTAGGGGTGGTATCTTAAGCTGTCGTTTCAAGGCCAGATGTGTCGCCGAGGTTGCATTTAGTCCATGTTTGTTCAAGGTTATCTTAATGTTTTCTATCCACCGTTTTCTTGGTCTACCTTTGGCTTTACGCCCGGATATTCTTGTATTATGCTCTTATTGGTATTTGGTTTGGCTTCATTCTCATAAGGTGACCGAACCATTTTACTTGCTGTCTCTCAATATGTTCGATACATGATATTATACCAACTCTTTTCCTAATTTCTTATTTTATCTAGTTTGGTAACCATTGCAGCTTTCCTCAGACACTTCATTTCACATGTGATGATTTTTCTTTGCTGCGAAGCTGTTAAAGACCATGTTTGACATTGGTAGCAAAGTGTTGGTATAAAAATTGTAGATATTATTTGTTTTTTAATTTCCATCTTGATCTTTGGATGAAGAAGTAATGGTGAAAGTTGGTAAGTCACTTTGTTTGCTTTCTGGCACCTTGTTTCTATATCTCTGTCTAGTCTTCCATCTTCAGAAAAAATTCTGCCTAGATATTAAAATTTATTGGCTTGTTTCACTTTCGTGTTATCTATTGTTATATTCATTGGTGTTGAAGACTTGCTAATTTTCATAACTCCCAATTATTATTTTATCTTTCTTATACCACATGTTATAGCATCTCTCGATGGTTGATTGCTGATCCAACAGTACATGACCTCATACCTTTTGGCCCAATGCCAATGAGTGATATATGCGGCAAAAGAAATAATGACATGAGCTGTTGTTTTGTTTTCCTATAGTGTGTTCTATTTATCTGACCCTGGAGGGAGAAGCAGTTTCCTAGTATCATCCAGAGTTGGACATTATCCAAGATCTCGATAAGACTCAAATTTACTTAGGCAGTTAGGTATTAGGTATACTGAATGTCTTTACACATATCCGTAGGTGTTTAGATCTTCGTATCAGCAAATCTCTCAGGAGCTGACTGTTCCAGTTATATTTTGGTTCAGTGATCGTTTTGAAATTTTTGTTAGGTGTACTCTACTGCTACACACATTGTCACTTTAAATTTGCACACTCTCAATACTGACTTATGCATCTCGAAATCTTCCGATTGTGCAAATTCAAAAAGACATTCACTATGATAGCAAGCAAGTCTGTAGTGGGGAAAGGTATCTGAATATTTTTAGTATTAGAAATTCAGTCAAAAGGTGTGTAAGCCCTCTCCAATGACTCCACCCATCGTCTGTGTACATCTCTTGTTTCAACCTCCTGAATCATATTCACTGTCACTTAATATGCATGCATCAAATTATGCAGCAACTCCAGTGTGCTTGCATTACTGCAAACACATCCATCATTTGATTCCTTATTGCTGTGAAGCCCTACTGGTTGGTTTCCTGCATGAGCTGTTCTGTATGATTTGGCAGTCAAGACTAATAGCACTGATGATGGTGTGTGAACAACCCATCCATGTAAATCACATCTATATCATCAGCATGTTCACACATGAGTGCCTTGACCTCAGCATCCACACTTAGATGGTTACACTTCCTGCACTCTTTATTAAGTGTAATAACAAGCAATTATATCACACATACAAAGGCAATTATGGTGTCTGATTCTCACACTTAGAGGGTTACATTTCCTGCACTCTCTATTAAGTGTAATAACAGACAGTTATAGTACTACAAATACCGGTACATAGGCAATTATGATGTCTGATTCTCACACTTCAAAAGATTTGAAATGCTCGGTTTCAGTATGAGTGGATAGCATATATAGCTTTGTTCCAATATCTTGGGAATCACTTGGATCTAATGCCCTGGACATGCCAGTGTTCCCAGAAATGAGAGAGCAGACATTGGATCTAATGCCCTGGACATGCTAGTGTTCCCAGAAATGAGAGAGCAGACAGGCTTGTGTAAAAATATATCTTTAGTCAGCGAATTTAGACTGGATAAGGATTGCAATCTGAATTTGCATAAAGACCACCTGTTAGATATTGACACTGCAAAATAGATGAAGCATCTACAATGCTTTTTTTCTTTCATTAGCCAGATGTCTATACTCTTAAACAAGCCTTCTGGGTGAACTCTATTGTTGTCTGAGAGCTTTTTGGTTCCATAAATTGTGTAAAGTTGAACTTATGTCTTTCTCAATTGTTCATTTTCAAGAGTTTTGCAGGACATACTTAGGTCTGTTCATTTGTTTCAAAAGCTTACAGTGGTGTGTAGCAGACAATTGCATCCTGTGCATGTGTTTACTCAGTCTGTTGTGTCCGGCTATCAGGGCAGCATAACCTGTCTCTGCTAAGTTAGTGATAATGGCAAGGTAAACATCTTTTGTCACATTATTTTCACTTTGGGTCATTTGAAAAGCTCTCTTCGTTGCGATATAAAACTTCATTATCTTCCTGCATACATTCTCTCTTTTTCACCAGCTCATCAAACTTTTCATTTCCAGGCACACCACAGCGCCGTGGTACCCACTGAATTACAATTGTCCTCTTTCCCCTAGCTGTGACTCTAAGATGCAGTGGGTTAGTTTTGTATTAAACATGGCGGGAGTAGGACTGGGCATCTAGAGGACAGAGTGAAGAATGGGTTAACCATCGAATCACGGAAATCAGGGGTTTGCATATATTTGCAGAAAGGCCAGCTTCGGAGAGGAGTTGGGCGCCACTGAGTAAAATTCTGCCCAAGAAAATGCTACACCGGAGTACACAAAATTTGTTTTGCATGGATCTGTCGAATAGAAGAAGATGCGGACAAAGAAAACCATATATTGATAACATCAAGGAATGGTCTGGGCATGATTTTCTACACTTCTTGGAATAGTAGAGGATAGCGGTGCTTGGAGAGCTTTTTGTGCTGATGTCTTCAGTGTGGCACCCCTTCAACCCTAATGGGTTATATGTCTTATTATTATTATATATTTCAAGATCTGTTGGGGAGACTGAGCACCAATGAGCCTGGAGTGCAATGACTCCAGCTCATAACCAATACCAATACTGTTAAAGAGAAAACTTACAATAACCAAATGACACTATCACACTTACTGGTTGTAACTTGAACTGTCTCATAAATGGTAGAAACTGGTAGATGATGCCTGGAGCACATGCAGCAAAATAAACCAACTAAAGGATTGAACAAAATCAAACCTATAAATCATCACATATTTTTATCAATCATCTATTAACCTTTAGCAAGCTGTGTTTATAATTACGCAATTTCTATTCTGCAGCGGAATTGGTTTTTGGAAATGTTACGCAATCGTCGGTGGTTGTTTTGAAATCGATATAACTTTTTTGTTGTTACAGATATTTACATAATATTTGCACATATAAATAAAGAATTAAATTCTGCATATATTGGTGTAAGTTTTGTTTGTATGTGTGTGATACGAGACGTGTGAGAAAGTGATAAAGTAAAATTTAGACCTATTTCAATCGAGACCTACCGTATTTTTGATCGATCGTAAGCTATTGAATATTATATCCCGCCGAAGACGGATGTGTCGGGCCATTGGCGCAAATAAAACGGCGACACAACGCATTTCCATTCTCTGGACTACATCCTGCTGGACATATAGTAGGACCATTGTCCTGTTAGATCCAGTGGGAGTTTGAGAATGAACGCAGAAGAAGAAGAAGAAGAATATTATATATTTTACATAGTGAGAACCTCGTGTCTATTCTAATTAAACAAATTAAAGTCCTTACCTTTTGTGATTTCCACCTTGAATTCACAATAAATAATTGATTTCACTGAATAAATCAATGATAGAGAAGTATAATAAACTCAATTCACTGTCATGTCGCCTCGCCGCAAAGCAGATGCTTGAAGATTGCTCGGAATTCCATTCCATAATCAAACACTGCCGTTTATCGTCATTTTGACAATAGAAACAGGAAGCTAGATAAATTCCCTTCTCGATGTTGCCAAAACAAAAAGTTCCAGATTTGATTTGTTCATTCGTTTTCTGGTTTACCGAATCGGGCGTATGATTTCGTCTTTCGTGTCAAGAAATGACACATTTTGGGCTAAACGCTTTTCGACCGGTTTGTCAACACAGCGTACTAAAGGTTAAATTATATATATATATATATAAATATATATGTATATATATGTATGTATATATATATATATATATATGTATATACAGTTTATTTATTCACTAGACTCTCCATTTCTTGTTTAATTCTTCTTTCTTTTCATTCTATACCCCTTTATGCCGTGCAGCATCAGGGGTAGAATAGTTCTCTGGAGGCAGCTTTTTTGTGTGTTTCATATGTTTGTTTTTGTTGATTCTTTTATTTCTGTAATCCATCATTTGCATGGTCCACCACTGGCTTTGTATCCATTGTGTCTGTACAGCATAGATTTTTGAGGGACACAATCTGATGGTAGTCTGGAAGCATGTAAAAACCACTTAATCTGTTGTCTTCTGATGTAATCCAGGAGTGGCACTGTGTTTGTTAGTCTTATGTTTTCATTTATGATCCTGTCTCTTATGGTTATTCCTTATAATTCTACGTAGGCAAGTAATTTATGTTGTAAGTTTTTCTTTCTGCATATTTCTGCAGCTTGAAAAGGAGGTTTGGATGTGGAGTTGAATGTCCCATCTCATTGATAAAAATGATATTAAATTTCATGTTTACTAAACAGTTTCTGCAAATATTAATGTGGTGCATTTCGCCAAAGATGGATGTATTGGGTCATTTGTGCAAATAAAATGATGACAACACATTTCTATTCTCTCGACTACATCCTACTGGAAATCTAGTAGGAAATAATTGTCCTGCTACAAGAAAAACTATTCAATGGGAGTTTGAAAATTAACACTGAAGAAGATGTGGTACATCATGTTTTGAAAGCCCTCAAAGTTATATGTCTATTTTAGTTAAATTTCTGCCATTTAGTTTCTCTTCAACATTCTTATATATGGATCACATTTTAATCTTTCTTACCAGATCTGTAAGCTATTAACAAATAACTAGACTACAGATTACCGGGTATTCTTCCTTATTTTCTTCCAGCCAAAGTCAGATGATGTTATGGTTTCACCAATGAACTGGATTGTGTTCACCAGTCCTGAGACAGGATTGTGGGACTGTTTCCAATCATCATAGTTTTCATTTTGCAGTGTAGTACAGTGGGCAGATCTCTAAAATATGTTCTATATTCTCTGGAGTCTTCACAGGGGCATATAGGTACTTGGACATTCAGGATTAGCTGGTACAGATATTGCTTAGGTTATAAATTTCTTGTGACTAGGGTTTAGTTAGTGATGTCGTCATTTGTCATGTTTGCAAATAAATTTATTAAGTTCTTTAACCATTTTTATTTTTATATATGTAACTTTTAAGGATACAGGACATTTCAGAAAACAGCAGTTAGTTTTTTTTAAAACATGAACATTTGTTTTAATTATGTAAAGTGGCCACCATTTTGAATATTAATTAGTTGTACATGCTTCTGATAATCACAGCAATGTGATCAACAGATGCGTCTTGTCTTTGTGAATACAAAAATATATAGTTTCTGTAGTATTTTAAGGCGCATTTTCCATTTCAGAAGCCACTGTAAACTTTGTGCTAGTCTCAAGGTATTCCCTAATCTTAACCTATTATGTTTAATAGATATTTAATTTATTTTCATTATAATTATGCAAACTAGCAGCCATTTTGGTGCAACTACGGTATAAGTCTTCACTGTGAACTTTGTTCTAGTTTCGAGGTATTACCTAACCTTTGCAGCATGATTAGTAGAATTTGTATTTGTTTGTTTGTTTTGCGTTCGCTCTGTTGTAACCAGCACGGATATCCGTGCGATTTCCGCTGGGAGCATGATTATGTTGTGCCACCATTATGCACCTTGTAGGCCTAGCACATCCGATTTCGGCATGCCTTGACAATTCGGTTGGGCTGCCCTAGCCTGTGACAGCCTCAATATCTGACTCCAGGCATGCGTGTATGTGGTGACTCTTCGCCCAGACGATTTTTGCTCTCGTCTGTCTTGCACGAGGTGTTCCACTGTCTAGGAACTTGCCTTGTGTAATTGGACGTACTGTGCCTGTGCCCATCGGGTACTAAACTGTTTCTCATCCATGAGCCTGGTTCCTTAAGGGGAAGAACTCATCTGAAGAGTTGGACCCTGGCTCTTTCGCCCTCTTAGCCAAGGTGTCATTCACTGACATTGTGTACCCCTTGTCCAAGTCTCACACTACGCGTTTGAGAGGAAGGCGTTCTCGAGCTGAGCGACCGTGTCCCAATAGCGCCTGAGCCCATCGGGTACGGGACCCTTTCTCTTCGCGAGCATATTTCCGGTTTAGGAAGGCTCGACAGAGTTGGGTTAGGATTTCTTGCTTTTCCGAACGCCAATGATTGGGTTTGGGTCTCTGTCTGTAAGGAGCACAGGTAACTAGAAGCTCGTCTTGAGCTGACGGAGCTTGTAGTTCCCCTTTCCTAGGAACTTTTCACTTTCTATTTGCAGTTCGCGCTGCCCTCTAGCGCTGTTCTGCCCTTTCATTGTTTCGTTGTACTCGGTATGAAATCTGTTAGTCTCTCGTCATGCATCTACCTTTACGTGCATTTTACATTGGCCGCCCCTCCAATGTTTGGACTAGACTGACTAGCTTCACTGTGTGTCGACAGTGTTGCTATATGTGGTGATGCTGGTGGTGTCTGAGATATTGTCTGTCTCTTATGCAGTCAAATCTCTTTCCATCTGCTACCTCCACATTCTCGGACACGATCCCCAAATTATTTGGCCAGAATCAGCTCGAGCTGCTGTATTTCTGTTTCCAGGGTGCACCACGAGGAGGTACATTTGGGATCTTGGTTATCTGCTAACTCTGGGTCCACTTGAGCAATGCGTTCCCTTTGCACCCCGAATTTGTATTTAAAATTAAGGTATATTAATTGAAAATGCATATTAATTTGGTATTAGTATTTAGATTACGGAGGGGGGTAAGAGTTAGGATCAGTTATAAATTAAAAAATAAATTAGTTATAAAAATTATAAATGTGGTTGATGTCGTTTGTGTCGGGAGATGTGAAGTCACTGCAGCCATTAATTTCAATAATTTCATTGGTGTTACATGGAAATCCATGACGTCTACTTAAAAATGTAAACATTATGTGCTATTTATAGCACAGTGAAGATTTAAACCGTAGTTTTACCGTCATTTTGAATATTAATTCAGTGTCCATCTGAAAATTCCAGAAATATGATCAACATAAGCATCTTGTCATGACGAACACAAAAATGTATAGTTTGTTGTATTATTGACAATAGTAAGTAATGTCATTTAATGATAATTCAGAAATTGTCAGTAGTTACATTTTGTGATCAGAAGTTTAATTTATATTTTCCTATATGTGTCATGTAAATTATTTTAATGTCAAATTAATTCTAAAAAATTTATAACTTCTTTCAGGGTTGACGTAGACTTGATTGAGGTATCGTTGAACTGCAATTTTTAAGGGCTATCTTAACTTAATATTATTTGTAATTATGTAGCACTATTTTGAAAAGTGTGTTCAAGTATCTACTATTTTTACTCATGATGTCACTTTGAGTTGACTTAGGCCCTAAGTTAGGGCCTAATGAACATTTGGCCATTCATGTTATTTATGTAAAAATGTGTAATAGTAGTAAAATAATACTAAACTAACTGGCACCATAGCCAAAATGTTACGGTGAATGTCCAGACTTAACGATATGAGTGGTATATGATCTTGATGACTCATGCATAGCAGGAGAATCAGAGATGCCTGGTTGCTGGCACACCAAAAAAGTTTTAAAAACCTCTACATACCTCATGAACAATAAGAGATCCCCAAGTCGCAATCTGAAATTTTGTGTAGTTTGTTGTCATGTAAATCCATGCTGTAGCAAATACTTCTTTGATCGGGTTTTCCGGTAAATAATTGAGAATGTCTCGAGGAGCAAACACTGGTGTTGTTATATTTTCCATGGTTGTCCTGCAGACGAGACCACAAGAAATCACACTTTTACATTGACCTCGCTGGTACCGGTATGACGGCTAAAATGTGAAGCTAACTATAATTTTATAAGTAATTGTAGTCACCTCTATAAAAAAATCAAAATTGACTTATAACTCAACAATTATGTATATAACTAATAATTTTTTAAAAATTATTTGATTTATTTCACTAACGTTCTATGCAGATATATGCAAACTATCTGATATAACTTCGTAGTGCATACTGGCAATATGATTTTCTGGGATATAGTGCTAGTTCAGGCAACCCCTGTGACAAATATAGTAATATATTCTCAGATATGATTGGTTGTTTCTTAATGGTCTGATTTTCAGTTCCCTAAATACCTTTTCAAATAAGTGACATACATCACGTGTACCATGATCTTATATATGTGATCTATATGTCATTAACATAAAACATAATAAAACCAGATGACACGTTCCATAAGAATTTATTTGATTCTTACTTGCTCGCAATCCCAATCATTTTACAGGGTTGTCTCAAGATTGCTATGGGAACTGCTCATTGCAGATATCGTCCGTGTATTGTCCATGCCCGACTGGGTTGCAAAGGAATACTATACAGCCATGTTGCAGTTATACAGCCATGGAGTAAAGCAACAAATTATAGCAAAAATAAGAAACAGACAATCACGATTTTAAGGGTCCGTGACGAGAAAAGTAAAACTTAAACATTTAGTAACCCCCGGAAAGATCAAGGGGAGAACAGACTGAGGAACACAAAGAGAGAATTTTCTGGGTGGGTTGCTACTGTGGCACAAAAAGAAGTCACGAACTGAACTTTTTAACAATACAAGAGACATGGTTGTGGAGAAGCATCATCTCCTACGCCACTTATCATGACACTTGTTTGATTGAATACTATCACGATCATTGATATTCTGAAACTATACTCTCATACTATACTCTAGCGGCCATCAGCAGGTAGCATGATGAGGTAGCATGTCAAATGTACATCACAGACTTTAAAAACTCCTGCCCATCTTTAGATAATCTTTCTCTCATTGTGATTTCATGCCTCTTTTCTCATTTCTCTGACATGATCCTCTTCATTACGGTTTTTTTTTTCTAGACTGTCATGTGTAGTATGGCGATAATATTGTAATTTTCTGAAATGAACATTAATTTCTCTCTGGATGCTACTATTGATTGGGTTTTATGTTCCATTGTATTAACACAGAACAACCGGAAGAGAAGTGAAGGGTGGTTTCAACGGACTTCCAACATCATCTGCCTCTTTATTTTTGTGGTCTGCTCTGCTAGACTATAACCTCTTCATCTCGTGGTGTTTCTCTCTCAGTTGTATCGCTACCTACCTCTTCATCATTTCTTTGAAGTGGTCATCATCTCTTTGTAGGGTTTCTCTTGTTGGTTTTTTTCTGTTACCGTGTTGCTCCATCTTTTGCCAGTGTATCTGCCTTTTCATTTCATGGTATGTCAAAGGAGGATGATATCCATTGTTGTACTAATCTTCTTTGAATGAACACTTCTCGTATTGCTGTCAAGGGCTTGTATTACAGACATCGCACCAGTAAGACACATAACCTGTTGACATTGGCTTTTTATGTTCTTAATTTTTTTCCACAGCAATTTTTAGGAACTGTACATCTGCAGAGAAGTTGGAGCAGAAGATCCCAGTTGGTAAACATATGGTTTTATTGTCTTCTTATGGATATTTTATATACACTCCAACATCTCCATTCTTCACTGCACTAGTTGCTGATCCATCGGTATATACTTGTATCTGGTGAACAGTCTTCTCTGTGAACTTACACATTGTGAGACGGAGAATACACATTGTGAGACAGAACACACATTGTGACACAGAGAACACGCATTGTGAGACAGAGAACACGCATTGTGAGTCTGAGAACATACATTGTGAGACAGAGAACACGCATTGTGAGACAGAGAACACGCATTGTGAGAGAATACACATTGTGAGACAGAACACGCATTGTGAGACAGAAAACACGCATTGTGAGTCTGAGAACATACATTGTGAGACAGAGAACACGCATTGTGAGACAGAGAACACGCATTGTGAGAGAATACACATTGTGAGACAGAAAATTCCCATGCCTCTTCTTCTTCTTCTCGTTCGCAGTTTGACATGTCTACACAGCAAGTCCTGTTTTCTTAATAAATGATGCTGTATTTGAAAGCTCCTCAGTGCTCCTATACATCTTTCTGTGGATATCCATCTATGTGGACCAGTGTTCTTCCCTTAACTGGTTTAGTGTCAACTATTCGGGTTGCATGATACCATGGTTGCTGGTGTGCCTCTCGGCCTGGCATCTCTGACTTCAGCACCTGTGCTTGCTTGAGCAAGATTGTGATCCTGCTCGATATTGGGTGGGCCCGACCAATCTTAGTTTCCAGCCTCTGTTGGCTGGACTAAGCCCCATCTCCACGTCAAGTAGTTGGCTTCGATGGGGCATGCCTCTTGACATCAATGTTTCAAATAAAAGTACAGGTTCCATTCAGTTGTGTAACTGAAGTAACATGTACGGTTGTCTCATAGGCATCTTTGTGTGTAAGTGAAGTAACATGTAAAGTTGTCTCATAGGCATGTTTGTGTGTAACTGAAGTAACACGTAAGGTTGTCTCATAGGCATGTTTGTGTGTAAGTGAAGTAACATGTAAGGTTGTCTCATAGGCATCTTTGTGTGTAAGTGAAGTAACATGTAAGGTTGTCTCATAGGCATCTTTGTGTGTAAGTGAAGTAACATGTAAGGTTGTCTCATAGGCATGTTTGTGTGTAAGTGAAGTAACATGTAAAGTTGTCTCATAGGCATGTTTGTGTGTAACTGAAGTAACACGTAAGGTTGTCTCATAGGCATCTTTGTGTGTAAGTGAAGTAACATGTAAGGTTGTCTCATAGGCATCTTTGTGTGTAAGTGAAGTAACATGTAAGGTTGTCTCATAGGCATCTTTGTGTGTAAGTGAAGTAACACGTAAGGTTGTCTCATAGGCATCTTTGTGTGTAACTGAAGTAACACGTAAGGTTGTCTCATAAGCATGTTTGTGTGTAAGTGAAGTAACATGTAAGCATGACCATCCACTTCTGTAAACTTCGTATGCCCACCTTTTTCCTAGAAAAAAAAATACTGTATGTATGTGTGTGTGTATATATATAAATATATATATATATATATATATATATATATATATATATATATATATATATATGGCGCTCTACAGTCAAAAAGAGCGCATCATCTTGTGAAAAGAGGAGAAATATTGCAGCACAACTGCGGAGAGTAGCAAGAAAGTCACGGATAGATCAAAATAGATCAAATAGTCACGGATAGATCAAAAAGTTCCATGTACGAACTGCCCAAGAACATTTACAGATCGTATAGGGCTCATTAGACATCTACGAACTATTAGATCTAACTGAATTTTTAAAAGTGGATGTAAAAATGGTCATCATCACTTGTGATGGACGAACACACACAAACACACACAGATATGTATGTATTCATTATTACATGATGGTCAAGCAGTCCATGTGTAAACGTAGATTTATGTGTGTGTCATGAAGGAATAATTTTGATCACAATATGTTTATGTAATAAATCTCTGTTTTGTCATCCTCATGTTTCGTTATTACTTAACCCTTGTTGATACCACAAACTATGGTATTATTATAATTAATTTGATTTAAGGTACTATTATGGTGAGGCGCGCTTCTTTCAAACGAGGACATGGTCCAATTTCTCTTCTCTTCTTCTGTGTTCGTTCTCAGACTCCTGAATATTAGCATTATGTAGTTCGGAGAACGAAGTGCATTGTGTCATTGCTTATATCTTAGCTGCGATATCTGCGCTTTTCGGTCTTTTCTTCTTCTTCTTACAACATAATTGGCAGGTAATAATGTCGCAATTCTTTATCCCCACCCCCCCTTCTGTCCTCTGGCAACACACGGGCGCCAATATGGTTATATCATAGTTTTTTAAATCATAAAATAATAATAGAGTTCTGGAAATCCAGTTTCCACGAGTTCGAGAGTAGGCCTATGTATTTAAGGGGAGTGGTGCAGAACCATAACCACCGAGTTATATATTCCATACGTTTTGTCATCACAATGTTAATATTGGAATCATGGTGACTGGATTATCTGCAACAGTAAACCCCCCTCCCCCCTTGTTGCTGAGGCGCATACCTCGCCATAAGACACTTTCTTTATTTTTAAAAGAAAAACTGAAGAAGGGTGATTTTTAGGTAAACTGTGAATATACTATATATTCACAAATATATTCATAACTTTCGTATTGCAGGGATGGCAAAGAAACTAACAATATATATGGTGTCCCTATAAGCTACAGTTTACTCAATTTGTCTACTTTGAATCGCAGGTGCTTAACATGACTAGCATACCACCTCATGACAAAGATGGTGCCATAGACCTCACACTCTAACATCCACGGTTCCTTTTCTCACTTACTGTCTTTGGAATAAATGAAAGTGATAATTTGTCATGTGTATAACGTTACAGAAAACCCAAACTTATCATCCATTACTCAATAAATTACAGCGACCATGACTAACCCTTATACATAATAATACTAGGCAACACACTGTTAAAATTGTATTCCTTACAACTTTCCCACCTGTGTTAAAATTATATTCCATACAACTCTCCCACCTGTGTTAAAATTATATTTCATACAACTCTCCCACCTGTGTTAAAATTATATTCCTTACAACTCTCCCACCTGTGTTAAAATGAATAAATGGTAAAAGTTTCTCTGGCAAAGAATGCCGCAATAAAAGCGAGCACATGGTTCAAAAGAAACAATAGATTAATGTTTTTGAGAGTGTTGAATAGTCCAATGTCAGATTAATAACTTCTAAATCTGTAAATGTGATCCATAAATGTCCAATGAATCCAAGGTGGAGAAAGTGAACAGTGTAAAACCCAATTATGGAATTAGTGGTCACTGTGAACATTATGCAGTTATGTTGAATGGTGTACAAGATTTTTGATTTATTTAAGATCAAAACTTGCAAAATGAAATGTCTGAAGAAGGCCATTGGAATCACCAGACTCAACCAAATGCGCAATGAGAACATCAGAAAGATAATAGATATAATACCATGCATAGAATATATATAGAAGCAACAGATCTGTTGTTTCTCTATATACTTGATGCACTATGTTATACTGTCCGATGTTCTAAATTCGCACCTTGACGAATCTGGTGACTCAAATAGCCTTACTTAGATATTTCACAAGTTTCGATCTTTCTCTTATATATAGGTGTTAGTTGTCAAGTCTGACATTGGTAGCATAGTGTTGGCACAAAGATGATCTTACTTATGTGTAGGTGTTAGTTGTCAAGTCTGACATTGGTAGCATAGTGTTGGTACAAAGATGATCTTACTCATGTGTTTCTGTACTTCCATGTTGTTTTTTGGGTACTATAGCAAAAGTGACATCTGGTATATCACAATATTTGCATTTTGATATCTTGTTTCTATCTCTCAATTGACTCGTCCGTCTTCTGTGAAGATACTTCGTAGGTACTTGAACTCTGTGACTTGTTTTATTTTTGTGTTCTCTATTTGAATGTTTAAATGCTCTGTTGATCTCGTTATTTGCATAGTTTCTGCCTTTTGTCTATTGATCCGCTTATTGTATTTATTGCATATTCTTGATTGTGAGTTGATGTGAGTTTGCAGTTTTTTTTCGTCATCATATATGATGTTTTTATCATCAGCGAAAAGCAGTTTATTGAGTTTGTTTTTACGTTGTTTATTCTCTGTTGTTTCATAAATGAGAAGTTGTATAAGAATACTCATATAAATTCTACTACATATGACTGTATGTAAAAATAAGATGACAGCTATGTTGATGGAAAAGATCTAAAGATAGTAAGAAACATGTATTGGAAACAAACAGCTGTGTTGAGGGTTATGTAGGTGAATTTCAAAAGATAGAGATGGGCATCAGACAAAGATGTGTAATGTCACCAGATTTCTTCCTGTATACAGGGGATATTATGTGAAACTTAGAAAGCATGCTAGGAATAGCAGTTGGAGGTTACAAAATTTGAATAATCTAACATATGCTGACGATACAGTTCTGATTGCAGGGAGAAAACACGAAATTTAAACCTTGTTAGACATGGTTGTAAAAAAAAGTGAAAACAAAGCTCTGTCTAAACAAGAAGAAACCAGAAGTAATAGTTGTTTCAAGAATATGCACATCGCCAAATGCAGCATTACTATCTATGATTCCACATTTAATCATGGGGCTAAAGTCAAGTATCTTGGTAGCATTTTAACATCAGATGTCAGGTGCTCCAATGAGTAAAAGTAATTACAGTAAGAGTAAGAGTAACTGACTGGTTCAATTCCAGTTAGTCTCAAGAATTAGTAAGAGTAACTGTAACTTAAATTTTTTAATTTTTTTTTCAATCTTTATTTGCAACAAAAAACATTTACAAAACCAAATGCATTTGTGCAGTGTGCATTTTGTTATGAGATGGATTCAACAACATTCGTGAAAATTTGTGATGAGAGTGTAATGATAAAATATAATAGGCCCTATTATAAGGATTTTTGTTTGTTTATCCTTGCACGCATACTATCCAAGCAAAAATACATTTACACACATACATACATACATCGCATATATACATACATATCCATACACGTGCACACATATACACATACACGCATATATATTTATATATATATATATATATATATATATATATATATATATATATATATACACGTGTACATATATGCGCATAGTGGGAGCTGGCTTTCATATGGTTGGTTTTTTTCGTCCCCCCCCCAATAATATTGTATATACCTATACATATTTATTTACATATATATGTATATACAACATATTTGTAACGATTACAGTATAGAATATAAAAGTAACAACAATAAACATATGTAATGTAATGAAATTTTGCCCGTGAGTTGAAATGTGGAATGATGGACCTTTACAATTTTGTGAAATGACATGAGGAAATTATTAATATCTAAACAAATAACAAACAAATTAAAAATGAGAATTATAAAATGATACATCTATTCCATATTAATGTATGGCTCAGAAATATGGACACTAAATAAACAATTAGAAGACAAAATTGATGCCTTTGAGATGTGGGTATATAAAAGAATAGGGAGAACATCATGGAAAGAGAAGAAAACAAATAAAGAGGTGCTAAAGACACTTAATATGAAGAAAGAACTACTAAGAGAAATAAAGATCAGGCAAATAAAATACTTTGGACACATTAAAAGACATGACACCTTATTGAAGACCTTACTTGAGGGTAAAGTCACAGGGAAGCGAGTAAGAGGTAGGCAGAAATACAAGTGGGAGAGTAACATCACACGATGGACAGGTTACAGTCTAGCAGAGTGCACCACCAAGACAAGAGACAGGAGATGTTGGAGATACGTTCCAGCCTACCTTCGTTGCGGAGACGGCACTTAATGATGATGATGAAATGGGTGATACATGGATGACAACAAAATTAATTGATAAAGAAAACAACAACAAAGAAAACATATATTCGTACATGTTCATATTAGGAGTAAAAGCTAAAAAAAAGTCATGAGAAAATTATTTTAAATTGTCCTCTGGCTTCCTACTTAAATTTACTTGTATAAGCAAAAAGTCATGATATAGTACATGCAGTAGCAAAAGTTTCTAACATTGGAGATAATAAAAACTACAAAGTATGTTTGGAAAAATAGTTCATTTGAAACATTTGGTCTTATATTGTGTCTTCTCGCGGAAATCCTTAGTAAATCATTTTATATACACAATTTACGTGAAATATTTATCGAAGTAATGACAATAGACATATGTAATGTGATGAAATTATGCCCGTGAATTGAAATGTGGAATGGTGGGCCTTTACAATTTTGTGAAGTGAGTGATACATGGATGACAAAAAAAATGTATTGATGAAAAAAAAACCCGTGATGATTTGCGTATTTCTGTACATGTTCATATTATGTGATGTGTCATCTGATTGAATATGTGTAAAACTGTATGTGGTTGAAATATTGTATTGTGAAACACTGCCCGTATCCGAAAAGACCAGATCAGGTATCTGTATTGGAATAACAAGATGATCAGTTTGTTGTGTACATCTGTTGTCTGAGGCAGTACGTTCAACATGATAGCTTTGTAAATGTCCGTATTGTGTACATCTGTTGTCTGAGGCAGTACGTTCAACATGATAGCTTTGTAAATGTCCGTGTTGTGTACATCTGTTGTCTGAGGCAGTATGTTCAACATGATAGCTTTGTAAATGTCTGTGTTGTGTACATCTGTTGTCTGAGGTAGTACGTTCAACATGATAGCTTTGTAAATGTCCGTGTTGTGTACATCTGTTGTCTGAGGCAGTACGTTCAACATGATAGCTTTGTAAATGTCCGTGTTGTGTACATCTGTTGTCTGAGGTAGTACGTTCAACATGATAACTTTGTAAATGTCCGTGTTGTGTACATCTGTTGTCTGAGGCAGTACGTTCAACATGATAGCTTTGTAAATGTCTGTGTTGTGTACATCTGTTGTCTGAGGTAGTACGTTCAACATGATAACTTTGTAAATGTCCGTGTTGTGTACATCTGTTGTCTGAGGCAGTACGTTCAACATGATAGCTTTGTAAATGTCCGTGTTGTGTACATCTGTTGTCTGAGGTAGTACGTTCAACATGATAGCTTTGTAAATGTCCGTGTTGTGTACATCTGTTTTCTGAGGCAGTACGTTCAACATGATAGCTTTGTAGATGTCCGTGTTGTGTGTGTTTTTATTATGTCTCTTAATCTGTTTCTGGTAGGAGTGATTGTATTGCATGTGTAAAAGATGTGGTCTTCTGTTTCTGGGATGTTTCTTATGCAAAGTTTACATTTTGGCGTTTGCTCTAGTCTGCGTGCTTGTTTCCCTATAACGGGCGTCATGTTGAATAATATTCTGAAGGCTATTTCCCTAGCTTTTGGCGTGACACCTGGAATGTGAAGGTTGTTGAAAGTCTCCGTATAGTCTGTCATAAAATATGTGTACCCTTTCCTAATTCTGAGATGTAAGGGGGGAGGGGTGTCTGGAGAGTAACTTTAACAATGAAAAAGTATTTTTTTAGTGAGAAATACATGTCTTTATTTCTATCTCTCTTGGTTGGTTGCTGATCCAGAGGTCCATGGGCTCATGCCCTTTTACCTAATGCCATTAAATGGCATTATATTGCTGGGAAATATATTGATTTTCGGCCCACCCTGGGACAGAGCTAGAGAATAACTATCACACCTCCAGGAAGATAGGTTTCAACCTAGGCAATTCTCCTAGCCACTGTAGCAAAGATAGGGTTCACTGTGCTCATTCCCCGCCACCAATTGACTACTGGTTATGCTGGACTTCTCTATTGCTCCAGGCACGCAACCAAATGTTCAAGTCAAAAGGATTGTCACGTCCTGAGTCACTGTGCCTCTATGATGGGTTTCAGCAATAGGAAAAGACAGTGATGTACGTTTCCTCCTCCCCAGTGCTGCACAGTACATCTCTGGCTCCCTCCCAACCACAGAGGGTGCGTACATATATATTTAGGTAAACATGACACACATTTCAACAACAAAATAAAAGCATAATTGTATAGATGACGTGCCATGAAGCTTTTCTAAGAAGATAACCTCAATATAACGGCATGTCATCCACTAAGGTTTTCTGTTGCATGGGTGGTTTGTCTAGTGGACCATTGGTGAGACCCACAAACGCAACCACATGCGTCTATCTCTTTTAAAAACACTCAAACACCATTCTCGAACAAACAATACTAGACAAGGGCGAACAATTTGACTGCTGTTATCTGCCATCAAATACAATCAATCGTCTTGTTCTCTTCTTGTACATTATTCTGTAGCCACACTCTCTGCATCGTATGGGATCTCTGACCTTTATCTCATTCTCTGCAGATATATATATCATAGTCATTTGCTTTGGGGGATTTGGTTGACCCTCCTTCACTGTCTCCACATTAGGGGTGGTGGACATTTTGCTGATTTTTCTTTAGGCCTTAGCCTACGACTTGAACGTTTAAGTTTAATGCAATCTTATATCCTCTGTAAAATCTCTTGAAAAACGCAATTTATTTTTTTATTAATCAATACTTTGTATTTCTAGTTCAGAAACATTTAATTGTAAGTATTATATAGCTGCTGGTTTTCTTCGACAGATTTATGCGTTTGTGAAGAGAAACCAGAGTTGAAAAAACGCAAGAAATTTTTTTTTTAATTGATAGAATAAGGGTACCTAATTCAAATTTCACGTTTTTGTATATAAGAAACACTTAGTGTGTCGGTCTAAGTGTGAGAGTTTCATAATAATTTTTTAAAATATTTTAGACAGATGCATACAATTTAAAAAATAACACACTAATTGGTAAATGCAAGTTTAAAGTGAAAGTACATCAGGAGTAGATTTCTCAACTGTGTTTTGACACAATAATTAATTAAAACAAATATGTTCACAACTGTGCATATTATCTCCCCTTCATTGCAAACGTAAAACCACCTATAAAGTGAAAACCACCTTCTATAAAGTGGGAAGTTCTCTGTTTACTGTGACTAAATTATATTTTATTAATGAAGCATTATGTTTAGTCAGTGTGACTATCTAAGACACAATAGTCAAGTTTTCTTCCAGTAAACAGAGCCCTATTTCTATCTCGTGAGCACAGTTCACGAAAGTACGATTGTTCTTAAGATGTCAACATTAGGACTGGTAATAAAAACCAAAACACAAATAATGCATGGTTACTGTGATATGTGGTTTAGATCAGTGGTTGTGGTTTAGATCAGTGGTGCCAATGTGGTGTTGAAAAATCAAGCAAAGTCAGTGGCACTGTTATTGTTGCCTACCATGCACATCGTAAAATGTGAATAAGAAGGTTTTGGGGGGTTGAGTTGGCTCTCCTATTCAATAGAGGATCATGTTATCCAGAAGTCATGCTTAAGTTAGGTGTGTCAGATCGAAAGGCGCAGATATCGCAACCACGATGTAAATCATGACATATCACAATTCTATTCTCCGGATTACATCCTGATAACATACAGGAGTTTGAGGACGAACGCATAAAAAGAAGAAGCAGATAAGGATCAGTGGTTCTCAAAATGTAATTAGGTCCACGTTTGGGGCTATATATTTGAAGGGAGGGGGATAATTGCGCCAAAAAAAATGAAACTATGGCGCAGATTCTTCCAGATCTGCGACATAAGAATAAGTTTTTGAATGCTTCTATTCTTTTTACAAAACTGCCCACTTTATCACAGCACAAGGGGGAAACGATGGCTATCGGAAACAGCTCTGGCGGAAAACTCTACTGCACTGGAGCTACTCTTTGAACAGTTCGGTTCTTTGATGGAATCCATATCAGCATCTGACCTGCTGGAAAACGAGGAAGAAGGAGAAAATAATTATGCGACGCATAAGATATACGATAGTAGTTATCCTTGAGGAAAGATGAAGCTTTTTTCTGGTCTATAGGAATTAATCTCTAGTGCCGGGAACAACACATCGGCTGGAAATACGAGGGCTGGGGTAACACAGTGCAATATAAGGAAAAACGGATTTAGATACAAATGTTATCAATATGTATACACACGACATACTAACGAATAGACGTAAAGACATACGACGTTTTGAATAAGAAACCATCATCAGGACAAACGATAGCTGACTAACAATGAATAGAAACACACATATGAAGAAATGGAATCAAGGGATGATGAAAGTGAGAGAGAAAGAAGTGAAGCACAAGTGGGTATTAAGGGAGTGATATTACGGACGATGTGATCAATCCTGGTAACAGGAGATAAAAAGGACATTGAGATCTGGTCAACAAGACATAGATGTTTTCCATCTTAGTTCTCACTTTGGATAATTGAGTTTCTGCGTTTTTTCTCAAACTCCTGCAGATTAGCAGGATGTAGTTCATAATGCGTTTTGTCATGGTTCACAACATTGATGCGAGATCTTCGCTTTTGACCTAACGCATCCGACTTTAGAATGGCACCAACTCCACCATATAACCTCCTTAGTCGCTTCTTAAAATGTACATGGAAGGCAAACAGTATTGCTATTCTTTGTTCCCCTCTTGAGGCTTTAAAAAAAAACTAATGGTGTGTGACTTTTTAAAAACAATTTTTGTTGGCTAGTGCTTTTGACGGAACGAGTTGGTAGCACTTGCCTAAACACAATACGTATTAAAAGATGGTTATTTTGTGCATCAATCATTCAGGGCAATATACTGCTAATTTCCCCTATCAACTTGCATATCATATATTAATAAAAGATAAGTGTGAAAACCAGAATACTGGTTTCATTAGTTATTATAAAGAAAAAGAATGCAACAGATCGCATGTAACCCATGTCTGCTGAAAGACACAGTAGAAATAGAAATGACCGGAATATACCGGTGTGGTATCAAAAATCCCCCATTACACATTGTTTACTACACTGTATAATCTTGTCTCTCAATTAGTTGTGTGGACTATTTGAAAATAATCCATCTGAAGTCACATTATTTAACCATTACAGTGATTTTAATTGGTCACTTTTGTATACATTGTGTCGACTCCAATGACAAATCAACGTCAAGTAAAGTCATTTAGAAGAATGAGTTCACGTGACTGTATTTGACGAGAGACACGGTACAGTAAGTCGATATGACCTAGCAAAAGACAATCTCATAAAACGTTTACAAACAAAAATGTAATAGTCATGATTGAATGATTGTCCAAACAAATGTCAAGTGTTTTGTTTTTGCGAAAACTAATTGTACTTGAATTAAACTCACAACATAAAAACATGACTCTTTTTGGAACTTGACGTTTTAAAAAGATAAAAACGTGATTGCAATGCAAAAATAGGATAAAAACTGAGGCTCTGTATGGAAAAATAATTTTGTGAAATATATTTTGAGGCTCTGTCTAGGATAGCAGGGCTATAGAGAGTGGACATTTCCATTATTCATTAAGGGTCATAACCCCGCAGATACTATCAGATAAGGGGATGTAATACATGTGAAATGTATTAATATGTGCAAATGTATTAATAAATCATAAGAACACAAATATTTTGATCTGATCATGTGGTAATATAATTTTAATAAACAACTCTCATTTATTTTGAGTGATTTTATGTAACTATTCCCCGTTCTACTATTTATAAAAACGTTTTTTTGAAAGCAATATGCACGACATTCTTCCCTAACTGTTGACATGGTGAACAAAAGTGTGGCACATAAACTTTTGGATGTTAAGGGATAATGTCCGTATAAGGTTCAAGTTCCCCGCGGAACTTTACATACAAAAGTTGGCTCTTGACTTTGTATGGGAACTAGTGTCAGTAGTCCGTTCGCATGTCTTAGACTCCACCGCGGGGTCAAGGTTCAGCCAGTGTCGAGTCAGCTCGCTCGTCACAGTACCGCTTGGGATCTAGGCTGGTTCCTCCCCATATGACATGTTAAGACAGGACGAAGTCACCGGGGTGAAGTTTTCGGTCGTACGGAATGTTAACAGCATAAACGTGCTCAGCTAAGTGGTGAGCTATACTTAGCGTCCGAGTGGCTTTCGAATGTCGGCGCCTGCTATGTCATACCGCCTCGAAAGAGGATTACGGGGGTATAGGAGAGCTGCTTAGAAAGTGCTTCACTCGACTTTTTTGTCATGAAATAACTTTGGAATTTCTTAAATTTTAGTATTATTTGTATTTACACGGTTACCTCCCTTACAATTAAACGTATTTTTGATTTAGCATTTACATACTGCTATTTATTGGAAAGAATAAATAAAGTATTTTGATAAAAAGTAGTAATGTAGTCTTACAGTTTTTATGGCCATAATTCTTAATTCGTAATTTAAAAGATCTTAATTATCTAATTATAATTTCGTTAACAAAAGAAAATAAATTTAGTATTCACGAGGAACAAAAATGGGATTGCAATGTGTGAGTTTTAAAACGCTTCATTTTTGAGAGAAAATTTACTTTCAACAATAACGCAATTTCACAATATAACGACATCCACCTTTGTCAGCTGAGTTTTAAAAAAAAGTAAGCTCAAAATATTTTGATTTGATACATTGCTTACTAAAATTGCGGAAATATACATTTGTTTATGTTAATGGTACATATGTATTGTAATTGTATGTATTGAGTGCAAAGGTGTGTCCAGGTCTCACCGAGATTGTCTTGGTTTTATAACACTGACTATTATCTCGCCCTGTTTGCCTATGTCCCAGTTTCTATAACAGTTTACAAATACAACGAATGTGTTACGTGTTCAAATCAACACACTTGGTCTCGCTTCATTCAAGCGAATAAACACGCTTGGTAACCCTAAATGCGGTCGAGCGTGAAGACTTTGATTTATTTATACATAGATCAGCGGTCATAAGGTATTTTCTATAGACGTATTAATTAATTCACAGTATTATGTGATTGCTATGTGTCTTCTGTCACAGAGATCATCCAATAAATAAATTAAATTTCCAACACAGCTGACCTGTGTTCTTTGATATAATTAAAAAGAAAGAATCTGTTTCTAGTAAATAAAAATCTGAACGTAGTGATAAACTTAATTTCCAATAGAAATCGTCCTTGGTTGGCGAGTCTGAAAGGGGAGCCTGGGGAGATAAACTGTTACCTGTCAAGCATATCTTAAGCAGCAACTAAGAGGAATTTAAGGTGGAGTTTGTTGTCCCATAAAGGCCCGTGGATAAGGAGGTTGTAGAGTTGAGATATTCAACTTCCCGTCCTTTAGCAAATCAGAATAAGTCTATGCCTTGGCCAAAATGCGGGTAAAAAGCCCCCCCCCCCCCCCCCCCCCGGTAGAGATTTTCACAAAAGGAACATCACAATTCACATGAAGAAGATCGGATACACGAATGACTTTTTTAAAGGGAATTACTCCTCCCCCTACTTTATAGCATATTTATAACCCCATAGTGTCAAATTGACCTAGAGGCTATTATGAAGTTCGATTCGTCAGTTAAGCTGTCAATTATGGCACAACTTTTATCTGGACTATATCCTGCTGATCTGCAGGAGCTTGAGAATGGATACAGAAGATGAAACAAGAAGTTGAAAAGATGTTTACACCAGAAGGCATCGATCTTGAACAGATGTGTGCACTAGAAGGCATTGATCTTGAAAAGATGTGGGCACTAGAAGGCATTGATCTTGAACAGATGTGGGCACCAGAAGGCATCGATCTTGAACAGATGTGTACACCAGAAGACATCGATCTTGAACAGATGTGTACACCAGAAGACATCGATCTTGAACAGATGTGTACACCAGAAGACATCAATATTGAACAGATGTGGGCACCAGAAGGTATTGATCTTGAACAGATGTGTGCACCAGAAGGCATCGATCTTGGTGAAGAATTGATTATCTTTTCAAGACTATCTTTGCAATCACTAGAGAGTTCATTGATAAACTTATGAATGTGAATGAATGCTGTGTTCACAGAGTTCATCTCCGAATATTTTCATGACACAGATGTTGTGAGACACAGATGATCAAAATAATCCACAATCAGTGGTTTGCATGGACTTTTTTTTACAACCAGATCACGTGGAAGAACAGTTCACGAAGCCAGTGGAGCCTTCACCAAACAACAAGCGGCCTAACGATGTGTGTGTTTGCTGTAACGCAAATACACTTGCTAGAAATTGAAGCCTATTTACGCTAAAACGATATCAACATCATCATCAGGTGCTATGCCGGCTGGCGTAGGCGATCATGGCTCTCCACAGCTCTCTGTCTCCAGTATTATGTATCAATCTCGCTGTTGTTTCGATGCCGTGCCAGGTTGGCAAACTGCCTAATGATTTCTCACATTGTCGCACCCCCCCCCCCCTCTGTCTCTGGTCTTCAATCTTGCCTGTTGTGACTATGCTCTCCAAACCTCCTTGTCTCATGAAGTGGCCAAAAATATGAAGGTTGTCTTTTACTTATAGGCCTATTATTGATTAAAGTCCGTTTCACAATTGACTCTATCAACACTTCCACATTAGTTTTTCTGGCAGTCCATGATATCAACATACCTTAACCAAAAGGTTTTAATCCCTTATCGACCAATCATCAACTAGGGAGACATTTATTCATGCACTGTAAATGTCACGTGAATGTGTCTCCTGTGTACATCGTTATTAAACGTTTTTGAGTATTCATGTATTTCTCGGTTGTTTTTGTTTTGTGTTGTGTTAATAGGGGGGGGGGGGGTGGGGGTTTACTGTGAGGATAAAATGAGACGATTGAACAGGCCTAAGTCTGACCTATTTATTCGAGATTCTTAATCAGGGCTGGCACATACTTTAAAAAAAAAGAAAGTGACAATTCCCCGTAAACATGACAGAAGTTTAACATTACAATAGGCTATTCATTTAAGATGAGAGCCGTCTTCGCACGAAAGGTCAGCAACAGTCCCCATTTTCCTCTCCCTGCTATCACATCATACTATAAGCTTATAACCCGATGTTGTGGCTAACGCCCACAGGTGGAAAAAGGGGGGGGGGGGATTTCATTGTTTAGGGGGACACTTCGAAAAAACAATTTTGTACTTAGATTTAGTTGTCTATTATATGTTTTGAAAATGTAGCCTACTTGACTGGTTTTTTTTTGTTCTAATAATTTTCTAGTGTTTTCTTCCTAAAACCTAAGTCTAGTGTCCTGAACAAGTTATAATTAGGTTTCATTTATGGAATGAGTCCATTTTTGAATAGACATATAAAAAATGTAGGGCCCCTTTATGTTTACATGGGGGGCGGGGGGCATCAGAATTTTTGAAAGTTGAGGTGTGGAAAGGTTTAAATAAAAGGTTGGGTAACACTGCTATAAGCTGTCAGGTTCACAGGAGTACCACATTGGATGATGCTGCCTGTCCATGATTTTCTTGGTCTTCGTCTGCTTCTTCCAACCTCCACTGTTCCCTGTAGTATAGTTTATGACGAATAATCATATCATCACACGTCCAAAAAAATCATCAGGGCCGTAGACAAGTTTTTATTGAGAAAGGGGTTTTACCTATAAAATAATGTGAAAAAAACATTCGTCAATTTTTGTATGTACTTCCCTCTTTATGATGCGAAAGCTGATGACTTTTTTGATGCGAAAACTGATAACTTTTTTTATGTGAAAGCGGATGACTTTTTTTTTATGCGAAAGCCGATAACCTTTTTAATGCGAAAGCTCATGACCTTTTTGATGAGAAAGCCGATAACATTTTTAATGCGAAAGCTCATGACCTTTTTGAAGAAAGGTGATGACTTTTTTAAATGAGAAAGATGACCTGTGTGTGAAAAATCGTTAATGTAGGGGTTTCACCCACCTTTTGGCTAAATTCCTAGCAATATAAAACATGTTATGATTTCCTAAGGGTGGGAGAGGGGAGTTGAACACCCACGTCCCTTAACAACAGACCTATAAACCATGCAAGTAACACTGCTATAAGCTGCCAGGTTCACAGGAGTACCACATTGGATGAAGTAACACCCAAATTCTCCAGCAAATTCTATCTTCAGCAACGCAGATGAGTGTGAAAATACCTTGACCTATCCAACCCTAGATGCTGCCTGTCCATGATTTTCTTAGTCTTCGTCTGATTCTTCCAACCTCCACTGTTCCCTGTAGTATAGTTTATGACGAATAATCATATCATCACATGTCCAAAAAAACCATCAGGGCCGTAGACAAGTTTTTATTAAGAAAGGGGTTTTACCTATAAAATAATGTGAAAAAAGCATTCGTCCATTTTTATATGTACTTCCCTCTTTTTGATGCGAAAGCTGATGACTTTTTTGATGCGAAAACTGATGACTTTTTTTATGTGAAAGCTGATGACTTTTTTTGATGCGAAAGCGGATGACTTTTTTTTATGCGAAAGCCGATAACTTTTTTAATGCGAAAGCTCATGACCTTTTTGATGAGAAAGGTGATGACTTTTTTTAATGAGAAAGATGACCTGTTTGTGAAAAATTGTTAATGTAGGGGTTTCACCCACCTTTTGGCTAAATTCCTAGCAATAAAAAACATGTTATGATTTCCTAAGGGTGGGAGAGGGGAGTTGAACACCCACGTCCCTTAACAACAGACCTATAAACCATGCAAGTAGGTATATTTGTTGCTTTACTATTGGCAGTAATGATTCTTACAGACCTGTATGAATCTATTTTATTTCTAACGTACACATTTGTCGCTAGATGGACTAGTATTGTAGCTTGGTAAAAGCTCACCAACCAAGCTTATTGACAACATGAGAGGCATTCGGCATGGCAATTGATTGATACATTTGTCTCATGCTCTCTATAGGAGATGCGCAGAATTCGTCTGTAGCATTTGTATTCGAAGGTTTGTAACCTCTCTCCATGACTGCAGTGAGTGTTCAGCTTTCACACCAACACAACACAATAGACAACAAAAGTGAGTTTCAAAGTTAGTTTTTCACACTAACACTGACTTTGCTTTTCCATATTAAAGTTAACCTTGAAATATCCGCTACATCCATCTCCAGCCTTATGGACCTATCTCTAAGTCTGTTTTGCATTTTCCATCGCTGGCAGTATATCTTGTATTTTAAACAATATATGAGTCCACGTGATAACACAGAAATATCAAATGTGGAATACAAGCTTTCTTTATTACAATAAAGACAAGCCATTCATGATACAAGTTTATGATGCAAAATTAAAGATATCAATAATGGAAGAAATATATATTAAAAACAAGAAATTGATCAATGTTGAATAAAACATAGTTAATGACAAATCTGGCAAGGAAAGATCCAATAATAATCAGCACAGGTACATCTGATAATTTCCAAATTCATTCAGGAGTGAGACAGGGATATGTACTATTCCCCCTATTGTTCATAACATACATGGATCGCATCTGCAAAGTAGCAAAGACAATGGAAGAAAACAATATGAAGGATAATTTAAATGAATTGCTATTTGCAGATGACTAAGCACTAGTAGCATCATCGGAAGAGCAACTACAAAGACAAATAGACAGATTACATCAAACATGCCAAACCTATAACATGAAGATAAATACAGAAAAGACAGAAGTAATGAAGATAGGAAGAACAGAAAGAAACACCAACATATATATTGGAAATAACAGACTTAAACAAGTGACAGAATTCATATACCTAGGAAGCAATATAATAACAGACAGCAAGAGCAGAAAAGAAATACACAATAGATGTAGTAAAGCATACCAAGCTCTAAGGCAAATGACACCAATGTTCAGAAACAAAATGTAGATTTACATACCAAAATAACACATTAAAAACGATTATTATGCCAATTATGTGCTACCAATGCCAATCATGGACAATGACAGTACAAGACAAACATAAACGTGACAGCTAAAATGGCATGATATTACGCACAAGGAATATCGCTAAGAGCTAGAGTGAGGAATAAGGACATTAGACAAAGAACCGGCACCACCGCAATCTTGGAATATATTAATAGACAACAGATCAAATTGTTCAAGATCAAGAGGCCGGCCACAAAAATTATGGACCACTGAAATAAAAGTTGCAACAAATTCCACAATATACTCAGCACACATGAGGGCCATCTCCAGAAAACTCTTCTAACCCTGACGCTGAAAGGCAACAAAGGGTTTAGCGAATGGATAGAGTGGCAAAGATACAGATGGTTTTCCACTTAAATAACATTTTAAAAAGGTATCTCATTACAAGATTAGAAAAGTTAACACATATTTCTACACAGAAAATAAACAATGTTGAAAAGGACATGACAACAATGTTGAAGAGAACATGACAATAATGTTGAAAAGACTTAACAATGTTGAAGATAACTTGACAAAAATGTTGAAGAGAATTTGACAATAATGTTGAAGAGAAAATTCCAGGATGTCTCCAGGGTCCAAAATGGAAATTGCACTGTAACATCATATGCATGTTGTAAGAGACAACTAAGGAGGTTGGGTGTGTGATTGACTTTTCTTCCTGTGGAAAGCCAATGATCTAAAAAAAAAGTTCTACTGAAGTCAGATGTATCAAATGAAGATATCACAGACAACCTGCAAACTACTACACCGTCAGGAGTCTGAGAATAAATACAGGACAGACTTGAATACTGAGTTACTGCTATATTAATAGCATTGTACAAATACAGGAAAGTGAGCAGGGTCTCTTTTGGCTCTCAAATAGCCAGCACACCAGTAATTTGATAAAATTAATAAGTGAAGAAACATATTAGTGATTTGTTCATTCTTCAGCTTACCCACCAAAGGCGGATGTGTTGGGCTGTTGACACAAACAAAACGGCAACCCAATGCATTTCCATTCTCTGGACTTCATTTTACTAAATAATTAGCAGGACCATTGTCCAGCTACAAGAGAGCTCCAGTGGGAATTTGAGAATGGACTTTGAAGAAGATGAAGTTGATTCTTCATCAACAATGAGCTATATAGATGACAATTTGTGCGAGCCAGTCAGACGTCTACTTCAAGCACCAATACACAACAGAACATGGCCATCATATGTATACACAGAAATATGTTGATCACATAAACATGCAAGTTATTCATGGAACAATAGACACATACGTTTTAATTTAAAAAAGTGATCGTTTTCCACGCATCAGCTCCCATTGGTTCTTTCTTGTAGCAGGATGTTTCTACTAGATTTCCAGAAGGACATAGTCCAGAGAATGGAAATGCACTGTGTTGCCGTTTTATTTGCGCCAACTGCAATTTATTTGCACATCCGATTTTTTGGTGGCAGTAAAGTAAAGTAAAAAGTAAAAATTTAATTTTCCATGACATTTAGGAGCAATATGGTGTTAGCCTGTAGTTGTCATTAACCAACAGGATAAATCCAGAAGATCTATGCCAACCAGTATGGTAAGATAACGCATTCTGTTCTCCAGACTACATCCTGCTAATCTGCAGGAGTTTGAGAACGAACGCAGAAGAAGAATAAGTATGGTAAGACGATGATGCAGTATTAATATGACTTAGAGAAAATGTCTGTTGTGTTAGCTTCTATCTATCCACCTTTCAGCTCCCTGACATCTGACATCCAAGACATGCAGGTGTTGAGGACAACGAGAGGTTAACACACTGACGAGCATGGCCAGTGTTAATAGGTACATCAATGGATCAATCTGACATAGTTAATGCGCTAAGATAACTAATTAATTATTCAGAAATTTTCAGAAGTGTGAATTATGGTCAATACGGATGATTGGTGTAAAAATCCGAACAGCCCATAAAGAGAATCATAATACCGGTAGATATACGAAGAGACTGATTAATCATTCAAATAAATGAACATATCTGGTGTGCACTGATGATAACCAGCAGTCATAACTCATAACACACTAAAGTCATGTGACATGCAAGCTTTGAACACATGACAAATTGTAAAATCAATAACATGAGATGGGATGGTTGATATATCAACATTGTACAGAAAGCTGTCAACACAGCAAAGACATGGCAACCCAGCACAGGATCTCAACTAATAGTCGTCAATATTTGGAGACAGATATTTGCGGAGAACCATTTTTTATCTATGTCAACCTTACTGCAGAAGACGGATGTGTTGGGTAATTAGCACAAATAAAATGGCAACACACCACATTTCCATTCTCCGACTACATCCTGCTGGAAATCTTGTAGGACCATTTCCTGCTACAAGAGAGATCCAGCGGGAGCTTGAGAATGAACATTGAAGTAGAAGATCTATGCCAACCAGTATGGTAAGACGATGATGCAGTATTAAAATGACTTAGAGAAAATGTCTGTTGTGTTAGCTTCTATCTATCCACCATTCAGCTCCCTGAGAAGCACAACTCCTCAATAAACACCTTCAATCTTGTCCTATATTTAGCTATTGTTTCCATTTCTTTCCATATCCTATCCATTCTTTATATATCTGTATATAACTCTTCTCTTCAGGTGTGTTTTGGTTATCCTCTTTTTCTCTATCACTGAAATCTTAGAAGAATGCCTGTCTTACAATATTTTCATATGGTTTTCTTAGTGTAGTCAATTTAACAGATAATCAAAGTGATTTCTTCAGTAAATTGAATTGTCATATCCTGGCAGAAGACAGATGTGTCTGGTAATTGACACAAATAAAATGGTGACACAGCGCATTTTCATTCTCTGGACTACATCCAGTTGGAAATCTAGCAGAACCATTGTCATGCTTCAAGAGAGATCCAGCGGGAGTTTGAAAATGAACACTGAAGAAGAATCACTATACACGTAATTGCTGCGTGTGTGATGTCTCACGGAATTTTAGGTCTTCTTCTTCAGCATTCATTCTCAAACTCCAGCTGGATTTCTCTTGTAACAGGACAATGGTCCTACAAAATTTCCAGTTGAATATAGTCCAGAGAATGGAAATGCGCTGTGTTACCGTTTTATTTGCGCCAATGGACCAATACATCCGTCTTCAGCGGATTTTAGGTCTAAATTTACAAAACTGAATAAATCAATTTCAATTGGTTATTAAAACCAAAAATTCATGTGTAAAATGTCTTCAGGAACATCATACTTCTATTCGACTGTTCAGATGTACATGCAATGCTACTATCATTTCAAAACAGAAATCTCAAAACTGAAAATGAATTACTACACACCCTACCTCTGTAAGGGCACATGAGGAACATAGAGGGCCAACTGCAGTTGAAATGCAAGTGTTTTGAACATGGACAAACTAGGGAGGCATGTAAACGCTAACTGAAATGGGAAAAGGGGGAGGGGAGATTCTTGTATGTGTGCATGAATTTATTAGGATATTATTATTATCAGGACAAAGAACAGCTGAGGCAGAATCTTCAATCTGATTTTGCAAAGAAATATTTAATGCCCCCTACACCTTCTCTACACACTACTCCCTTGTGACAACTGGAGCCTGGACTTCTAGTTCAGGGCTCAAAGAATAGGGCCAACGCCTTCTTTCCAGGCATGTCATAGTTGGTGGTGGGGGAGGGATATGCTGACAACCTATCACCTGTGAAAAAATCATTATTGTCACATCTTGTCCCGATTTCTTACTTTTGTCTTCTATCAAATAATCCCCATGGATGATAAAGAGACGTAAGCCAGCAGCAAAAGGAACCTTTGTCATTTTGTGGCAGACTTCTAGGAAAGAGGGAATGCCAAATATGCCATCACTGTGCATGGGTCAACATATCTGATCGAAAAATGATGAGATAGCTGGCAGGATGTGGCTTGGAGGAATACTGGCACTGGAATGCTTCCCTTTGAGAACTAAACACACATAAAAAAAACTATCCTTACATTTTCCTATCTTTGAGACCTTATATTAATCTGGGTGTCGTCATAGTTACACAACTGAAAAGAACCCATGCTTTTGTCTATGGACTGTCAAGAGTTACCAGCTAATATCTAAAGTGGTTATTTCATCATCATCTCTCCAAACAAACAGGAGATACCAAAGAACATTTGACTCAGAAACTAGAAATACATATTTTGAAATGTGACTAGCAGTAATGTTGTGTCATATCCATCTTTGTGTTAGTCCTCAAGCCGTCACGTATCACTGGTTGTTTATTGTAGTGTTGACTTGACGCAGGATTCCTAAGACAAGCTCTCGAAGTGTCTGAAGTATAAAATGTGCAACATTCAGTTTAGTTCAAAGTAGAAACCTTTTTTAAATAAATCATAAATAATTATTTCTCTAGAGTAACTAATTATATTACTTTATGTTTATACTGTATATGTGTTTATACTGTGTCATAGAGATTCTAGGCATTGCAGACACAAGGAAAAAAAAGGAAACAACATTAAAAAAAATAATTAATAACTATGTTTTGATATAGAGTGATGTACGCATGTGGTTACTAAATAATAGAGCGATGTACGCATGTGGTTTCTGTGGGTCTCACCAATAGCCCACTAGACAAACAACCCATGCAACAGAAAACCTTAGTAGATGACATGCCGTTTTATTGAGGTTATCTTCTTAGAGAAGCTTCATGGCACGTCATCTATACAATTATGCTTTTTATTTTGTTGTTGAAATGTGTTTCATGTTAACCTGAATATATATGTATGCACCCTCTGTGGTTGGGAGAGAGCCAGAGATGTAATGTGCAGCACTGGGGAGGAGGAAACTGACAGCACTGTTTTTTCCTATGGCTGAGACCCATCATAGAGGCACAGTGACTCAGGATGTGACAATCCTTTTGACTTGAACATTTGGTTGCATGCCTGGAGCAATAGAGAAGTTCGGCATAACCAGTAGTAAATTGGTGGCGGGGAATGAGCACAGTGAACCTTCCTGGAGGTATGATAGTTATTCTCTGGCTCTGTCCCAGGGTGGGCTGAAAATCCAGACTTCCCAGTCCAGCAATATTAAGCAATTTAATGGCATTAGGTCAAAGGTCATGAGACGATGGACTGCTGGATCAGCAACCAACCATATGGAGTGATGTAGATAGGAACTCTTGAGCAAGTCATGGCATAGTTTTTTTTGTTACATCCAAGAAAGGCCAAGTACATCACAGACATAGAATACACTTCAGAAAATACAAGGCCAGAGGAAGACCTAGAACAAGATGTATAGATAATATCAAGACAACCCTAACAAATACAGATTCAATGCAACCAAGGTGACACATTGGCCTTGCATAGACAACTAAAGCTGCAAGTCACCACCCTTACACTTAACGGCATGTGTGGATATTATGACCATCATCCACCTGGGAATAGACAATAGACTGCATATAGCATATTTCTGTTATTACATACATATTTCATCTCATAGGATTTAGTTGTTATAATGGGATTCCACTGTATATCATGTTTTTACAGATGATGGAAGAATGGATAGAGAGATCAAGACAAGAATTTTAAAAAGTCAACTATGATAATCAATCTTGAAACATACATCTATTCAATAGAAACCAAAAGGCAAATCATAAATTCAATCTTCATAACAAACAATGTGTTATCAATGTCAGATATGGACACTAACTAAAGAACATGAGACATTAATTTACTACATATGAAATGAGATGTATAAGAAAAGCAACAAACAGGAAAAAAAGAGAACATGTGAGATATGAAGAGATTACAAGAAATGTTGGAATAATATCTGTGGTAAAATATATTGAAAAACAGAGACTGAAATGGTTCAGCCACTTAATGATAATAAATCCTTATTGTCCAGCAGCAAGAGCATACGACATAAGAATGGAAACATCAAACGGCAGAAGGAGATCAAGAAGAAGATGAGCTGAAGAAGTTACTAAAGTCCTGAGACATCACAACATTTCTGCATATCAAGCAATCAAAAGTGCTATAGCACAAAATTTCTGCATATCAAGCAATCAAACATGCTATAGCACAACATTTCTGCATATCAAGCAATCAAACGTGCTATAGCACAACATTTCTGCATATCAAACATGCTATAGCACAAAAACTGATCATTATTCAATCTTGTGACGGCCAGAAGAGAAAAGATAGCAGATAGAACTCCACAAAATTATTCTCATAAAATGTAATTCAATCTTACCTGAGGTTTACAATATTCCTCCAACCAGCTGAAGACACACGCAGATAGTTCAGCAAAATTGGCAACAGAAATGGATGCATTGAACGACTGGAATAGGGAGTCCATCATGTTACGAAACTGAAAAACAGAAGCAGGTGGTCACGGAATGACTAAATATTTGACAATTATTAGCACTTGATCCTTGTTTAACACTTTGTCGATCAAATTTGAGTGTCGTTGAATTTCTGCTATATATTTTTGGTGACCAATGTTGATTATCATCAAAACTGTTATAATATTCCACAAATACAGCAGCAGTAATGATAGTTCTACTAAAAATAGCGCATTCAGGATAGTACGTTATTCCAAAATGTCTGCACCGATAAAATACAGTCTATTAATGTAGTTTATGAGTTTAAAATCATGAAGAAACCGAATTTCTGGAAGGTTTGATTTTAGGATATAAAATCAATAATAATAAATGGTTTGCTATATATATATATATATATGATATATATAAGGAAAATAGTGTGCACCGAAGTCTCTCGATTCTGTGCAAGCTGTGCAGTCTCTTCAAGTGTCATGTTCAGAAAGTCTTCGATATCCTATGTCCCATTGTAGTCTTGGTCGCTAGAATTATCACAGAAATAGATCTCTTGCTGTAATTATTAATTATGCAAATATTTGATAAAACTTGGATCAGATTTGAATCAGGTAAAAAAAAATTAAATTCTATATTAATGAATGGCTCTGAAACATGGACAATAAACAAACAATTAGAAAGCAGAATTGATGCCTTTGAGATGTGGATATATAGAAGAATAGGGAGAACACCATGGAAAGAGAAGAGAACAAACTTTTTTAGATTATTAATATATTTATTTATTTATTTTAGTATAATTATTATACTCAAGTATTAAATGAAATAAAGATCAAGAAATTCGAATATTTTGGGCACAATAAAAGACTTGTTGAAGACCTTACTTGAGGGTAAAGTCGAAGGGAAGCAAGCAATAGGTTTATGCTGAGATACAAGTAGAGAGCAATATCACAAGATGGACAGGTTACAGTCTAGCAGAGTGCATCACCAAATCACGAGACATGATGTTGGAGGTATGTTTCAGCCAACCTTCGTTGCGAAGACGGTACTTGATCATAATGGGAAAAAAAAAATGAATAAAATACACAACTACATACCACTTGAAACTTGACCTCATCTGAGACCTGGTTCTGACCGTGTGATGGTGAACTCTGATGTGTCTTAACAATGTGCTCGTAGTTTCTGAAGAAGAATATGACAGACAGAAAAATATATCAACTGTTTCTTATTATTTGTACATTATCAGAACTCAATATTTGAATGCAGATTGTTATTGTGTGACGTCAATATTTGAATGCAGATTGTTATTGTGTGACGTCAATATTTGAATGCAGATTGTTATTGTGTGAAGTCAATATTTGAATGCAGATTGTTATTGTGTGAAGTCAATATTTGAATGCAGATTGTTATTGTGTGAAGTCAATATTTGAATGCAGATTGTTATTGTGTGAAGTCAATATTTGAATGCAGATTGTTATTGTGTGAAGTCAATATTTGAATGCAGATTGTTATTGTGTGAAGTCAATATTTGAATGCAGATTGTTATTGTGTGAAGTCAATATTTGAATGCAGATTGTTATTGTGTAACTCAACATTGAATGCAGGTTGTTATTGTGTGAACTCAATATTTGAATGCAGATTGTTATTGTGTAACTCAACATTGAATGCAGGTTGTTATTGTGTGAACTCAATATTTGAATGCAGATTGTTATTGTGTGAAACATGGTGGCAGCACATTAACCTTGATTCTAAAACACATTTAAATGATGCATTCTAGTGACAAGAAATATGATAGATTCTACTCAAAAATTAGCAGGTCATAAGAGAATATTAACAAGGGATAGGTATAATATTCTATATGTCAGATTCTGCAGAATGTTACCCAAAATTGCCATGAGTAAGTCAGATATTTCTAGCCAAAGGTCCCAGATATTGCAATCAAGGTAAGAGAGAAAGGGATCACTTGGTTTACACACCAAGGCCAGACTAAAAATGCAATATTCTTTTCATTCGAAGATTAACATATTTACACAGCAAGTTTCTAATGATAAATTTTGCTTTATTTGAAAGTTTCTCATGATAAATTTTGCTTTATTTGAAAGTTTCTCATGATAAATTTTGTTTTATTTGAAAGTTTCTCATGATAAATTTTGTTTTATTTGAAAGTTTCTCATGATAAAGTTTGTTTTATTTGAAAGTTTCTCATGATAAATTTTGTTTTATTTGAAAGTTTCTCATGATAAATATTGCTTTTTTGAAAGTTTCTCATGATAAATTTTGTTTTATTTGAAAGTTTCTCATGATAAATGTTGCATTATTTGAAAGTTTCTCGTGATAAATGTTGCATTATTTGAAAGTTTCTCGTGATAAATGTTGCATTATTTGAAAGTTTCTCGTGATAAATGTTGCTTTATTTGAAAGTTTCTCATGATAAATTTTGTTTTATTTGAAAGTTTCTCATGATAAATGTTGCATTATTTGAAAGTTTCTCGTGATAAATGTTGCATTATTTGAAAGTTTCTCGTGATAAATGTTGCATTATTTGAAAGTTTCTCGTGATAAATGTTGCTTTATTTGAAAGTTTCTCATGATAAATTTTGATTTATTTGAATGTTTCTCATGATAAATGTTGTATTATTTTAAAGTTTCTCGTAATAAATGTTGCTTTGTTTGAAAGTGTCTTCAGACTCATAGCTTTCTGTGGACATTAGTCATTGCACCAGTGTGTTGCCGAGGCCTGAAAGGGGAGCAAAGCAACTGTTTACCTTCCATGCATGTCGTAAAAGGTGACTAAGGAGGTTATGGGATGGATTTGGCTGTCCCATCCCATATAGGGCCAGTGACCCAAAGCCATGCTGAAGTCGGATTTGTCAGGCCAAAAAGTGCAGATATCGCAGCAATGCTGTAAGCCATGACACAACACATTCCGTTCTCTTGACTACATCCTGCTAATCTGCAGAAGTTTGAGAACAAACGCAGAAGAAGAAGATTAGTCATTGTGGGCCAGTGCTCCGACTTCAACTTTAGTGTAATGTGATCTACAAATTCAATCTATGGCACTGTTTCATAGCACAATAAATTTATATTAAGTGAATCAAAATAACAACACACATACACACCTCGCCAAAGAGAAGCAGTTTCAATCATCACATTAAGGATAAGCTTATAACACAGTACACAACATTCTTTAGACTAAATCCTGCTAATCTGCAGGAGTTTGAGAATGAACACAGAAGAAGAATAGGTGATTTACCATATCTAAAAGGGTCCAACTCCTCTGTTGAGTTCTTCCCCTTAAGGAACCAGGCTCACGGATGAGAAACGGTTCAGTACCCAATGGGCACAGGCACAGCACGTCCAATTACACGAGGCAAGTTCATAGACAGTGGAACACCTCGTTCGAGTCAGACGAGAGCAAAAAAATCGCCTGGGCGAAGAGTCGCCACTACGCGTGCCTGGAGACAGATATAGAGGCTGTCACAGGCTAAGGGTAGCCCACCCGAATTGTCAAGGCATGCCGAAATCGGATGTGCTAGGCCTACAAGGCGCATAACGGTGGCACAACGTAATCATGCTCCCGTTGAAATCGCACGGATATCCGTGATGGTTACACTGGAGCGAAGAAAAACAAACAAACAAACAACCACATCTAATAATCCTCCCTGAAGTCAATAATAGAAGCCCATGCAGAAAAAACTATGTGTGATTGCAGTAAAACTTCTCACAATATGGTAAGTAAACATTAAAAAAACATATATATTTAAAAAAAGGCTCTAATAAGAGTTTCACTTTTAGCAAATAGAATTGATATTTCTTTGTATTTGCTTCACAGCAAAACTGCTATTTCACACTTTTTTTATATTTTTGTTTAAAAACATGCAGTTATGAAAGTTCGCAAGTTTTCACACTAAGTTTCTGTTGGTTGAAAACTGATTTCTGATGTCAGTTACTCACGCTTTCATGATCTTCAGTGCCATGACCTCCTTACGAAGAGATTCCAGCTCATCCTCTTGTTTTTTCTTCTGAGTGCTCAAAAACTGCATGTAATCAATCGCTGCAGACACAACATGTAATATGTAATCAATCGTTACAGACACAAAATGTAATATGTAATCAATCGCTGCAGATACAACATGTAATATGTAATCAATCGTTACAGACACAAAATGTAATATGTAATCAATCGCTGCAGACACAACATGTAATATGTAATCAATCAATGCAGAAACAACATGTAATATGTGATCAATCGCTGCAGACACAACATGTAATATGTAATCAATCGCTGCAGACACAACATGTAATATGTTATCAATCGCTGAAGACACAACATGTAATATGTAATCGATCGCTGAAGACACAACATGTAATATGTAATCAATCTCTGCAGACACAACATGTAATATGTAATCAATTGCTGCAGACACAACATGTAATATGTAATCAATCGCTGCAGACACAACATGTAATATATTGATAAAATAAAAGATATACAACTTGCTCTAATGCAACAAACAGAGATTACTTCTCCGTTCTTCTCAAACTTCTCCAAATTAATTGATCTTAAAGTGAATGTAACAAATGGTCATCATCATCATGTGATGGACGAACAAGACATCTAAATGCTGATGAAAAATAAACAGACTTCAAAATTTCTCAGAATGAATCAATCTAACAATTAACTCATTTAAAACACAAATAAGTGAATTTCACAAACTAAACAACCAATGTCAAACTCAAAGTACCCCGCCAAAGACGGATATGTCGGGCCATTGGCGCAAAAAAAGGTGACACAACGCATTTCCATTATCTGGACTACATCCTGCTGGAAATATAGAATGGATCATGGTCCTGCTACTAGAGAGATCCAGCAGAAGTTGGAGAATGAACGCTGAAGAAGAAGAAGAAACTCAAAGTACATGCCCTAAAGAAAGTTAGAACTTTCAACTATTTGAGAAGCAAGCTAGCACAAAATGGTGATACAAGCACAGAGATATTAACTGGCATAGTTCTGGCAGCGGGGAAATTTAACAAGCTTTCAAATAAATGGTGCTAATAAGATTTTAACAAATTACACAACGTTATTATACTACCTGTATGTACATACGGGATGCGCAACCAACGCAACCAACACTAAATTTTAAATAAGTAAATAGGCTCACCAAAGATTAAATAAATGTTGAACACATATCGCTAGACAGTATCAGTGGTGCCTGATGTAAAGTATGAGGAAAAATAGGAGATGAAAGATAAACGTACATCTTTGAAGCACAGTAGCTTTGCTGATCTTTTGAGACCCTAGTGTGTCTTGTTGTTGGCAGGTTGGCACAATGTTCTGTAGTTCATCATATCCTTTCTGAAACAGGAATGTAAGAATGCTGAAGATGAAATCAAATCTACTGATCAACAGGAATGTAAGAATGCTGAAGACATCAAATGTACTAACCAATAGCAGTCTGTGAATGATACAGAAATGAAATCTACTAATCAATAGGTGTTTTAGAATGAGGGAGAAGAAATGAAATCTACTAATCAATAGGTGTTTTAGAATGAGGGAGAAGAAATGAAATCTACTAATCAATAGGTGTTTTAGAATGAGGGAGAAGAAATGAAATCTACTAATCAATAGGTGTTTTAGAATGAGGGAGAAGAAATGAAATCTACTAATCAATAGGTGTTTTAGAATGAGGGAGAAGAAATGAAATCTACTAATCAATAGGTGTTTTAGAATGAGGGAGAAGAAATGAAATCTACTAATCAATAGGTGTTTTAGAATGAGGGAGAAGAAATGAAATCTACTAATCAATAGGTGTTTTAGAATGAGGGAGAAGAAATGAATCTACATAGAAGCTCTATGTTAATCAATAACAATTGAAGGCATCTTGCAAATGACGTTTTCAATTATTGTTTACAATAATATTGTTTACAATGTTTCAATTATAATGTTAAGTCAGTAGCTTGGCTAAAAACTAAGTGAATATAAGCCTTACTTCTACGATCAGTAGCAAAAACAAAGTGAACATAGGCCCTACTTCAACAATCACTAGCTTGGATCAGCAACCAACCAACCAAGTTTGATGGTACATTCTGGGGGATATTTATTCTTTGATATTGCCGGTACTATACAAGAATCAGTGGACAAGTTTCTACGGAACAAAAAAGCTAAGATAACTAAATGGAATGAAATTCCGATAAAGACACATATTGCGACACAGCCAACGTTCTACACATTTAGTAATGAGAGCCCCCTATTAGTTGATATGCACGCTACACACTGAGTGGGGGGTGGTTGTCCAGTGTGTTGCACGCAAATCGCTAAATCAGTATATTTAGTCACATTGTTTTAAATCTCAGAGAAATGGAAGCTCAGTGCAATAACATATGAAATTAAAAAGTTGGTCTGTTGTCACATGATTTGTCCACTGATTCTTGTATTAAACCATATTGCCATTGCTTCAGCTTTTTTCTGCTATTCAGACTAAGCTAGGCAACAACAAAATCAAATATAGAAGTACAGGAGTGTGTCATTAATTGAAATCATGAAGGGACTGGTAAGTTGTGGAGATAATCATCTACAGCAGCAAGTATCACATCTGGTAACGTGTTGATGATGATGTTGTCCGTTGTTATGTATATACCTGGTATATATATATATATATATGTATATCGTAACATATTTTTTTCAGAACGTTATCTTCGTTGTGGATACCCTGAACGCCTCTATGTCCTGGGCATGAAGGCTTGCATTGGCCAGAGATATGGTTATACATTCTTCGATGTCGGTGGTCCATCATCTTCCTCTACTTCTCTTTCCTGGCACTCTATCCTCCACAATCAGCCTTTCGATACCATCATGTCACTTTAAGTGTCCAAAATTACTGTAGCTTCCTTCTTATGATTGTATTTAGAAGCCACCCTTCATTTAGTTTCAGAATTTCACAATTTCTATGTTATTTTTATCTGTCCACACCCTGTTCAATTCTCGCATCCATATGTTGCCACCGGGATAACACATGATCTTAAAAAGATTATTTTAGTGTCATTATTACTCCTTTGCCACAGCTTTCTCATTTGTGTTGAGTGTTGCAATTGCAAGACTTCTTTTTATCTTCTTCTTCAGCGTTTATTCTCAAACTCCCGCTGGATCTATCTTGTAGCAGAACAATGGTCCTACTATACTCTGTTCATTCTAAGAATGAAATAGGCCAGTGCTTATGACTGGCTGTTGGACGCAGGATGTATAAATCGAATGTTAAGTGTACAATAATATGGTCCATTAGAACATAATCTCACGCATGTGGTTGCGTCTGTGGGTTTCACCAATGTGGTTGCGTCTGTGGGTCTCACCAATGGCCCACTAGACATACCACCCATGCAACAGAAAACCTTAGTGGATGACATGCCGTTATATTGAGGTTATCTTCTTATAGAAGCTTCATGGCACGTCATCTATACAGTTATGATTTTGTTTTGTTGTTGAAATGTTTTACATGTTTGCCTGAATATATATGTATGCACCCTCTGTGGTTGGGAGGGAGCCAGAGATGTACTGTGCAGCACTGAGGAGGAGGAAACTGACATCACTGTTTTTCCTATGGCTGAGGCCCATCATAGAGGCACAGTGACTCAGGACGTGACAATCCTTTTGACTTGAACATTTGGTTGCATGCCTGGAGCAATAGAGAAGTTCGGCATAACCAGTAGTCAACTGGTGGTGGGGAATGAGCACAGTGAAGTGAACCCTATCTTGGCTACAGTGGCTAGGAGCAGTGCATAGGTTTAAACCTACCTTCCTGGAGGTGTGATAGTTCTGGCTCTGTCCCGGGGTGGGCCGAAAATCCACAGACTTCCCAGCAATATAATGCCATCTAATGGCATTAGGTCAAAGGGCATGAGCCCATGGACCGCTGGATCAGCAACCAACCAACCAACCATTAGAACATAATACTGTTGTTAATTTCAATCAGTTGTTGGTAAATGAAACATGTCTATCACAACAGTAATGTATGTTTTAAAACAATAGTAATGTATGTTTTAAAACAATAGTAATGTATGTTTTAAAACAATAGTAATGTATGTTTTAAAACAATAGTAATGTATGTTTTAAAACAATAGTAATGTATGTGTTAAAACAATAATAATGTATGTTTTAAAATAATAGTAATGTATGTGTTAAAACAATAATAATGTATGTTTTAAAATAATAGTAATGTATGTTTTAAAACAATAGTAATGTATGTTTTAAAATAATAGTAATGTATGTTTTAAAATAATAGTAATGTATGTTTTAAAACAATAGTAATGTATGTTTTAAAACAATAGTAATGTATGTTGTAAAACAATAGTAATGTATGTTTTAAAACAATAGTAATGTATGTTTTAAAACAATAGTAATGTATGTTTTAAAACAATAGTAATGTATGTTTTAAAACAATAGTAATGTATGTTGTAAAACAATAGTAATGTATGTTTTAAAACAATAGTAATGTATGTTTTAAAACAATAGTAATGTATGTTTTAAAACAATAGTAATGTATGTTTTAAAACAATAGTAATGTATATTTTAAAACAATAGTAATGTATGTTTTAAAATAATAGTAATGTATGTTTTAAAACAATAGTAATGTATGTTTTAAAACAATAGTAATGTATGTTTTAAAACAATAGTAATGTATGTTTTAAAACAATAGTAATGTATGTTTTAAAACAATAGTAATGTATGTTTTAAAATAAATGTTCATGTAATATATCTTTATCATTCCATGATAAATTACTATACCTGCTGTTATATCGTTGTGCAGTCGTCTAGAGGTCAGCGGGCAACCATTATAGTTCCTTGTCTACTATCTATCCCGAGGTGGAAGCTGGTTGATAGCATCCACACTTGATGTTAAGCATAAGAGTGGGAGCTGCAAGTTTATGTCCAAGGCCAGATGTGATGCCTGAGTAGTATCAGTCCGTGTTTGTGGAGGATGGTTGTGATGGTATCGATCCATCTCTTTCTTGGTCTTCCCTTGGTTCTGTATCCAGATGGTCATTTGTTATAAGCTCTCTGGTATTTTGGAGGGAACATGGGTTGCTATGATGTAAGTTTAATGAATAATTAATTATGTTATTGTTATTAAATGTCATCAGAGGTATAAAAATCACCTGTTGTTGTGGAGTAATATATGGGTGTGTTTTGACCCACTTCAATCTTAGAATGAACAGAGTATAGATTTCCACAAGAATGTAGTCCAGAGAATGGAAATGCGCTGTGTTGCCATTTTATTTGTGCCAATGGCCCGACACATCCATCTTTGGTGGGTTCTTTTGATCTAACCTGAACAATCTCCAGAACTATTTATCTTTGCTATGTATATAATATAATATAATGCAAATATATAACCTTGATAGCGTCTCTCCTCTTCTGTTCGGCTACTGTGTGAGCTTCACGTCGTCGGTCCTTGTAGGATGGCACTCTGCTAGACTCGCTGTCCTCATCATCTGTTTAGATTTTAATCCATATAAATTAGCAAATAATAACAACTAGGAAAGCTTGAAATGGGGTAATGAAATTTTGCTAATAACTAGACACGCATAATCAGACACACACAAATCGACGTTTCGACCAAAAGGCCTTTATCAAAGTTACATACACATATACATCTAAAAAACGACGAGCAGGGATGACACAACTGGTGTTCACATGTCAAGCGAGATGCGGGGGTGGCTGTTATATCATGCCTGTTCATCGTTTTTAAATGTATATGTGTATGTAACCTTGATAAAGGCCTTTTGGTTGAAATGTAAATTTGTGTGTGCGATTATGTATTTGTCTAGGTATTAGCATTTTCATTAACCTGTTTCATTATTTCCTGTTTTGTGTTGAATTTAAGTTTTGCGCATTGAGTACATTTTATTAATAACTATGAAGACAAACATGTTTGAGCCAAAAATACTACAGCCAATTACACCTTAAAACCTCCTTAGTCAACTCTTATGACAAACATGGATGGTGAACAGTGATGTTACTCTTTGCTAATTATTTCAAGCAACATTTGGGTGACTCAATCAACACAGCTCAAAATTACCAGATGTTACACCTCAAACATTATTTACCTCAGAACAGTTACCTCCTCTGGGTATGAATTTCGCATTGCCTGTGTGTTACCAGGGCCCAAAAGGAGATCAAAGAATAGTGACACTGTTATCTGCCATGTATGTCATAAAAGGTGATGAGGATTTGGGAGTGAAATTGGCTATCCTATCATCGAATAATCAATATAAGGCCCTCTAGTTTTAGTGATAGTCCGTCTTGTCTAAGTGGAACGCTCCATAAACCTGTGTTTTACGTAAGTATAATTATCATCGAATAGAGAATCAAAGTGTCTCAGAAGCCATGCTGAAGTTGCATGTGTCAATTCTAAAGCTGCATACATCACAGCCAAACTAAACAACAATAACACAACACATTCTTCAGGTTACATCCCGCTAAAATAAAGAGCGAATATATAATAAGAATGAATGGAGAAGAAACATTGCAACACCATCCTGGAGAACCTACCCAATTGCACATAGGCAATAAGAACTGATCTCTGTTAAATCCTGGGCATTGAAACAACATCATGAGCAGCTAACTATTTTTAGACTACACACAAGGCACTGTCACCTTCAAGCACATGTGTATTGACACAATATTACGGTTAACTATTTTTAGACTACACACAGGGCACTGCCACTTTCAAGCACATGTGTGACTGTATATACAGAACAGGCACTGTGACCCCAGAGTCATTCTCTTCAAATCTACTCATTCTATCAGGAAATCTAGCACTGCCTGCATGGAACCACACTAGAGAACATACTCTGGATATGAAACATTTCTCTGTCCATCTCCAATTTATATCAAATTTTATTCATTCATGAATGTGGGGACCACGGATGCAGAAGAAAAAATTAGGCTGCTTGATGTCTACACTCCCACGGTCAACATAAATATTTATTTTGGTAAACATTTTGTATGGTTCAAAAACAAGAACAATGAACAAACAACTAGACAGAATTGATTGACTCCTTAAAGACGTGGATATATATAATAGTGAGAAAATCATGGAAAAAGAAGGTAACCAACCAAAGGAGTACTGAAAACACTGAGTACATAAAAATAACATATTAGAAAAATATCAAAGTAATCAAATATTTTATGCCATATTAAAAGACATGACACCTTGTTAAAGACCATATTTGGCTTATTTGAGGGTGAAATTGAGGAAAGGCAAGTAAGGGGTAGGCTGAGATACACGTGGGAGGTAAACATCACAAGACGTACAGGAAAGTCTAGCAGGTTACACCACAGTGGTATGAAACAGTGGAGGTTATTGGAGGTCCATTGCAGACAACTTTCATTACAGAAATGGCACTTGATATTTTATAGAAATTATGAAGAAATTATTATTATGTCTGTGGGTCTCACCAATGGCTCACTAGACAAACCAACCATGCAACAGAAAACCTTAGTAGATGACATGCCTTTATATTGAGGTTATCTTCTTATAGAAGCTTCATGGTACAAGATCTATACAAACCAGTAGTCGTAACCTTAGATAACAGTTACCATGTTGTTCCGACAAGCCGACGTTGTGCTTAAACTAGTTACGGGCACCGTGTGGATGGGCGGGACAACAAAGAAACCTGTCACAAGGGCCAGAGTTGTGACCTGATGTCAACGTCTGTTTCGGTGGCATTAGACTTGAAACACCATCGAGTCGGATGTCTGAAGGAACAGAGGGCGGAGCACTTATGGGAATGCCCCACATGCTGTGAGGCCAGTTTCTAATCAAGAATTTTATAGAAATTATAATTCTAGGTCAAAGAATACTTTAAAAAAACACTTCTATTTAAACAGAGACAAAAAAAACTATTCATACAAATCATTTTGAAAAACTGCACAAAAAATTATTGATGAAAAAAAATGTACAAAAATAAAAATCAGATTCCAGAACGACTCGTAAATAAACATTGGAATGGCACGGCATGTATTTTCATTGATATGCTGAGAAAAGCAATAACCCAATAAAAGACAGGAGAAGACTATTACTGTCAGAATATAAAATTGCAGATTTACATTTACACATACACACGCAAACACACCAACTGTTTTGTTATCTCAGATCATTGATCACTTGAGGAATTGATACCATGCAACCTTGTCAGATCATGGGATAAGCAATGCCAGTCCAAGTCCCCGCGTGAGCAATATTTCATGCCTTGTTCACATTGGTTGCATGAGGCTGGCACTGAACTAGCATGCAGCGGGATAATATTTCATAATCATGTTTCCAGGACTTAGAACGAGAACAGTAAATATATCTGTAGAGAAACTCACTACTAACGGGTCAGTTGTGCAAACGCTGATGCAATAGTTTGCAATATCTCAGAAATGGAATGACCTAATTCACAGATGTTAATCCGTGTCACATGCCTGTTACATCAGTCATATTAACAAGAATAACTGGAAATCTGTTACTCATTCAGAAAATATCTCATAAATAAGTCTCACACCAAAATCGGATGTGTCAGGACATTGGCACAAATAAAACAGTGACACGACACATTTATTTTATTTGGACTGCATCCTGCTGGAAATCTAGTAGCGCTACTGTTTTGCTACAAGAGCAATCTGGTGGGAGTTTGAGAATGAACGCACAACAACAACAAAATTTCATTTAAATTGCACTGGCAAAATCTTCAACTCCTTCATAATGGACAGCAACATCAAACTTAGAACAATGACTAAACACCTTTGAAAATAAATGTCTTAGAAGGCTACTGAACATACGTTGGTCAGACTTCAAATCCTGCCGAAGACGGATGTGTCGGGCCATTGGTGCAAATAAAACGGCGGCACAACGCATTTCCATTCTCTGGATTACATCCTGCTGGAAATCTAATAGGAACATGGTCCTGCTACAAGAGAGAACCAGCAGGAGCTTGAGAATGAACACTGAAGAAGAAGAAGACTTCAAATCAAACACAGTTATCAGACAAGAATCAAAACAAGAATATGTATCCACCTATATTAGAAAGCGTCTCTCGAATTACATAGGACATGCACTACAAATGGATACTGAAAGACTCCCTTGGCAAGCTTTGATGTGGTCACCAAAGGGCAAGAGAAAATGAGGAAGACCAAATGAAACTTTACGTAGAACTATTACAAGAGAAATTTTCACCATCGGTATCAGAAACAATGAGATCTAAAGCAAACTGCAATGAAACGAGATACATGGAAATCTTTGTCATTTGCGTATGTGCTTTCTTTGGCCCTAGAGGAATAAGTAACTATCATATGCATTACTAGTGGCTAAGTTCAAATCATTACAGCTTGTTACACTGATGGCTACATCATAACCATTACCATGTGGCTATAGTAGCAAACAGGATACTTATCCTCAATTCTCCCACAAGGCACATTTATTTATCTTGTGGAAATTAACAAGAAAATTAACTTGTTACTTCCCATTACCAGGCTTAAGTTTTCACAAACTGAATTCAAGATAAAGGGAAACCTACCCAAACTCTTTTAAAACCATTGCACTCACTAAAAAGAAGTGGGAAATTGTGGGAGGACCAAGAACCACAGTCCTGTCCAAGCAAACACAGATGCTGAAGTTGGAGATATCAGGCGCCAGCAACCATCGTGGCACAACTATTCAAACAGCATTTTAATGGTTTATAAGCTCCGTATCCCAGCCGTTGTTCATTTTTGTGTTCAAACCTTTCCAGAGAGGACATCGAAACAATACCCATAATAGCTATAATGTTTTGAAAAACTATTACTCTTGGCTACACCCAAGTTATTACAAATAGCACCAGCCAGTGTGTAGCTGGGCATGTGAGGAGAGCAAGAACAACAACACTGTTTACCTTCCAGACATGTCATAAGAGGTGACTAAGGAGGTTATGGGGTGGAGTGACCCATATCATGCTAAAATCGGATGTTTCAGGCCGAAAGGCGCAGATATCGCAGCAATGCTGTTAACCATGACAAAACACATTCTGTTCTCTGGACTACATCCTGCTAATCTGCAGGAGTTTGATAATGAATACAGAGGAAGAAGAAGACAAATAGGACAAACACAGTCAGACACATTATTTCTGCTAGTAGCCAAACCATTATTAATAGCCACTATTGGAATAATGTGCCTAGAAATTTCAAATAGATTAATCAAAAAAGTAAACTACACCTGTTTGGTCATATAAAGAGACATAACTGTTTAGAAAGACAAATATGGAGAAGTGGAGCACCTGGGTGGAGGAGAAAAGGCAGACCAAAAAAGATGATGGACTGACGGTATTAAAGATAACGTGAATACTTCAATGGAAAATGCAAGCCGCATGGCCCAAAACAGAAGGGGGTTTAGAGAGTTAATTGGGACGACAACGTTCTGGAGAAAATACATCACATGACACCCATGCTACAGGAAGGTCACTATCAATGGCTACAACCATATTATATATCCATTGCTGCAGCCAAACCATTACAAATTGATTATTTCCTACTTTGCTTCCAACAGACTCCCACAGTTTTTGTGTACAAAAAAACAAGAACCCACTGCACACTCATAATGAGATATCTTTTCCAAACATTGAAACTGATAATCTAAAAATTACTCACTACCTGTCGACCAAGTTCTGTCCTTAAACAAACATTGTGCAAATAACTATTTCAATACTATCCCACCATCAGTGCCTACCAAGCTCTGTCCTTAAACAAACATTGTGTAAATAACTATTTCAAGTTTATCCCACCATCAGTTTACAAATATTTTGTCAATAATAATTTTTCTCTTTTTTCCCCTCCCATCTCTTCAACGTTCTTTGAATTATTATAAACAAAATGAACACACAGAAGATTAATGATCAACCAGTGACAGTGATAAGAAATATTGATTTGCTCACAAGAAAACCCAAACTTCTATACTCTAGCACCACCAGACAGTCCTCATTCAGAAACTATAGCAAGCATGCTCGTGTGCAGTGATTGTTATTTTTTTTTAAAACTACAGACACGCAGATTAAACATAAACACACATGCAGGCAAGCACATGATGCTAATCAATATCTGTTATTAAAAATTAGCAACAGATCAATAACTCAACATCTCGCACACTCACGTCCATTCAAACAGCCTTTTTTATACTCCACTAATAGATGTTCGGAATGAGCTAACCAATCAGATTAAAAAGTGCCCTACTCCTGAACATTCATCCACCCAACTGACCTACTAATTTTTTTTTTATTAAACAAGCATTATTTGACCCACATTCTTTGTATAATATTTAAAGTTCATTTATGTTAATGTTTGCATCATCCAAAGTCCAAAAACAGTTTTTTTAAAGCTGGTGCAACTCGTTAAAGAAACATATATAGTGGAATCTCGTTATAACAACTTTGTCTGATCCAACAAAATATTTATATCAGAGCAGAAATTAGCTATATACAGCACAAACAAACAAAAAAAATTTAATTTGGGATTTTTATTATTGTTGTTATATAGGGAAATTTGTTATAACAGGTTGTGTTATAAAGGGATTCCACTGTATATATCTCGATTAAGTGCATGTTCTTATTGTCTATTGCCTTTCCTTAGGTGGATCATGGTTTATGTTATCCACACTTACCATTAAGCGTAGGGGTGGGAGTCTCAGTTATCATGCCAAGGAATGATGTATCGCCTTGGTTGCATTGAATCCATATTTGTTCAATGTTATCTTGATGTTTTCTATCCATCGTTATCTTTGTCCACCTGGGGCTTTATGTTCAGCTATTCTTTTGTTATATGCGATTATTGGTATTTGGTTTCGCTTCATTCTCATAAGGTGACCGAACCATTTTACTTGCTGTCTTTTGATATGTTCAATACATGATATTATACCTACTCTTTTCCTAATTTCTTCAGTTCTTATTTTATCTAGTTTAGTAACCACTGCCGCTTTCTGAGACACTATTTTATCTAGTTTAGTAACCACTGTCGCTTTCTTAGACTCTTATTTTATCTGAGAGTTTGATAACCATTGTGAGAATGAACACATACAAACAAACACATGACCAACTACATACCTGAGTTCTGAGCAGATGAAGCTGATGATGTACATCCCACCGCAGGGATAGAACCAGTGCTGCTTGTGCGAGAGAAGGAAAAATTCTGACTCCCTGTTGGACTTGATAATGAATCTGCTTTCATGCTATTCATTTCGTTAGCTGGAGATGTGAGAATAAATCACAAAATTTGCAATCATTTATTGTACTTAGTTGTTTCACTTTAATTCTGTCCCGTTGATGCTGCCCTCGTAAATTTTGACGTATCTATAGTGATGGCACACCGCTATATTCACCACCACCTAGAAATCTGACACATAAGGACAAAGGTGCAATGTTCAGTCCTGCATCTCTCCGACATCCATCGAGACTATTTGACAGTAGACAAAAGTAAGAAATTGAGGCAAGAAATACAGTTACAATTACTTTTTCACAGGCAACAGGTTGTCAGTCCATTCCCAAAATTTCCCTTAGTCGCCTCATACGACGTGCCTGGAATGAAGACAGTGACCTTATTCTTTCAATCTGAACTGGAAGTCCAGGTCTTGGTTGCCAGACAGGCATGAATCACATGGAGATATATATTTTACAGTTCATAAAACACACTGAATCACATGGAGATATATGTTTTACAGTTCATAAAACACACTGAATCACATGGAGATATATATTTTACAGTTCATAAAACACACTGAATCACATGGAGATATATGTTTTACAGTTCATAAAACACACTGAATCACATGGAGATATATATTTTACAGTTCATAAAACACACTGAATCACATGGAGATATATATTTTACAGTTCATAAAACTGACTGAATCAAATGGAAATATACGTCAGATCTACCTGATATCCTCTTCAGTAAATCTATCAGGGTATAATCGCTGATGGTTCCAGTTCTATGTTAGTTCGGTGTTCTTTTTGAAATCTTTGCTATGTGTTCTCTACAGGCTATGCCTATCATCAGTCCCAATTCACACATTCTCGATATGACTCATACTCATGTTTCTCAAACCGTTTGATCGTGCTGACTCACGAAGAGGGCTGAATATATCTGCTCAGTCCAAAGGCTGACTATCTGTTATGGTGGCGAGGTTATCTAACTGCTTGGTCCATTTGTTTCCCTCCACATCCATGTATCCAGGGACAAAGATAAGTGTGATTTTCTGCAGTGAGGCCCATATTTTTGCTCCTTCTAATGACTCCACGATCCCCTATGTGCCAGCATTTCTAAAGAGATCCCAAAGTTTAGCAGATAAACAAAACCATAAAAGTGCTCCAAAATGGTCAACAGTCAAAAAAAAAGGTGCAGCATCTTGTGAAAATAGAAATACATTAACTCAACAGCGGAGATTATTTAGAAAGTCATCTCAGTCAGTTCCTCTTTTGCCAAGTTTGGCGCATAGGGCAGATGTCATAGTTCTCCATGCCTGTCGGTCAGTTGCTAGGGATTGCAGGTCTTGTGCATTTATGCCTGTTGATTTTAATTCATTCATAAATGTTCTTCTGAGTTTTGTTTTTGGTCTTCCCTGTTTTCTTTTCCAGTCTGGTGTCCACATGAAGGTTTGTCGTGGGATTCTGTCTTCCTTCATTCTAAGTATGTGGCCGACATATTCCAGCTGCATTTTCTGATGATGTTCGTCACCAAAAACCATCTACAGTGGTCATTCCTTGGTCAAATTGTCCAAGGACATTTTGGCCAGAATAGAGCTTATTAACCCATAGTCAAGGACATAAAACACTAACTGAATTTCAAAAGTGGATGTAGTAAATGGTCATCATCACTTGTGATGGACGAAGAATAACAGCAACACTCCCACATGGGGAATTCCTGTAACAGGAATCACATACAAAACTTCTGACTAATGCTTTAGGGATCAAACTTAGGCTATGTGGACTAAGATGCAATGGGAATTAGTTGCCCTAGACCAACAATAACTTTTATTTGGTAGTAACCCTCAGCTCCCAAATCTGTCATAACACAACTGGTACTTAGTGCAGAGGTATGTACTATGGACTAGGCATTAAAGTGCTAGATTCTGGTACTTAGTGGAGAGGTATGTACTATGGACTATGCATTGAAGTGCTAGATGCTGGTACTTAGTGCAGAGGTATGCACTATGGACTAGGCAGTGAAGTGCTAGAGACTGGTACTTAGTGCAGAGGTATGCCCCACGGAGCTAACAGAGCTTGTAGTTCCAATTTCCTTGGAATGTTTTCCTTTTCTATTTGCACATGGCACAGAACTCTGGCCCTGTTCCGCCATCTCATTATACTCTTAGTATGTTATCTTTTCATCTCTCACCATTCATCTACATTTTTGTGTCGTTTTCATTGGCTGCCCCTCCAATGCTTGGACCGTAATGACTATCGTCACTGTGTGTCGACAGTGCCACTGCATGTGTTGCCGCAGTGGTGTCAGAGATATTGATTGTCTCTTTTGCAGTCAATTCTCTTTCCATCTGCCATCTCCACATTATTTGGACACGATCTCCAAAAGGTTTAACCAGAATCATCATGAGCAGCTTTTCTAGGGTGCACCACGAGGGGAAACTTTTGAAATCTTGGTTATCTGCTAACCATGGGTCCACAGAGAACAGTGCAGTACCTTTTGCAACCCCTAGCCTATCTGATTTCTACAATAAACAGATTTGCAAACAGGAGAAGTAGCATCAAATAAAATTTCCATGTGCGTGCGGTTGTGTCTGTGGGTCTCACCAATGGTTCACTAGACAAACCACCCATGTAACAGAAAACCTTAGTAGATAACATGTCTTTATTTTGAGGTTATCTTCTTAGAGAAGCTTCATGGCACATCATCTATACAATCCCGTAGTTGTAACCTTCGATAACAGTTACCATGTTGTTCCGACAAGCAGACGTTGTGCTTGTTTAGTTATGGGCATGACGTGGGTGGGCAGAACAATAACGAAACCTGTTGCAAGGGCCCGAAACACCATCGAGTCAGATGACTGCTGGAACAGAAAGCGGAGCACTTATGGGAATGCCCCACGTGATATGAGGCCAGTTTCTAATCAAGAAAATTCCTTAATGAGCCCTAACTACTGTCTCTTGAGACTAACGAACACCAATCGTGATGTGGAGACAATCCGAACACATACATTTTTTGTGACAAATTACAAAATAAAATGTTCTCTCACCTTTCTGAAGTGAACACTGATGTTGATGATGTTGGTGTGAACTGGTTACAGGATAAAAACGTGATTGCTGAAATGAAAAAGATACAAAAATATTGTTCCTAAACTCAATTCTGTATGGCACTGAACAATAATAATAACCATAAATTGTTAAGTCACAGAGGTGATACACTGGAACCATCAGCACACAAAAATCAGCCAAACATTTCTATCTTCAGCTATACAGATGAGTGTTGAAAAATGACATCAGCCGTCTTCTTTGCTCAGTTATCAGGTTACAGCGCCAATGAACTGTGTAATTCCCTTCATGTCATACATGGAACCCTTCAGGTTTAGAAGTAGTACCGTCTCATTAGGCCATATTTTCTCCCTCTCGTCTTGGTAGAGTTGACATGCACAGGAATGTCGTCTTTGGTCTCTGTGTTGGCTACACTTTTGCATAGGTCTGTTCCGTCAATTTTTAGCTTATGGGATGGAGTTGGCTGTCCCATCCCATATAGGGTCAGTGACCCAAAGCCATGCTGAAGTCGGATGTGGCAGGCCAAAAGGTGTAGATATCGCAGCAATGATGTAAACCAGGATACAATAGATTCTGTTCTCCAGACTACATGCTGCTAATCTGCAGGAGTTTGAGAACGAACACAGATGATGATGAATTTTGAATTCTGAACATGTATGTTGTGGCCAGTTCTTTGAAGATAATGATTTGTTCTTTGGACATTTAGTGATAGAGGTCACTTGGTTCTGCAGTTGGGCGCATATGCTTCCACTTTTTTTTATACCCTGCTTCCATCATGGCCGTACCTTCATGGAATGGTATATCACTTTCTCTTTCTTCTAGTGATCTCCCTAACCTTGCAAGGAGATCAGAGTGATTCTTTGATATTATCAATCCATGATTTTCTTTTTCCACTTCTTCTCCTTCCAACTTCGACTGTTCCATGCTGGATAATCTTTGAAAGCTCATTACATGCACAGAGCCAACAGGCTTATGCTTCTTCCTTAATTCACTTAAAATATCTCTATGTTTCAATTTTGTCTCCTCAATAAACTTCAATCTTTTGTAGCTCATACTCGAGTCTATACACATATTTTTCCAGTGTTGCTTCTATGAGTCCATACATTTGTCTTAGCATCTCATACTCAGAACATTCTTGAAGTATATATTCTGAAGTCTGTGATGCCTGTCCACATGTACACATGGCTGTGCTGCCAATTCTGAATTTTGTGTACATGCGACTGTGAAGTTAGTTGTACTGCTATGAGGTGTAGAATTGCAACTTTTTCTGGTCTGTTCATAATTTGATAAATCAACTTGTGTTGGTATTAGTGGCTTTCTAATTGATTTGATCATTTGCTTTTTCTTCATTGTAAGTGAAAGAAGCTTATACCCATTTCACCACTGTCAACAGAGCTTACTGCAAACCTAAAATCTCAGATATTTTGTTGTGGACAAACACATTTGCTGAATGACTTTTAATAGAATATGCATAGCATCTACAGAACTAGGAATATAAATTGTGATTCTCAACTTTGTATACCTGCAAACATGGCAGGAAACAATTAGAGAGAGAGGAATAGAGATAAAGAATGATGAATGGTACTGAAGATCAGTGGTTCTCATTGTAGACCATATGTCCCACCCTTGATTCCACATCATTATATGGGGGGGGGGGGGGGGGGCATGGACCCATTTGGTGAACAAGACACAGAAAGGTAACAATTTTAGCAATATTTAACAAGATATATAATATCTTAACATGCTTTAAGAAAATTGGCATGCTGTTCTTAAGTCTCAGGGATGCATGTACAAAAATTAGTCTGGTAAGGGAGTCATGGGTGAAGGCAGGTTGCTGACCACTGTTGTTGATGATGAAAATGTAGTCATTGAGACTAATAAGAGAATAATGAGGAATACTGATTGAGACCAATAATAGAATAATGAGGACTGCTGAAGATGGATGTGTCGGGCCATTGGCGCAAATAAAACGGCGACACAACAAATTTCCATTCTCTGGACTATATCCTTCTGGAAATCTAATAGGACCATGGTCCTAATACAAGAGATATCCAGTGGGAGTTTGAGAATGAACGCAGAAGAAGAAGAAGAATTAGGAAATACTGATTTGAGACCAATAAGAGAATAATGAAATAATGTGTTAGACCAATAAGAGAATAATGAGGAAATACTGTGTGAAACAAATAAGAGAATAATGAGGAAATACTGATTGAGACCAATAAGAGAATAATGAGGAAATACTGATTGAGACCAATAAGAGAATAATGAGGAAATACTGATTGAGATCAATAAGAGAAATAATGTGTTAGACCAATAAGAGAATAGTCAGGAAATACTGCATGAAACAAATAAGATAATAATGAGGAAATACTGATTGAGACCAATAAGAGAATAACGAAATACTGCTTGAGACCAATAATAGAATAATGAGGACATACTGAGTGAGAAAATAGGATAATAACGAGGACACACTGGGTGAGCACAGAAAGAGAATAATAAGGAAGCACTGAGTGACAAAATAAAATAATAATAAGGAAACATCGAAACCAATAAGCGAACAATGAGAAAGCACTGAGTGTCAAGAAAGGAATAATGAGCCAGATCTGGGTGAGATCAATAAGAGAATAATGAGAGGACAGAATAATGTTAATAAACTCAATACATAATCAAAGCATGTCACAGCATGTAACAATCAAGAATATATTTACCACAGCAGTATCTGACTCTGCATGTTCAAACAAGTCTTCAAACCATGTTGGAATGGAAAAATTGATGCGACGCATCATCTCACATTTATTTTCTACTGCGCTGTCTTTACTCGAGCATTCTAAATTTTCACAGTGACAGTCGACACCGCACTCCCACATCACTTCTTTTTTGACAGACATCTCTAGCGTTGACTTCAGACAGCATAGATTATCTCTGAGAAAGCCGTAGTGCCCCTCAACCTTACGTTTGTTTAGTTTATACAAACTGTCACAGTAAAATGACTATCTGATAGACTATCTGATATTCTGATATGTTGACATCAGTGTAACCTGATCAATATCTGACATGAGATAAGCACTTTCTGAAATAGTATCCGTAAGTTTTAGTATCAAGATGAGAAATAATTAATAATAGCACCTGGAATGGAATGTGACAAGTATCACAACATATTGAGACTGCAGTAGCAGCACACCATCTTAAGTTAGAATGTGACAAGTATCACAACATATTGATACTGCAGTATCACACCATCTTAAGTTAGAATGTGACTAGTATCACAACATATTGATACTGCAGTATCACACCATCTTAAGTTAGAATGTGAAAAGTATCACAACATATTGAGACTGAGTATCACACCATCGTAAGTTAGAATGTGACAAGTATCACAACATATTGATACTGCAGTATCACACCATCTTAAGTTAGAATGTGACAAGTATCACAACATATTGAGACTGCAGTAGCACACCATCTTAAGTTAGAATGTGACAAGTATCACAACATATTGAGACTGCAGTAGCACACCATCTTAAGCTAGAATGTGATAATTCTATTTAATAAAAACTGACTGCAGTAGCAAGTCATCTTATGATAAAATGTGACCATTTTCAAAACACATAGGCGCTATAGTAAGAAGCCACCTTTAAACTAGAATGTGACAATTCTCAAAACACAGTCTGTAGTAAGAAGCCACCTAAATCTTACTATAGTTTAAGTACAGTGAAAGCCAATACTACAAAGTTTAACCAGACCAACATTATAAATATCACTACTGGCACTTTATCTTTTCCCCCAAAACATCACTACTTTATCTTTCAATAAAACCATACATTTATTTTGTCACAAAATCATTACTTTATCTTTCAATAAAACCATACATTTATTTTTTGTCACAAAATCACTACTTTACCATTCAATAAAACCATACATTTATTTTGTCACAAAATCACTACTTTACCCTTCAATAAAACCATACATATATTTTGTCACAAAATCACTACTTTACACTTCAATGAAACCATACATTTATTTTGTCACAAAATCACTACTTTACCCTTCAATAAAACCATATTTATTTTGTCACAAAATCACTATCCTTCAATAAAACCATATTTATTGTGTCACAAAATAACTACTTTATGCTTCAATAAAACCATATTTATTTTGTCACAAAATCACTACTTTACCCTTCAATAAAACCATATTTATTTTGTCACAAAATCACTACTTTACCCTTCAATAAAATCATACATTTATTTTGCCACAAAATCATTACTTTATCCTTCAATAAAACCATATTTATTTGTCACAAAATCACTACTTTACCCTTCAATAAAATCATACATTTATTTTGTCACAAAATCATTACTTTATCCATAAATAAAACAATATCTTCATTTTTTTTAAAAAAAAACCCTATCCATCAATAAAACCATAAATTAAATTTTTTTTAAAGAAATCACTATTTTTATCTTTAAATAACACCACACATTTATTTTTTCAAAAATATCACTACTTTATCCTTCAATAAAACCATAACTTATTGTGTTCTCACAAAATCACTACTTTATCCTTCAATAAAACCATAACTTTATTTGTTGTCACAAAATCACTACTTTATCCTTCAATAAAATCATACATTTATTTTGTCACAAAATAATTACTTTATCCTTCAATAAAACCATATTTATTTTGTCACAAAATCACTATCCTTCAATAAAACCATATTTATTTTGTCACAAAATCACTACTTTATCCTTCAATAAAACCATATTTATTATGTCAAAAAATAACTACTATACCCTTCAATAAAACCATACATTTATTTTGTCACAAAATCACTACTTTATCTTTCAATAAAACCATACATTTATTTCGTCACAAAATCATTACTTTATCTTTCAATAAAACCATACATTTATTTTTTGTCACAAAATCACTACTTTACCATTCAATAAAACCATACATTTATTTTGTCACAAAATCACTACTTTACCCTTCAATAAAACCATATTTATTTTGTTACAAAATCACTACTTTATCTTTAAATAACACCATACATTAATTTTTTCAAAAAATTACTACTTTACCCTTCAATAAATAAAACCATAACTTAATGTGTTCTCACAAAATCACTACTTTATCCTTCAATAAAACCATAACTTTATTTGTTGTCACAAAATCACTACTTTATCCTTCAATAAAATCATACATTTATTTTGTCACAAAATCACTACTTTATCCTTCAATAAAACCATATTTATTTTGTCACTAAATCACTACTTTATCCTTCAATAAAACCATAACTTTATTTGTTCTCACAAAATCACTACTTTACCCTTCAATAAAATCATACATTTATTTTGTCACAAAATCATTATCCATAAATAAAACCATATCTTAATTTTTTTTCATGAAAACACTATCCATCAATAAAACCATAAATTAAATTTTTTTTACGAAATCACTACTTTATCTTTAAATAACACCATACATAAATTTTTTTTTAAAATCACTACTTTATCCTTCAATAAAACCATAACTTAATGTGTTCTCACAAAATCACTACTTTATCCTTCAATAAAACCATAACTTAATGTGTTCTCACAAAATCACTACTTTATCCTTCAATAAAACCATAACTTAATGTGTTCTCACAAAATCACTACTTTATCTTTCAATAAAACCATAACTTTATTTTCACAAAATCACTACTTTATCCATCAATAAAACTACAACTTATTTCTTAACAAATGTTTTTATAATGTTGTCTACTTTATCCTTCTAGAAAACTATTTTCCTCCTACGTTATCCTTTAATGAAACCATCTCTTATTTTCCTTTCATATACAATTGCATTTCCAATTATTATTCTACCTTCATGTAAAAGAGCTCTAAATATCCCATAACCAAAACAAACTCAACAATTCACGCCAAAATATGTCAGTGAATTCGGTTATTACTTAAAAAAATCAAGATAGACAAACTATGAAAGTCAAAAGTTCTGCCAAATACCGGTACTACACAATTTCTGGAATAAAGAAAACAACAGTATCGGTCATGACAGGTCTGATTAAATGACACAAGTTTCTCATCTGAAACAAAATGAAATAAGACATCCCTCAAAGACAGTAGGCAGCCAATCAAATTCCTTGGTCCAGATATAAGATTGCTATTGAAGCCTGTACAAATATGTCTGTATATTACCAGTCTGCAAGGAGGAGAGAGAGAGGCAGGGAGATAGAGAGAATGGGCAGAGTTTAATTATTGAAAGAGCAATGAAATGACCTGCATATTTCTGAGACTGGTGGACCATAAATTTTCACGCATTTATCAGGTTTTTGTTTCAAGAATCTGAAAGCAATTAATGGAAATGCAAATTTTTATTTTCAAAAAGAGAATAAGAAAAAAGATCAACGTGGATTCCTGTTTGCTGGTGAATACATGCTAGTTTTAAGAAATATTAGGTCCACAAGAACTGAGAACAAATCAAATACTGTGCAAAGAGCAGTAGTAAACCAATGGCATATTATGCACCTAATACAACAAGAAGCATTTGTTGGTGGAGTGGAAAGTGTAATATTTCACAGTACTAGACTAGTATTTGTTGGTGGAGTGGACAATGTAATATTTCACAGTACTAGACTAGTATTTGTTGGTGGAGTGTACAGTGTAATATCTCACAGTAATAGACTAGTATTTGTTGGTGGAGTGGAAAATGTAATATCTCACAGTAATAAACTAGTATTTGTTGGTGGAGTGGACAATGTAATATCTCACAGTACTAGACTAGCATTTGGTGGACATTGTAATAATAGATCTCACAGTACTAGACTAGCATTTAGTGGAGTGGACATTATAATTACAGATCTCACAGTACTAGACTAGCAATTGTTGGTGGAGTTAACAGTATTATTTGCACTGATAGACACAATGGTCTGTTAATGTATACATTACTAGGTCAACTAGTAGATCTGTTCAAGTAGTTTAAGGGAGTCAACATATCAATCTATTAATATTCGACAAAAGTAATTACAGTACACCACAAAATAACACAGATCACTGAATGCACATAAGAATATGCTCCTAAATCCCAGTTCAGGGCTCTGAATTATCCATTCAAAAACTTCCATTCTGAATATGATCCACTCAAATCGTATTTGAAAACAGATTTAATTTTACGTGTACTACAAATAGACTACATTATAATAAATAGAAGATTCAAAAATTTGTTACGTCTGTTAAGACACGTCCAAGTGCTGATTGCAACAGTGATCATGTTCCAGTTGTGGGAAAGATTAATATTAGGTTAAAGAGATTAAAAACTACAAGGGCAGATAAAACCTCAAATGTGAATATGCTGACAAAGAACACAGAATTACAAGAACAGTATAATATAACAATTTAAAATAGGTACATTGCAATAGAAAAAATAGAAACCATTGAAGAACAGTGAACAATTTATAAAAGAAACATTGCAGCAAACATCTAAAGAGATTCTGCCACCTAAGAAACATCTCAATAAGAAAGACTGGATGACAGAAGATATTTTGAACACGATGAAGCAAAGAAATTAAACATAGAATACAACAAGATGAACAAAGAAATTAAACATAAATGTAATAAGGCTAAAGAGGATTGGTTAAACGCAAGTGCGGTGAAATAGAAAAACATCATCATAGAAATACAAGTGATACACATTTACAAATAAAGGAATTAACAGGCAGAGGGCAGGCTCACAAGACTGGGTGCCTGAAATCTAAGCAGGGACACATACTAATAGGAGAAAATGAAATCATGCACAGATGGGAAGAATATATTAAAGAACTGTATGAAGATATAACAGAAATGATACTAACTTAAATTATAACAATGAAGCTCCAAGTATATTACAAGCAGAGGTAAAGGAAGCTATACAACACTTGAAAAATAACAAATCATTGGGTCCGGACAAGATTACACAAGAAGAATTAGAAGACCTGGGAGATTATGGTCTTGAAATTATCACCAAAATGTTAAATGACATCTACAACAGTGGCTATATTCCATCAGATTTGCTACAATCAATTTTCATAGCCCTACCATAGAAACCAGGTGCAGTAGATTGCGAAAACCACAGAACAATTAGTCTTATGAGTCAGATTACCAAGATTCTACTGCGCATAATAATGAGGCGTATAAGAGGAAAAATAAAGCCAGTGATAGTAGAAGAACAATGCAGATTTGTAGAAGGAAAAGGCGCAACGAATGCCCTATATATAGTAAGAACATTAATGGAGAGGGCCATAGAAGTACAACAAGACCTATACTCGTGCTTCATAGATTACAGCAAAGCATTTGACAAGGTGAAGCATTCAGAGATTATAAAATAGCTAGAAAATCTTAAGGTTGATGAGAAAGATCTAAGAATAGTAAGAAATATATATTGGAAACAAACGGCTGCGATGAGAGATAACAATACTATAGGAAGATTTCAGAATATAGAAATGGGTGTCAGGCAAGGTTGTGTAATGTCACCAGAATTTTCTCCCTGCATACAGAATACATTATGCGAAATATAGAAGATGTGCCAGGAATAACAGTGGGAGGAAGCAATATAAATAACTTGAGATATGCTGACGACACAGTACTGATCGCAGGAAGTGAACAGGAACTACAAGCCCTGTTAGATAAAGAAGTGAAAGAAAGTGAAAACAAAGGCCTCAGTTTAAACAATAAGAAAACAGATATAATGGTTGTCTCGAAGAGATATACACCACCAAGATGCAACATAATGATTCTTCTTCTTTTTTCTGTCCTTATGTACCTTTCAGTGTTGAGGGGGGAGTGAGTGTACAATATTATGTACAGTGTACATAATGATTAATGACACAAAATTAACACAAGTTGAAAAAGTGAAATATCTTGACACCATGTTAACACCAGAAGGTAGATGCTCAAGTGAGAAAAAGTGCAGTACAGCACAAGCCAAATCAGTATTCCAAAAAATGAGAACCATTTTTTGCAATGGAAGACTATCAATGCAGACCGAATTCGAGTGCTGAGATGTTATATCGAAATAATTCTTTTTTTTTATGTGAAGCATGGATTACAGACCCAAAAAAATTCAAAATGAACTGGAAGTTATAGAGATGTGGTTTCTGAGAAGAATGATGAAAATACCATTAACAGCTAAGAAAACTAATTTATTCTGATGTTCTCATTTATACTGGCGTAAAAAGATCAATTATATCAAACATTAGGAGCAGATAGTCATGGTTCTTAGGACATGTGCTGAGAAGAATACAGCTTGAACACTTAATAACCACTGGAAAGATCAAGGGGGCGACAAAGAGAGAAGTTGCTTGATGGACTAGTATTACGGCACGGTAGAAATTCACCAACGTAGCTTATTGACAACACTAGAGACAGAGAGTCGTGGAGAAACATGATTGCCTTTGCCTTTCAGCATGGCACTTGATTGATTGATTGGTACTACTTTGAACCAGAAAGTTCCAGTATCATGTATCTATCTATTGTCTTTTCACAGATTTTGAAGTACGACATCACAGAATTCATTAGTCGTCCATGTGCGGACCTTAAATATCTTGGGATAATCTTTGATAGAAGTCTCTCATTCAACATTATTCAACATCAGGTAGCACAAGTTAGGTCGTACCTTAAAGTGACAGAATACAACCACTACCCATTACAGCAACGTTTAAATGAGTCAAAGGGAAAACGAATCAAGCGTGGCTGATCATGGATGGCAGAGGCTGAAGACACTGCGAAAAGTATGTAAATTGGAAGAAATAGGAAAGGGCAGTGAATGGGTGAAGATAGACACTGAGAAGAAATCATAGACTAAAGTAATAATACAACTAGATAAAGCGTGTCAAAAATGGACGGGAGTCAGGGCCCAGGTTACAGTGCATGAACTCGCCCAGCTACACTAAAAACTACAAGACATAATTATATACACAGATGGCTCCGTTAACAGAAACACAAATAAATGGGGTTGGGGTTTTGTTGCCTACAGAAACGGCGTGAAGTTGGTTGAGAAATCTTCAGCATATTCTACTGTCACATCGAGCATGAGGATGGAGATAGAGAGAGTTACAGCAGCTTTTAATTGGTTGATAACTGATACATCAACACACTCAGTAAACCTCACAGACTCTCAAAGCATGCTGCACAAGATAGAAAAATTCATGCTGAGAAAAGAATGGTGGGACTTATTGAACAACTCAGTTGTCCAGAGCATTACATGGATATACTGCCCTGGTCATGCTGGAGTCAGAGGAAACGAGAGAGCCGACTTATTGGCAGGCAATGCAGCGATAGACGGCACATTGCTGAGAAGAGATAACGCAGACTTAATGAAGGCAGTAATACATTCATTTAAAGATGAAGATGATGAAGATGTCAATGAGGCTGAGAACATACACATACAGAGAATGTTAGAAATGGGAGTATCTAGCGGAAAGTGAAGGAAAAGTAATTATTTTGGAAAGTCCCGAAGTCCGAAGGTCCCGAAGATCAACACCTGATCAGGACTCTGAGTCTACATACACTAGTATGGCTGCTGGAACGGAGGGCGTAGCACTTATGGAAATGCCCCACGTGCTGTGAAGCCAGTTTCTAATCAAGAATTTTAAAAAAACCATATGCGGACAGTCAAAATCAGGGCACATAAATTATGTGCACTGTCTATTAATGAATTACATGCAATGTATACATAAGAAATTATGTGCACTGCAGACATAAGAGATTATGTGCACTGTCTACATAAGAAATTATGTGCACTGCAGACATATGAGATTATGTGCACTGTCTACATAAGAAATTATGTGCACTGCTATTCATGAATTACATGCAATTTATACATAAGAAATTATGTGCACTGTCTACATAAGAAATTATGTGCACTGTCTACATAAGAAATTGTGTGCACTGTCTACATAAGAAATTATGTGCACTGTCTACATAAGAAATTGTGTGCACTGTCTACATAAGAAATTATGTGCACTGTCTACATAAGAAATTGTGTGCACTGTCTACATAAGAAATTGTGTGCACTGTCTACATAAGAAATTGTGTGCTCCTGCTCATGAATTATATGCACTGTCTACATTAAAGGTATGACAACCATTTTCTAAGCAATGTCCCCTACACAATATGAGGCTATATTGAAACAAATTGACCATCATAAATCATTAAATATAGAAATTTATCTGCACTTGTGAAAGGGAAATAACTAGAAATGATATCAATCAGGAAATAATCAACTACGGTAGCTCTGTAGGTCAGGGGATTGTACATGTAATGTACAGTCTCAAAAATGGAGATGACCAATAGCTTTTTTATCAGTTATTTATTGTGTGGCTAGTTCAACAGAAATAAGAAGCAGAATGGGGCAGGCAAAAACAACATTCAGAAAAATATATTGTGTAATATGTCCTTGTCATTAGAGGTGAGGAAGAGAGTTCTGCAGTACTATATATAACTCCTATACTAACATATGGATGCGAGTCTCGTACAGTAATCAAACTGGAAAGTGGAAAATAAGAGGCATTAGAGATGTGGTTCTATAGAAGAATGCTGATCTTCTTTTTTTTAATTCACTTCATGAAACAGGGAGGTTTGGAGAACATAGTCACAACAGGCAAGATTGAAGGCAACGGAGACAGAGGGCGACAACATGAGAAAATATTAGACAGTTTGACAACCTGGCACGGCAGGGAAACAACAGCGAACTTGATACATAACACTGCAGACAGAGAGCTGTGGAAAGCCATGATTGCCTATGCCAGCCAGCATGGCACCTGATGATGATTGTGTGTGGCTGTTAAAAATGTCTTCTTCAATAGTTCCAGTATAACAACTTAGATGTCAGCACATCCGGTTTTCTTAATGAATGTTGCTGTATTTGAGACCTCCGCAATGCTCCCATACAGCTTTCTGTGGGCCAGTGTTTCTTCCTTAACTGGTTTAGTGTAATGCAGTCTTACAGGATATGTTCCACTGTCTTTGCTGCCTGCCCACATGGGCACAGATATAATGGGATCAGTCTTAGTCTACTTAAGTGGTTGTTTAGCCTGCTGTGTCCTGTCCTGATGCAGAAGATAATAACTTGCACAGTTCTGTCAAGATAGTGATAGTTGTCTTTTGGGTGGTTGACTTTCCTAATAATTTTGAAAATTCTTGAGACTAACGGGAATTGAACCAGTCCGTTCTACGGCACCAAATCGCCTAGCAACAATTGCACACGCGTTTTTCAGTACTTGACTAACCGCATCTCCAAAAAAGATACAATTTCATCAAGCCATTCAAATCGTGCACACAAAGTCACCCGAACGGACCAATCGAGACAAGGACTATTACAACAACAACAAACATCCCGTACAGGTATTGAAATATCCTCAGTAACAACAAACACATAACATAATATCCGTATTAGTTATACAAGACATAATATCCGTATTAGTTATACAAGATTAGTTATAATATACGTATTAGTTATATTATGTTATGTGTTTGTTGTTACTGAGGATATTTCAATACCTGTACGGGATGTTTGTTGTTGTTGTTGTAATAGTCCTTGTCTCGATTGGTCCGTTCGGGTGACTTTGTGTGCACGATTTGAATGGCTTGATGAAATCGCATCTTTTTTGGAGATGCGGTTAGTCAAGTACTGAAAAACGCGTGTGCAATTGTTGCTAGGCGATTTGGTGCCGTAGAACGGACTGGTTCAATTCCCGTTAGTCTCAAGAATTTTTAAAATATTATCCTCTGGCTTCCTACTTAAATTTACTTGTATAATAATTTTGATGGAGTCACCTGTTCCTGGTAGGTATTTCTTGGTCTTTTTATTCTTTTTTTGCTCTATCTTTTGCTAGTGTATCTGCCTTTTCATTTCCTGATATACTAAGTGGGATAGCATCCATGTAGTACTATCATTCTTTGCATACTCACTTCTCATATGGTTTCCTTGAGGTCTAATAGTTTAATGCTCTGTCAAAGACTTGTACGACAGACATTGCATCAGTAAGAAACGCCACCAGTTGACATTGGCCTGTTGAGTTTTTAATTATTTCTGCAGAAATGCTTCCTCAGAGTAGTTGAAGTAGAAGATTCCAGTTGGTGAACATGTGGATTCTGCATATTTTATGCACACTGCAAACCCTCCTTTCTTCATTGCTTTGGTTGCTGATCCATTAGTATATACCCGTATCCACACTTCTCTGGGATAATGTACCTTATCTGATCCCTGGGGTTGCGAGCTTCCACTCTTTCTTCTTTGTGCCAGGTGGTGGTAGGTGCATGTCTTATTCAGCTGTGTTGTGTCTGTATAGAGGGTGTTAGTGATAGAGGGGATTGGTGGTAACAGTTGTTTTCACAGGTCTTGTATAGCACATTCATTAAGGTGGTGTTTCACTGCTTCCTCCTCTTGTCTATGGCAGTGGTTGCAGTATGGTGTATGGTCTGTGGTAATCCTTTAAGGTGTTTGTTAAGTTGTGCTTATGTTGTTCGCAGTCTAAATATTGTGGTTTGATCTTTGCGGTGTAGTCTATTTATGCTGTTGTGTGGATTTAGTTGGGACATATCTGCATATAGCACTCTTTCTTTTGAACCAGTGACCCAGAGGTCAAGAAAGTGAACAGTGCAGTAATAAGAGAAGAACCTGCAGAGGAATTAAATAACGCAATCAACGAATTGCTATTTGCTGATGATCAATGCCTTATCTTCAAAGAGGAACAGCAGTTACAAAATCATATTAATGCACTCACAGCTATAACAGCAATAACAGCAATAGCCAAAATATAAATAGGCCTCCTGGCGAGGTATGTATATCTATTCCTATGCTCTTTCAAGAGGCAATCAAGACCACCATTATACTCAATAGAGAGTGCAGGGAACACCACCCTGTGAGCATGGATGCTGAGGTCAAGGCACTCATCTGCGAACATGTTGATGACACATATTGTGATTTACACGGACAGTCAGTCATCCATCACCACCGATGCGCATGTGCCTTTACTGCCAGATCACAAGGAAGAACAGTACACGAAGCCAATGGAGCCTTTACCGCAACAACAAGCAGTCTAACAATGGACGTATTTGCTGTAATGCAGTCACTTAACTGGCTGGAATCGCAAGCCTATTCCCATGCGTACACACTAAGTGACTCAATTAATATGATTCATAAAATCAAAACAGGCGATGTACGTAGGGTATGGGTGGAGTCATTCGAGAGAGCTAAAATGTAGGCATCACTATGAAAACTCATGGTAATCTTTGTTCACAGACATGCTTGGTGTGGAGGGAAATGAACAGGCCGACCAATAAGCTAACCTCACCACCATAACTTATGGTCAGCCTATGGACCGAACAGACACTTATTGCTCTTTGTGAGTTTTCACGATTAGTGGATTTTGAGATGAATGAGCATGAGTCAATATTGAGAATGTGCGAATTGGGAGTGAGGATGGGCCTGTAGAGAAAACCTGAAAAATATTTCAAAAATAGCAGTAAACCAACATAGAACCGGAACCATCAGCCGTTATACCCTGAGAGATTTACTGAAGTGGAGATCTGAGCACCTATGGATGTTTCCAGTGTGCGAAGAGGATAATCAACAGATCTAATACCGACGTAAGTTGCTTTTAATACTACACTGTGACCTTTGCCCTACTTTCATGGTATGTCCTAACCTTTGGTGTGTGATTTGGTTAAGCTTATGGTTAAGTACTTAAAGTACTGTTAGGATTAGAAATAATATTTCTAATGTGTGCACGCACCTCGCTCCGTGTGTAGAAATAATAGGAAATGTTAAAAAATTAAAGTAAATTGGAAAAGACAGAGATTATGCATAAGTTCGTCTGTGTCTAGATTTGAACTCAGTGATTGCCGGATGTATGTCATGGCAGCCATTAATTTCATTGGTGGTAAACGGAAATCCGTGACGTCACCTAGTTAAAAATGTAAAGTGTGCTATTTATAGCGTGTATAATCAAAAGCAACTTTTACCCTAATACCTAATGAATACTATTCAGAATAGGCCTAGTTAATGGTTAGCACTTTCCACAAATGTCCACTATTAATAGCTCCATAGACAAGGAATGAAACTCAAATCACCCCTACGACAAACAAGACGTCATCCACAAGCTTGGAATAAAAAGAGCACACAATCATTTTTAAATTGAGAACTGAACAGGCAACAACATTAGTAACAACACTGTCAACAGTCACTCACTAACATAAACCAACAATAATTTTTAGCTGAAAAAGCGACAAGTCATAAAACAACATTAACAATAATTTTTAGATTGAGAACTGAACAGGCGACAATACCAAAACAAAACAAGTCAACACAAATAAATTTTACAAATTGACTTTCGGACATTAGTGACGAGTGGAGTGACCACTCAGAAGTTAAACAATAGATAGCACATCAAATGATCAACAACACAACACACAACCGTTAACGGAATTGGATGGAGACAAGTCGACACACACACTGTGACACACCATAAACATATTTCCTACAATGGATAGTTTGGATACTTATAAATCGAGTTTGCCTGTGAATATTATTATGAACTTAAATTTGATATAGGCATATAGCCTACTGGCAGATGACTTACCTTAGTGAAAGTTAGTGGAGCTGCTCAGCTGCTGTCAGTCTACTTTTTAAGCACATCCGCCATTTTGTTCAATGACATCATTTACAAATTTCAGCTGTGAAGCCAATTCAGTATTCAGTCATGTTCAACATTTTTGTTTATTAATAAATGATATGCAAATATAAAACATGTTTTACAACGAAAAACACTTGTTGTTTGTGCAGCCATACAAAATAGAAGTATCATAGCAGTTTATATAAGTAATGAAAAAATATAGGCTTAATATAGATTGTTATAATTAGCCGGTATTGTATTACTATTATTAGGTATGTTAGTCTTCGTTAGGTATTTAGTCTTCATTAGGTATTTAGTCTTCATTAGATATTTAGTCTTCATTAGGTATGTTAGTCTTCATTGGGTATGTTAGTCTACGTATTAGAGGTAAATGCAAATAAGGTAAATAGGTTACTGAAGAAAACTGTCAATATAAAATAATACAATATAGAAAATAAAAATATTATCAACGTATTGTTGGTTCCCCACCACAACAGACGGCCAGCCTATGGACGGAGCAGACATACTCACTGTCTTCGTGAGTCCTCACGATCAGAGGATTTTGAGATGAATAAGCATGAGTCAATATCGAGAATGCAAGAATTGGGAGTGAGGATTTGCGTGGCCCGAAGAGAACCACTGACAAATATTTCAAAAAGAGTAGTGAACCAACATAGAACCGGAACCATCAGCCGTTATACCCAGAGAGATTGACTGAAGCGGAGATCGGAACACCTATGGACATGTCCGGTGTGCGGTGATGATAATCAACATACCTAATGCCTAATGATAGTCTTAACAGACCATCTCTCTGAAAAATCCTAACGCTTTTCAGCATCCCGACGAAATACACCAATATCATGAAAGCTTTTTACTCCGATACAGATTGTTATGTAAGAACAGAAAGTGTTTTTTCCAGCTGGTTCCCAGTGAAAACGGCAGTAAAACAAGGATGTATCTGGTCCCTAATACTGTTTTGCATCGCGATTGACTGGATGATAAAGAACTGAAATGCACAGACCAAAAACAACTAGGAATCAAATGGGTAAACAACAAGACCCTGGAAGATCTCACCTATGCAGATGATATTGCTCTACTGAGTTCAACACAGAAAAATCACAAATATTAATTGGAAAGACTTCAAATCAAACGACATACCAGGAGAGGAGACAAAACAAGAATATGTGATGAACATCATAAGAAAACGCCGCCGGACATACATCAGCCACATACTTAGAATGAAGGAAGACAGAATTTCACGACAAGTCTTCATGTGGATACCAGACGGGAAAGAAAACAGGGAAGACCAAAATCAACGCTCAGAAGAACATTTATGAATGAATTAAAATCAACAGGTATAAATGCACAAGACCTACAATCCTTGGCAACTGACCGACAGGCATGGAGAACTATGACATTCGCCCTATGTGCTAAACTTGGCAAAAGAGGAACTGATTGATATTTATTATTGGTACAGAGCGCGTCTGTGACGGCCAAGGTACCGAGTTCGATCCCCGCCACAGGCAATTGTGCACCCGGACCGTTCAGAAAGCAATGGCAAACTACTGAACGTATTTATATTGCCTAGAAAATCAGCACAGCCAAAAAATGCTGGGTGATAGCTAAGTCCTGTAAAGGATAGACCTATGCTACCAATTTGTTAATGTTGATGATCCTCTTCGTACACCAAACACTTCCATAGGTGCTCAGATCTCCGCTTCAGTAAATCAGAGTATAACGGTTGATGGTTCCGGTTCTCTGATGCTTCACTGCTCTTTTTGAAATCTTTGTCAGGGGTTCTCTACGGGCCACGCCCATCCTCACTCCCAATTCACGCATTCTCGATATTACCTCATGCTCATTCATCTCACAATCGTCTGATCGTGAGGACTCACGAAGAGTAATGATTATGTCTGCTCGGTCCATGGGCTGACCAACTGTTGTGGTTGCGAGACTAGCTATTTGGTCGGCCTGTTCGTTTCCCTCCACAAAGATAAGGGAACAAAGATAAAGGTTAGTTTCCATAGTGATGTCCGCATTCTAGCTCTCTCTATTGACTCCACACATTACCTGTTTTGACTTTCTGAATCATGTTCATCGAGTCACTTAGTATGCACGCATGGGAATAAGTTTGTGATTCCAGCCAGCCAAGTGTCTGTTTTAGGGCAAATACTTCAATTGAGACTGCTTGTTGTTGTGATAAAATCTCCCCTGACTTCGTGCACTGTTCTTCCGTGTGATCTGATAGTAAAGGCCCATGCACATCGGTGGTTACGGATAACCAGCCCGCCCGTGTAATATACATTGGTCTATTCTTGTAATCAAGCAATAACATTTCCATTGGGCGTTCAAAAATATGAAACACATTATTGATAAATGCCGCAAATTATGGGTACAATTAAAAAAGTCAATTTTTATCATGGAAAAAAAGATCGCCATCAAAAGATCCCTCCATGGAAGGCATTCCTATAGACTATCTACGGTGGGATATCATTGTGGTTTGATATGATTGGATGTATTAGTTACGCCATACAAATTTGATCATCGTTATATGGCAATTGTGGGAGAAGATGAGGTGGCCAAAAGATACTAATATAATAATAATAAAACTCATAACTGTCAGGGTCATAGATAAAGATCTCCACACATCTCTATCCTGTACCATTCTGGTAAATTTAAGTAGGAAGCCAGAGGACAATTTTTAAAAATTCTTGAGATTAACGGGAATAAAATAAAATATTTTGAATGGCTTGATGAAATCGCATCTTTTTTGGAGATGCGGTTAGTCAAGTACGGAAGAACGCGTGTTCAATAGTTGCTAGGCGATTTGGTGCCGTTGAACGGACTGGTTAAATTCCCGTTAATCTCAAGAATTGTACCATCCTGATGAATTTGGAAACTGCACACCCTGTCCAGTCCTTGATAGGGCAAACATTATCCAGCGATGTTTTATTTTGGGCTTCTAGTCTTCTTTCACCCTCCACCATACTTTGAAGAACACCTCTTGTCAATAGACAAAACACGGAAAGGGAAGGTTTACAAGTTCCAATTTCTCCTAAATTGGTGGGAGTTCACTACAAGTAACTTATTTCACTTTCGCACTGGCTTCGCATATGAGTGGTTCATTCCCCAGTTGAGGCGGAAATGTTTTTCAGATCCTAACTGCTCCCGGGTCAACCTAGCCTTAGATGGGTACCGAATTAATCCGGGAAGTAAAGACTGCGAGGGAGACGAGATAGCTGCCGCCCTCATATAGCAGAGCCACTGAAATGTGAGATCGCTAACATCTCACACCCCTACGGCATTAATAAATGCAATGGGTAACATTACTTAATTTTTACTTTACTTATTTCAGTGAGAGCAGCTATTTGGTTGCACTGGTCAGCTAACACCTGGCATAATCTGAACTTCTATTATGTGTTGCCCATCTTTTGTTCCATTGTCCAACAGAACGGCCAGTTATCTTCCACTCGTTCATTCGTCTTAGAACATGAAGATGCTGCAACTACAATAGATTCCGACGTTGTTACGTATCCATCAGCATATAGGGATAAATGTTCCAGTGTCGGGTAACGACCCTAAACAGGAAATATGTGGCTGGGGTAACACAGGGCAAATGTCAAAATGAACAAAAATAAGTATAAGTGTTACCAAGATGAGTCATAAAACAAGATAGCAGCGAGTATTGTATCATTATAAGGTGCCATGCCGGCTGGCGTAGAAGGGCATGGCTCTCCACAGCTCTCTGTCCACAGTATTGTTTCAAGATAGTTGTTGTTTCCCTGCCGTAGCAGGTTGTCAAACTGTTTAATATGTTCTCACGGTGTCACCCTCTGTCTCTATTGCCTTCAATTTTGCCTGTTGTGACTATGTTCTCCAAACCTGCCTGTCTCATGAAGTGACCAATAAATAAAGATTGTCTTTTGAGTATTGTTTAGTAAAAATAAATTAAGGGTAAAAAATATAATCTGCGGTTTTCATATCAAATAAAATGCAAATGTACATTTTAATGCTAATTCGGAAAATGTGTACAGGGAAGTATACTAAAAATACTTTATTACATTCTTTTGATTATCGCATGACATTGGAAGCAGCGATAGAAGGAACCGATATTATTCAAGGCAAATTATGGCAACGTATAGGCCTATCACTTGGGACGAGATTCTTAGTACTAACTTGACCTTCTCATGACATGAAATTCTAATGACTGTTTTACAGCTTGTCCACGCGGACGTACATACTACGTACGTACACACCTGATTACAAATCATAACCTGCACCCCTTGCAGTTCCAAATATTCAAAAAATTACAAAAACAACCGTCTATTAATCCTCATGAATGTCGCAAAGAACAAATTTAACACTGAAAGTCTTCCACCGAACCAGACTGCCAAGTCCAAAGAAGATAGCCTTATTAAGAGATTTGCGGATTCCTACTAGAATCAATCCAAAGCAACATAAATGAAAACCTTCTGCACAACATCAGATATGAGCTAAGACATAAAAAATCATCAGCTATTGCCCTTCAATGGACACCACAACACTGTGGAATCATGCGAAATGAGAAAGTGGATGCTCTGCCAAGAGCAGGAAGCAAAATGGAATAACACAGACACTCACTGTCCTACAGAGAAGCAAAAACAATAATACAGAATACATACATATCATAGTGGAGGAAACAAATGGGAGTGGAAGACAAACATGATGCAATGCATCACCTCCAAAGATATCAATAGACCACACTATTTCGCCTTAGAACAGGCCATTGCAGACTGTTGGGATAGCTGTACCGATTGAGGATTGCATAGACAGATGAATGTCCATGTGGATCCGGAACTAAAATTCCTGAAAACATACTTTCCCACCGAAAACGGATCTGTAGGGCCATTGACGCAAATAAAACGGCGATACAACGCATTTCCATTCTTTGGACTACATCCTGCTGGAAATCTAGGAGGACCATAGTCTTGCTGCAAGAGAGATCCAGCGGGAATTTGAGAATGAAAGCTGAAGAAGAACACATACTTCAGAATTGCTCAACATACAATGAGCAGAGACAGCAAACCTGACCAGGGGATACAGATTTGAAGAAAAAGCTATGGGACCTGGAGAAAACAGTGAACTTCGCCCTGACAACAGGCATCACAGCATAACGTGACCGCAGAAGAAAACATTTTAATTATTGTCTCCCATGTGTATCCTAAACCTCATGTATGTTGCTAGGACTCGAAATAGGATCAAAGAATAGCAAAAGTATTTGTAACTCCCTCCCCTTTCCCCCGACATGTATTAAGAGGCGACAAAGGAAGATTTTGGGGGTGAGTTGGCAACCCCATCCCATACTATATCATTCCATTATGATAATACGTCATTTCTAAAGTGGAAAAGCAATTATCTTCATTCGCTTCTGAACACATCGCTGTTTACATAGTCCAGCATTTACATATACATTTATTATATATATTTATAATCACAATTTGCAAGTTTTAATTCATTTACTATAATATTTTTGCAACTATAGTTTTCCGTAGTTATTTGATTATGACCGGAAATGGACTATTATAATGAGTAATCCCGGAGTAAATGTTGTGTGAATCACTGAATTCATCCGAATCTCATCAACATTTATTACTCTGCTGGAACATTGACAATATTATTAATTAACGTTAGTTACTGATACCATGGCTGACAGACGCACAGAAATAGCGAGGAAAAAAGCTCAGATTGAGCAGATTCGAAAAGAAAGAATGCAGAAGGAGATCGCAAAGAAGGAGGTATTAACATAAATAAAATACTAACAAAATAATTTAGTAAAATTTGTTGTAGACTACCCAAAAAATTAGTAAATTTAAGGAATCTTCACTCATTCAGCCGGCGGCGAGTAACAGTTGAGTAATGATAAGAATAGATTAACTTATAAAGTTTGACTAATAATAACACACAAACAACAATAATAAATAAATATATAATATTATGTCTGAATAAATTTAATTAAGTATCTTTTAGTATCTCAGCTGAAGATCTCATTTCTGTTTCATCGCTATACTCTATACAGTGACTATACTATATTTAATATTATAGTGACTATAGTTACACTATAGTACGTATGTCAGTCCATCTTTCCAGCAGATCTTGTCATTGCTCTTTAGAGTTAGTTAGTTAGTTAGTTAGTTAGTCGTCGGATCATCATCACTGCAAACTGGACACATCCATAGTTGCTCCGATCTCTCCTTGAGTGTATCCGCCATCACACTTCTGCTGACAGTACCGGTCCTATGCTGGTTGACCATCATTCTTCTGCGCCCTCCAAAATGTTCACCTCTAGCAACACCGCATCTCAATCCCTGATCTTTAATCCTAGCCATTGAAAAGGAATCATCATCCACATTAGTCTCACTCTTGCGTGTTATATCTCTTAAGGAGTTCAAAACGCTCTTTGGAGATTTATCCATAGGGTGAAAATGTTCTTATTTTCATGAAATGCATCTTCAATGATGTGGGATAGGAATTTGGTCTTCTGTGCTTTTACACTCCTTATATTTATATGCAGTTTGTTCTGAAAAATATAATTTCTCCAATTCTAGATACCATTTCAATAGTTTCTTGACCATCCTTTTCATTGTCTTAGATACACTGTGTGTCACACAGCTAGTTAGACTTAATCTTATTAGTCTGTAGCTGTCAGGCTTCTATTTGTTCTTGTCTTTCTTTATGGTAGGACACATGAAAACTTCTCTCTACGACTGTGATACATTACCTGTATCATATCTGTAGCAATTTATACATTGCTGGGTAAAAATAAAGAATAGTTCTTCACTGTGCTATAAAAAGCACACTGTTTACATTTTTAACTAGCTCACACAATGAATTTCCTCGGAAGATCAACCATATCGGTAGATTCAGTGACGTCACATCTCCTGAATTTGTACTGCTTGCTCATTATTTCTGCACACTACACACTGAGAACCCCCCCCCCCCCACCTAATTGAACTGCTAATGTATAAACATAATACCTTACTTCTAAATACTAATTCTAACCCTAATTAACAATTTAGTCAGTTATTCCTCTAGGGCCAAAGATGGCACATAGGGCGGATGTCATAGATTTCCATGTCTCTTGTTTCATTATAATTTGCTTTAGATCTTTGTTTCTGATACTAATGGTAAAACATTCTCTTGTAATAGTTCTACATAAATTTTTTTTAATTAACAGTTTGGCTTAATTATAAATTCTAACCCTAATTACACTGCGCACTACACAGTGAGAGAGGCCCCCAGTTGAACTGCTAATGTATAAATATAATACCTTAATTCTAAATACTAATTGTAATCCCAACCCTAATTAATAATTTTCCATAATTGTAAATACAAATTCTAATCCTAACCCTAATTGTAAATACTATTTCAAATGCAAAGGTGCTATGCATGCCCAATCACACTGCAAAGGGTTAGGTAATACCTTGAAACTAGAACAAAGGTCACAGTGAAGAACTAAAATTTACTTGTGCCCATTGCTGCATGTCCTAGGTTTCCGTCCTGGTGATTTTATATCCTTTAATTTCCTTATGGATATTTTTAGTTCTTTTAACCTACATCGCGTCTATATTAAAACCGGTCGACAAAAAAAAATGGCGGCTCGCACCGTTGGCGACACACCCCATCCGACGAGATATTGTGAGATTTACACGTACCACAGCCCGTGCACATAGCTGGGGACATGCGCAATCGAAGCCGGTATATCCCCCACTTCCGACATGATCGTTGTTGAGAATGGCTAGCTAGTCTTACACGTTTAAGAGCAATTAATGTGACCACATCTGCACACCGGTACGATGCCATGATGGTGGATCAGTTTTATAGACCTTTCTTTCATCGTATTTTGAATAAAATAACATTGAATCGTGGCTTGAATCATGAATTATTAGGTTATTTAGTTTCATAGCAGTGAATATACAGAATGCTGTGTTGGTTTGGGGACTTGTACGTTTGATATCAAATATGTTGAAGTGGCACCAAAAATGACTCTAGGCCTAAGCTCAAAAAACTATTTTACTGCAAATCTACATGTTTTAAACAGTTCCCCCGGCAATATTTTGATAATTTCGCAGTGAAAGAAAATAAATACAACAGATTTGCATGTGATTTATTGTACAGTGTTGCCAAGGAATTCGATAATTAAGGTAAGTTATTTTTTTACTAATATTTTTCGTCTTTATTTGTTATAAAATATATGGTTTTTTTTGTGAAAAACGTCTTTACCACTTTCTTATACGTCTGGTATCACACACACACGTACATAAATTACACCAATATATGCATAATTCAATTCTTTATTTATATGTGCAAATATCATTTAAAGATCTCTAACAACCAAAAAATTATCACATTTTCAAAACAGTCACCACCAATAACGGAAATTTTCAAAAAAGAATCCAGTGGCAGGGAGATGTTTCATATTTTTTAATCTGGCTTGCTAAAGGTTAATGTGAATGGTTTAGACACATTGGTATCAACAAGTACAGATTTTCCTTATTGATACTGATTTCTGGCATTAAAAAAAAGTGCCACAATTGTTTCTGTTTTTGGTTATTTTGTTTTGTTTAAAAAAAATATTTGGTGTTGCAACTTCAATAATTACTACTAATGCGGACATTTTGCACATATTGATAAACAAAAACAAATGGTTGATTTTTTGTTGTTTGGTGCTAAATACTGACTTTTTAAAATTGAAATACAGATATACATTTTTTTAAATACGGATATATGAAAAAATAAGCTGACAGCTATGTAGACATGACATCTGGACAGTTTTTTTCTTACTATTATATCTTGACAAATATTTCATTGTCTTCATGCAGTGATGATAATGGTACTTTCTTTTCTATAGGATTCTGCAAGCATGTCTGCCGCTTGCTTGTTGAACATTGCTTGAAACGCATGATCTTGCTGCTGGCCAATAATTGTTCATTCTCATAAAGTGGCTAAACCATTTCAGTCTATTTTTAATATATTTGTTAATAATAATTGTTCCAACAGTTCTTGTAATCTTCATTCTTCACATTATCTTTTCTTGTTCTGTTTGTATTCTTCTCTTAGACAGTTCATTTCACATGATAATATGATAAAACTCAGTTATGTACTTGTGCATATAGTGGACATGGCCAATATTCCCTTTTTTATTTCTCATGTAAGCAAATCTGAAGATGTCTGAGTGGTGAATATTTCAGCGCCAACAGGACTTTAGTAGACTTTAGCTCGTTCTTTATGTGAGCATGATGTTACATTTCATTAGCAGGTACCTTATAATGTGTGAGAATGCCTCACCAGCATGTTAGAGGGAATATTGCTGGTGGCTTTGGCACTTTTAGGTGGTAATGTTATGTAGGAATCACTCCTGTGCTGAAATAGGACGCTGGCCTATCAATACAATGTTGTATATGTATGTTTTTAAATTATATATTTTATCTTTCACAGGGTCCAGCAAAGACATTTTCACAATCAGGCTCATACAGTGGATCTACAGATCCTGATTCTGTGCTTAGAGAATTTGGTATTTCTATTGCAGGTTAGAGAGATTTCCTTTGTTCATTTCTTTCCTCCTAATCTGTTGTCACAAGAGCCATACAAAAACAAATAATATACACAGTGAATATGAATTTAAAAAACCCTTTATAATAAAGTCATTGTAGATATGTTATTGCCAGCATTGAACTCAAGAATCGCCCGTGTGTTGCTGGGGCCCGCAATGGTTGCAAAGAATAGCAACACTGTTTACCTTCCACGCATGTCGTAAAAGGCGACTAAGGAGGTTATGGGATGGAGTTGGCTGTCCCATCCCATATAGGGTCAGTGACCCAAAGCCATGCTGAAGTCGGATGTGTCAGGCCGAAAGGTGCAGATATCGCAGCAATGCTGTAAACCATGACACAAAGCATTCCTTTCTCCGGACTACATCCTGCTAATCTGCAGGAGTTTAAGAACGAACAAAGAAGAAGAACTCAAGAACATCACACACATATCAAAAGTGGAAAACAAACCTAATGCTATATATCGCCCCCAAAGACATCAACAGACTACACTATTTCACATTACAATAGACCAGTACAGATTTTAGAACCACCTTTTCTAACTAAGGATCTTATACACAAGACAAATGTCTATGTGGATCTGGAAGCCAAACTCCTGAACAGATACTTTAGGACTGTACAACATACAAAGAACACATGATGGCAGGTCTGGTCACAGGATACAGAGTTGAGGCAAAAATACAGGACAGCCACTCTGACCTGGAGAAAACAGTGGACTTTTTCCTGGTTACAGGTTTGTCAATTTTAAATTGTAACATGACCACGGAAGCTGAAAGCAGAAGAAGAGTAAGAAAGAAATTAACGCCTTCCCTGCGGAGGCATCCTTAAGGATACAATGAAAAGCTGCCTCTATTTTTGCAGACATCTCCTTAAGGAGCGATGTGCCATATATTCATATAATTTATCCCCGAAAGCACATCAAAGTGTTCAAATACTCTGATTGTCTAGTTCAAGCTTTGTAAAGGTCAACTAACAATTGAAATTCTGTATTTGCACATGTTTGGAAGCATAATTACTACTTTCTGTGTGTTAACACAGGTGGCCTTTCTTTGTGTAGTCCTTTTGCCGTACTGTATTATGGTGATACCAGACACTGAATGAATTTGAAAATTATAAACATTTGGAAGAAAGTTTCTCTGATAATTCTAACATTGATTATTTGATTCAGGAAGTGATTTAGAAAGTTTTAATTTGCATCGTGATACTAGTACTAATTTGGTAATTCACATAATAGGTCTAGGCTATGCAGCACATGTTTCAAATTTGTGAGACAGTAAGGTAAACATTAACTGTCAATAATGGTATAATGATTCAAAACATTGATCATGCAAACGTTTTCAGAATCTTTGAATGTGTATCACATGATACTATTATACATAATATTTGTGATGTGACAAATAAATATCTGACAAGCATAGGCCTTATACTAATAGGAAAAACTTTGCGTCCGGAATAAAACAGGTTATTATGATTAGGTCTATTTGTGTCAAATAATGTTTCATTTTGCGAGACAAGTGTATATAAAGGTTTTCATGTCTCCTGCATAATATAAAGAAGTATTATGCTTGTAAATTCATAAATTAGAGTATACAGTAATAATAGACCTACACACAAATTATTTAACGTGAGAATGTAGTAGACAAAATGGTTAGAGGAACAAATTTAACAGCCCTTGGAAATTTCCCAGCACTGCATTACGATTTGAGCTTTTTATTCATCACAGCTGAAGCATTAATGCTGAAACAAAGAAATAATAATTCGAAAATTTAATAATCAAATAATTGAAGCAATGTAGGCAGAGAAGAGACAGATATTATCACCAACCATACCAGCAGATGGAGGAGAGTATTGTAGTTTAAACATTCTTCTCCGCCCCCACCACATCCCTCCTAGCGTATTAGTTCATGATATTTAGTAATATGAAGTATGCAGTGGGTACCATGACGTTGTAGAATACATGGAAATGAGAAACAAGTTGGTCTGGCTAAGGAGGGAGCTGCTGATGATCAACCAGATGTGCCAATAACATACCATTAAAAAAACCAGATGAATAAGGCAATTAGAAAACCAACTCCAACAACAGACCAGACCAGGTTTGCATTCTTTGTCTCAGAACAGGACACACACAGGTGACTTCACAGCTACATGTGAATAGGCACTTCAGACAGCAGAGGATATTCTCCAGGAGTGCCAGAAATATGAAATGCTGAGGCAAATACACTTGACCCCAGAGAAGCAATAGTGAAAGAAAAACTAGGGACCTCTGTACAAGTTACAAAACACAGTCATGTTTATAGAGAAGACAAAACTTAGATATTCTTCTTCTTCAGCGTTCATTCTCAAGCTCCTGCTGGATCTCTCTTGTAGCAGGACCATGATACATTCTAGATTTCCAGCAGGATGTAGTCCGGAGAATGTAAATGCGTTGTGTCGCCGTTTTATTTGCGCCAGTGGCCCGACACATCCGTCTTCGGCGGGAAAACTTAGATATAAACACATTCCAGATGAAAGAAGACGAAGAAGAAGAAGAAATATTAAGAAGTCAGCAAAAATGTTGCTCAAACATACGATTAATGGTTTCCCCCCAAAATATCATTTAGTATTTTAAGGTAATACAGTCATCCCTCGCTATTTCACGGTTCATTTATTGCGGCCTCAGTACATCGCAGATTTCTAAAAACATTTTTACAGTATGTACACTTTAGTTACATCTACGTATGTTATACACACACGTATCATATTTATATTATTTATACATTATTTATGTATGTTATTTATACTATTAATATTTTATTTACATGTTTGAAAATATTCTTTAATGTTCTAATGATAACATATGCACTTATATGGTTTCATATACACTTATTGATATTATACATACACAAAAAAATGTACGTTTGTTAAAAATGAGAGGATGACACTACTTCGCGGTTCTTAACTTATCGTGGCCGATTCTGGTCCCTATTAACTGCGATAATTGAGGGATGACTGTACCACAATTTCCTCCTTACTGAAGTCATATCCACCGCCTTATAATAAACATTTGATGTGGAAATGTCAATATCTGATTTGACCATGACAACTGACAGAAAATGTTTAACAAATTTTATTGACCTGATTTGTAACCAGGATCTGGACATCTAATTCATGGTGCAAAGAATAGGGCCATTGTTTTCTCTCCAGGCATGTTGGAGTGGGGTCTAATGAAGAAACACATCAGGAAGACTGTCCACTATGTGCTAAAGTGAAAGTTAAAACCTGACCCCCCAAGAGACAAGATTGAAAGAAAACTTGTAGGAGAGCAATGAGGACCTCCTGCTGATATATATTGTGAATTCACACAGGTGAATGTTTGACTACTGAACATAGGGAACTGATAGCAGAAGTTGAAGAAATATGTGATGTTTATTTATCTATCTATCCGCTATCATCCTCCATTTATGCCTTGCAGCATCAGGGGTAAAAGAGTGCACCAGAGATGGCTTTGTTATGTGCTTCATATATACTTGTTTCTGTGGCTTTCTTTATTCATGTTATCCATCTTGTGCAAGGTCTGGTCTGCCTCTTGCTTAGTATCCATTGTCTCCCAACAAAACAGTGGAACATCTCCTTATCGACTGCTCTTCCCTTTCAACTTCCAGGAAAAAAGTTTTGCAGACACCCTTAACAATCACTAACAGGTACTTATTGTATGGATCACTCGCCCGTGTGTTGCCGGGACCCGAAAGGTGAGCAAAGAATAACAACACTGTTTACCTTCCACGCATGTCGTAAAAAGCTACTAAGGAAGTTAATGGGTGTATATGATGGAGTTAGCTATCCCATATAGGGTTATTGACCCGAAACCATGCTGAAGTAGGATGTGTCAGGTCGAAAGGCATAGATATTGTAGCAATGCTGTAAACCATGACACAATGCATTCTGTTCTCCGGACTACATTTTGAGTTTGAAAACGAACACAGAAGAAGAAGAGTATGGATCACTAAGTCATCTTCAGAAGACTTGCACTTTTGTTAAGAGTGACATTGCACTGCCAAGAGTAGAACTATTCAGCAGCAGTTGAATATCGACATCATCTGTATGTCTGAGTAGCAATGCTATTTGGGAAGTGATGTCTGGTGGTAGTCTGGAGACATGTGCAAACCACTTAAATATGTCTTCTGATGTAATCTAAAATCTATTATTTTTATGCTGTATATTTATTGTAACAGGTTGTTTACATTTACTATTCCTATTCGTAGATTCTCCAGTACAGCAAACAGATGTCAAACCAACATCAAGTGCAGTAGTTGGTGCTGGGGAACCACAAATTTCTGCAGTGACCCATGCAAGGTATAGGACATGTGTTAACCTGACTCTTCTTTTCTTCCCAGCAATATGCCATTTTAATGGCATTGGGTCATAGGGCATGAGCCCATGGACCACTGGATCAGCAACCAACCTCACTCTTCCATATCTTCTGAACTAGCCTGCAACAGTCACTCGACATCAGTGGTTGGCCAAACCATTTTGACTGGAACACAAGGTTAATTTAAAATTGTTATATACATTGAAACTCAGACTCACAAAATATGAAATCATAGCTGCAACTACAGCAAATAGAGGAAAGAAGACCACCCCAAATATAATCCAGCTGTCAGGTATTACCAACTATCCAGAATGGACCAGGTTATCTTGTTGCGCCTCAAAACCAGTCACAACAAAAAATATCACTTGTACACCAAATTCAGAATTATTACAACTGGCCTTTGCCATTGCAATCTGGCGAATATGACAGCAGAATATATCTTACAAGGCTGTCCCCAGTATGCAGAACTGAGGAGAGAGACATGGCCCACCCCAATCAGCTTCAAAGAGAAGCTGCATGGAAAGGGGAAACCGTGAAACAGACAGTAGACTATATCATGGAATCAAGAGTCGCAACCTGAGAGATTATCACAGAAGAAGAAATAATAAACTCAGATGTGCTAGACCTCCTACTCCTACATGCTGCACAACCAACTATTAACACGAAGAACTTCATACTCCCTGGTGGAAATCATACAAAAATTCATGTTCGTCATCAGAGAGGAAATGTAAAAGAAATGAGCTATTGCAGCCAAGCTGTAAATCACAACACTTTCTCTGTCTTGACCACATCGTGATAATTTGCTGGGATTTATGAATTGAAGCACAAAGAAGAAATCATCTGCACAAGAAACAACAATAATAATTAACAAATCAACAACCAATAAATGAAAATTGAAAAAGTTGCTAAAAAGAGGAAAGGATTTAATCAAATCTTTGATCATGTGAGCTGAATAGATGTTCAGATTCAATTGAGATTTGGGGAGACAGTGTCTGTTGGCACCTTTAGTGATAAGAATATGAGGTGACACAAGTTGTCTTTGGTCCACGTCTGAATATCAAAGGATTAATCTGAGGTGTTTAGGTTTGAATAAAGAGATCATGGTAGTGGAGGTTTGACTGGTTGGTTGCTGATTCAGTGAGCCATGGACTCATATACCCAATGCCGTTGTGTAATATATGCATATGTTCTAGACTGCTCTAGTAAATAATGATAATCAAGATACTTCTTTGGTTATTGCCTTTGAAGGTTTTCTATTACAACCATATATAATATATATATATCTATATGGTACAGAGAGCGTAACAGCCAAGGTACAGAGTTTGATTGCCGCCACAGGCAATTGTGCACCCGTACTGTTCAGATAGCAATGGCAAACTACTGCATGTATTACATCACCTCGAAAATCCCCACAGCCAACAAATGCTGGGTTGATAGCTAAGTCCTGAATAGGATATGCTACCAATTTTATATATATTTTAGTACTTCTTCTTCTTCTGTGTTCGTTCTCAAACTCCTGCAGATTAGCAGGATGTAGTCCGGAGAACGTAATGCGTTGTGTCATGGTTTACAGCATTGCTGTGATATCTACACTTTTTGGCCTGACACATCCAACTTCAGCATGGCTTTAGGTCACTGACCCTATATGGGATGGGACAGCCAACTCCATCCCATAACCTCCTTAGTCGCCTTTTATGACATGCATGGAAGGTAACATAAGAACCAAATTGTGTTTACTACGAACATGTGTATTTCCTGTGGCGACATATGGATGTGAAGCATGGACGCTAAATAAAACAGTGGCCAAGAGAATACCATCATTTGAATTAAAGTGTTATAGAAGAGTATTGAGAATACCATGCACAGCGAAGAAAACAAACCAGGAGGTGTTGCGAACAATTAACGTCCAGGAAGGCTGGCTTCTGAACACTATATTAAAGAAAAAGCTATTTTTTTTCGGTCATATTAAGAGACACGACTGCATGGAAAGAATGTTAATGGAGGGGATGATAGAAGGCAACGGGCAAAGGCCGACCAAAACGCCATTGGACAAAAGACATTCAAGAATGCCTGCGCATGTCACTGGAAGATGCAGGGCAACTTGCTCAAGACAGTGGAGAATTCAAGAGATCCATAGGAAAGACTACGTTCTGGAAAGAATATGTCACCTGATGGTGATGGAAGGTAAACAGTGTTGCTATTCTTTGCTCCCCTTTCGGGCCCCGGCAACACACAGGCGTATTTTAGTACTTATTATTGAGTTTTTTAGTAGATCAGTTTAACCAATATAGCCTTATTTGTCTTGACCAGACGGTCTGAAGCAAGTCTGTATCAGTTGGAGTTGAGGTAGTATGAGCAGGGCAGAACTTTTCATGGCTGAATCTGTGGGATGTCACATTGTTGGATGCTCTTTATATTTTCGTCAATGTTCTCCCACTGCTTGTTATTGAATTTTCAAATGTCCAAGCACCATTATGTATGCTGGTTCTCCATTCAACACGATCGTCTGCCAGTTTTTTTCCAGTTTTCAGGCATGATAAAGGTATTCATTGTGTCTTTATATTACAGCTTTGGTCTGCCTCTTTTTATTGCCCCTGTGAAAGCTCTCTGTATAGCAGTTGTTTTGAGATGCGGCTGTTAATCATCCTCTGAATGTGGCCACACCACTTGAATCAGGACTCACCAGTGTAGGCAGAACTATGTTATAATGTATGTGTTCTAAATTTAATATTTAATCTCTGTTTGATTTTAATAAAAACAAAATCTGTTTCCAGCCCTCGGAAACGCAACATCCAGTTGTCCGTCGTGAAAGTAACTGAGATTAGCATTGCACCTCGGGAGAATGTAGCCTACAGTAAAGAAACACAGACAATCAATGCTGAACCCCTTGAGAAGGATGGTAAGTAAATATTTCTGAAGCATCTTAGATAACCTCGCTAGATCAACTGTTTTTTTTTCTTTCTGTGCCAACAACAGCTTTTAAAACAAAAGTTAGAATAAAGTGACAACAGGAGAGACAGGCCTTTATAATGCTATGTATATTTTTGCTGGGCTCACATCTAACCTTGTTTGTAACTAAACATGTGTCAGCTTATTAACACAGAATAACATTTTGTTTGCTTTTATAAAATAAATATTATTAACTGCAACATAACATCTAACACTGTGTAATAAGAAATTGCAACTTGTACTTTCTTGCACATGAACAATATAGTTTAGTAGGCGTTTAACAAATATGGAAATATGGACGAGCAGTGCATGGAGTTGAAGTTCTGAATGCACTTAAGGAGATAGGACGAGTGACATAATTCTTGGGAATCTGCAACTTTGAGCAGACTCCAGGAACATAATGTCAAGAGTTTGGCCAAACAAGAGTTTTAAGGTAGGTAGCCAGAGGAGACTAGTAAACAAACACAGAATGGGTGAGGTCAATTGCTAAACGCTGAGGACTATCTTGAGATCCGAACACTTGTGAACCAATGATTCAATATGCAGTGAGAATGATCTGTCAACTAGCTATTGAATGTAGGTCGGCACTGTGGTAGATTGAATAGTTCCCGCCTCACAAACCCAACACGGTTGAATTATGTCGCGTTTCAAAAACCATTCATCTACATTGTACTGGTAATATAATCTGATGTGTTAGTGATGTGTACAAGATGTAACAATAGTTGAATAACAATTTTCTATACAGGCCTAGGGGGGGGGGCTTCTATTGTTATTATTATTATTTATTTCTTCGTTTTCAAACTCCAACTGGATCTCTTTTATAGCAGGACAATGTTCCTACTAGATTTCAATGGAAATGCCTTATGCCACTGTTTTATTTGCGCCATTGATTCAACTTCTGCTCACTTATTATTGAGCCATTTTAGTAATTGTGTTTTTACCGGTATTTACTACAAACATCAGTAATATCACTAGAAATATTAGGTCAATGAAACTTTAGATTTGGGATCTTATGCTGGTCAGGTCAGGGTAGATTTGTTACATAAAATGATGCAGTGGGGGTAGAAAGTGATAGATCCCTTACAGGGCTACGTCTTGTCAGTTGAAGATCCTGTTCTCTTTGTCAGTTGAAGATCCTGTTCTCTTCGTCAGTTGAAGATCCTGCTCTCTTCGTCAGTTGAAGATCCTGTTCTCTTCGTCAGTTGAAGATCCTGTTCTCTTCGTCAGTTGAAGATCCTGTTCTCTTCGTCAGTTGAAGATCCTGTTCTCTTCGTCAGTTGAAGATCCTGTTCTCTTCGTCAGTTGAAGATCCTGTTCTCTTCGTCAGTTGAAGATCCTGTTCTCTTCGTCAGTTGAAGATCCTGTTCTCTTCGTCAGTTGAAGATCCTATTCTCTTCCTTTCTATTTCTATTATGTCATTAACTTCAGATCTGGAACTATTTTGACTAGAGTGTTCAAGTATATAGACTCTTGCATGAACGTCATATCTGGAGATATCAGCATGTTAAGACCAAAAAACAGTCACCGTGCAAGTTTTACTTGTTTAATATAATAATACATAACCCATCGGGGTTGTGTCAGGTGGACAAAAAGCTCACCAAATAACTCTATCCCCAGCCATTCGGAGAAGTGTAGAAAAATCATGTCCAGAACATTTCTTGATGTTATCAATCCAGGATTTCAAAAAAATATTTTACAGTATGCTTGGTTTTCTTATTAGAAATTAGTATCATCGCAATAACACTGGAATTAAAGCTCTATGTGCCACTGTATGAACTACAAAAGACAGTGAGTTTTATTCAGGAGACAGAATTACATATATATATACATGTTTCAAGTGAACGAAAGAAGAAGAAAAAGTATCAACGCACATGGGACATTCCAATAACTACTCCACTCTCCTTTCCCACAGTCATCCAAAGATGTCTGATTTCTTAACTCTTGTTGATTTTTATTATTGTTTCATGATATTCATTTGTGGTACGTCTATCTTACATATATTGTCTATTATTATCCTCCTAGTGAACTTTGCTCATACTAGGGGTCTTGTTCCTTGGGTCATTCTCAGGTATTTTATATATTTCCGTTCAGGATACCGCACAAACCACATTAGATCATCGGGTTGTCCCATTTGGATCTTCAGGAACTGAACCACCATGATTATTTAGTCCTGTATGACCTCATCTTATTGCTTAAACAACTGTCCTCAAGTACCTCATTGCTAATTGTCTGTACATAGGTGGTGGTCAGTGTGCGTTATCCACAGGTCATTTAATGTACATGGATATAACATATAAGAGGCATATAACAGTCCAGATCAGATGAGATTCTTTGTTCATATTCAAAGGTAACATAATGAATCTTCAACATTTCCCACCTCTTGTCCAGGTCAGATGAGATAGAAAACTATAAACCTTCACCAGTGGAAGCCTAAATAGAATAGCAAGGTATGATAACAGCAATGAGAAACTCATGCAAAGAACTAGACAGACTACAAGTGGAGAAAGAACTAAGGAAATGGTGCTGGAGTTAGGACATATAATAAGAAGACCAATGGAAAGCATTGTAAATCAGACATTGTTCTGGAACCCACAGGGAAAGAGAAAAAGAGGAAGACCAAAAAATACCTGGAGGAAATAATTAGATACAGTGACACAAAGGCTTGGTAGATCATGGAAAGAGCTGGAAGCAATAACTGTAAATAGGACAATATGGAGGTCTGTTGAGAACCTATGCTCCGAAGGTAGCTAAAAGTTGTATAAATAGATACGGTAAATATCCTGTATAGGACATTGCTATTCAAGCATTGTTAAATTTTTAGGCCCCCTTAACATTCAATTGCATTAACAGTACAATGTGGTTGACCAACTTTTGAACCAATGGCAAATTTGCTTGAATTGTGTTTTTGAGATAGGCCTAATAACCAGTCTGCCACAGAGTCAACTGATTGCATCAGATTCTTTTGTTCAAGTTAACTTAATAAGACCCATATCCCGTCTGGGTCATAGAGGTGCCACATTATTAGAGAGATCATCACAAAAAGCCCTCTGAACATCTCTATTTGGAGGAGTGTTGAAAAATAATGCCTAGGCCATTTCTTGATGCTTTGATGTTATCAATCCCGGTATTTCTTTGTCCGCTCTTCTCCTTCTACCCTCTACTTCCTTACAAAATATTGAATATTTCAGATCAGATTAGATCAAATTACACTCAAGATTGATCTTGATTGTGTTTAATAAAATCATTATATGTCTACATTGTACTAGCTGCATTAGTTCTGTTGTGCCTATTGAGATATTTGACATTTTTATGAAATGTTAATGCAGAGCTGTGACAGTAAAGTATACATACTTCAGGTGCTCTTTCCAGATTACAGTCTTTCTTATGCCTGTTCTGAACTCCTCACGAAGCTGACCTGCCTCTGACAGTGCCTTCTTTAAAAATTCTCCTATGTCTGTTGTCCGTCTTCTTGCTTGACCTCTACCTCTGTTAACCATGCCCTCCATTATTACTCTTTTTATTCCATTATGTCTCTTGTTATGTCCAAAGAAACCCAGATTTCTTGTTATATTATTAAGTAGACAGCCATCTTCAATGCTTACCCTTCATCTCACTTCCTGGTTTCTCCATCCACAGTATTCTCAGAATCTTTTTGTAGCATCTCATCTGAAAGGCAGCTATTTTCTTTGCCGCTGACTTGTTCGGCGTCCATGTTTTGCAACCATAGATTACCACTGGGAATCTAATTAGTCTGTAAAGTATAATTAAAGATAATTACAAATACAAGACTTGGTAGTATTCTTCATTGTGAACTTCTATTTACTGTCTGACATTCATGTACGTACCACCATAGTGTCATAAAATTCTTTTTATTTGTTAAATGTGTTGTGATAGAATGCTGTCTAGTGTAACTCTTGCACAGAAATATAACTCTTAAACATAAGTGTAACTCTTTAAAAATGTGTAGCTATTTAATAAAAAAAAAAGTGATTATTGGCACAATAAAAATGTGATTATTGACAATAAAAATGTGATTATTGACACAATAAAAATGTGATTATTGACAATAAAAATGTGATTATTGGCACAATAAAAATGTGATTACCAACACAATAAAAATGTGATTACAGACATAATAAAAATGTGATTACTGACAATAAAAATGTGATTATTGACACAATAAAATGTGATTACTAACACAATAAAAATGTGATTATTGACAGAAATATATATAACTCTTGAATAAAAATGTAACTTTCTAAACATGTATCGTGAAGAAATATGTGTATCTTGAAAAAAATTTAATTTTTAACAGAAACAAAACTCTGGAATAGAAATGGAGATATTGAACATAAATATAATTGAAAATTAAATTTATTATTAACACTGTTTCACCGAATTATCCGTCGCCTGTATACTGCAGGGCCGAGATGGCAGGAAAAATTAGTAACTGTGACCTGCCACGTATTTTATAATAGGTGACTTAAGAGGTTTGGGGTGAAGTTGACTGTCAAGGAGTAGCTATTGCAGCAAATCTGTAAACTCATGACACATTAGTTTTCCGGATTATATCTTGCTAGCCAACCTGAGCTTGAGAATGAACGCAGGTGGACTGAATTATCTGATGTCAATACTGCAGCACGGTACACCTTATTCAGATGTTGATAATAATGTAATTTCTATTCTTGACTACCTTGGTAAACCTTCTCTGAATATGGACACAATTATTTGTCCAAGCTTACCAGGACATTTATACATTTATCCGAATTTTGATAATAATATAATGTGTCTGTGCAAAATTGATAAAATTGATCTGAATTGTAGACACAATTATTTATCAAGGCAACATTTATCCACTTATCCAGAAAGTGGATAAAGGGATAACAATTTGCTGAATAAATTTGTTGGTAAATGAGTTCAGTTCAACAGATGGTGCTCATAATAAATCTCATCTTTCTTATCATACAAGGAAGGAGGAAGCGGTCGCACTCACATGGAAGTGAGTATTTCAGATGACATGATTGTTGTATCTTTTTTTCATTTACCAAGACTTGGTCTGAAAGTGATTTGTTTCTGACAGTGCCCTATGTCTTAGTGTTAGTGATGAGTTTCATCTTCAAATGTAGAAACTTGATTTTTCTCGAAAAAAGAATACATTAATTTCATCTTAAAATGTAGAAACTTGATTTTTCTCTTTAAAAAAAAGGAACACATTAATTTAATCTTAAAATCTAGAGATGTGATTTTTCTCTTAAAATGTAGAATCGTGGTTTTTCTCTAAAAAAAACCACATTAATTTCATCTTTAATGTAGACCAGTTACACTCGAAACCACAAGACATAATTATATACACAGATGGTTCAGTCGATAGAAATTAAAATAAATGTGGTTGGGGTTTTGTTGCATACAGAAATGGCTTGAAGTTGGTTGAAAGATCATCTGCATACTCTACTACCACATCGAGCATGAAGATGGAGATAGAGGGAGTTACAGCAACACTGAGTTGGTTTATAACTAATACATCATCCCATTGGTAATACAGACTCTCAAAACATGCTGCACAAGATAGGAAAAAACATGTTGAGAAAGGAATGGGTTACGTTATTGAAAAACTAAATTGTACAGAGCATTACATGGATATACTGGCCAGGGTAATGCTGGAGAAACCGAAAGAGCTGACTCATTGGCAGATAAAACTGCGATTGACGGGTACAGTACTGAAAGAGATATAGCTGACTGAATTAAAGCTGCCATAATTTCATTGCAAAATGAAGATGGTGACAATGAGACTGAAAACGTACACAGACAAAGAATGACAGAAATGGAAGTGATTAGAGGAGAGGGAAGAAAAGTATTATTTTTGGAAAGAACCGAAGATCACATAGTGAACACTGACTGGGAGTTTGAGTCTACATACACTGGAATGGCTGCTGAAATGGAGAGCGGATCACTTATGGGAATGTCCCGTGTGCTGATACTAGTTTCTAATCAAGAATCATGTCTCCCATGTTCATCAAGTTCATAGACTGAAGTCATCTGATCAGGTCACTGTCTCCCGTTCTCATCAGGTTCTATAGACTGAGGTTGAAGTCATCTATAGACTGAGGTTGAAGTCATCTATAGGCTGAGGTTGAAGTCATCCATAGGCTGAGGTTGAAGTCATCTATAGACTGAGGTTGAAGTCATACATAGGCTGAGGTTGAAGTCATCTATAGACTGAGGTTGAAGTCATCTATAGGCTGAGGTTGAAGTCATCTATAGGCTGAGGTTGAAGTCATCCATAGACTGAGGTTGAATTCATCCATAGGCTGAGGTTGAAGTCATCTATAGACTGAGGTTGAAGTCATCTATAGACTGAGGTTGAAGTCATCTATAGACTGAGGTTGAATTCATCCATAGGCTGAGGTTGAAGTCATCTATAGGCTGAGGTTGAATTCATCCATAGGCTGAGGTTGAAGTCATCTATAGACTGAGGTTGAATTCATCCATAGGCTGAGGTTGAAGTCATCTATAGACTGAGGTTGAAGTCATCTATAGACTGAGGTTGAAGTCATCTATAGACTGAGGTTGAAGTCATCTATAGACTGAGGTTGAAGTCATCTATAGACTGAGGTTGAATTCATCTATAGGCTGAGGTTGAAGTCATCTATAGGCTGAGGTTGAAGTCATCCATAGGCTGAGGTTGAATTCATCCATAGGCTGAGGTTGAAGTCATCTCTAGGCTGAGGTTGAAGTCATCCATAGGCTGAGGTTGAATTCATCCATAGGCTGAGGTTGAAGTCATCTATAGGCTGAGGTTGAAGTCATCCATAGGCTGAGGTTGAAGTCATCCATAGGCTGGTTGAAGTCACCTATATACTCAGGTTGAAGTCACTTATAGACTCAGGTTGAAGTCATCTATAGGCTGAGGTTGAAGTCATCCATAGACTGAGGTTGAAGTCTTTTATAGGCTGAGGTTGAAGTCATCTGCACTGCATCATTATATCATCACGTTATCGTTAAAAATCTCCGTTGAATTTTTCGTAACAAAATTTAAACAAACACAGATTTCTATAAAAACAAAACCAGGCTAAACAACAGAACGCTTCATGGAAGGTCATGTCCTGTAACCCTGGCTCATAACTCATTTATTTTTACATTTTTAGGGACCATGTTTCAGATCTGTTCAGCACTATAGACTACATTAAAAACACATTTTTTTTTCTGTAACGATTCACTAGGCAATATAAATACATTTAATAGCTTACCATTGATTTCTGAATGGTCCGTATTCACAATTGCCTGTCACGGGTTTCAAACCCGTTACCTTGACAGTCACAGATGCTCTCTCTGTATTATGCCACTACAGAGCCATACATATCAGGTGATAAATTTGTTCCATATCTCTAAACTGATGTTAAAAAAAATAAATTGGTAGCATATCCTTTACAGGACTTAGCTATCAACCCAGTATTTTTTTGGCTGTGGTGATTTTCTAGGCAATATAAATACGTTCAGTAGTTTGCCATTGCTTTCTGAACAGTCCAGATGCACAATTGCCTGTGACGGGGATCGAACACTGTACCTTGGCCGTCACAGACGCGTTCTGTACCATTTCGTCACAGAGCTGGACAGATGTTAGTAATGTCATATTCTTTTTTGGACACTATGATCCACCATTTCAACTCCAGAATGAGCATGACATTCTTAATTTTGTCACAAAAGTGATTTATCAATTTCATCTGAAAAGTTATTTTGATTTTAATATTGGTTATTATTCATTATGAACCAATGTCACAGCACTCTGTGCACACCCATAGGTGGTCATTCTCCCCAAGAAAATATCAAAATGTATTCTACTGATGGTTCCTGTGACTTACTGGTGTTTTATTTTAATAGTGACATATTAGTTTAATTTTAAAAGTAAAAAATATATATTCGATCTCAAAATTGAAAATTAGTTTGATCGTGAAAGAGTATGTTAATTACACCTAAAAATGACATGTTGATTTGATGTTTATAAAAAGTGACGATCTCTAAAATCTGATATTGTAATCCCAATTTTACCAACATTCTAATATGAAAGTATAAATACACTATCTGTGCAGTGCTCGGAATACACTCATGTAGTATCAAATGAAATGATTGAGGTAACAAACAGCTCAAACATCTCGATATCATTGTTTTAAATTGTAGTATGTCCGATCATACCAAGTCTTAAAATTAGTAAAAATTGATTTCTGAATATTTGATAGTGTGCTTTTTTTAATATTTCCAGCAACACTTTTCACTTTGAATGTGCTTGCATATAATTTTTTTTTTTTAATTCATTACCGTCTTGAGAGGATTGTTTTTCATATTTAAATTGATGATTCCGTCTAGTCTGTGCTCATATTTGAGCTTTCAGCAAGGTCTGGCTTGATTTGCTCATGTTTTCTATTTCTCCACTTTGAAAATTGTTTACTGGTAGCAGAAATAAGACACAAAGAGCTTGTGTATAGTGTACAGGATAAGTTCCAATTATATAAGGATAAAAGGTGTCTGATCTTATAAGGATAAAATGTGTCTTACTGTATGTGATAAGGATACAATGTGTCTTAGTACAGTTTAAGGGTAAAATATGTTTTAGTGTATGTTATAAGGATAAAATGTCTTAGCGTATGTTAAAGGATAAAACGTGTTTTAGTGTATGTTTAAAGGATAAAATGTGATTTTTTTTTTAATTATCAAAGTTCACACACACAAATGCACAAACTTTCACAATTTATTTTCTTAAGTGTTGTGGTTTTACTGTATGTTACTGGAAAAGCACCCTTGCTTGTAAAAATAATGCCAAAATGTCATTGAAGTTTGACAGGGCCAAAACATCATTGAAGTTTGACATGGTGAAGGAAATCTTAGAAGTACTAAAATGTGAACAATGTAGAAATAAAAACATTTCATCTTTTAAATGAATCCATGATTATCAATATTTTTGTTTCCATTGAGGCAGCCATGATATTTTTCTAATTTTCGATAAATGATGCCAATCTAAGTTCTTAATAAGTTGTGAATTTTTGTATCCAAGTTTTTTCTAATAGGAGCGTGCTTCAAATGAAAACCTTAAATATTGTTATTAAAATTAATATATATTATAAATATTAATATTTCAATATGTAAATAGTGAAATTATCTTGAAAATCAATTCGAAGATGGTTGGCCCTTAAATGATATCATAATAAGAAAGCTGAGATGTTTTAGCCATAACAGCATGAAAAAATTAATGGAAGGTATAGTTCCTGGTAGCAGGGGTAAGGGTCGCCCAACACGACGATGGATAAGTGACATCTCAGATTGTTTAATCATGACCCTGGCTGTTGCAGGTCAATTCGTCGAGAATAGTGTGAGTTCGGAAGACTCATAAAGAAAACTACATTCTGGAAAGAATATATCACCTGATATAAGATCGATCTCTCTCTCTGTGTGTGTGTGCACGTGCCTGTCTGTCTCTCTCTATATATATATATATATATATATAAGTGTGTATATATATATATATATATATATATATATATATATATATATATATATATATATATATATATATATATATATATATATATATATATATATATATATATATATATATTCTGAAAGTAAAACATCATTTTCTGACGTATATGGCACTGCTTTCAATACAAGTCCTTCAGTGATTATAAAGTGCTTGAATTCCTGTAAAAAAAAATCTTGGTTGCACATCTAATCACTTATGCACCATCTCCTGTATTTCTTTGTTGGACCTGAAGCTCAAACTGCCATATCACCCACCTTGCGTCACAGCATAGATGATATGGTATGCTGAATCTTGATGTCTACATGTGCGGTAATGTGATACACAGTCAATCTGTGGTTTCACTGTACAAGATGTTTAATGGTAGCAATGGACTCTGTGGTCGCTACTCTCACATGTACACTTTTGGCTGGACAGACCTGTATCACCATACTAGACCTTCCTGTGCTGACAGTCTAAAGACAGCCTTTAAACTGACATTATGACGTCACATTGTTTATCTACACCAAGATGGCACGTGCAGGACATTCAAGAATATTGACAAGTTACAAGACAATGCCTTGGTCATTCTAATCATAAAAAAACCCTTAAATATTGAAAATATTTGTATATGCAAAATTGTACATGCAATATTATCACGGTAAAACAGGCTAAATGAGGGTTGATATTTTGAATAATGTACTATTGTTACTAGTTTAACTTTGGCGGTTTGGTTATTTATAAATGAGGGTTATTTTTTGTGTGTAAATAGATGGAAGATGGTAAATGAGGGAATACACATTTTTTAAATTGATTATTTAAATTTATAAGATGTTTATACGTGAAATTGTTTACCGTGAGTTCATTTTAATGACATTTTGTCTGCAGTTAATTTAATTTGGTGTTGGAATGTTGATGTCATGTGTTAAATATCTGTGCACTGTAGTTTGTTGGACATTGTAGTCTAGTGCATTTTAGCATGTTTTTTTTCTGAGAACCATAAAATGTTTAAATTATCCGGTTTATGAGTGAAAGGGCTGGAATTCAAATGGAAAAGTTCATATTCGTTGTTCCAGTCATAGATCTTGAAATAATCAAATTTATTAGAATCTGGAGCTGCAGTCTTCCTAGTAGTGGTCAATCAATGAGCCTGCACTTTTGTTGTCTCAGATTCCAAGACCAGGACAGTATATCCTTGTAATAATCTGGTGTCACAAATTGCTCAAAGATTCAAAAAAATTGCTCCTTTCTTGTTTGCGTTTTTCAAAATATGCATCATGTTAAGGGGCTAAGAGTTTCGTTGACATTTGAGTCGCCAGCCAAATGTGTGTTGCCGTAACTGCTTCTATTTCTTTTTTTTTTCATCTGCATTCATTCTCAAACTCCTGCAGATTAGTAGAATGTAGAACAGAATGTGTTGCGTGGTAGTTTATAGTTTAGCTGCATCTTATGTCTTTGAACCCGATAACCCAACTTCAGTATATCTTCAGGATCATTGTTGTAAGTCTACGGGTGGGAGAGTCAAACTAACCCCTGACATCTCCTAAGTTGCCTCTTATAATGTGTGTCAGATAACAGTGTCATTATTCTTTTCTCCCCTTTCAGGGCCCCTGGCAAAAACACTGTCATCTTCTATTTCCCTTTCTTTATTCTTATGCTGTTTTGGTTAAGTCTTGTCAAAAAGTGATTTTACATTCAACCACCTTTGCCCTGGAGAAATTTCTTAGAATTATAGCAAATTATAATGTTTTCCAAATCGGACAATCTATTGGCTAATGGAGAAAATAGCCTTCTAAACTGAACAAATTGTTATCAAATCTTTTTATTCATTGCTGTCTCACAGATAGATCATAAATTGCTTTTGTTTTGAATATTTTAGTTTTGGAAATCTTCTGTCTAATAATTGATGGTCAATTTCCAGTATGGTCAGATTATGTGTGCTATGCATTATTGCGGTGCTAGTATTAGTGAATGTTGACGGCTGTCTCCATTATTTTGTTGCCTGGTGCCTGTTTCTAGCATTGATCACATCAGTTCCTTTATGCAAAAGTGTCAAACACATTTTGTAATATTTTGTGTGAACAAAGCCCAATAATATCTTATTTCCATATTAGGTAATTCTTTATTGTACAAATATTAGGTAATTCTTTATTGTACAAATATTAGGTAATTCTTTATTGTACAAATATTAGGTCATTCTTTATTGTACAAATATTAGGTCATTCTTTATTGTACAAATATTAGGTCATTGTTTATTGTACAAATATTAGGTAATTCTTTATTGTACAAATATTACGTAATTCTTTATTGTAAAAAATATTAGGTCATTCTTTATTGTACAAATATTAGGTAATTCTTTATTGTACAAATATTAGGTCATTCTTTATTGTAAAAAATATTAGGTGATTCTTTATTGTAAAAAATATTACGTAATTCTTTATTGTAAAAAATATTAGGTAAAATTCTTTATTGTAAAAATATTAGGTAATTCTTTATTGTAAAAAATATTAGGTCATTCTTTATTGTACAAATATTAGGTAATTTTTTATTGTAAAAATATTAGGTAATTCTTTATTGTAAAAAATATTATGTAATTCTTTATTGTAAAAAATATTAGGTAAAACTCTTTATTGTAAAAATATTAGGTAATTCTTTATTGTAAAAAATATTAGGTAATTCTTTATTGTAAAAAATATTAGGTAATTCTTTATTGTAAAAAATATTACGTAATTCTTTATTGTAAAAAATATTAGGTAAAATTCTTTATTGTTAAAATACTTGTAAATTGTAGCATACATTGTGTTATTTGCATTTTTCCAATACTGCTGTAAAACTGTATAACAATAGTACATTGTAAAGCACAAAGTAGATCAGCTTTTGAATGAGTGCACAGACTATCAGTCTATAGGGTACTGGTATGAAAAAATACAGATAACATATTACAAGACAGTTTCAACCTTAAGACCTTTTTCAAGAAAATACAAGACAAATTAGTGACATTCATTGTTACCTTGGATTTTTATGTTGTTAAATGTCTGCCATCAAATGCTTTTGTGATAGTGTCTTTATTTTTATTGTTTGTCTTGTATTTTCTTGAAAAAGTCCTTAAGGTTGAAACTGTCTTGTATACCGTTATCTGTATTTTTTCATACCAGGACAAAATAGTTTGTTCATTGTAAAGCTGATCTACCTTGTGTTTTACACAAGCACTGATGACGGTTACAAAATGATGGTTAGATTCAAGTAGATTGGGTTAAGGGCATGAGCCCATGAACGGCTGGATCAGCAACCATTCAAGTAGAAGGAGATGGTTAGATTCAAGTAGGAGGTGGTTAGTTTCAAGTACAAGAAGGTGGTTAGATTCTTAGAATCAAGTACAAGAAGATGGTTAGATTCAAGTACAAGAAGATGGTTAGATTCAAGTGCAAGAAAATGGTTAGATTCAAGTAGAAGATGGTTAGATTCAAGTACAAGATGATGATTAGATTCAAGTACAAGATGATGGTTAAATTCAAATATTGAAATTCTTAGTAAATTTAAAATAAGTTGAATGTAGAATTGGGAATATGCATTAGAGGAAAAAATAACTCGTAATATTATTAACCTAACAAATGTGTTCTGTAATCAGTGACCATGTATCATGAATAGCATACAAATTAATGTAAATATTCAGCAAACGGTTGCCTATATACTTATCTACTACACTGGTACATAATTGGCAGATTATATTTATTATGTGACATTGTCCACGTACGCATCGGCAGTTTATTTTTGTGTTATTTATATTTCATCACCATTCTGTCTTTGCCCCCAAAGGCCGTGGACCCTGGGACTATTACGGTAAGTTTGAATAAGTTCCTTATAGGGTCTAAAATTTCATGTGCACTGCCTTTATTCCATTTGGATTTTGGGTCCCATGCTCCTAAACTGTTTTCTGTACTGTATTGAGGTGATAGGTTGTTGTATACACTTTAATCCTTGTTTTGTTTTAATTTTTCTAGTATTGTAGATTTATTTCCTCTTTTGTATCTGTTTTCACCATTTTTTTGTGATAACGGTGCCGGTACTTGTATATGAATTTTTTTAATTTAATTTTTGTTTGGAAGGAGTATTGCCTTGAATTTTTAAAGAAATTTAGTTGGATTTAAAAAAATCTTTTGTTCAACTCAATTTATTGTTTACAAGTTGTTTGTATGTATATAATGCACCATCTCTTATCATCTGTTGTCATTCTGTGCCCTATCCTCATGCTGATGTTTGGTTCCTAGCTGTTGAGTCTTGTCATGGATACTCATTTGTTTTCTAGCTAAACAATATAATAACATGAAATTGAGTGCTAGAATACATGAATTAATCTTGTAAACAATTCAGTTGTCAGGATGAGCTGCAAGTTTAGAATTTGTGAGGTGGATCTGCTGATTTAAGGAGGTGGTAATCTGAGCTATCAGAAGAGGATAGGTTGATGTATAAGAAGATGCTAGGGTAAAGTACAAGAAGATGGTTAGATACAATCAAGAAGGGGGTTAGATAAATACAGGAAGGTGGTTAGATTAAAGTACAAGAAGATGGTTAGATTAAAGTACAAGAAGATGGTTAGATTAAAGTACAAGAAGATGGTTAGATTAAAGTACAAGAAGATGGTTAGATTCAAGTACAAGAAGATGTTTAGATAAAACACAAGAAGATGGTTAGATTAAAGTACAAGAGGATGTTTCGATTAAAGTACAAGAAGATTTTTAGATAAAACACAAGAAGATGGTTAGATTCAAGTACAAGAGGATGTTTAGATTAAAGTACAAAAAGATGTTTAGATAAAACACAAGAAGATTGTTAGATTCAAGTACAAGAAGATGTTTAGATAAAACACAAGAAGATGGTTAGATTAAAGTACAAGAGGATGTTTCGATTAAAGTACAAGAAGATTTTTAGATAAAACACAAGAAGATGGTTAGATTCAAGTACAAGAGGATCTTTAGATTAAAGTACAAAAAGATGTTTAGATAAAACACAAGAAGATTGTTAGATTCAAGTACAAGAAGATGTTTAGATTAAAGTACAAGATTTTTAGATAAAACACAAGAAGATGGTTAGATTAAAGTACAAGAAGATGGTTAGATTAAAGTACAAGAAGATGGTTAGATTAAAGTACAAGAAGATGGTTAGATTCAAGTACAAGAAGATGGTTAGATTCAAGTACAAGAAGATGGTTAGATTAAAGTATAAGAAGATGTTTAGATAAAACACACAAGAAGATGTTTAGATTAAAGTACAAGAAGATGGTTAGATAAAACACAAGAAGATGTTTAGATTAAAGTACAAGAAGATGTTTAGATTAAAGTACAAGAAGATGGTTAGATAAAACACAAGAAGATGTTTAGATTAAAGTACAAGAAGATGGTTAGATTCAAGTATAAGAAGATGTTTAGATAAAACACAAGAAGATGGTTAGATTCAAGTATAAGAAGATGTTTAGATAAAACACAAGAAGATGGTTAGATTCAAGTATAAGAAGATGGTTAGATTAAAGTACTAGAAAATGGTTAGATTAAAGTACAAGAAGATGGTTAGATAAAACACAAGAAGATGTTTAGATTTACGTACAAGAAGATGGTTAGATTCAAGTATAAGAAGATGGGTACCAGTCAATTTTAGTATGAGAACTGTCATATATGTCGGGTCATTGGTGCAAATAAAACTGTGACAATGCATTTCCATTCTCTGGACTACATTCTTCTGGAAATCTGGTGGGACCATATCCTGCTACACAAGAGATCCATTGGGAGTTTGAGAATGAACGCTGAAGAAGTGTTGAAAATCTTAAGTTTAACTGTAAAAGATGATACAACAGAACATTGTCTGCCTGTAGTATTGTTGTAAAGTGAACTTATGGTCATTGGTGCCTGCAGGCATTTCATAACTTGCATGGCTCTAGCGTATGTCATTATGTGAACACTGGGGGTTGAGAATGCCTTGTCTACACTGTATGCCTAATTTATTGCATTATGTGAACACTGGGGGTTGAGAATGCCTTGTCTACACTGTATGCCTAATTTATTGCATTATGTGAACACTGGGGGTTGAGAATGCCTTGTCTACACTGTATGCCTAATTTATTGCATTATGTGAACACTGGGGGTTGAGAATGCCTTGTCTACACTGTATGCCTAATTTATTGCATTATGTGAACACTGGGGGTTGAGAATGCCTTGTCTACACTGTATGCCTAATTTATTGCATTATGTGAACACTGGGGGTTGAGAATGCCTTGTCTACACTGTATGCCTAATTTATTGCATTATGTGAACACTGGGGGTTGAGAATGCCTTGTCTACACTGTATGCCTAATTTATTGCATTATGTGAACACTGGGGGTTGAGAATGCCTTGTCTACACTGTATGCCTAATTTATTGCATTATGTGAAAACTGGGGGTTGAGAATGCCTTGTCTACACTGTATGCCTAATTTATTGCATTATGTGAACACTGGGGGTTGAGAATGCCTTGTCTACACTGTATGCCTAATTTATTGCATTATGTGAACACTGGGGGTTGAGAATGCCTTGTCTACACTGTATGCCTAATTTATTGCAGTGACTCTTGACACTCTCCAATATGGATGAAGCTATCTCTGTGTTATTTGTGAATATGAAATTGTCAAAATTGGTTACTCCTGAAATTTGATTGAAATTGTCAAAAATTGGTTACTCCTGAAATTTGATTGAAATTGTCAAAAATTGGTTACTCCTGAAATTTGATTGAAATTGTCAAAAATTGGTTACTCCTGAAATTTGATTGAAATTGTCAAAAATTGGTTACTCCTGAAATTTGATTGAAATTGTCAAAATTGGTTACTCCTGAAATTTGATTGAAATTGTCAAAAATTGGTTACTCCTGAAATTTGATTGAAATTGTCAAAATTGGTTACTCCTGAAATTTGATTGAAATTGTCAAAAATTGGTTACTCCTGAAATTTGATTGAAATTGTCAAAAATTGGTTACTCCTGAAATTTGATTGAAATTGTCAAAAATTGGTTACTCCTGAAATTTGATTGAAATTGTCAAAAATTGGTTACTCCTGAAATTTGATTGAAATTGTCAAAAATTGGTTACTCCTGAAATTTGATTGAAATTGTCAAAATTGGTTACTCCTGAAATTTGATTGAAATTGTCAAAATTGGTTACTCCTGAAATTTGATTGAAATTGTCAAAATTGGTTACTCCTGAAATTTGATTGAAATTGTCAAAAATTGGTTACTCCTGAAATTTGATTGAAATTGTCAAAAATTGGTTACTCCTGAAATTTGATTGAAATTGTCAAAATTGGTTACTCCTGAAATTTGATTGAAATTGTCAAAAATTGGTTACTCCTGAAATTTGATTGAAATTGTCAAAAATTGGTTACTCCTGAAATTTGATTGAAATTGTCAAAAATTGGTTACTCCTGAAATTTGATTGAAATTGTCAAAAATTGGTTACTCCTGAAATTTGATTGAAATTGTCAAAAATTGGTTACTCCTGAAATTTGATTGAAATTGTCAAAAATTGGTTACTCCTGAAATTTGATTGAAATTGTCAAAAATTGGTTACTCCTGAAATTTGATTGAAATTGTCAAAAATTGGTTACTCCTGAAATTTGATTGAAATTGTCAAAAATTGGTTACTCCTGAAATTTGATTGAAATTGTCAAAAATTGGTTACTCCTGAAATTTGATTGAAATTGTCAAAAATTGGTTACTCCTGAAATTTGATTGAAATTGTCAAAAATTGGTTACTCCTGAAATTTGATTGAAATTGTCAAAAATTGGTTACTCCTGAAATTTGATTGAAATTGACAAAAATTGGTTACTCCTGAAATTTGATTGAAATTGTCAAAAATTGGTTACTCCTGAAATTTGATTGAAATTGTCAAAAATTGGTTACTCCTGAAATTTGATTGAAATTGTCAAAAATTGGTTACTCCTGAAATTTGATTGAAATTGACAAAAATTGGTTACTCCTGAAATTTGATTGAAATTGTCAAAAATTGGTTACTCCTGAAATTTGATTGAAATTGTCAAAAATTGGTTACTCCTGAAATTTGATTGAAATTGTCAAAAATTGGTTACTCCTGAAATTTGATTGAAATTGTCAAAAATTGGTTACTCCTGAAATTTGATTGAAATTGTCAAAAATTGGTTACTCCTGAAATTTGATTGAAATTGTCAAAAATTGGTTACTCCTGAAATTTGATTGAAATTGTCAAAAATTGGTTACTCCTGAAATTTGATTGAAATTGTCAAAAATTGGTTACTCCTGAAATTTGATTGAAATTGTCAAAAATTGGTTACTCCTGAAATTTGATTGAAATTGTCAAAAATTGGTTACTCCTGAAATTTGATTGAAATTGTCAAAAATTGGTTACTCCTGAAATTTGATTGAAATTGTCAAAAATTGGTTACTCCTGAAATTTGATTGAAATTGTCAAAAATTGGTTACTCCTGAAATTTGATTGAAATTGTCAAAAATTGGTTACTCCTGAAATTTGATTGAAATTGTCAAAAATTGGTTACTCCTGAAATTTGATTGAAATTGTCAAAAATTGGTTACTCCTGAAATTTGATTGAAATTGACAAAAATTGGTTACTCCTGAAATTTGATTGAAATTGTCAAAAATTGGATGCAGTCAATATGTATCAGACGTAACCAGAAACTCATATACTTGACCCAAACTTGTATGACATACTTGACCTAAACTTGTATGTCGGATACTCTATGACATTTTGGTTCTTACATTACGTGAAACCAAGATCTTTCATGTAGAAGCCTCCATTTCAGAACACATACCACACTGATACTCTTCTGTAAGCCTTCCATCCAGTTCTATACAAAATGTTCCAGCATCTTCCAGTATCATATTCAACAGGTCTTTGATATCATGTGTCCATCATAACTGTGGTCTTCCCCTTATACTCTGTCCTGAAATCTTTCCCTTCTCGATTAACTTTTCTAATCCTTTGTTTATTGTATCACCAAAATATGTGTACTTGCATTTTGGGATAGTTTTGAGGAGCCAATCACCTTCTATGTTCAGGACTTTATTGACATCTGCATTGGTTCATCTTTTTGTCCATGATAATCTTCAGATTTTTTCTATAGCATTCTATTTTTTGAATGCTGATATTTTCTTTTGCATAGCAGATGCAATTGCCCAAGTGTCACAACCATACGTTCATGAGCAGAATATAATATATTTCTGTGTGTAGTTGCTGTCAGAAACATAAAGGTTACTTTGTGCAAAACCCCATCAGCTGTATGTCTGTCTAAATAGTCTTTAGTACAAAACCTCATCAGTAGTATGTCTGTTTAAATAGTCTTAGTACAGTACAATCCCACATTAGAAGTATGTCTATAAAAACAATATTTACTAAAATACAAACCCACATACGATTTTATTCTGTTATTAGACAATCATTCCATTTAAGTTGCATCTACAGCACGTGTTTGTATGTTTGTGCATACATATATTATGTGTGTCTGTTGTATAAGCCTTTTCAGTGTCCGTCAAGTAGCAATGCTTGCAGTGGTGTACACGTGTACATGTATGCGAAACTTGTTGTAACATGTGGCTGATTTACTACTTCTGTACAAGTGAGAACAAAGTTATAGAGTATGTTGGCCTGCCTACTTGTACGTTGCCTAGAAATCTGGCATCGTGATGTAAGTGCTTTTATTGAGCACTTTTGGGGTATTACGTGTTGAAACAATGTTATTCTTATATTAGAAGATCTTGTGAAAACTGTTTGATGCCATCTGTTGCATATGACATCCTTGCCATGACTGCATGGAAATTAACAGTAAATGCTAGACACAATCAGCTGACAGTATTAGAAAAAACTTGTCCGCCGAAGACGGATGTATCGGGTCATTGGCGCAAATAAAACGGCAACTGCATTTACTTCTTCTTCTTCTGCGTTCGTTCTCAAACTCCTGCAGATTAGCAGGATGTAATCCAGAGAACGGAATGCATTGTGTCATGGTTTACAGCATTGCTGTGATATCTGCGCTTTTCAGCCTGACACATCCGACTTCAGCATGGCTTTTGGTCACTGACCCTATATGGGATGGGACAGCCAACTCCATCCCATAACCTCCTTAGTCGCCTTTTACGACATGCGTGGAATACTAAACAGTGTTGCTATTCTTTGCTCCCATTTCGGGCCCGGCAACACACGGGCGAGTGCATTTACATTCTCTGGACTACATCCTGCTGGATTTCTAGTCATAGCATTTCCCTGCTACAAGAGAGATCCAGTGGGAGTTTGAGAGTGAACACTGAAAAAGACGAACAAACTCATACTTAATATTACCACGCAGCAGAACATTCACTTGTTACTTCCTTTTAGTCACACCAAGGGGTTTCCAATTTTCGTAGGGTTAGGGTTTAGTTTAGGGTTAGGATCTAATTCTAATTGTTGGTCTGTTGTAGCCAACCTTTGATACAAAGACAGTACCTGATAATCAGGACTGAACCATATTCTCTATAACAACTAAAATGACCACAAAAAATTTTTTATGAGTACCAATTTTGTGTGTGTACAAAAATATAAATATTTTCAGTTCCATTTAGTGAAAATATCATTATGGAGCCCTATACAGGAACAGTTCAAATCTTCATCAAAGGATATTGTGGAGCCCTATACAAGATCAGTTCAATGCTTCATCTGAGGATATCATTGTGGAGCCCTATACAAGATCAGTTCAATGCTTCATCTGAGGATATCATTGTGGAGCCCTATACAAGATCAGTTCAATGCTTCATCTGAGGATATCATTATGGAGCCCTATACAGGAACAGTTCAAATCTTCATCAAAGAATATTGTGGAGCCCTATAAAGGAACAGTTCAATGCTTCATCTGAGGATATCATTGTGGAGCCCTATACAAGATCAGTTCAATGCTTCATCTAAGGATATCATTGTGGAGCAGTATACAGAATCAGTTCCAGTTCAAAGCTTCATCAAAGGAATATGAATAGGATATGCTACCAACTTTTTTTTTCTGGTTCAGGGGATTGTACTGTCAAAATCAAGAGAATAAACGCAAAAGTATCTTCATGTCTTGCAGTAATGAAAAATCATCTGGCAAGGTACTAACTAGAGAGCTATGTTACATCTGATTAGAGCAAGCATGACCCACCGAAGACAGATGTGTCGGGCCAGTGGCGCAAATAAAACGGCGACACAACGCATTTCCATTCTCTGGACTACATTCTGCTGGAAATCTAGTAGGACTATTGCCCTGCTAGAGATCAAGCAGGAGTTTGAGAATGAACGCTGAAGAAGAAGAAGAGCAAGCATATTTTCCAGTAGCAGTTTATGACTGCAACATAAACACTTAATACATCTGTGAAAAAGAAAATAACTACTTGAAGAAATGAGGTGCTTTACGATAATTTTGAGAATAAATGCTGATAAAGCTTGGCTCATAAACGACATAGAAAGCTGAGATTTTATGGCCATATAAAGGACGTTTTTTGTTGTAGTTGTGAAGACATGTTATCAAGTCATGATACCTTGGTGTGCTGGTACACCTCTAGACATGGTATCTCTGAATTTAGCACCTGTGCTTGCTTAGTCTTGTGGACTGTGGTCCTGCTCGATGTCAGAATGCCCAACCAATCTTAGTTTTTGGCCTTGATGGAAAAGAAGGAACATAACAACACAGAACAAATATTAATTGAAGGATGGTTGCTGGAGGCAGGAGTAAGGTCGGCCCAAGACAACGATTGATAAGAGACAGATTGTTTAAATATGCCCCTAGCTATGGAAGGTCAATTCCCAGAATCATGAGAATTTCAGAAGATTCATAAAGGTTACATTCTTGAAAAAATGCCACATAAATAATAATAATAACAAAAATAATAATGAAATAATACAAATTATTATTAAAATAATATAATAATGACCACAACCAGATAGGATCATAGGGCGCCATATTGAAGTAATGAGCACAAAATCCTGTTCGTCATCCCTAGCCTCAGTAGACGTACGAGTGTTGAAAAATCACACACAGATGGTTTATTTTTTTTATCAATCTAAAATTTTCTTTGCCCACCTCTTTTCATTTATATCCTCAAGTGTTCCTAGTAGGACAGTTTTTGAAAGTGAATGGTGCTTTATTACATGTCCAGACCTCACAAGTTTACAGTTTCACAAGTGTCAACAATGCATACTTCAGGCATTGAATGTGTTTTTTGTCTCTGCAAACAATTCATTTTTTTCCCCATTCATTTTCAAATTCCTACTGTATTTCTTTTATAGCTGGAAATTGGTCCTATTAATTTCCAGCAGGATGTAGTCAAAAGTTTAAAAAACTTGACTACCACTGATGCTGAAAGGCAACAAAGAGTTTAGCGAATAGCTAGTAGTCCATAGAATGGAAATGTGTTGTCTCCGTTTTGTTTGCGCCAGTGGCCTGACACATCCGTCTTCAGCAGAAAATTCATTTTATCTTCTTGAAACAAATTTGCAACACTTGTGTATAACACTTGTATTCCACCTCCACCTGGGTCTTTTTTCAGTACTAGCAAGAACAATGCTTAACATCAAGAAATGATCTGGGTGTCATTTTTTTATATTCCTTCGAATACTGAGGATAGAGTTGTTTGGAGAGCTTTTTCATGCTGATGGTTGGTGACTGATCCAGCTGTCCATGGACTCATACCCTTTACCCATTTTGTGCTGATGGTTGGTTGCTGATCCAGCGGTCCATGGACTCATACCCTTTGACCCATTTTGTGCTGATGGTTGGTTGCTGATCCAGCGGTCCATGGACTCATACCCTTTGACCCATTTTGTGCTGATGTATCCAGTGGATTGATAACATCAAGGAACATACTTATTAATAATAAGTATCTTATTATTTGTAAGTACAGGCTGAAAAGACATAGACGATCGACGCTGGGTTTACCTCATAAGTACTTTGTCCTTCAACAACTAAGTGGCATGCTGCCTGCTGGAGTACCGCTCATACCACATAATTCCGTAGTTTCATGAGATAATTCCCAGGGATCTCTGAAAAAAATCCACTTTATAAACTAGAAGTGCCGAGCTGGGGGTTTACGCCCATGATTTATTCAACGCAAAGCAAATACATAACCTAGTACTGGTAATTTGTCTGTAGTCTACCCAACATTATTATTTTAAAAACTGCCCTATGTCTGAATCCCGTCGGAAAATTGACTATTTGTCTTTATTTAATGTGAAGAGAAACTGTTGTTTGTATACTTGATCAGAAGACAAATTATTCATGTCACTAAATTTGTGTGCTTTTTACCAGCTTACTGTCTGTAGACAAATCATGGCTATTCATCCCTTATCATTTAATGAGTACAGTCCATCATGTTTTTTTTTAGTGATTCAGATTATCTCATATCATTGTTGTGGGGATGTTTGATACTTGTTGTCTTATAATACACACCAAAACAATTGTAACCACTAAAAGGGTGCATTTTGTGTGTGGTTTTTTTTTTTTAGATGACTACTCTGATTGTCTGTCCAACTCTGGCACAAGCAGCCCTCGGGTAGCCCAGCCAGTTGGTATGTGTTTTAGACAAAAACAATAGAACAAAATTTGGTGTCTCATATTTCTTTTGTTGTTTGTTAGTTTGTTAGCATTTATTCTCACACTCCTGCTGGATCTCTCTTGTATCAGGACGATGGTCCCACTAGATTTCCAGCTGGATGTAGTCCAGAGATATGTTTTGTCACTGTTTTATTTGCGCTAATGGCCCGGCACATCCAACTTTAACAGTATTTCTTTAACTGAGAGTAGGAATAAAGAAATTGGTCAAAATATTAGTTTGTACAGAAGTAATATATTATGTTACCCCTGCAAGAGAATAGAGCAAAGATATTCTTGCATGACGCAAAGCATGAGTTGTATAAAAGCAAGTTATGTCACATTATCCTTTGTTCTGTCCACCCTTATATTTAAACCCATCTTGTGTTGATGACAAGTGTCTTGTTTCATATTTTCAGTGAATATACTGTGTGTCCGGCAGAATTACTACCAATAACAAATGCCAATATTTCTTAAACCATTAATGACAAACTGACCAGATTTTGTGTTTCTGTTAAGCAAACGTAACAAGTTTCAGTAGCAACTCACCACGGTTTAGTAGAACAGTATGAGTGCTTTAAGGATCTAAAGAATGTCATGATGGTATTCATCTCCTCTTCATATGTGTTAAAGTATCTGAGGTGTGAAGGATGCACACTCGTTGATTATTCACTGCCAAAGATATCCAGTCCCTGTTTGATAAATATAAAGTTTTTACATATGCCCATAGAAAGAAATCTAAGGTGGTCAAATCTGGTCATTCAGAATAGGGACCTAATCTTCGAATCCATCTGTCTGGAAATTGTTGATGAAGGCAGAACTTCGTTGGCAAAGTGTGAAGGTCTTGATGAAATATAAGTCCCTGTGGTGTGATAGGAACCAACGATTCCTGCCTGAATCACCTTTGTACAACAATGGGAAACTAATTCTGCAAGCCAATGAAAGCACTGAACTTTCTAATGCATGATCAATTCCGTCATTTTCACTATGTGATGCATCACATTCCGCAGCAGCGCATTACACTTGTTCTATCCACACATTCTCTGATGGTTGTTTAACTCTTTGTCTCTGTATGGTTTTCCTGCTATGCCGAATATGATAGTAAATTCATATTAAAATGTAGATGTGAGCGGCTTTTCGGCATAGTGGGTCTCCAAAATGTAGATATTAGCAGCTCGGTGGACATAGAACGTTAACATTTTCCACTGCTCCTAAAAATGTAATGATTTCTATAGGAGGTAACCATAAATGAAAAAGTTTGAAGTCACATGAATGAAGAAATACTGACATTTTCTATTGGTAGTGATTCTGCCGGACACACTGTATTATCACAAACGTCTGAAATTATTTTGATTTATTTGTGCTGTAATATTAGTCATTGTTAATTTTTTTATAAAGTTATTTTCTTGTTTGCTTCTATCAAACAATTTTCTTACAATAAAATTCTGGTAATGTGAGTAGTTCTTAGCACTTAATTTTTTTTTAATTGTTGTTAAATTCTGACATAAGCAAATTGGACCAGCGTCCATGGTTGAAATGCACGTACCTCACTATAAGTGATGTATTTTATTTAACCTAACCTAACATAATTTTATGTTATTGTAGCCTACAAAGTACCTGATTTATACTTACAAGTATTTATTAACATTTAAGTAAATTTATAACTGTGGAGAAGATTTCATTATTTAGTTAATTATGAAGAAGTAAATCTTGTGAAATTTTAGAAGGGGAGACAATAAAACATTACTATGTTCATGTAGCTCATTTCACTAGATATTATTTCCCTTTAATAATTAATTTCCAAATAATAATGTAAACAATAAAATTATCAATTTAAAATCTAATCCATCTTTCTCTATCTGCCATACTTGCTTTCTTCTAAACTTTCTAATGACAATCATCCTGTAGGTTTTGGGTCCCCAAAATTTGTCCACCCAAATTTGGAATGGGACGATGAGTTTTTTGATGATTTGGATGAAGGTATGATGAATGGTCATGATGTTGTCAGTTTTACCCATCCATCATCTCTGTGTTTGTGTTCTTTTCTTGCTGTATGGGCCCATTTTCATTTACTAACTACTTGTGTGAGTTTCGTTGTTAGATTTAATATTCAGATGAAATCAGAATTACAACTTAAATTATGCAAATACATCAAGATTGTTAGAAGACTAAAGAAACTATAGTTACATTTCAAAACTCATAGTTACATTTCAAAACTCATAGTTACATTTCACAACTCATAGTTACATTTCAAAACTCATAGTTACATTTCAAAACTCATAGTTACATTTCAAAACTCAGTTACATTTCAAAACTCATAGTTACATTTCAAAACTCATAGTTACATTTCAAAACTCATAGTTACATTTCAAAACTCATAGTTACATTTCAAAACTCATAGTTACATTTCACAACTCATAGTTACATTTCACAACTCATAGTTACATTTCAAAACTCATAGTTACATTTCACAACTCATAGTTACATTTCAAAACTCATAGTTACATTTCACAACTCATAGTTACATTTAAAAACTCATAGTTGCATTTAGTTTAGTCTAATAACTCAAAGACTCTTGCATGATTCCCAATGAATTTGCATGTTTTCTTTCCCATGATATTTTATAATTCATAATTAAACTGGCAAGTGTCTTTGATGTTTGTCAATGACATATTTATTTGACATGATAATATCTAAATTACTGTTGTATCATAAATTACCCTGATAATATCTAAATTACTGTTGTATCATAAATTACCCTGATAATATCTAAATTACTGTTGTATCATAAATTACCCTGATAATATCTAAATTACTGTCATATCAAATTGGTCACTTTCAACCAGTGCTTTTTTTCTAGGAAAAAAGGTGAATATACACTTAGTTTGCAAAAGATTGCCTATATTTTCAGTTGTAACATCGCACCCCGGATTAACACACACAAACACAATTCATTACTTTGAAAATATTTATAAAACCAGCAAATAGCGAAAAATGACAAATAGGTTGTCGCTTGGTCGACTGTGAGCTGAGTGTTGAATCATGAGTGTAGCATGGAGAAATTTATGAAAGCAATGTTGATTGTTGATTCATGAGTGTAGCATGGAGGGGGGAATTTATGAAAGCAATGTTGATTGTTGATTCATGAGTGTAGCATGAAGAAAAATATGAAAGCAATGTTGATTGTTGATTCATAAGTGTAGTATGGAGGGGAAAATTTATGAAAGCAATGTTGATTGTTGATTCATAAGTGTAGTATGGAGGGGAAAATTTATGAAAGCAATGTTGATTGTTGATTCATGAATGTAGCATGGAGGGAGAAATTTATGAAAGCAATGTTGATTGTTGATTCATGAGTGTAGCATGAAGAAAAATATGAAAGCAATGTTGATTGTTGATTCATAAGTGTAGTATGGAGGGGAAAATTTATGAAAGCAATGTTGATTGTTGATTCATAAGTGTAGCATGGAGGGAGAAATTTATGAAAGCAATGTTGATTGTTGATTCATGAGTGTAGCATGAAGAAAAATATGAAAGCAATGTTGATTGTTGATTCATAAGTGTAGTATGGAGGGGAAAATTTATGAAAGCAATGTTGATTGTTGATTCATAAGTGTAGCATGGAGGGAGAAATTTATGAAAGCAATGTTGATTGTTGATTCATGAATATAGCATGAAGAAATTTATGAAAGCAATGTTGATTGATGATTCATGAATGTAGCATGAAGAAATTTATGAAAGCAATGTTGATTGATGATTCATGAATGTAGCATGAAGAAATTTATGAAAGCAATGTTGATTGTTGATTCATGAATGTAGCATGAAGAAATTTATGAAAGCAATGTTGATTGATGATTCATAAGTGTAGTATGGAGGGAGAAATTTATGAAAGCAATGTTGATTGTTGATTCATGAATGTAGCATGAAGAAATTTATGAAAGCAATGTTGATTGATGATTCATGAATGTAGCATGAAGAAATTTATGAAAGCAATGTTGATTGATGATTCAATAATGTAGCATGAAGAAATTTATGAAAGCAATGTTGATTGATGATTCATGAATGTAGCATGAAGAAATTTATGAAAGCAATGTTGATTGTTGATTCATGAATGTAGCATGAAGAAATTTATGAAAGCAATGTTGATTGTTGATTCATGAATGTAGCATGAAGACATTTATGAAAGCAATGTTGATTGATGATTCATGAATGTAGCATGAAGAAATTTATGAAAGCAATGTTGATTGTTGATTCATAAGTGTAGTATGGAGGGAGAAATTTATGAAAGCAATGTTGATTGTTGATTCATGAATGTAGCATGAAGAAATTTATGAAAGCAATGTTGATTGTTGATTCATGAGTGTAGCATGAAGAAATTTATGAAAGCAATGTTGATTGTTGATTCATAAGTGTAGTATGGAGGGAGAAATTTATGAAAGCAATGTTGATTGTTGATTCATGAGTGTAGCATGGAGAAATTTATGAAAGCAATGTTGATTGTTGATTCATGAGTGTAGCATGGAGAAATTTATGAAAGCAATGTTGATTCATGAATAGCGTGGAGGGAGAAATTTATGAAAGCAATGTTGATTCATGAATAGCGTGGAGGGAGAAATTTAAGAAAGCAATTTTAAATTTTTTATTCATGAGTGTAGCATGAAGAAATTTATGAAAGCAATGTTGATTGATTAGTCTAGTACATCAACAGTTGAACCACATTAAAAAATATTGAGTGATAAAATAATAACTCAAATGAAATTCATGATTAAGAATATCTAGTTATTTAAAAAACTTAAATGGGCCTATACTCAAACTTGTGTGTGTAGATAGTAATTTGTGCATTTTACAGCTTTCTGTGTGCATTCATAAGTTCTAACTTTTCGTTGTCTCTGATTGGCTGTGTAGTTGTAGAGAACAACTTTTCAGTGTCTCTGATTGGCTGTGTAGTTGTAGAGACTAGGAGCATAAGTCCCTATTGTCCCAATGTAAGGCTATGTTATCATATAAATTGTGTATACAAGTTTCTATGACTATGTTGTCATGGAAACTTCGTATACATGTTCATGTGACTATGTTGTCATGGAGACTTTGTATACATGTTCCAATGGCTATGCTGTCATGTCATATACAAGTTTCTATGGCTGACTATGTTGCCATGGAGACTTTGTATACAAGTTTATATGGCTGACTATGTTGTCATGGAGACTTTGTATACAAGTTTATATGGTTGACTATGTTGTCATGGAGACTTTGTATACAAGTTTCTATGGCTGACTATGTTGTCATGGAGACTTTGTATACAGGTTTATATGGCTGACTATGTTGTCATGGAGACTTTGTATACAAGTTTTTATGGCTGACTATGTTGTCATGGAGACTTTGTATACAAGTTTCTATGGCTGACTATGTTGTCATGAAGACTTTGTATACAAGTTTCTATGGCTGACTATGCTGTCATGGAGACTTTGTATACATGTTTCTATTTCTGGTTTTGTTGTCATGGAGACTTTGTATATATGTTTCTATTTCTGGTTTTGTTGTCATGGAGACTTTGTATATGTGTTCCTATGTCTATTTTGTCATGGAGACATTCTATGCATGTTCCTATTTCTGACTATGTTGCCATGGAGACTTTGTATACAAGTTTCTATTGCTCAGTTGTCATGGAGACCTCATATACATGTTTCTATTGACTATGTTGCCATGGAGACAATATACAAGTTCCTTTTCTGTATTTATTTTCTATTATTTATAATTTTTGTCTTCTTTTGATTCAGTTTAATATTTTTTTAAAGTTTTATATCTGAGTTTTGCATCCTTGCTCATCATATGTCACTGTGGATCTAGTTATTGACACATACATGTAAACTTCACTGTACTTGATCTCAAAGCAGACACTTTTATTTATCTCCTTTTTTGTATGTCCACAATGATTTTCTTTAGTAGCATACATAACGCATACACATCCAATTTGCTTCCTAAATGGAATGGGCAAATAAAGAAATATGTTTTTTTTAAGTGGCTGCTTTGAGAATAAGTATCAATGTCATGTATCACATTTTGTGTGATTTCAACAAGAAAATTATTTTTTATGACATTGATTTCTTTGAAAGGAATAATTTGTGTCTTGCTTAAGCATGTGCCTCTTGTGTCAACTCTGTTTTTCATATTAACATTGTTTGTCTTGTCCACATGAAGAGATGGTGCATTTCAGAAATAATATTATTGAAATCTAATTTTATATGCAGTGGTTCATTGTTACAAATTTATTCATGCGTTATCTCTCTTCAAAATCTATACACTTACCGTATGTTATTGTGATATGTTCATTGTTTGCTCTCTAAACATGTTTATATTAATATAGTTGGTGTTTGTAAAAGTACCAATAATATGTTTGTTTAAAAATAATAAAAGAGAATTGCGCAATCAAAGCTCCATTATTTGTGCTTGTATCATTGACAGCTAGAAATGCTAATGGTGAGGCACTGAAAGAGTCAAATCCGAGTCAGTGATTACTGATAATTAATATCGGAAAAAGGACAATCTGTATTTTTTGGACATGTTAGCAAATAGGGTGGGCTGGAGAATATAGTTATAACAGGCAAGATAGAGGACAAGAGACTGACAGTGTAAGAAAATACTAGATTGACATGGCACAGAGTCAAGACAGCCCTGATAATGATGTGTATATATATATCATCGCCAATCGACTTGGTGGTAAAGTGATTAGTGAAGTCACTTCACAAGCCTTCTTCTTCAGTATTCATTCTCAAACTCCGCTAGATCTCTCTTGTAGCAGGACCATGGTCCTACTAGATATCCAGCAGACTGTAGTCCAGAGAATGGAGATGCACGGTGTCGCTTTTCTCTTTGTGCCAATGTCCTGAAACATCCAACTTTGGAACTTCACTAACCTAACTTGATCGAATTAACCTATTGTTTGGAATCCATTGTCCCCATTTTACTGAAAATATGATTGGATGGGTTAGTAATGCCTAAATATTCAACAAAAGTTGAACATTCCTATATACAGTTCAGTACAGAGAATATGCTTTATAATAATGTGTCTTCATCCATCACAAGTGACCATTTTTTTACAACCACTTTTGAAAATTCAGTTTGAATTATGTCCATTCCTAATAGTTTGTAAATGGCTAATGAGCCCTATTCGAGTTGTAAATGTCCTTGGACATTGGAATGACCACTGTAGACAGATTTTTGTCTACCCGTGACTTTCTAGCTACTCTCTGCTGTTGAGCTGTTGCATTTCTCCTCTTTTCACGAGATGATGCGCTCTTTTTGACTGAAGAGCGCCATGTGAATTTATTTTGTGCAAGTTCTTCCCACGTAATTGGTCTATCTCAAAGGCTTTCAGTGAGGTCTTTAATGAGTGCTTGTAGCGCTTCTTTTGATCACCTTGAGATCATTTACCCTTCTCCAGCTCACCATAGAGAAATATCTTTGGCAGGCCATGGTCTGGCATACGTACCAAATGATGACCTGCCCAACGAATGTGTCTGCATCAGGATAGTGTCAATGATGGGGATACCAGATCTGTCAAAGACAGTGGAATCTTGTCTTCCCATCTGATGTTCATAATTTTTCTGAGACAAGTTGTTTGAAAGTGATTGAGTTTACTCATATGACGTCTATAATAATAATATTTTATTTTATAATTAATAATAATAATAACATATAATAAGAACATATCACTCATAGTACAGACTAAATCTATTGAATGTCTTAGTAATATATCCAGTGCATGATTCCACACACTAACATAGCATGCACTTTCAACCTGTTTACCCTCATACATCATTGACTCACTAATACCATCTGATCAATGCATGCCACTAAACTCTGATGTTCTAGCATACACTTCGATCATTTACGTAACAGTTGTCAGTGGAGATTTTCTTCTTCTTCTTTCGTTCACTTGAAACATGTCTATATCTGTAATTCTGTCTCCTTAATAAAACTCACTGTCTTTTGTAGTTCATACAGTGTCCCATAGAGCTTTGATTCCAGTGTTGTTTCCTCTGGCCAATATGTCTGCCTCAGCGTTTCATGCTCAGAACACTCTTGAAGTATATGTTTGGCACTCTGTGCTGCCTGTCCACATGTACACATGACCGGTCAGTGGAGATAATTATACGTAATATTTCTGGTGATAGATTCAAACATTGACTTTAAATACAATGTAGATATTTGCAATTAACTCTTTGAAGACTGCTTGCCATTTCATGTGTTCAATATACTATTTTGTGACATGCATTACTGCAACATATTCATCTAGACAATGTGGTTTTACGGTACTCACATTTACAACTGTTAATAAATTGCAACAGTTTTCTGTTTGGCATTTTATATGTATGAGAAATGTTTGCTCTAAAAGGTTATCGAGTGATACCACAGCATCATTTTTGTGTGCGGCTTAGTAGTTGCCTAAACTGCTGTCTAGTTGGCATGATGTGTGTGTGTGTGTGTGCAGTTTAGTAGTTTTCCAAACTGCCGTCTAGTTCGCATGATACCACAAGAATGATTTGTGTGTACGGCTTAGTAGTTGCCAAAATGGCTGTCTAGTGCGCATGATATCGCAGGCATGATTTTTGTGCGTTGCTTAGTAGTTTCCTAAATTTAATAAATGTCACATTCTGTCGGAACTTCATAAAACTCACATTTTGGTGTCCAGATTTCATACAACTAACATTTTAATATCCGAACTTCATAAACTGTCACATTCTGATGACCGAACTTCATAAAACTCACATTCTGATGTCCGGACTTCGTAACTGTCACATTCTGGTGTCAGAACTTCATAAAACTGTCACATTCTGATGTCCAAATTTCATAAACTGTTATATTCTGATGTCCAGATTTCATAAACTGTCAAATTATGATGTTTGAACTTCATAAAACTGTCACATTTCGATAATCCAAAGTTCATAAACTGTCATATTCTAGTGCCAGAACTTCATAAAACTGTCACATTTGAATATCCAAACTTCATAAACTGTCACATTTTGCTGTCCGAACTTCATAAGCTGTCACATTCTGATGACTGAACTTCATAAAACTCACATTCTGATGTCCGGACTTCGTAACTGTCACATTCTGGTGTCAGAACTCCATAAAACTGTCACATTCTGATGTCCAAATTTCATAAACTGTTATATTCTGATGTCCAATTTCATAAACTGTCACATTCTAATGTCCAAGCTTCATAAAACTGTCATATTGTGAAGTCCGAACATCATAAAACTGTCACATTCTGATGTCTGAAGTTCATAAAACTTTCACATTCTGATGTTCGAACATAATAAAACTGTCACATTCTGATGTCTGAACTTCATAAAACTGTCATATTGTGAAGTCCGAACATTATAAAACTGTCACATTCTGATGTCTGAATTACTAAAGAATAATGTCATCCAATAAAACTTTTTTTTTGAAAAATGTTGTGTCAGCTGAGATTTTGTAAATGACCCATGACTTATTGTGAGTAGTAGTTGAGTGGCATAAGGCACAGGGATGATTGGTTTCATAAAGCATGCTCTATTTACATGTTCAAGATGCTATATTATTTCTTCTTAAGCATGTCCTGTGAGACTGCTGCTGTCTACAGTTCACATCTTAGATATGCTTCTCATCTTGTTGTTGCCTAAATTCCATCTAAGCTGAATGTCAAATATTTCTTTTTTGTTTTTGTTTTTTGTTTGCATGTCATGAATATTGCTAATGTTTCATGTGTGTATTCTCTCGTGAACTTGTTCAAAGTTCCTTCTGTGTACTCTTATACATTGATTGTTGAAATCACCTATGTGGTGCTGGGGCCCAAAAGGGGAGCAAAGAACACTTGTAAGAGGCGGTTATGAGGTTATGGGGTAGGGTTTGCTGTGAAGTAGCATAGAGGATCTAAGTGACCTAGAAGCCATGCTGAAGTAGGATGTATCAGGCTAAAATGTGCAGATATTGCAGGAAAGCTGTAAACCATGGCAAAACACATTCCGTTCTCTGGACTATGTTCTGCTAATCTGCAGGAGTTTGAAAACGAACACAGAAGAAGAAGATATTTAATAAGAGGTTCATCAAATCACTTAATCACTAGCAGTGGATATGCAAAACTTTCTGACAACCTTTTTCAGGGAATTTATGTTTCTATGTTCCACATTAATGCCAGCTCCTTGATGAGGAAATGGGCCTTAGTTTCAGCCAACAGTGGCTGGAAATACTGGCCATGTCCTCCTACATTCAGGCAGGACCACCATCCTCTCTTGTAAGCTCGGGTGTGCTGAAGTCAGAGCTGTTTGACCAAAATGCACACCTCAACGACTTGAATGCCATACACTATTGCAAAGTGAACAAAAGAAAAAGAACTTTCTATGTCATTATATCTTCCATGTTAAGTGTACATTTACCTTCCAGACTTGTCCATTTCTTCTAGCATTTGTATTCAATTTATTTGTAGATTGCATTCAGTTTATTGTATATATTGTTTAGTTACATATAACATTCAGTTTGATGTAGATTTTAATCACTTGAATGTAAATTGTCATTAAATGTAGATTGTAATAATATTAAATGTAGATTGTAGTAATATTGCTGTAGTTTGCAAAGATTCAAGCAACAATTTTTCCTGCTCAAAACAGCACATATTGCTCTTAACTAGCATCTGTATAGAATAAATCCTGCATGCACACCTAACTAGAAATTACAACCAGTAATATGAAAGAGTGCAGCATGTCCTATTTGAGTATATATGATTACGTCAAGCTAGACAAGAACTACTCCCACCATGTCCATCTATCAATCAATCAATAAACCCGTAACCCTTCAGAGTTGTAGGGGTACCACATTGGATGCTTCAGCACACAGAGTCCTCCATCGAATTCTATCCTCAGCGATGCGGATGAGTGTGGAAATATCTTGCCCTGTCCATTCCTTGATGTCGTCTGTCCATGCCTTTATTTGCCCTCCTCTGCTTCTTCCACCCTCGACAGTTCCCTGCAGTATTGTTTTTGACAAGGAATCGTGCCTGCATACATGTCCCAACCATGCTAGTTTCCATCTATATATACAAGTCTATCCCAACTGCTCTTTGGGATACCTACAGATTTTACAGACTGACGTCCTGCCTAAGAGTGAAGACTCACACTCGATAGAAGAATTAAGTTTTCAATAAGTTTATTCTTTCATTCTCAAACTCCTGGTGGTTAGCAGAATGTATTCCAGAGAACAGAATGCAATGTGTCATGATTTATAGCCTTGCTGCCATTTCTGCACCTTTTTTTCTGTACGCATCCAACTTCAGCATGGCTTTTGAAATCATTTTGATCCTATATGGGATGGGTCAGCCAATCTTCAACCCATAACCTCCTTAGCCACCTCTTACAATATACATGGAAGGTATCTGTAGTTGATATTTGTGACTAAATTGTACACAAATGTAGTTGATGTTTGTGACTAAATTGTACACAAATGTAGTTGATGTTTGTGACTAAATTGTACACAATTGTAGTTGAACAGCCCTAAGGAAATTATTAACATATTAGTTTTGGTCTATGACAATGCTGACCATACAGATGATGACACAGATTCTTTGGATGTCAGCGCTGAAGCTGCTCATGGTCACCATGGAGGTCATCGGATGCCGCATGTTGAGATGGTTGCTCCTGCTGTTTCGGAGGATGACAAGAAAGAGGAAGAGAAAGCAAAGAGTAAGTAAGATTAATTATTTTTAAAAAAATGCTTATGATGAAAAGTATATCGGCACACAATACTAAACCTCAACACTCTAGGAGAGTTGCCGGGGGGGGGGGGGGGTCTTGTATGCAGTGAGATGAGGAGGTCAGTATTCTGTGCTGTGTGAAGAGGGATCAGTGCGCTTCTGTATTTCGAGGTAAGAAAGCAGTACTCTTCTGTGTTATGAGGTAAGGGACCAGTGCTCTCCCATAACTATGAGAGACAGCTATCTGTTGCTGCATTTGGACTTCTTCAGCGTACATTCTCAAACTCCTGCTGAATTTCTCTTGTAGCGGGACCATGGTCCTATTAGATTTCCAGCAGGATGTAGTCCAGAGAATGGAAATGCGTTGTGTCGCCGTTTTATTTGCACCAATGGCCCGGCACATCCGTCTGTGGCATTTGGACTTAATGTCCATTATCTTTGGACAGTAAACCAGTGTACTAGCAACTGAGCTAATCCCACTCTCAAGTTATTTATTAATATCCAATGTCATATATGTCCTGTTAATTTACTAATGTCACATAACCTAGAGGCCGACCTAGAAAACAATGGACCACCGAAATAAAAGAAGCGAACAAATTCCACAATATACTCAGCGCACACGAAGGTCATTTCCAGAGAACTCTTCTACCCCTGATGCTGAAAGGCAATAAAAGGTCTAGCAAATAGATAGAGATATAAGAGCCGTGAATTTGACTATTCTGAAATATGATTTATGAACTGTTAATTTACAAATTTTTCATTGGATGGAAGTAACAATAGAATACTCAATCTTTACTGAAGAGAACAGTGACAATGGTGACCACACAAAATATATAAAAAGAGGTGCAAAGCAAGGATGTATCTTTTCATCCAGTCAGTTTAACATAGAAAATTATTATTTTCAATAGTGAAATGACAACAAAAAAATGACAACTTGCATGGTTTGGTCAAGAACGCCGGCATAATCCTGTCAAAAATGATCTTACAGGAAACAGTTAATAGTGGAAGAAGCAGAGGAGGACATAGAAAATATTTGGCAGATAAAATCAAAGACTGATCCTAATCAGATATTTTCTCATTAATCTGCATCATCATTAGATAAAAACACAGGATTCTCTGTTGAAGCATTAAATAGTATCACTACGACACTGATGGTTTATGGTTTCATGGATGGATAGAAAATATTCAAGCAGATGGGGAAATACCAGGGTTCAATAGTAAATGGGATAATAAACATTCTCGCCGTGTATTGCTGGGGCCCAAAAGGAGAGCAAAGAATAGCAACACTGGTTACCTTCCACGCTTGTCGTAAAAGGCGACTAAGGAGGTTATGGGATGGGATTGGCTGTCCCATCCCATATAGGGTCAGTGACCCAAAGCAATGCTGAAGTCGGATGTGTCAGGCCGAAAGGCACAGATATCGCAACAAAGCTGTAAAGCATGACACAACGTAATCCGTTCTCCGGACTACATCCTGCTAATCTGCAGGAGTTTGCGAACGAACGCAGAAGAAGAAGAAGATAAACATTCTTAGGTGTGAAGATAACATGCTGGCGGAAAGTCACTGTTGAAAATTGGAAATGAAGTTTCGCTAATCACAGGAAACCAAACACAGATGTTTCGGTTGAAAGGTCTTTATCAAGACCACAACATATCACCAAGTATACATATCACATACACAGCTAAATCAATTGTTAGAACGTTCTGAGAAGAACCATTGTTTTTAAAACTTGCACATTTCTGTTGCCATTGTCTCTTGGATGTGTTGTGTTCTTTGCTTTGTCTTTGAAAGCATACTTCGCCATCTTTAGTTATATCTGTTTTATGTTACATATATATACCAGTTATGTTATATATATATATATGCAACAACCTGTTTTATGTGAGAAGTTTAACAAAGATCATCATCAGGTGCCATGCCGGCTGGCGTAGGTGATCATGGCTCTATCATCTCTCTGTCTCCAGTATTATGTATCAGAATCGTTGTTGTTTCCCTGCCGCACTTGGTTGGTGAACTGTCTGATATTTTCTCAAATTGTTGCCCCCTGTCTTTGTTGCCTTCCATCTTGCTTGTTGTGACTATCTTCTCCAAACTTCCTTGTCGCATAACATGGCCAAAAAATGAATATTATCTTTCCCTTATAGTATTGACTAATCTCCGTCTCACATTTGACGCTTTCAACACCTCCACATTAGTTTTTCTGGCAGTCCATGGCATTCTCAGCATTCTTCTGTAGAACCACATATCTACTGCTTCTAACTTCCCAATTTCCTGTTTGTTTATTGTCCAAGAATCACATCCATATGTTAGTATAGGAGTTATATAGCACTGCAGAACTCTCTTCCTCACCTCTAATGACAACGTCATATTACACAATATATTTTTCATTTTTCTGAATGTTGTTTTTGCCTGCCCTATTCAGCTTCAGATATATCGTGTTGATATCAGTGTGCTAGTTTGATTGTAATGATAACAAACATGGTTGCAGTTCGAGAATTGAGCGAGGAAGAAAAGAAACAGATAATGATGTCCGAGGACTATCAGCTGAGTGTGACCCGTGCAGCTCGGGTCATTCAACGTATGCTGGCAACAAATGATGAGGGTCTAACTTTTGACTACAGCGGTGCAGACAATCAAGGAAAGGATGAGTAAGCAGTGCTATTTGTTGTTATGGTCTGGAATATTTAGTGAGATAGCATGTGTAAAGCGGTTTGTTGTTATGGTTTGTTGAATATCTGGTTAAATAGCATGTGTAAAGCGGTTTGTTGTAATGTTTGAAGTGGTTTGTTATTATAGTTTGTTGGTTATCTAGTGAAATGATCTGTCTCATCTTCTGTTTGTTGTGATGGTATGTTGCATATTTTTGTGAGATTACCTGTCTAAAGTTGTGTTTGTTGTGATAGTTTGTTGGATATCTGGTGAGATAACCTGTCTCAACTTCTGTTTGTTGGGATGGTATGTTGCATATTTTTGTGAGATTACCTGTCTAAAGCTGTGTTTGTTGTGATAGTTTGTTGGATATCTGGTGAGATAACCTGTCCCAACTTCTGTTTGTTGGGATGGTATGTTGCATATTTTTGTGAGATTACCTGTCTAAAGCTGTGTTTGTTGTGATAGTTTGTTGGATATCTGGTGAGATAACCTGTCTCAACTTCTGTTTGTTGGGATGGTATGTTGCATATTTTTGTGAGATTACCTGTCTAAAGCTGTGTTTGTTGTGATAGTTTGTTGGATATCTGGTGAGATAACCTGTCTCAACTTCTGTTTGTTGGGATGGTATGTTGCATATTTTTGTGAGATTACCTGTCTAAAGCTGTGTTTGTTGTGATAGTTTGTTGGATATCTGGTGAGATAACCTGTCTCAACTTCTGTTTGTTGGGATGGTATGTTGCATATTTTTGTGAGATTACCTGTCTAAAGTTGTGTTTGTTGTGATAGTTTGTTGGATATCTGGTGAGATAACCTGTCTCAACTTCTGTTTGTTGTGATGCATGTTTTATATTTTGTGAGATATGTCTAAATCTCAGCTTGTTGTGATAGTCTGTTGAATATTTGGTGAGATGACCTGTGTAAAGCTCTGTTGTGATAATCTGTTTATAACAGTATTGGGATGACCTGTTGAATATTTGTTGAGTTGACCTGATGTTTGATAAATGACGATGTTCATTGATTGACCCCCCTATTCCATGTACAGGGACATTTTGGCAGGTGAAAGATTAAAGCTTCAGCAGGACTTCTTTGATGAACGATGGTCAAGACGCAGGACCATCACCAGCATGGACTGGTCACCTCAGGTAAAGTATTAAGCAGTAGTATCTTATCTGCTCACAGCTAAAGGGATTACTTCATCATCATCATTTATTGCATGAGAGACTCATCCAAGTCCATCTATTGTTTTGGGTACCTTGATGTACTCCACAGTTCTAATGCAGGGACTCGTGGTATATTCTTCATGGACTTTGTCTTAGTCGTTCTGTGGCTTTATTATCTCCATGTTTATCGTGTACATTAAGTGGCATTCTCTCTGACACTGTCCTGTTTTCTTCATGGTCATTCTCATTTGTATCCATTAAGGACATCACAACATTCTCAGTTGTACCCATGAAGGACATCACAACATTCTCAGTTGTGCCTGTGAAGGACATCACACCATTCTCAGTTGTACCCATGAAGGACATCACAACATTCTCAGTTGTGCCTGTGAAGGACATCACAACATTCTCAGTTGTACCCATGAAGGACATCACAACATTCTCAGTTGTACCCATGAAGGACATCACAACATTCTCAGTTGTACCCATGAAGGACATCACAACATTCTCATTTGTGCCCGTGAAGGACATCACACCATTCTCAGTTGTACCCATGAAGGACATCACACCATTCTCAGTTGTACCCATGATGGACATCACAACATTCTCAGTTGTACCCATGAAGGACATCACACGATTCTCAGTTGTACCCATGAAGGACATCACACCATTCTCAGTTGTACCCATGAAGGACATCACACCATTCTCAGTTGTACCCATGAAGGACATCACACCATTCTCAGTTGTACCCATGAAGGACATCACATATACATTTTTATTTATTTTATTTGATAGAATATTCAGCAGCATTATTACTTCTATATAATATTTATAACGATTTTGTTTTATTACTGTGGAAGTTTCCATTTTGTTGGACACCCTTTAACAGTTTTGTTATTCATTACTTCAGATCTTATTATTTATATTGTAGTTCTTCTGTGCATCTTCTTAAACTCCTACAGATTAGCAGGATGTAGTCCAGGGAACAACGGTGTACAGCTTATCTGCAATCTCTGCCCATTTCGGCCTGACACATCAGATTTCAGCATGGTTTCTAAGTCCCTTTATGGGTCTAAACCTCCTTAGTTGCCTCTTACAATGTGCATGGCAGATAAGTGTCACTATTCTTTACTTCGCATCCAGGCCCTGACAACACACAAGTGATTATGCGATTATAGTTGTATACTGGGGCAAAAAGAGATGGAGGGTGGCAAAGAGGGAAGATTCTGGACAGTTTGACATCATGGCACGGTAGAAAGTCAAAAGTAGATCTGATAAACATCACTGCAGATCAAATTTTGTGAAGATCAATCATTGCGTATACCATCTGGCACATGATGATGATGATTTGAATAATAATGTGAAAATTGTCATGATAAATCGTGTTCTGTTGATCTGTTCTTCTAGTACCCTGAACTCTTGTTGGCTTCATATAATTCTAATGAAGACGCCCCAAATGATCCAGACGGTGTTGCTCTGGTCTGGAACTTGAAGTTCAAGAACATGGCACCAGAATATGTATTTCATTGCCAGGTAAATGTTCTGAAATGTGACCATTTGTATTAAATGTTATCTGATATAATCAAGTTGAATCAACAGTTCAAGCTAGCATCTAAACCTTGACAGTGAAAGATAGATTTTGGGTGACCTTTTCTTTATTCTTTGAGGAAAATTCATAATACAGGAAACAAGGTATGAACCTCGTCTGCTCAGATAGCACCTAAACACCTCACGACTTTTTCCGTCAATACATTCAAGCTCACTGCATCCATTTAAAAAATATGTGATTTTAGTCAAGACGTTAAAATAAAAATAAAAAAATTTTGTTACTGCATGTTTTCCTGTGAAGAAAGGCTTTCTATGGGCTGTAGAAATAAAGGCCGCTTTGCCATAGCAGATGCAGCGACATGTACAGGAAGGATTTTTATTGTACCTCCGAAAGAAAAAATCCTGTCCCAACCGTGGATTGAACCCGGGACCACAAGGGTCTGAGAACGGCGTTCTAACCAGATGGCCATGCGCTCCACCAGTCAAGACTTTAAACATGTATATTCCCAAGCTACTATGAATGTTGCTTGGGATTAACGACAGACAAACAGGTAGAATGACAGATAACAACACATACACTGAACAGGTATGGAAATTCCTCAAGAACCACAAACATTTTAACATCAGCATGTGTTAGAAGGCCTCAGTACTACATGGACCAATTAGATCTACTTGTAAACATAAAAAACACATACACATAACCAGGCTTGCTTCGGATGTGGCATGGGTAAATGTGACATGAGTGAATGTGGCATGGGTAAATGTGACATGAGTGAATGGGTAAATGTGACATGAGTGAATGTGACATGGGTAAATGTGGCTTGAGTGAATGTGACATGGGTAAATGTGGCATGGGTAAACTAATAATGTAATATGGAAGCATCTATAGAGGATTGTGTTATTTTAATATATATAACAGATATATATATATAATAATATAATAGATATATTTAAGTAAATGCAAGTACTCTGCTCTCAGTTCAATCAGCTATTTAACTTTGGTTGGTTGGTTGGTTGCTGATCCAGCAGTCCATGGGCTCATGTCCTTTGACCTAATGCCATTAAATGACATTATATTGCTGGGAAGTAACTATTTAACTTCCAACGCGCTTTCAGCTAAACTCCCAGCGCTTTCGGTGGAATGTCTAGAAAGAAAACAGTGGCCCTATTCTTTGCACCCTGAACGTAGATGTCCAGCCCCCAGTTGCCACATGGGCAAAATGATGAGAAATTCTGAGCGATCATTTACAATTTTTTTTAGATGCAGCAAGAAGCAAAGTTATTGAGTACAATACCTGTCATCATTGATTTTAATCAAGTGAGTAAAATACCACTCATCATTGATTTTAATCAAGTAATTTTGCTTGTTTGTTTTTCAGTCTGCTGTAATGTCCACCTGTTTTGCCCAGTTCCACCCTAACTTGGTGATTGGTGGTACATATTCTGGCCGTATTGTTCTGTGGGACAACCGTGTCAACAAACGTACTCCTGTACAGCGTACGCCACTTTCTGCTACCTCCCATACTGTAAGCATTAACTTATTCTGTTCACATATTGATATTAGATGTAATCATTGCCATTATTATCAAAATTGAGATTTAAATATGAATTTTTGAGTTGTTAGAGCTGTTCTTTCAATCTTGTGAGGTTGGGTTTGAATGCTTTGCAGTTCAGGTTGTTATCTTTCATAAATGAAAATTAAAAGCCTACAGAGTTCATAGTTTCTTCCTCTTCTTTCTTCGTGTTCATTCTCAAACTCCTGCAGATTAGCAGGATGTAACCAAGAGAATGGAATGTGCTAGTCATAGTTTACAGCTGTGCTGCAATATATGCACATTGTAGCCTGACACATTCCACCAACTTAACCTACTTGGTTGTCTTTTATGGCATGAATGTTAGTGAAACAGTGTTGCTATTCTTTGATCTCTTTGAGGCCATAGTAACACTGGTGAATTCATAGTTTCCTGTACAAGAAACAGCCTGCAGAATTCATAGTTTAATCCTGTACCACATACCCCCTCTGAGTAGAAGGTTCCTAAAATAGGCATTGCACCTAGCTGAAAGCTGAAGCCTCCTGGATATGAAAGAAAGCTAGGAGAAACCTCCCCACTGCACATAGAAAGTAAGAGCTAATTGCTTACAATTTCTGGAGCTCGAGAAGAAGAAGAAGAATTCTGTACAAACAGCCTGCAGAATTCATAGTTTAATGCTGTAATGCTGTACAAACAACCGTTATTTGCATACTGCACTATTTTCCCTTTTACTGTCAGCTTAGGAAGAGTTTTTTTTTGGACAAATTCTCTGTCAGCTGTGTGAACTGATATGTTTGTTATCCCGTTCACCCTCACAAAGGCTGGCCGTAGTGAAGCCCTGCAGTCACATGGATTGTGTGGACAAAACTAGGCCATCATTAGTTACCTCCAAATTGTTATAGATGTCTAGAGAAAACATTAGCACAGAATAATAAGTCTGAACATTTTGTTTAGATTTTTCTTCCAACATTTGGTATATACCATACATCTAGAATTTTTGTTTACCACACACTTAGAATGTTTGCAACTCACCTAGAATGTGTACCACACGCCTAGAATGTTTGTTTGTCACACACCTTGGATGTTTGCCCACACCTAGAATGTATGTTTTCCTCACACCTAGAATGTTTGTTTGCCACACACCTAGAATGTTTGTTTGCCACACACCTAAAATTTGTGTTTCCACACACCTAGAATTTTTGTTTGCACACACCTAGAATGTTTGCCACTCACCTAGAATGTTTGCCCACACACCTAGAATGTTTGCCCACACACCTAGAATGTTTGACCACACACCTTGAATGTTTTCCCACACACCTAGAAAGTTTGCCCTCACAACCTAGAATGGATGAAGGATATGTTACTGCTCTAATGATGAACTTGATCCATGTTTATCAATATTTTCCCAGCATCCTGTTTACTGTGTGAATGTTGTGGGGACCTTAAATGCCCACAATCTGATTAGTGTCTCCACCGATGGCAAAATGTGTTCGTGGAGCCTTGATATGCTATCTCAGCCACAGGTCTGTATGTATTGTCTTGTTTGATTGTTTTTTAACAATGTTTGCATTATTATTTCTTGCTATGTTTTGTTCGCTTCCTTCATATATTTTTTGTTATTGCGTATCATTTCATAAGCTTCTTGTAATGTACCTCCACGCGGTGCACCCTGGAAACAGAAATACAGCAGCTCGAGCTGATTCTGGCCAAATCATTTGGGGATCGTGTCCGAGAATGTGGAGGTAGCAGATTGAAAGAGATTTGACTGCACAAGAGACAGACAATATCTCCGACACCACCAGCATCACCACATATAGCGACACTGTCGACATACAGGGAAGCAAGTCAGTCCAGTCCGAACATTGGAGGGGCGGCCAATGTAAAATGCACGTAAAGATAGATGCATGGTGAGAGACAAATAGATTTCATACCGAGTACAATGAAACAATGAAAGGGCAGAACAGCGCTAGAGGGCAGCGCAAACTGCAAATATAAAGTGAAAAGTCCCTAGGAAAGGGGAACTACAAGCTCCGTCAGCTCGAGACGAGCTTCTAGTTACCTGTGTTCCTTACAGGCAGAGACCCAGACCCGTCCATTGGCGTTTGGTAAAGCAAGAAGACCTAACCCAACTCTAATGTCGAGCCTTCCTAAACCGGAAATATGCTCGCGAAGAGAACTCGATGCGCTCAGGCACAAAAGGGACAAGGATTTAGCCCTGGCCCAACTCTACTGTCAGGTTTTCCTACACTGGAAATACACTTGAAGAGAGAAAGGGTTCAGTACCTGATGGGCTCAGGCACTATTGGGACAAGGACGCTCAGCTCGAGAACGCCTTGCTCTCAAACGCGTGGTGTGAGACTTGAACTTGGACAAGGCGTACACGATGTCGGTGAATGACACCTCGGCTAAGAGGGCGAAAGAGCCAGGGTCCAACTCCTCTGTTGGGTTCTTCCCCTTAAGGAACCAGGCTCACGGATGAGAAACGGTTCAGTACCCAATGGGCACAGGCACAACACGTCCAATTACACGAGGCAAGTTCATAGACAGTGGAACACCTCGTTCGAGTCAGACGAGAGCAAATAATTGTCTGGGCGAAGAGTCTCCACTACGCGTGCCTGGAGACAGATATAGAGGCTGTCACAGGCTAAGGGTAGCCCACCCGAATTGTCAAGGCATGCCGAAATCGGATGTGCTAGGCCTACAAGGCGCATAACGGTGGCACAACGTAATCACGCTCCCGGCGGAAATCGCACGGATATCCGTGATGGTTACAATGGAGCGAACGAAAAACAAACAAACAATAAGCTTCTTGTAATTTCTCTTATGTTATCTTCACATATTGATTTGTAGCTCCAATCATGCCATCTTTAACTTCACATAATGATTTGTCATTCCAGTCATGTCATCTGTAACTTTACATATTAATTTGTGGTTCTAATCATGTCATCTGTAACGTTACATATTAATTTGTGGTTCTAATCATGTCATCTGTAACTTTACATATTAATTTGCGGTTCTAATCATGTCATCTCTTAACGCCACATATTAATTTGTGGTTCTAATCATGTCATCTGTAACGTTACATATTAATTTGTGGTTCTAATCATGTCATCTGTAAATTTACATATTGATTTGTGGTTCTAATATGTGGACCTCTGATATCATCTCTAACTCCATATGTTGATTTGTGGCACCTCTGATATCATCTCTAATATCATCTTATGATATCATCATATTCACATGTGGTCTCTCTCATGTCACCTATAACTCCACATATTCACATGTCATCTATAACTCTCATGTTATCTATAACTCCACATATTCACATGTGGTCCCTCTGTTATCTATAACTCCACATATTCACATGTGGTTTCTCTCATGTTATCTATAACTCCATATAATCACTTGTGGTCCCTCTCAATAACTCCACATATTCACATGTGGTCCCTCTCATGTTATCTATAATTCCACATATTCACATGTGGTCCCTCTCATGTTATCTATAATTCCACATATTCAAATGTGGTCCCTCTCATGTTATCAATAACTCCACATATTCACATGTGGTCCCTCTCATGTTATCTATAATTCCACATATTCACATGTGGTCCCTCTCATGTTATCTATAATTCCACATATTCACATGTGGTCCCTCTCATGTTATCTCTAACTCCACATATTCACATGTGGTCCCTCATGTTATCTATAATTCCACATATTCACATGTGGTCCCTCTCATGTTATCTATAATTCCACATATTCACATGTGGTCCCTCTCATGTTATCTATAATTCCACATATTCACATGTGGTCCCTCTCATGTTATCTATAATTCCACATATTCACATGTGGTCCCTCTCATGTTATCTATAATTTCACATGTGGTCCCTCTCATGTTATCTATAATTCCACATATTCACATGTAGTCACTCTCATGTCATCTCTAACTCCACATATTTCTTACCATGCAGGATAGTATGGAGCTTCAATCCAAACAGAACAAACAAGTAGCTGCCACCTGTTTCAGTTTTCTCTCTGGAGATGCTAACAATTTCATTGTGGGCTCAGAAGAATGTACAGTTTACTCTGCATGCAGGCATGGCAGGTAATCTAATGTACATCCCAAATATTTCATGTAAATGTTGTCCTTGTGGTGTCTGTACATGCTTGGACAGTCCTTGTGGTGTCTGTACATGCTTGGACAGTCCTTGTGGTGTCTGTACATGTTTGGACAGTGTGGTGTCTGTACATGCTTGGACAACTTGGTGTCTGTACATGCTTGGACAATCTATGTAATGTCTGCACTTGTTTTAGCAGTATTCAAGATTTGTTCCTTTATGTGGTGATTGATATTTGTTGCATCTGTTGCTTTAAGTCAAATATGTTTTAGTTGAAACAAGGTTGATCACATCACAGATACACGATTAGCAATTTGCATCATAGATACAAAAAATTGATACAACCAGTCTGAGACACCATCTATATCACAGATACACCACTGGCACAACAGATCTATTTATCCATGGTACCATCTCATATACCAACACTGTGCTACCAATGTCAAACATGGTCTTTAACAGCTTCGCTGCAAAGAAAAATCGTCACATGTGAAATGAAGTGTCTGAGAAAAGCTGCAATGGTTACCAAACTAGATAAAATAAATGAAGAAATTAGGAAAAGAGTTGGTATAAAATGTATCGAACATATTGAGAGACAGCAAGTAAAATGATTCTGTCACTTTATAAGAATGAAGCCAAACCAAATACCAATAAGAGCATATAACAAAAGAATATCCGGGCGTAAGGCAAAAGGTAGACCAAGAAAATGGTGGATAGAAAACATCAAGATAGCCTTATACAAAAATGGACTAAATTAAACCTCGCCAACACATCTGGCCTTGGAACGACAGCTTAAGCTCCCACCCCTACGCTTAACGTCAAGTGTGAATGCAATCAACAATCATTCACCTGGGGAGACAATAGACCAGCTCTGTGACAACCAAACGCTTGATGGAAATTTTCCCAACAAACTATAACATACTGAGTATTGGTCACGGTCTGTCTCCTTCCACTAAACCGTGTATGACAATGTTGGTAGTCCTGTGCTGACTGCTACCTTTAACAGCCTTTATTATAAAAACCTGAAAATGAATTATAAAGGAATCACTCATATGAAGAAATGTGTCATATGTGATTGGAGAGGAGATGAACGCCACCAATTAAACCTTATGTACACAATAAATAAGTTGTTAAGCAAGTTCTGTAGATAATCATTGTGATCACCATGCAACATTTTTGTTTAACAGAAGTTTGTTTACAAGAATCACCACTTGAATTTTTTTTAATATCACAAATGAACACATAATTTGGGACAAACCGGGCACAAAATTTGAGCAGGTGTAAGTTCAGCAAACACAGGAAATAATTTTTAAATATTGGATTAGATGCAAAAAGCTGTAATTTTTAATTAAACCACATTGAAAGAGAATAACCACTGAATGCTACTATTGGTGCCGTTTTAGCAAAATCTGGCCAACTGTACACCAGTTCATGCAGCATGTAGACTAAATCATAATGAAGCAAATGGGATGTGAACCAGGTTCATTCAGATGGCACCCACTCACCTCGCAACATGTAGACTAAACATTTATTTATTTTTACATTAGTAAGTGTCTCACCTGTATTCCGACTAATAATTCAAGATTATTTTCAGTATGTTAATATCTAATCTGTATTAATTATTACCTGTAGCAAAGCTGGCATAAATGACATGTTTGAAGGCCACCAAGGTCCCATCACCAGCATCGACACTCACAGAGTACAGGGACAAGTGGACTTTTCTCCATATTTCCTTACGTCTTCCATTGACTGGACAATCAAACTATGGAGTATGAAGGTAGGCGGTTCTCTTTTTACTCTAGCTTTTGTCCCTGAATCATGAGATATATGAGTTTGCAACTAGGTTAACCATGGACACTCCAAAAGACAGACTTTTTAGATCTCATGGCATAGTGGCCAAGTCATGTGCATTGCATTCATTTGTTCACATGGTCAAAATTGGTCACAATGTCACATTTGCAGGTTCATGTTTTATGAGGTTTATGAGAATCATTTGCTTGAGCTACTGAGTTATGTGCTCTAAAAATACACTGGATATAATACTTTATTGAGAATCCATGTGGGTAACTCGAATAGTAATGAAGTCAATCCTCTACACCTTTTGAGACTGCTTTTCTAACCCTGGAACAAACATGAAATGTCTGGAATATGACCTTAAAATCATGTACAGTTGACACCCTATAATCCTATACCCTGACATTCTACAATCTTATGCCGCTGAAAACTGCTTGTTAAAAGAGTCAATCTACTGCTCTCTGTGAAGGGTTCTCCCTATATACTGAGATGCCCTTAGCTTGTGAAGAATTCTCCCTTCTTGCTAAGATGTGCCTATCCAACTCTGGCACAACTAAGTCCAAACTCTGTGAATCAATCAAGTCCAAACTTTGTGCGTCAGGTCCAAACCGTGCGCGCCAAGTCCAAACCCTGCACGCCAAATCCTAGCTGCACAATAGATTTTAAAAATGTGCTAGCACATGGTAGCAAAGCTTAGCAGGAACATTGGTCAACAATTGGATACAAGATACTGGTAATTGAGAATTTTGGAGATTCCATTATTATCTGCGATGGTTGGCACTGCACCTGATAATGATTAATATCTGACCTGCATTGTAAAGATGGCAATTAGTGTGATATGCTTTAGTAGTTAATAATAAGTATGTTTCTTTCTCAATCTGCAGCAACCATACTACATTCACTCATTTGAGGATAACAATGATTATGTCTATGATGTGAGGTGGTCACCAGTCAATCCGGCTCTTTTTGCTAGTGTAGATGGAGAAGGCAGACTTGACCTGTGGAATTTAAACCATGATACGGAGGTGGGACATTGTTATTACTGTAATAATGTTCATACTGTTGTAGTAATGTTCATACTGCTGTTGTAATGTTTAGTGTGTTTTTAGTCGGTTTCTTACTTTTGTCTTCTGTTGTACTTATTCGCCCGCTGCCTTACGTGTTAGCACAAGAGTGCCTTTGGCTAATGGAGTCCACCCTTATAGAAAATCCTCACTGTTTATGGGTTAGCGTGGGAGTGCCTCAGGCCAAGGCAGTAAAACCTCTACAGAAAGTTAGAAGGGAAGACCATAATGTAGTCAACAGTAATCTTCTCAGCCATCTTTTGGCATCACATGCAGTTCTGCTTGTTTCCAAGCATATTGGCATTGCCTTTTCCTTGGAATTAATCAACAGAGCTGATAGGGAGTTAGTGCATCAATTAGGCAAGGTCCTCTCTTCATAAAACCTGCCTTGGCAAGCAATCATGGGAAATTTTGATAGCCTCACAGTCCCACTGATATTTTACACTGGCCTGCTTCCTGACCATTGGTAAACATTCAAAAGGCCATCATTCTAATAATATTCAATGAAGTTGCCCTGTTATGTTGTCGTAATAATGTTCATTGAAGTTGTCCTGTTTTGTTGTTGCCTCAAGAGGCAAAGCAATATCTATTGTATTCAGATCTTGCAATATAAAAATGTGTTTTTTCTTTGATACAAAACTGACATTTGTTAACATTTCCTGGTTATGTTACACACAGATCCCTACTGCACAAAACTGACATTTGTTAACATTTCCTGGTTCTGTTGCACACAGATCCCTACTGCACAAAACTGACATTTGTTAACATTTCCTGGTTATGTTGCACACAGATCCCTACTGCACAAAACTGACATTTGTTAACATTTCCTGGTTCTGTTGCACACAGATCCCTACTGCACAAAACTGACATTTGTTACCATTTCCTGGTTCTGTTGCACACAGGTCCCTACTGCACAAAACTGACATTTGTTAACATTTCCTGGCTATGTTGCACACAGATCCCTACTGCACAAAACTGACATTTGTTAACATTTCCTGGTTCTGTTGCACACAGATCCCTACTGCACAAAACTGACATTTGTTAACATTTCCTGGTTATGTTGCACACAGATCCCTACTGCACAAAACTGACATTTAACTTTTCCTGATTATGTTACACACAGGTCCCTACTGCTTCTGTTACGATTGACGGACGGCCAGCATTGAACCAATGTAGATGGCATGAAACTGGTCACCACATCAGTGTCGGGGATAATGCAGGACATATACATGTCTATGAAGTTGGAGAGGTACCTTATCTTTTATATTCATTCTCACACTCCTGCAGGGTACAGAATTTGGGTCTAATTTATGTCACATGACAACACATGCAAGTGATAGCATAAATAAGATGATGGCACACAAATAAGAGATACACACACAAATAAGATTATGGCACTCACATAAATATGATGAAACACACCAATATGAAGATGACAAACAAATATGATGATAACACTCACACAAATAAGCTGACACCCAAGCAGATAAGATGATAACACTCACACAAATAAGCTGACACCCAAGCAGATAAGATGATAACACTCACACAAATAAGCTGACACCCAAGCAGATAAGATGATAACACTCACACAAATAAGCTGACACCCAAGCAGATAAGATGATAACACTCACACAAATAAGCTGACACCCATGCAGATAAGATGATAACACTCACACAAATAAGCTGACACCCAAGCAGATAAGATGATAACACTCACACAAATAAGCTGACACCCATGCAGATAAGATGATAACACTCACACAAATAAGCTGACACCCAAGCAGATAAGATGATAACACTCACAGAAATAAGCTGACACCCAAGCAGATAAGATGATAACACTCACACAAATAAGCTGACACCCAAGCAGATAAGATGATAACACTCACACAAATAAGCTGACACCCACGCAGATAAGATGATAACACTCACACAAATAAGCTGACACCCACGCAGATAAGATGATAACACTCACACAAATAAGCTGACACCAAGCAGATAAGATGATAACACTCACACAAATAAGCTGACACCCACGCAGATAAGATGATAACACTCACACAAATAAGCTGACACCCAAGCAGATAAGATGATAACACTCACACAAATAAGCTGACACCCAAGCAGATAAGATGATAACACTCACACAAATAGGACACACTCACAAATAAGATAACAGACACAGATAAGATGATGGATGGCACACACACATAAGATAATGGCACTCACACAAATATGACACTCACACAAATATGACACTCACACAAATATGACACTCACACAAATATGACACTCACACAAATATGACACTCACACAAATAAGATAACAGACACAGATAAGATGATGGATGACACACACATAAGATGACACACTGGCACACAAGTGCCATTTAGCACATAGGTGCCATCTGAACGAACTTGGTTCAAATCCAATTTGCATTATGATTTTTCTTTAATATTAAGTCGTCAATGCTTCTATATTATATTATTCAAACTTTGTTGAAGACCTGTCTTCACAGAGTTGACTTCTAGTGATGCAGTGGTGTGAAGTCTAGTCTTCACAGAGTTGACTTCTAGTGATGCAGTGGTGTGAAGTCTAGTCTTCACAGAGTTGACTTCTAGTGATGCAGTGGTGTGAAGTCTAGTCTTCACAGAGTTGACTTCTAGTGATGCAGTGGTGTGAAGTCTAGTCTTCACAGAGTTGACTTCTAGTGATGCAGTGGTGTGAAGTCTAGTCTTCACAGAGTTGACTTCTAGTGATGCAGTGGTGTGAAGTCTAGTCTTCACAGAGTTGACTTCTAGTGATGCAGTGGTGTGAAGTCTAGTCTTCACAGAGTTGACTTCTAGTGATGCAGTGGTGTGAAGTCTAGTCTTCACAGAGTTGACTTCTAGTGATGCAGTGGTGTGAAGTCTAGTCTTCACAGAGTTGACTTCTAGTGATGCAGTGGTGTGAAGTCTAGTCTTCACAGAGTTGACTTCTAGTGATGCAGTGGTGTGAAGTCTAGTCTTCACAGAGTTGACTTCTAGTGATGCAGTGGTGTGAAGTCTAGTCTTCACAGAGTTGACTTCTAGTGATGCAGTGGTGTGAAGTCTAGTCTTCACAGAGTTGACTTCTAGTGATGCAGTGGTGTGAAGTCTAGTCTTCACAGAGTTGACTTCTAGTGATGCAGTGGTGTGAAGTCTAGTCTTCACAGAGTTGACTTCTAGTGATGCAGTGGTGTGAAGTCTAGTCTTCACAGAGTTGACTTCTAGTGATGCAGTGGTGTGAAGTCTAGTCTTCACAGAGTTGACTTCTAGTGATGCAGTGGTGTGAAGTCTAGTCTTCACAGAGTTGACTTCTAGTGATGCAGTGGTGTGAAGTCTAGTCTTCACAGAGTTGACTTCTAGTGATGCAGTGGTGTGAAGTCTAGTCTTCACAGAGTTGACTTCTAGTGATGCAGTGGTGTGAAGTCTAGTCTTCACAGAGTTGACTTCTAGTGATGCAGTGGTGTGAAGCACTAGTCTTCACAGAGTTGACTTCTAGTGATGCAGTGGTGTGAAGTCTAGTCTTCACAGAGTTGACTTCTAGTGATGCAGTGGTGTGAAGTCTAGTCTTCACAGAGTTGACTTCTAGTGATGCAGTGGTGTGAAGTCTAGTCTTCACAGAGTTGACTTCTAGTGATGCAGTGGTGTGAAGTCTAGTCTTCACAGAGTTGACTTCTAGTGATGCAGTGGTGTGAAGTCTAGTCTTCACAGAGTTGACTTCTAGTGATGCAGTGGTGTGAAGTCTAGTCTTCACAGAGTTGACTTCTAGTGATGCAGTGGTGTGAAGCACTAGGAACCTCTCAGTTCTTAACTTTAGCCTTAAAACAATACTAGCTCTTATTTAATTGTAATAATTCTTTCGTGTCATTTCCCAGCACATTGCCAATGCCAAGACAGATGATTGGTCTCACTTAGTTCACTCCTTGCAAGAAATGAAACAACATGCCGCAGAAAGGGAAGAAGACTCATCCCTTGCTAGTCTGACAACGCCGCTTAGATAATTATTGATTTTGACAAATAATATAATCAATCACAAAATCTACGTTATTGTCTTAACTTTTTATATTTTTGTGAGAAACACTTCATTATGGCTGTGGTTGAATTGAGTACATTTGTCCACAGGTGTTTGTTGATTAACATTAGATGCTGATTTGTGTATGTTGTATTGATTATGTGCTGTATTTCACAGTTTCAACTATAATATTCCAGCTCTCTGCTTTGTTTATATTATCCTGTGTGATATTATGAATGAAAATGTGATTTTGTTATATATTTTATAGTGGATGTGTGATTTGATGTACTAGGGCTGTCCATTAAGTTGAAGGGCAGATTTGTTTAGGAGAGTGAAAAAGTAGACTTAAATACTAGTTGTTTCTATTTCCTTCAAAGTTGTCCAGAAATCATGTCATTGTATACACTTATCGAATTATTGTATTAGCGGATCAACAAGGACCAGAGTTAACAATCATAAAACTTCATAAACTTTGTTGGTACAGGTATCTGATGAGACATTCCTTGATGACAAGCGATGTTCTTCAAGGTATGGTGGAAGAAGATGAGGTGGCAAGAAGACATGGCTGGATAATATCAAGAACAGGGCAATGTGTGAAGTTTCTAAACTTATCAATCAGGATACTTAGAGATCTTTCTGCACCAAATGTCTCAATGTGACACCCCTACAACCCTGACTGGTTATGGGAGATCTTTCTGCACCTCTGGTAGGAACTGCTACCACTGAAGGAAACACCTCTGGTACGAACTGCTACCACTGAAGGAAACACCTCTGGTAGCAACTGCTACCACTGAAGGAAACACCTCTGGTAGCAACTGCTACCACTGAAGGAAACACCTCTGGTACTGCTACCACTGAAGGAAACACCTCTGGTAGCAACTGCTACCACTGAAGGAAACACCTCTGGTACTGCTACCACTGAAGGAAACACCTCTGGTAGGAACTGCTACCACTGAAGGAAACACCTCTGGTAGCAACTGCTACCACTGAAGGAAACACCTCTGGTAGGAACTGCTACCACTGAAGGAAACACCTCTGGTAGGAACTGCTACCACTGAAGGAAACACCTCTGGTAGCAACTGCTACCACTGAAGGAAACACCTCTGGTAGGAACTGTTTGAAGTAGCCTTTATTTGTCATGCTTCATTCTATTGTCAATTTCACCAAATCTACACCTTGTCACTGTTCTCTTGTGGAAACAAGAGAATGTCACATTGAGATAAATTTTATGAGTAAACCAACATAGAATCGGAACTATCAGCCGTTATACCCTGAGAGATTTACTGAAGCGGATATCTGAACACATATGGACGTGTCCAGTGTGCGAAGAAGATAAAAACCTAAAAAATCATAGCGTACACATTATTGAATATTATGATCCATTTTTGAAATACGACAAACACTACTAGGTCACCTTCCCTTGTAGGATTTCAATCAATGAGAGACTGCAGTAAAACCATGTACCATATCAGTAGATAAATATTTTTAAGAATTTAAAATGGGTTTTATAGATCCTACAACAGAATAAATTGATGTTTCGACTGCAAGGTCTTTATCATGATAGGAACAAATAAAGAAAAGGACACCAATATAGAAGGGGACTGCATAGAATTATGTCGTTGTCAATAATCTTACATAAATGATCAAACAAGTATTGCGATTAAGAAAAAAACAAAACAATACAAGAATGAGAAGAACACAGCACAAGAAGACACATCATGTAACTGAAAAGTGAATTCACAAGCAATAATATAATTGATAATTAAATCTGTTTGCTGTTAATTAGTGCTCAGTTGGCATTTTGTTTTGAATACCATTTAGTTACATATTACGGTTTTTCCTGAAAAATACCTGTCCGAGAACTTAATGAACAGCCGTAGTTTCTAGGACTTGTGCAATGCATGACTTGTATCTATGATTTGGTGGAAGAATGGCTTAGTGGATGGATTGCTGTTGAATGTATGACTTTTATTATGACTTGTATCTATGACTGGGAATTCATGGCTTAATGAGTGAATTGATATATCCAAGGTATACCAAGACAGGGAAAGTTGGTCTGGTGCAGCCAATCTTTATTGCAGAGACAGCACTTAATGATGATGAATGAATGGCTTAGCGGATGAATGGCTTAGCGGATAAATGGCTTGGTGGATAAATGGCTTGGTGAATTAATGGTGTAGTGAATAAATTACTGTTGGATCTATGACTTTTATTTGACTTGTGTCATTGACTTTGAACACGTGAGGAGGTGTTATGGCATTTAAATAATTGCATAGTGAAAGCTGACCTACTCATTGTGGTCACCTTTGATGATAAAATATTGAGTTTTGCATTTTTACAGATTGTATCTTTTCTTTGTCCGTGTTCTCCAGTCAAATATATGGATTTCACCAATGAACTGTACTGTGGTCACCAGCTCCGAGACAGGGCTGTAGAGCTTGATTATCAGGGCTGTTTCAGACGGCCGTGAATTTCTTCATGTGGTGTTGTGCAGTGTGCAGTTCTATTCTTTGTTTTCTGGACATTGTCCACATGGGCACATATTGGTGTCATCAATTCCAAACTTTCCATACACGAGTTGTTTGATTCTGTTGTGATCTCCTGTCTATAAAAATGTTTGCTTGTCCTTTTCTTCTAAGCTAGTATATAGCTTTGTTTTGTTGGCTGCATATGTGAGTTATAGACTGTGTTATCTTAATGTAACCTTTGACCACTGTCAATGTTACATACATGTCAAGCAAAGTAGAGCTGTCAGTAAGTGAGGGTTTGCAGAACATAAAGTAGGGATGTCAGTAAGTGAGGGCTTGCAGAACATAAAGTAGTGATGTCAGTAAATGAGGGTTTGCAGAACATAAAGTAGGGATGTCAGTAAGTGAGGGCTTGCAGAACATAAAGTAGGGATGTCAGTAAGTGAGGGTTTGCAGAACATAAAGTAGGGATATCAGTAAGTGAGGGTTTGCAGAACATAAAGTAGTGATTGTTACATGCTACTTGTCCTCCCTCCTCAATTGGTGATGTCTGTAGTCAACTATGTATTAGAAATCCTGTTTTCACATTTGGAATGTATACATAATGAGGGGATGCTCATATTCCTCTACTGCACCAAGGTATACCCCTATGATAAAAATGAGATATATGCTGAGGTTTATTTCACTATGTTGACATATAGGCTCTCGCCAAAATTAAAGCGTAAGTGCATGTCACATTAGATCGGAGATTCCCACTTCACAAGTATATTTATGAAGTTCTCAAGAATGAAGAGATGTCATGCATTGGGTCAAAGGGCATGAGCCCATGGACCACTGGATCAGCAATCACATGTCATGCATCAGACTGAAATGTTAATAGGAGAGGTAACCACAGTTTCGACTTTTCGAACAGGAGAAGAGGGATGTATGATTGAAGAAACTATGACAGGCTTTCACAGCGTGATAATCACTCTTGACAAGGAATGTAGAGATTGAGGCAATAGAAAATTTAGTGAATCTCCCTGGCATATTCATTAAGCAGTTCACTTTGTTTTAAAGAGGTTGGGGGTTTGAACCTCTTATGTGTTTAAGTTAAAACCCATACAGAAATTTCTCTCTTTGTCTTCCTCAGTTTCATCTCCCCTTGATATTTTTGGTAGTTACTAAATGTTCAAGTTTTGCATTTCTCATCACATCATATAAATCTTGACCGTCTAAATCTTGACTCTGCTTCTAATTTTTGCCATGATTTGTCTTTTTACTCCAGCATCTCTGAGGACTTCTGCATTATTTTACTTGGCTGTCCATGGAATTTTCATTATTCTTCTTAAAAACTAAATCTCGGTTGCCTCCAGCTTATCTTGACCTCTTTTGTTTTCTGTCCATGCTTCACATCCATTAAGAATGATTGACTCAATATAACACCCTATCACCCTACTTATATACAGTATCTTGACATAAATATGAAGCAGATTCTTGTTAGATTATATCATTTCACCAACTGCAACCACTGTTTGCTGTCCGGCCTACAACTCCAACCACTGCTTGCTGTCCAGCCTACAACTCCAACCACTGCTTGCTATCCAGCCTACAACTCCAACCACTGCTTGCTGTCCGGCCTACAACTCCAACCACTGCTTGCTGTCCAGCCTACAACTCCAACCACTGCTTGCTGTCCAGCCTACAACTCCAACCACTGCTTGCTGTCCGGCCTACAACTCCAACCACTGCTTGCTGTCCAGCCTACAACTCCAACCACTGCTTGCTGTCCAGCCTACAACTCCAACCACTGCTTGCTGTCCAGCCTACAACTCCAACCACTGCTTGCTGTCCGGCCTACAACTCCAACCACTGCTTGCTGTCCAGCCTACAACTCCAACCACTGCTTGCTGTCCAGCCTACAACTCCAACCACTGCTTGCTGTCCAGTCTACAACTCCAACCACTGTTTGCTGTCCGGCCTACAACTCCAACCACTGTTTGCTGTCCGGCCTATAACTCCAACCACTGGTTGCTGTCCGGCCTACAACTCCAACCACTGCTTGCTGTCCGGCCATTATCATTCTTTCTTAGCATTCCCACTGAGTTACTGAGAAACTATGCATGAGTGTAGTCTTGAAATTCCAAGTCATCGCCCTGGTTACCTCTATGGTCACACTACTTGTGGTCATAGCAAAAATATAAAGTCCTTCTTCATAATTCTCTTGTCAACCTGTGCCATAAATATTGTGTGTTTATTGAATGTTCTCAAGTGTGTTTAGATATGGTAGGTTTATGTTGTCAGTCTGTGTTTTTGTTTATTTTATTATTTGTTCTGGGCTTTCACTGATCTGATAGTAATGTGTTGTTATGAAATTTGTATATGTTTTATCAATTGTTTAGTTAATTTTGTCCAGTATTTTCCAAATATCCAAATTGTATGATGTATTATTGTTATTATTTATCTTACTGAATATTATAACTATATATTGTTAGTTTGTATTGTCAAAAACTGCAGGGTGATTCACATAGGACCACACCACTTCAGATAAATATATTTGTTCGGCAGCAAATAAACAAACTTGCAGGTTATCAGGAACCACTTGCGGTGGTGAAACTTGTTTGGTTTGAACAGGTAATGAGACACAACTCACTTTCAACAATTATTTGCAAGGAATAGTCAATGGTGGAAGGAGAAGAAGGGAACAGAAAACATCCCGGAATGATAACATCAAGGAATTGTCTGGGCATTATTTTTCTACATTCTTCTTAATGGTTGAGGATAGTTATGCTTGGAAAGCTTTTTGCTGATGTATCCAGTGTGACACCCCTATAATATGGATATAACAAGTTATACGTTTCATTATTATTATAAACCACGTCTCGTTTTTAAAAAAAATCCTTTAATTCGAAATTTCAGTCGTCAACATTGCAGCACTGCATCACAAATTGGGAAAATTTTAAGCATAGTCTGAAGATATACATGAGCCAGATGGTGTGTATTCACCTTTACATTGATGGGCCCGAAAGGGAAGTAGAGAATAGCAACACTGTGTACTTTTCATGCATGTCGTAAGTCAAAATGGGAGGTTTTGGGATTGAGTCAGTTTTTCCATCCCATACAAGTCCCAAAATTCCTTCCCATCAAAGTGATCCAAAAGCCATTCTGAGATCAGATGTGTCTTGCCGAAAGGTGCAGATATCTCAATTAAATTGTAAACATATTCCGGACTACATTCTACGAATTTGCAGGAGTTTTAAGGACAGATGCAAAAGATGATCGTATGTGTTTCCAGCATCTTGTTGAGACAGAAATTCATGTTTCCAGTATCTTGTTGAGACAGAAATTCATGTTTCCAGTATCTTGTTGAGACAGACATTCATGTTTCCAGCATCTTGTTGAGACAGAAATTCATGTTTCCAGTATCTTGTTGAGACAGACATTCATGTTTCCAGCATCTTGTTGAGACAGACATTCATGTTTCCAGCATCTTGTTGAGACAGAAATTCATGTTTCCAGTATCTTGTTGAGACAGACATTCATGTTTCCAGCATCTTGTTGAGACAGACATTCATGTTTCCAGCATCTTGTTGAGACAGACATTCATGTTTCCAGCATCTTGTTGAGACAGAAATTCATGTTTCCAGTATCTTGTTGAGACAGACATTCATGTTTCCAGCATCTTGTTGAGACAGACATTCATGTTTCCAGCATCTTGTTGAGACAGAAATTCATGTTTCCAGTATCTTGTTGAGACAGACATTCATGTTTCCAGCATCTTGTTGAGACAGAAATTCATGTTTCCAGTATCTTGTTGAGACAGACATTCATGTTTCCAGCATCTTGTTGAGACAGACATTCATGTTTCCAGCATCTTGTTGAGACAGAAATTCATGTTTCCAGTATCTTGTTGAGACAGACATTCATGTTTCCAGCATCTTGTTGAGACAGACATTCATGTTTCCAGTATCTTGTTTAGACAGACATTTATCATGGATCAAATATTTCATATCTTTCACGCTATTTACAATTTTTTCATGTTATTTACAAACACTTTTTTCACTCTATTTACAAACAATTTTTTACAGTGTCAGTCTTACATGAAGTGTTGATTTCCATGTGAATCACCCTGCATGTACACAATGAGTCGATGTTGTCCATATTTGTGTTGTCTTGACTTATCAGTTTAACTGTTATTTTGTATGCATGTGTCATTATGGAGAAGTTTATTGTCTGTATAGCTGTCTGACTTGAAACAATTCAATCAACAAGCAATCCATCTTAAGTCAGCGATACATTATAGCTCTCTGACTTAATTTAATTTTAATGTCAACAACTCAATCAACAAGCAGTCCATCTTAAGTCAGTGATACATTATCGCTCTCTGGCTTACATTCAGCTTTAGTGTTGACAACTCGATAAAAAAGCAGTCCATCTTAAGTCGGTGATACAAGTCTGCTGTTCTCAGTGCAATAAATATGTTGGAAGGCAGTTTGAAGTTTGTACTTGAACCAGGTTTTGATTCATGGAGGAGTAGATTTTGAATGTAGATTTTCTTCTGCGTTGCTCTCACATAATCCGCACAAATATTCGTGTGATTGAAGCAGGAGAGTGTAAAGTACCATACCCTGTATTGCTATTTTTATATCGAAGCTGTGTTACTTGTGGAATCTGGTCCAGTACATCAATTTTCAGCATGGTAGATTTTCTGTCTACTTTTATTCTTTTCATCCTGCATGTTAACAGTATGTATCCTGGAGAGTGCAGTGTGTTTGTCGGGGTTTGCAGCTTGACTGAAACATTTGCCCTTTTTCTACTCAATGTATCCTACTTTGAAAAAGTTACCACCTTCAAATATCTCAGGTTCCATATATGTGATGTCCCAAATATGTGATGTCCCAAATATGTGATGGTGACACCTTGAAAAATGAGATTCAGCTAAGACTTAAGTTGCCGATTGCTGCCATGGCAAGGCTGAATATGATTTCGAAAAGTAAGATCAGTATTACAGTAATGATCAATCTATTCTTCTTCTTCAGCGTTCATTCTCAAACTCCCGCTGGATCTCTCTTGTAGCAAGACAATGGTCCTACTAGATATCCAGCAGGATGTAGTCCAGAAAATGGAAATGTATTGAGTCTGCGTTTTATTTGCGTCAATGGCCCAACACATCCGTCTTCAGCGGCTCAATCTATTCAGATCACTAGTTTTAAGTATACCTTTATACGGATGTGAAAGTTGGACACTTAATGCAAACACAGAAAGAAAGATTCTTATAAAACAAGTGCTACAGACAAATTAGCTATATAGAACAGAAGACAAATATATTTGTCCAGCAACAAATAAATAAACTTACATGTTATCAAGAACTGGTGAAACGGCATAAACTTTTTTGGTTTGGACATGTAATGAGACACAAGTTAAATACACAAATGTATCTCGCATAAGTTTACGAATGAGCCAAATCACATACAAATATTGTTGTCTATTTCTTTTGTGTTCCCTCTCAGAATCATCTATGTTACATCTCTCATTCTTTTTCTTCTCATTTGCAAGTCAGGTTGGATGATTCCATAGTGGCTGGTGCACCTCTCGGCTTGGTATCTCTGATTTCAGTGCCTGTGCTTGCTTGGGCAGAACTGTAATCCTGCTCGATATTAGGTTGGCCCTACCAATCTTAGTTTCCAGCCTCTGTTGGCTGGACTAAGTCCCCATCTCCACTTCAAAGAGTTGGCTTCGATAGGGATGTTACCACTCAGAATCTATGTTCCCTCCTAGAATTTATGTTCCCTCACAGAATCTATGTTCCCTCACAGAATATGTATTCCCTAAAAGAACCTATGTTCTCTCTAAGAATCTATTTTCCTCCACTAGTTTACATGGGAAACAATTTTTCCTTCTAATTTTCTTCTGATGTGAGCAAATCTGAAAATGTCTGAACAGTGAATATTTTTACATGATGGTTTCTACTACCTTGAATACTTTTTTATGCTGAGTTGCGGAAGGGCACACATTTTCAAAGTGGCTAAACGAAGCGCTACGAGGACTCGCTAAAGATCTCACTGAAAGTAGCTAAACGAAGTGCTACAAGGACTCGCTAAAGATATCACTGAAAGTGGCTACAAGGACTCGCTAAAGATCTCACTGAAAGTGGCTACAAGGACTCGCTAAAGATCTCACTGAAAGTGGCTACAAGGACTCGCTAAAGATCTCACTGAAAGTGGCTACAAGGACTCGCTAAAGATCTCACTGAAAGTGGCTACAAGGACTCGCTAAAGATCTCACTGAAAGTGGCTACAAGGACTCGCTAAAGATCTCACTGAAAGTGGCTACAAGGACATTGCTAAAGATATCACTGAAAGTGGCTACAAGGACTCGCTAAAGATCTCACTGAAAGTGGCTACAAGGACTTGCTAAAGATGTCATTGAATGTGGCTACAAGGACTCGCTAAAGATCTCACTAAAATGGCTACAAGGACTCGCTAAAGATCTCACTAAAATGGCTACAAGGACTTGCTGAAGATCCCACTAAAAGTGGCTACAAGGACTCGCTAAAGACCTCACTGAAAGTGGCTACAAGGACTCGCTAAAGATCTCACTGAAAGTGGCTACAAGGACTCGCTAAAGATCTCACTGAATGCTTTTGAAATCAACCATGGCAAATGGGTAGACAATTCATGAAACCGTTACTTTGCGCTCTATAGCCAAAAATGGTGCAGCTTGTTGTGAGAGGATATTCAGCAGCTCAAAAGCAGAGAGTAGCTAGAAAGTCACGATTAAACAACCTTCTACGGTAGTTATCCCACGCCCAAACTGTCCAAGGACATTTACTGCCAGGATAGGGCTTATTAGACATCTATGAAATCAGAATCAAGGACATAACGTTTACCTAATTTCATAAAGTTGATGTAACAAATGGTCATCATCAAATGTGATGGACCAACAACCACTACCTTTTTTTTAAAAAAAAAAGGTTATTTGCTCACTCTTTATGTCTGAAAATACTACATTTCATGAGAGATACCTTCTAATTATGTATGCAACCGCTTTCCTGCGCACATTAGAGGGAAGATTGAGAAGTGTCCGGAATAATATGTAATTGCAATAAAAATATTGATGGAAAGTGTCAGGAATATTACGTAATTGCAATAAAAATATTGATGGAAAGTGTCAGGAATAATACATAATTGCAATAAAAATATTGATGGAAAGTGTCAGGAATATTAGGAATCTTACATAATTGCATTTAAAATATTGATGGAAAGTGTCTGGAATCTGACGTAATTGCAATAACATTGTCTAGTTTACATTTCAAGTATCAGATTGCTTTAAAAAATCTGTAATGTCATATTGTCTGCTTAATTAATAAAAAATGTTGAATACTCTGTGAACAAATCAAATCTGAATGTTTGTTTTTCAGACTTTGTTTATGCATGCTATCTCATACTTGTCTATAATCTTTTCATGTGCAGTTTTAAATAGTCGGATTTCATGATATCATGGTTGCTGGTGCTCCTCTCGGCATTCTTGATTAGAAATTAGCTTATAATTGGTTATAACTGATCTGTGAAGATGAGGTACAGTGCATGTCTGTGACAGTCAAGGTACCAGGTTCAAATCTTGCAGCAGACAATTGTGGTGCAATGGACCGTTTAGAACGTAATGGCAAAACTAATGGATGTATTTATATTACCTAGATTCTTCTTGATTAGAAAACTGGCCTCACAGCACGTGGGGCATTCCCATAAGTGCTGCGATCTCTGTTTCAGCAGCCATTCGACTCGATGGTGGTTTGAGTCCAATGCCGCTGAAACAGACGTCGACATCAGGGCACAACTCTGGCCCTTGCGACAGGTTTCTTTGTTGTTCCGCCCACCCACGCCGTGCCTGTAACTAGTTCAAGCACAACTTCGGCCTGTCGGAACAACATGGTAACTGTTATCGAATGTTATGACAATGGGGTAGCACAGATTCAAACTAATAACAATATACACAAATATTTTGAATGTTTTGCTATAAGTGAAAAAACAGGATGTGCAAGAAGTCAATATTTGTTTATTATTTACAAACATCATCATTTTAAATGAATCTAAGTACTTGCCATATTTTTATCTTGTTAAGGCATAAATATCTTCCAAAATTGTATAGAAATACTTTAATAAAAGATCTGGTAATATAAATATTTTGTTAACAACATATAAGTGACGGCTTTATCAAGTTTCCAGTGAATCAAACTGAATAAAAATTGAGTGTTTTCTCGAATAAGTTCATCAGAAATCAATGAAATCAAGAATGTTAAATATTGTGCAGCTCATAACAACTTTTTATATCCAGTCCCCGCCGAAGACGGATGTGTCGGCCATGGGTGCAAATAAAACGGCGACACAACGCATTTCCATTCTCTGGACTACATCATGCTGGAAATCTAGTAGGACCATGGTCCTGCTACGAGAGATCTCCAGCGGGAGTTTGAGAATGAATGCTGAAGAAGAAGAATATCCAGTCCAAGAATATATTTTGTCACTAATGGTAGTCTTTCATAATGGTAGTCTTCCATAATGGCAGGCATCCGTAATGGCAGGCTTCCATAATGGCAGGCTTCTACTACTACAAGTACTAAAACTACTAATGATAATTTTACTACTATTTGCCACCGTCGCCACCACCACACACTACTGTACCAACACCAGATTCTCTTCTACACTGAAGAGAACTCATGCACATAAACACACTGTTAATATTTCAGGTATACACATTGTTATTTCTCTGGAGATCATTACTTATACAGTGGAATCCCTCTATAGCGCATTTTTTTATAACAACTTTCCCTGGTACAGGTTAAGCAAATGTGGCCTCTTTTTTAACAAAACAAATATGTACATTATTTAACGAAACAAAATACGGTATCGATATAGATGCATTTCACAGAAACAAAGTCTACTTGCAGATTCATTGATCTGCCCACTACACACTGAGAGCGTGAGATTTCTCCTCCCCCCCCCCCTTTGAATGACCCATGGGGAGCGGAGGTTATCTGTGTAGCATTTCAAAGCATACCTAGTGACTTTATAATCTCAGATCTGCTAGGTCATGAAATCTGAATGAAACCATGTGCAATATTAGAAAGTTTGAATTATCATATGATAAGACCACGTTTGCTTAACCTGTACCCTTTCCCTATATAACAACACTTTTCAAAATCCGCAATTATATTTATTCTATATTGTTTGTACTGTATAAGCAAATGTCTGTTATTACATACATATTTTGTCAGTCTGAACCACGTTGTAATAATGGGAATCCACTGTATTGTAGTGTGAATAAGTACATGAGTACGGTATTTTACCCCAGTTACGTGCATGCCCAACTATGTCGCGGTGTGATACAGTACGGACTATGACGGCCAAGCTACAAGTCCGGTGCAAGAAATTGTGCATCCATACCCTTCAAAAAGCAATAGAAAACTACTGAAAGTATTTATAATATTGCCTAGAAAATCACTACAGGCAAAAAATGCTGAGGTGATGACTAAATCCTGAATAGAATACGGTACCAATTTACATGCATATTTCTAATTAAATTTTCATTTCACACCTTGATTAATATAAAACCTGGCTTTAGCAGAAAAATTCGAGTACCTTGTGGTTCAGAGTAAGGCACTATAGGATAGGCTGATAACCTGTCACTTGGCGGATAGGCTGACAACCTGTCACTTGTGAAAAAAATTATCATTGTCACTTCTTGTCTCAATTTCTTACTTTTGTCTTCTATCAAATAATTCGCATGGATGACGAAGAGATGCGGGCATTGCACAAATATCTTCAGGGAATGCTAGATGTGCCATCGCTGTAGATGGGTCAACAAATCTGACAGAAGAACGATGAGATAGTTGACACAGAAGTGTGTGAGGCACTTCTGGCTGAATAATCCTTGAATATTGGATCACTTGAATGTCTCCCTTCGGGGACTAACCATGCATCCATAAACCTCCCTTACACAACTACATCTTTGAGACAATCTTACATGAGGGCAGGTGTCATCTCAGTTAACAACTGTACAGAACCTGTGTCTGAAAGAGCTACCTGCTCACAGCTAAAGGAATTATTTCATCATCATCATGTGTCAAGAGCTACCTGTTCACAGCTAAAGGAATTATTTCATCATCATCATGTGTCAAGAGCTACCTGTTCACAGCTAAAGGAATTATTTCATCATCATCATGTGTCAAGAGCTACCTGTTCACAGCTAAAGGAATTATTTCATCATCATCATGTGTCAAGAGCTACCTGTTCACAGCTAAAGGAATTATTTCATCATTGTCATCAATGCAGTTTACAAAATTGATATGGAGTAATGTATTAGAAAATAAAGCATTCAAATGTACAGGTCTGGCAGTACACATTCATGGGTAAGATCGCCAGAGTTGTGACAAAGATAGCCAGATGTGTGACAATAATAGCCAGAGATGTGACAAATAAACTCGGAGATGTGACAAATTATTTTGTTGTAAATTGTTAACTCTAAACAACAAAACAAAAATGAGCAAGTACAGACTCAGCAGATTTATAAATGGGCAACAATTAAAATATACAACATGTTAAAAAATCCTTATTAAGACTAGATTCTACAGCCCAAAAATTTATTGTCCTTTTCTGAATTTTCAGACTAGACCCCGGGTCAAATTAACCAGTCTCTTTTATGACAACCGCGGTCGCTTGGCTACACTATATGCTCTGATGTAACCAATAAGATCCAAGGTTGAATAGTCTTGGACTACCGAAACGAATCTCCTAGCCAACAATCACACAACAAATGCAACATGACAGCCACCTTTTCCACATTGTACTTCAGCATCAAATGAGATGGGGAAGATATTCAACAAATGTTACTTTTACATATTAGTGCATGAATAATGAAAAACAAACAACTTTGAAGAAGGTGAAAACATATAAATCTGTAATCAGTTTTGAGAATCACTCCAGTGCTAAGCCCCTGATAGATGATGTGTAATCAATAATGCCAATGTCTTTCTGTTGAATCAAACTGTATTGTGTTGTTGTTATTGTTATTTCTACTTTTTTCATCACCATCATCCTCATCTGGTGAGTCATCTTCAGAGCTGCTGATAAAAAGTTTGACAAAATGTCATTATGACAAGGGAGATAAATTGTACATGTAATATGAAGAAAATAAAGAATACAGTCCCTTGACTCAATCTATGAATAAATGTCTTGATTTAATAAACAATCTCTAGATTCCATTCAAACTCATACCCTGACTTTCTGCATAAGTAATCAGCAGTTATACTTGTTCTTGTCATTCCCCTTCTGCTTTCTCTGTGATGCTGGTTTATATCTCAATTATCTTCATCTTACCATTATCTTCGTTTTTTTAAATATCTCTCTGGTTACTAATTTTTCATTTACTCAATTTTTCAATTACTCAACTATCAAGAAGAGACCAGGTTATCCTGCTGCACCTCAGAACTGGTCACAACAAAATGAGACATCACCTGTACAATAAATTCAAAATAGGAACAGCTGGGCTTTGCCATTGCAGTCTTGCGAATATGACAGCAGAACATATCTTACAAGAATGTTATCATATTGCAGACCTGAGAAACAAGACATGGCCCACCCCAATCAGCGTTGAAGAGAAATTGTATGACACGGTGGAAACTCTAAAACAGACAGCAGCCTATATCATAGAATCAGGAGCCCAACCTGACTGAGTAATGATCACTGAAGAAGAACACAGAATTTACTAATTTCTTTGGCTGTTACATGCCTGTCAACATTGGTTGTTTCATGCCTGTCAACATTGGTTGCTCCATGCCTGTCAACATTGGTTGTTACATGTCTGTCAACATTGGTTGCTCCATGCCTGTCAACATTGGTTGTTCCATGCCTGTCAACATTGGTTGTTCCATGCCTGTCAACATTGGTTATTCCATGTCTGTCAACATTGGTTGTTCCATGTCTGTCAACATTGGTGTTCCATGTCTGTCAACATTGGTTGTTCCATGTCTGTCAACATTCAGAATGCATATTCTGTATTTTAGTCAACATTGCCAATCGGTAGCATATTCAAGATCTATCCATCATGATAGAATTATTTTTAGACTGTATTGATGTTCTAGACAATATAAATACATACTATAATTTGTCATTACTTTCTGAACGAACTTGATGCACAATTGCTTGTGGCAGGATTCGAACTTGGTACTTTGGCCATCACAGACTTGTTCTGTTACCTAACCACCACAGAGTCAGACCACAATACTAAAAGACCCAAAATTATGTACATTTTATGTATGAATAGAACCTTAGGCATATTGTAGGTTCAGAAACATTGGCAATGGACATATAACTAGAAAATATTGCTGCCTTTGAGATGTAGATATATAGAAGAATAAGGAGAACTCCATCGAAAGAGAAAACAAACAAGAGGTTCTGACAAGTGAATCTGCCTTTTAGTGAGTGCTATAGTGAGCCTACCTTTATCAACTCAAACTATGAAATTTTCCCTTTAATGAGTGCTATAGTCTTGTTCTCATTCGCAGTTTACCATGTCCACACAGCTAGTCCAGTTTAAAATGTCTACACAGCAAGTCCAGTTTACCATGTCTGCACAGCACGTCCAGTTTACCATGTCTACACAGCAAGTCCAGTTTAAAATGTCTACACAGCAAGTCCAGTTTAACATGTCCACACAGCAAGTCCAGTTTAAAATGTCTACACAGCAAGTCCAGTTTAACATGTCCACAGTCTAGTTTACCATGTTTACACAGCAAGTCCAGTTTAAAATGTCTATGCAGCAAGTCAAGTTTACCATGTCCATACAGCAAGTCCAATTTAACATGTCCACACAGCAAGTCCAGTTTAACATGTCCACACAGCAAGTCCAGTTTAAAATGTCTACACAGCAAGTCCAGTTTAACATGTCCACAGTCTAGTTTACCATGTTTACACAGCAAGTCCAGTTTAAAATGTCTATGCAGCAAGTCAAGTTTACCATGTCCATACAGCAAGTCCAATTTAACATGTCCACACAGCAAGTCCAGTTTAACATGTCCACACAGTAAGTCCAGTTTACCATGTTTACACAGCAAGTCTAGTTTACACAGCAAGTCCAGTTTAACATGTCTGCACAGTAAGTCCAGTTTACCATGTCCACACAGCAAGTCTAGTTTACCATGTTTACACAGCAAGTCCAGTTTACACAGCAAGTCCAGTTTAACATGTCCACACAGCAAGTCAAGTTTACCATGTCTACACAACACGTCCAGTTTACCATGTCTACACAGCAAGTCCAGTTTAACATGTCTACACAGCAAGTCCAGTTTTTGTGCTGTAGTGAATCTACCTATATTTATTTATTTTTAAATTGGCAGAATATCTTATTCAGGACGTAGCATCAATACAGCATTGTTGTGTGACTAATGCTTTTCTAGGTAACAAATACATCCATTAGTTTTGCCATTACGTTCTAAACAGTCCATTGCACCACAATTGCCTGCTGCAAGATTTGAATCCGGTACCTTGACTGTCACAGACATGGACTGCACCTCATCTCCACAGATCAGTTATAACATAACCTAGTTCCCTATAGTTAGCTATAGTAAATCTGTCTCTATTAACTCGACTGATAGAATCTTCTCTGAATTCCTAACAGGAAAACTTGCAGTAATTAAATATTTTTTTAAAGCTTTAGATTCAATTTCATTTGACACTTCAAATGTTTGATTTCCTAAATTTGTGTGTATTCATCTTGAAAATAACTTGACAAAATATAAAAAAATATTAAAAAATTAAAACTTAATTAAATTTCTGATATATCAAGAAATAAATACTTTTAAATTAATTTGGCTGCACCCAAATGCATAGCCAAAGGAAACCACAAAATATCATGCAAAGAACAAACCATTATCTTCAGACTATGAATGGGCCACAACAGACTGCCCAGCTCTGTGGCGGAGTGGTACAGGACCTGTCTGTGGTGGCCAAGGTACAGAGGTCGATCCCAGGCGCAGGCAATTGTGCATCCGGACTATTCAGAAAAAACTGACAATCTACTGAATATTTATATTGCCTAGAAAATCACTACAGCCAAAAAATGCAGCATTGATAGCCACATCCGGAATAGAATATGCTACCAATTTTTTATATATTTACAAGAGACTCAGAAGTCAATTGTACAGAAATATCAACATTGGTGAGACAAACCTGTGCAACTGTGAACTGAGCCCAGAGACTGCAGAACACATTCTTCATGCATGGTGAAACTAGGAACAGGGTAATGAAGTTATGCTAATCACTGGAAACTCACATAATAATACATGAATCAAGGTTTTGACGGAAAGGCCTTTATCAAGAGCACACTCACAATAAAATGACAAGTAAGAACGGCACTATTGGCGTTCACGTTCACATAGCGGTTATGCTGGAGTAAAGAAACAAATTATAGCAAACATTAGAAGCAGACAGTCAAGATTTTTTTAGGCATGTGATGAGAAAAACAAAACATGAACATTTAGAAGGAAAAGATCAAGGGGAGAAGAGACAGAGGAAGACAAAGAGAGAAATTTCTGGATGGGTTGTCACTGTGGCACAAAACATGTCCCCCAACTGAACTTATTCACAACAACACAAGAGACAAATTTGTGAAGAAACATATCCTATGCCACTTGGAATGGCACTTATTGATTGATTGATTGACTGGCTGACTGATTGATTGATTGGCTGACTGACTGACTGATTGATTGACTGCCTGACTGATTGATCGATTGATTGATTGGCTGACTGACTGACTGATTGATTGACTGGCTGACTGATTGATTGATTGATTGGCTGATTGATTGATTGGTGGCAAAATAAAAACAAAAGCTGTAAAGTGCAAACTATAGAACATTCTCGAATACATAATCTCACCTTGAGTCCTCATCATTACTGCTATCATCATTGCTTTCATCATCATCATCATCATCATCACTTTCATCCTCACTGCCACTATCATCATCATCACTCTCATCGGCTTCCGTTTTAGCCTCAGCATCTACATAAAATATAAGCAAGAAATGAGTCTAAATCTCTTCTTCTTCTACTTCTTTGTCCACTCTCATTCTCCTGCAGATTTGCAGGATGTAGTCCAGAGAACGGAATGTGTTTTGTCACTCCAAGCTTGATTGTGATATCTGTGCCTTTTGATCTGACATATCCAATGTCAGCATGGCTTCTGGGTCACTTTGTCCTTCTATGGAATGGTCCTGCCAACGTCTCCCTAAACACCTTCTTAGTTGCCTTGTACAGCATACATGGCATGTAATAACAGTGTCAATACTTGTTGCTCCTCTTTCCCTTCTCACCTTCTCAGCAACACAGCATCAATCTTTTGAACATCTTAAACATTAAATCACACGTTATATGTGGTAAAATCTTCCATAGAGGGTTAAGTGTCCTAGAAGTCATGCTGAAGTCGTACGTATCAGGCTAAAAACAATGACTATCACAATATGAACAGATCAGAACAAGTTATAATTCTACGTCTCAGAACAGGACACAACCGACTCCGCAGTCACATGTATACAAAGTTCAAGATTGGCAACACTGCCATGTGTACATGTGGACAGGCAGCACAGAGTACCAAACATATACTTCAAGAGTGTTCTGAGCATGAAACGCTGAGGCAGACATATTGGCCAGAGGAAACAACACTGGAATAAAAGTTCTATGGGACACTGTATGATCTATAAAAGACAGTGAGTTTTATTCAGGAGACAGAATTACAGATATAGACATGTTTCAAGTGAACGAAAGAAGAAGAAGAAGAAGGCTAAAAGCACATTTATTGCAACTAAACTGTAAACCATGATTCAACGCATTCCGTTCTCCCAACCACATCCTGCTAATCTGCAGAAGTTCAAGAATGAACGCAAAAGAAGAAACAAAGACATCCATAAAAATATGTTCTCATGTCATTATGACACACAGACAAAAATTCTCCATGTGATGAGCAAAAGGACATTGTTCTAAAGTTATATAAATTCTGTGAGGATCATAAAAACTTTAAAGCATGAACCATTAGGCCTTCATGTTGAAGGTGACAAACATAAATATCAAATAAACAGAAACAATGTACATTGAGTGTCCCAGAGATTTTGACATTTGTACAATGAGTGTCCCCGAGATTTTGACATTTGTACATTTAGTGTCCTGAGATTTTGACATTTGTACATTGAGTGTCCTGAGATTTTGACATTTATACATTGAGTGTCCCAGAGATTTTGACATTTAGTGAAGGAATATTTTTACAACATATTCAGCCATTTGTAGCTGAAAACATGAATTTAATGAGTCCTGTTCATGAATGTCTCCATCGCAACATGAGCCATTTCATGTATGAGTTTATAGTATGAAACTTATTCACATTTGAGTCCACAGCACAAGCCGTGTTCATATGTGGGTCTATCGTATCATAAGCCTAGTTCATGTGTGGGTCTATCACATCATGAGCCCAGTTCATGTGTGAGCCTATCGCATCATGAACCCAGTTCATGTGTGGGTCTATCGCATAATAGGCTCTGTTCACATGTGAGCCACCCGTATGCCAAGCAGGTCTGGACCATTACTTCCAGGTGCAAAGAATAGCACCACTATCTTCTTTCCAGGCATATTGTAAGAGGTGACTACGGAAAGTTGGGGGATAGAATGACAACCTTTTATTCATTCTCGAATTTTGTCTCAATTTATTACTGTTGTCTTCTATGAAATAACCCCCATGGATGATGGAGAGCTGGAACTAAAGTATAAAACTGACAATTTACAAACAATATTTATGAATTCAGGAAAGTGAACACAAACTTTAAGTATAAAACTGATAATTTACAAACAATATTTATGAATTCAGGAAAGTGAACACAAACTTGCCTAAAGTCAACTTCTCCTCAATCAACGGTTGAAACTTCAGAGCCTCAGGGTTTTCAGGTTCATAGAGCAAAACTGCCAGAATTTTTAAGAAGTGTAAATCAAATATTCTTTTTAGTGTCTTAAAACTTAAATATTGGATTTTATGGTACAGATATTATGGCTTTTGCATTGACTTTTGCATTGCATGTACTCAACCAAATGACATATGTACTTGCACTCAACAAAATGACATGTGTAAATGTACTCAACCAAATTACATATATAACTGTACTCATCAAAATGACATATGCACATATTCGAACAAATGACATATGTACTCAACCAAATGACATATGCAAGAATTTATTTCACCAATGACATGTTCAAGTATTCAACCAAATTAACTTACTCATTTTGCACAGTTTTTTAGCAGTTTCGTAATCTTTCCTCATGAGACAGTCGACAAACTGAAAGACATGACAAAAATCATTTGCAATTTAATCTCTACAAACTTCTCCTTAGCAACTTCTCCTCAACAAACTGAAAGATATAACAAAAATAGTTAGTAATTTGGTAATCTTTTCTCATGAGAAATGAACAAACTGAAAGACATGACAAAAATAGAAAGAATATTCAGGTATCTCATGCTTTCCCACATTTTTGATAATTCATCAGAATTAAAGTGCTTACTTTTATTATGTATAAGAAATCTGGTGAAAACAATATCGTGTAAAGATTACATAGACACACAAAAGATTAAATGATTCAGCCATCTAATCAGACTGGAACCATATTGTATTCCATTGACAGCCTTCAATAAAAGATCATCTGAAAAGAGAAACAGGGGCAGACCCAGTCAAAGATGGATAGATGACATCAGAGAAATACTAGAACACCACGGCTGCACTATGGCAGAGGCATCAATATAAATTTACACAAAATAATAACAAGTTAGTTTCTTTTGGGCCAAAGATGGTTTATTATCTCAGCGACAAGGGGTAGGTACATGGGGTTACAGGCCCACTTGTACCATCATGAGTTGTTGTGTGTCTTCTTAAATGTGCAGCCCTGGAACTTCTTTCTGCCACTTTGGAACTGCCGTCACTTCTTTATACCATTCCTGATTTGTCTCCTCCGTGCAACACAATCCATGACATCATGTTCCCATGATTCAACAATGATCAAAAAATCAATAATCACAAATCGATAATAAAAAATCATCAATACCCATATCATGCATATTACGTTTTCACACATTTTTTTGCAGAAGTTGAGGTCAGCCCTGAAATATTTCCCAAATTGTAATTCTCCATAAAGTAAATCTTTTAGGATTCGGCCATCTTCCCTCCCAGCCATCTCAGTCTGTGCAAACTGATCTTTCCAATACATCAGTGCTAGTAACTTTCTCTGCCACCTATTTCTAAGAATTCCATATAAGTACTGTATGTGGACCCTAACTGGAGCATATAGGTTGACCATGTTTCACTGCCATAGAGGAGGATGTTGAGGACACAAACCTGGTAAACCAAGATATTTAGGTAGATTAATGGATTGATAAAAAGGTAAATGCATGCAAGGACGGAAAATTGGTAGATTAATGAATGCATAAATTGAAATATGGATGCTGAAGAAAATATGTTAAATCAGCAAGTCATATTAATAAGTAAAAACAAGTCAAATGAGCAAGTAATATTAATAATTCAAATCAGCAAGTCATATTAATAAGTAAAAACAAGTCAAATGAGCAAGTAATATTAATAATTCAAATCAGCAAGTCATATTAATAAGTAAAATCAACAAGTCAAATTCACCAGTCAAAATTATTGCAATCTGTCAATTAATACATAAATATACTAATGTTTATTTATAGATTACCTCCATTAAAAGTTCATTTGGAGCTCTCAGTTTTTCTTCTTCATCATCAGAGCTGTCAGAGCCCTCATCATCACTGCCATCATCATCATCATCCTCATCACTTCTTTCATCTCTGTTTGTGTCTCTAATGCCCATTTCTGTCTCTCTGTCTCCTTTAACATTGCTGCTATCAGAATGTGGTTTTTTCTCTTTCTCAGAACTGTTTTGTTTTGGCAAGAAAACTTTTGTGGCATGCTGGGAAGTGTCAACAACAGACTCCAGTCTAAAATTATATAAAACACTCAATTATTTTATGACATAAATAATGAGTAAAGATAGTTTTGTTTCTCTTCCTTGTACATACTTTGACGTAAATTTTAATAAGTTCATAGAAAACAGTGGTCAGTCTAATGCTACAGATATCTCATAAAATTTGTTCACACATGGCACTGGCAATAGCCACATAAGTTTTCTCTGTTCATGGTATAGTAGACATCTCTGAAGGAAATTTTCAACTCATTTTTCTTGTGTTATATCCACATTCACCTGAGGCCCCCATTTTTAAGGTATTAAAGAGACTCACGCTCCAATCTGTTATGGCCTGCACAGAGTCTAAATACTGATGCTTGTACTTCTCTGTTATGTTAGTAGTGTACATGATTGTTATGGTAGCCCTGATGATAAATATTCCATTTATTTTTGTGTCTACTTCTGATAAATATTCCATTTATTTTTGTGTCTACTTCTGATAAATCTCCTTGATGACTATGCAAAGACAATTTACTTAAAAATATTTTTTGGCACTTTTCGATACTGTATGGAGTTTCTTGATTCAATTAAAGAACAACCCAGTATTGGAACTGACATATTGCACAAAGATGTGGTCTATCTTTCAAATATATTTTTATTATATAATGTTCTTCTTAAATTATATAGGGAAAATCTTGTTACAGTGAAAGGAGTTATCATGAGATTCTTCTAAAGTGAAAGAGGCTAACATGGAATTCATCTAAAGTGAAAGGAATTAACATGGGGTTAATTTAAAATGAATGATGTTAACATGGGATTAATCTAACTTGAATGGAGTTAACATAGGTTTCATCAGCAAATTGGCAATATTTAAAAATAACCTTGGTCATTATGAAGAATTTCAATTCTTGAGGTGGTTGGACAAAGTATACTAAAGGATGCAGAAGTTGGACAAAGACATACTAAAAGATGCAGAAGTTGTACAAAGTAGGTATACTAAAAGATGTAGTGGTTGGACAAAGATATACTAAAAGATGCAGCAGTTGGACAAAGACATACTAAAAGATGCAGAAGTTGGACAAAGACATACTAAAAGATGCAGAAGTTGTACAAAGTAGGTATACTAAAAGATGTAGTGGTTGGACAAAGATATACTAAAAGATGTAGTGGTTGGACAAAGATATACTAAAAGATGCAGCAGTTGGACAAAGACATACTAAAAGATGCAGAAGTTGTACAAAGTAGGTATACTAAAAGATGCAGAAGTTGGACAAAGACATACTAAAAGATGCAGAAGTTGGACAAAGACATACTAAAAGATGCAGAAGTTGTACAAAGTAGGTATACTAAAAGATGTAGTGGTTGGACAAAGATATTCTAAAAGATGCAGCGGTTGTACAAAGACATAGTAAAAGATGCAGTAAATAGTAAATAGACAATTATCATCATCTGCAAGAATAGATGATTCAGCTATACTGATAATGATGATGTCCGTCCTTCGCAAGCAAAAATGAGCATGGCATGAAAAACAATAAATGCGATGGAAAAAAAATCAAATAAATCATAGAGCTATACTAAAAGATATATGGTGAGTTGTAGATGAAATATGAAGTAATAACTATGGAGAGATATGGTCAGCTGTAGATGAAATGAGATGTAATAACTATAAAGAGAGATGGTCAGCTTTAGATGAAAAGTGATATAATAACTACCCGTATACTAAAAATCCTTGCCTTGTACTATTTCCCATTTTCTATAAGTTTATTATTATATTATTATTACATCACATATAGCAAATGCTATCTGAACAATATTGTCAAAAAAAGTCCACAAACAATAAATATGACTGGTGTTTCTACCTACTTGAAACTATCTTTGTGTACAAGAACTTTCATTGGCTTCTTATCAGCTGAAAGGAAAACAACACAATTAAAATTCCTTTTTAAAAAAGCTAAAATTGTACTAAAAGTGACTAACATTACCAGATTTCTAATTGTTGTAAAATAATGACATTAATGATATATATTAACCAATGAAACATATTCGGTGGATGCATTAATCTAATCTAACCCAATAGTAACTAAAAGGTAAATCATAAATTCAATCTTCATACCAACATTGTGTTATCAATGTTAGACATGGGCACTAATAAAAGAACAAGAGAGAAAGCTCACTATGTGTGAAATTAAATGTCTTAGAAAAGCAGCAAACAGAACAAGAGGAGATCATGTGAGGAATGAGGAGATTACAAGAACTGTTTGAACAACATCTGTGGTCAATTATATTGAAAAACTGAGACAAATGGTTCAGCCACTTTATTAGACTAATGGGACTTATGAGAAGGAACCCTATTGGCCAGTGGCAAAAGATTATAATATGAAAATGGAGACAACAAGAAACAGAGAGATACCAAGAAAGTGGGTTGCAGGAGTTACCAATATTCTAAGACGTCTCAATATTACTGCATATCAAGTCAGCGAATGTGCCATAGTCAGAAAACTGATCTTTATTCAATCCTGCGACGCACCACATCATGAGCAGAGAAAAGAAAATAGACAGAATTAATTAATTATAATAGACATACTCGTCACATGAATATTTAGGCTTAACTTATATCCTACATTTCAGTGTATGACCTTTTGCAAACAACTCATTTTCCAAAATTATTTTTGCAAGGAACAGATGATGGTGGAAGGAGAAGAGAGGGACAGATTTTTATTTTTTTTAAGTTTGAATTCCTGGATTGATAGCATCAAGGAATGGTCAGGCTGTGATTTTTCTACACTCCTCCAAATGGCTGAGGAAAGTGTTGTTTGGAGAGTTGTTTTTGTGCTGATTTCTCCAATGTGACACCCCTACAGCCCTGACAGGTTATGGATTTTAGTATTATTGGTGCATCTGGTTGATCATCAGCAGCTCCCTCCTTAGCCAGACAATCTGCTTTCCTGTTTTCATGTTCTTTACAATGCGATGGTATCCAACTGCATAGCTACTTTAGATTGATTGCTTAATTCGGTCATAAGTATTTGCATGTCTGGTAGTTTTCTCCACTGAAGCACTTGAAGTGCTGATCTTGCATCTGTCAGGAATACTATAGTTGTGAATGCAGGAATGCTACAGCCTGTGAATACTACAGTCAGGAATACTAGAAATACTAGTCTGTGAATACTACAATCAGGAATACTAGAAATACAACAGTCTGTGAATTCAAGAATACTACAGTTTCTGAATACTACAATCAGTAATACTAGGAATACTACAGTCTGTGAATACAAGAATACTACAGTCTGTGAATACGAGTCAAGAATACTACAGTCTGTGAATACTAGGAATACTACAGTCTGTGAATACTACAATTAGGATTACTAGGAATACTACAGTCTGTGAATACAAGAATACTACAGTCTGTGAATACAAGAATACTAAAGTCTGTGAATACGACAGTCAGGAATACTACAGTCTGTGAATACTAGGAATACTACAGTATGTGAATACTACAATCAGGATTACTAGGAATACTACAGTCTGTGAATACAAGAATACTACAGTCTGTGAATACGAGTCAGGAATACTACAGTCTGTGAATACAAGAATACTACAGTCTGTGAATACGAGTCAGGAATACTACAGTCTGTGAATACTAGGAATACTACAGTCTGTGAATACTACAATCAGGAATACTAGGAATACTACAGTCTGTGAATACAAGAATACTACAGTCTATGAATACTACAATCAGGAATACTAGGAATACTACAGTCTGTGAATACAAGAATACTACAGTCTATGAATACTACAATCAGGAATACTAGGAATACTACAGTCAATGGACCAAGATTGGTGCCCAGCAATTTTTGGGTGGTCACCTTTATTGCCTGAATTTATACATCATAATTATAACAGAATTCTCTCGTTGGTATGTTGATTGTATCCCTCAAATTTTTTGGAGACTCTATATATATTCCTGCTCGTCCATTTATTTTTTTATTGCATTCTCTGCTGAAAAATCTGTATATACTCTGATCCATATGTCTCATGGATACTCATCATACAGAAGACTGAGAGTCAATGTCCTTACGTTGTACACTATTCTGTTCACTCTCACTAAAGATTCTACAAAAGAAATTCAGTGGGAGTTTGAGAATGAACGCTGAAGAAGAAGAAGATATACATATGTGTTTACCGGTGTTTGATCCAAGTTGCCAGGTTTTTCTGTGATTGCTGTTAAGACCAAATGTTTGCCAGTCCACTTGGTCAACAAACGGTTCAGTACTGATGTAGAAATGTAAATAAATGCTTGATGTATGTATGTTAAATAAGACTAAGACTATGTAGGCAATAAGATAGTCATTTACTACATCATATACTACATCATATACTACATCATTTACTACATCATTTACTACATCATTTACTACATCATTTACTACATCATTTACTACTTCATTTACTACTTCATTTACTACATCATTTACTACATCATTTACTACATCATTTACTACATCATTTACTACTTCATTTACTACATCATTTACTACATCATTTACTACTTCATTTACTACATCATTTACTACATCATTTACTACATCATTTACTACTTCATTTACTACTTCATTTACTACTTCATTTACTACATCATTTCCTTTTTTATTTTTTCAACTACATCATTTACTACTTCATTTACTACTTAATTTACTACATCATTTACTACATCATTTACTACATCATTTACTACTTCATTTACTACATCATTTACTACATCATTTACTACATCATTCACTACTTCCTTTACTACATCATTTACTACTTCATTTACTACATCATATACTACATCATTTACTACATCATTTACTACATCATTTACTACATCATTTACTACATCATTTACTACATCATTTACTACATCATTTACTACTTCATTTACTACATCATTTACTACATCATTTACTACTTCATTTACTACATCATTTACTACTTCATTTACTACTTAATTTACTACATCATTTACTACATCATTTACTACATCATTTACTACATCATTTACTACTTCATTTACTACTTCATTTACTACATCATTTACTACTTAATTTACTACTTCATTTACTACTTCATTTACTACATCATTTACTACATCATTTACTACTTCATTTACTACTTAATTTACTACATCATTTACTACATCATTTACTACATCATTTACTACATCATTTACTACATCATTTACTACATCATTTACTACTTCATTTACTACATCATTTACTACATCATTTACTACTTCATTTACTTGTGGTAGTCAAGAGAGTTATTACTATATTTATATAATCACTTATTCATTCATTTTCCTTTTGCGCTGAAGTTAGCGCATAGGGCAGAGGTCAGATCTCTCCAATTCTGTCTGTTCAAAGCTATTCTGTGCAGTTCTTGAATAGTATGAATATTGTTTGTTTTACTTTCTCTAAGTATCGTTCTTCTGAGTGTTTCTTTTGGTCTACCCCTGGCTCTTTTGCCTGTAGGTATCCCTTCAAGAGATTGGTGGTGTATTCTGTTGGTGTCTGCGCGTAGGACATGCCCGATGTAGGACCAACTGCATTTTCTGATAACATCTGTGATGAAATTTTATAATCATTTATTGGGAACTCATTAAATTCAGTCTTCACACCAACATTGTGTTATCAATGTCAGACATGGACACCAACTAAATAACAAGAAAGAAAGCTTACTATGTGTGAAATGAGATGTCTAAGCGGTAAACAGAAGTTGGAACTGACTATGGTCAAAAATATTGAAACACGGAGACTGGAATGGTTCAGCCACTTAATGAGAATGAAACCCTTATTGGCCAGCAGCAAGAGCATATAACATGAACATGGGAAAAAAACATGATGCAGAGAAGACCAAGTAGAAGGCAGATTGAAGAAGTTACCAACATCCTGAGCCATCACAATATTACTGCATATCAAGTACTGAAGGTGTCTGAAATGCAGCAATCATTCAATCCTGCAATGCATGAAAGCAAATGCAGAGACAATACAATAGAGAGACTTACTGGGCACTAGAAGAAAAAAAACTATGGGCATCCAAAACAGCTGTGATCGACAAGCTCTAAGGCCCTGTCTAGGGGCTGGTGACCACAGTACAGTTCATTGATGAAATCCATATCTTCGACTGGAGAACAATTGAAGAGTTATTGGAGATAATTGTCAAGATAAGATAATACAAATATAGGTGTATGTTAAATTTTGTTTACAGTCCAAGATCAGTTATCAAAGTTATCAGGTCATGTTTCTCACTCGTGCTTGTTTCACACTAAGTTCATGTTTCACATTAAGTTCATGTTTCACATTAAGTTCATGTTTCACATTAAGTTCATGTTTCACATTAAGTTCATGTTTCACACTAAGTTCATGTTTCACATTAAGTTCATGTTTCACACTAAGTTCATGTTTCACATTAAGTTCATGTTTCACATTAAGTTCATGTTTCACATTAAGTTCATGTTTCACATTAAGTTCATGTTTCACATTAAGTTCATGTTTCACATTAAGTTCATGTTTCACATTAAGTTCATGTTTCACATTAAGTTCATGTTTCACATTAAGTTCATGTTTCACATTAAGTTCATGTTTCACATTAAGTTCATGTTTCACACTAAGTTCATGTTTCACATTAAGTTCATGTTTCACATTAAGTTCATGTTTCATAATGTCAGAATATTTCTTATCACTAGATATGTCAAGTCTACTTTGCCATCTTCTCATACAAAGATTAACATCTTTTACACTTTATATCTGATTTTCGTGATAAATGCTGCTGTGTTTGAAAGCTCCTCAGTAAATATCCATCTCTGTGGGCCAGTGCTCCTCTCTTAGAGGTAAATGCAAATAAAGTAAATAGGTTACTATATCAATATAAAATAATAAAATATAGAAAATAACAATAAATAAAAGGAACAAACACAACAGTCAACGTGTCGGTCCAATTGGGACCTTTAAAGACAACAAAAACAGTTAAGAACAAAAGACCAAAATGAATATAAACAAAATGGATCTCTCCCACCAGGAAAACAACAAAAAGCCACACCAGATCCAGTGCAACACAATTCCAACAAGTGCACATCGATGAGTTCAACATGTCTAAACTATGAAATACCCAAAGATGAAAGACGCAGAACAAAAGAAAAGGGGACATAAAACTTGGGTTTTGTATTTGGTTTTTTATTTTTTTTAAACAAAATTTTGGTTATTTATGCTCCTCTCTTAACAGGTTTAGTATAATGCAATCTTGCAGGATATGTTCTACTATAGAGCTACCTGCCCACGTGGACACGGAGATATGACAAGTATAAAACAACAACCACATAATATAGTCATAAATCGAATACCTCTCCTCCTTACGTCGAACTGCTTGAAGACTGATCTGTTTGCTGGGTGTATTCACACGTCTGTTCATTGATGAGTCTGTTCTAGGTGCAGCACAACTCACACTGACTTGAGAGCTTTCAGAAAACCAAGTATTACATTAAATTCAGGTTTTGACACATACAACTGGTTCTTTAATTCTAAATTATATCAATCTCTATGGTAACAGTATCAATCTTGGATGAGGAAACGCAACCTAAAACCAAATTGTGTAGCAATGCAGACAAGGTCTTTAGCCTTGGTTGGCAGCTGGTCTAGGTTTGGAGCACTAATAGGCACAGATAAAGTACATAAGTCCAGCAGCTCCCACAGCTTGCCTTTTTCTAATGTATTGGTGTTACCTTTCCTTGGAGTCAATAAGGCAGGTAGCGAGAAGGATCATGCTGTTTGGGCAACACATGGACACAAATATGAAAGAATTACAATAAACGGCAGTACAATGTATTTACATTCATATTGCTAAAATATTGCACAGAAATCTCTGCATGTTTACATTGCAATAAATAAAGACACAGAAGAGTCACATTAGCAACAATAAAATGTCCACAGACAGCAGTATGGAACCTTCAGCATGTATGCTCTTTGCCATATTCTGTTCTGTAAACAGATCCTCATTGAATGTGCCCAGAGTGTTATGAATTCAGTCTTCTTCTTCTTCTTCTGTGTTCAGCATCTGCGGCCATGTATGTGTATGTTCTAAAGTGTATGTTCAGGGGTTTGGATTCTGAATCTACATGGACATTTATCTATACAAGATCCTCAGTTGGTAAAGCTGACCCAACAGTCTGCAGTGGCCTGCTCTAAGGCAAAATAGTGTGGTCTGTTGATATCTTTGTAGGTGCTACATTGCATCAGGTTTGTCTTTCACTTCCATTTGTTTCTACCACTTTGATGTATATCTGCTATATATTACACTATAGATGAAGTCGATGTTTTTAAACTAATATTCAAAAATTAAACTAGTCTTACCAGGGTCTGATAGATCCAGAGGAAGAAGGGCGGCTGCTGCTGTTTGGACTATCTTGACTAGATTTATAGCATCCAGAATCTATAACAAGCAATTTCACCACGTCAGAATGTGATATCACAAAGTTATGTTATAATGTAATATCACAAACTTATGTTAGAATGTGATATCACAAAGTTATGTTAGAATGTGATGTCAGAATGTGATATCACAAAGTTATGTTAGAATGTGATGTCAGAATGTGATATCACAAAGTTATGTTAGAATGTGATGTCAGAATGTGATATCACAAAGTTATGTTAGAATGTGATGTCAGAATGTGATATCACAAAGTTATGTTAGAATGTGATGTCAGAATGTGATATCACAAAGTTATGTTAGAATGTGATCTCAGAATGTGCTATGATACATGTGTTTTTACATTACACCAGTACATTAGGAGTAATGTTGTCAGCATCATGTCAAAATGTTCTGACTTTTATATTTCATCCAGTACCAGTTTTCTGGGGTTTTATTGAAAATGCTAATCAAATCCTACATTCATTGACAAAAACTTAGTGATGTGAAAAGGTCTGTTTGTTTATTTATTAACTGGGGCAAAAAGCCTCGTTCTGAGACATTTCTCTTAACTTTTGTTAAAAGTGCATACAACGCAGCATCCATTGATCTGTGCAAAACACATTGAGAGCTCCCCCTTCTTCTGAACACCCTTTTGAGGCAGAGGTGAGCTTTCAGTGTGTTATGTGAAAATCAATTTACAGCTAGTAGATACTTTGCATTTCTTATCTCCGCGTCAAGGAAGCTCAATGAAATCAAACGTACTATTAAAAAGTGGACTGTGATCACGTGGGTGTAGACACATTAGACCGTAATGATCCATCAGATAATTATATTTATAGCAGTTATATGATGTTTGACAATTCCAATTTTCTATTGGCTGATGAGTATTTTTCGACATCAGAGGTAAGTAACAATTTTTAGTTTGTGAGCCGGATTGAGCTGTTTTCATGACGGCTACTGTAAACTGACAGAAATTTAAAATAGCTCTAGTAATGAAAACTCTCAACACAAATTACATTTTTTTCCCTAGTTTATTCTCAAACTCTCACTGGATCTCTCTTATAGCAGGACAATGGCCCTACAAGATTTCCAGCAGGATGTAGTCCCTAAAATGGAAATATATTTGTCACCGTTTTATTTGTGCCAATGGCCCGACACATCTGACTTGGCATTACATTATTTCCTTTAACCAGCAGGCACAACCATTTAATTCATTTCCTGTTACTTTTTCACTGCCATTTTCTTATCCATATCATTTAACTTCTCAATGTTCAGAAGTTGACCTTTCTTATATTTATGCAACATTATGTCTGCTTGTTTGATTCTGACAGATATTTCTTATATTTATGCAACATTATGTCTGCTTGTTTGATTCTGACAGAGATTTCTTATATTTATGCAACATTATGTCTGCTTGTTTGATTCTGACAGAGATTTCTTATATTTATGCAACATTATGTCTGCTTGTTTGATTCTGACAGAGATTTGTTTGTGGAAGATCATAACTATTATTACAAGCAAAATATTAAATTTGATATGTACATACTCTCTCCATCTATAATCTCAAGGCAGCCAGTCATCCTGGTCAGTTTTCTTGTAGCTGCCAACTCTGGCCTGGAAATGTAACATAACAATTGAATGAAACCAAAATATCAACATTTCCTAATCAGTTTTTGATTATTATTTGCAGTTTTTTCCTAATATTTAGTGACCGTACAACCTGTGTCAAGACATATTTGTATCTTTGGTTGTTAATTGTTCAATTGAGTAAATAAGAAATTCTATTCATTTAGTATTGCTATTTATCACAAAACTACATCATTTTAATTTTGAGTAGTGGAATGAATGTGATTGGTCTGAATGCTTCATATGTCTAATGAAGTAGAGCTATAAATGTGAACCAGATTTTTGTTACAGAAAAGCGGTAAGAGATAAGATATATATATTTTCTTTTTCTTGTACTTTCGTTCTCAAACTCCTGCAAATTAGCAGGATGTAGTTCAGAGAACAGAATATGTTGTGTCATGGTTTACAACATTGCTGCGATATCTGTGCCTTTTGGCCTGACACACCTTACTTCAGCATGGTTTTGGGTCACTATGACCCTATATGGGATGAGACAGCCAAGTCCACCCCATAACCCCCTTAGTTGCCTCTTATGACATGCATGAAGGTAAACAATGTTGTTATTTTTTGTTTCCCTCTCAGGCCCTGGCAACACACGAGCGAGATAGATATATAAAGCATTACCAATTGAAAATGAGAAACAGTTCTTATGTTATATTATGTCATGTTATGGTACGTTACATTACACTACATTACATTACACTACATTACATTAAATTACATTACATTACATTTTAATTGGTAGCATATCCTTTTAAGACGTAGCCATCAACCCATAACTTTTTTTACTGTAGTGATTTTCTAGGCAATATAAATACATTCAGTAGTTCTCCATTGCCTTCTGAATGATCAGAAATCACAATTGCCTGCAGTAAGATTTGAACCCGGTACCTTGGCCATCATAGACATGCACTATACCATGCTGACACAGAGTCTGCCATATGAATTATAGTATAAATCAAATACTATATACTTCCATGTTGTGTGATACTTTATGCGAGGAAACACTTGCAAATAGCCAGCCCAATGAATTATTTGGGAGTGCATTTTTGACAAGAGTCTGAGCTTCAAAGATCGTATTGACCACATCACTGTAAAGGTAAGCAAAGGCCTTGCACTCCTGAAAGTTATGGCTGCTGCTTAGTGTAAACAGAGTTTGTTATATCTTATATACTAGGAAATGGTTGTTTTAGTGATAGAATATATGCATTGACATTTATGATGCTCAGAAATATGTAGACTGAAATATTTGATAAGATTCAGAATAAGGCGATGTGTATCATACTTGGGTTCACACATCAGTATGAGCAATGCAATTCTTATTCAACTGTCCAACTATGGAGCACAGAAAACAGCTTTGCAGAGCATGATCCTACCTCCAAATTACAACTGACAAAGAAAATCCACCGCATTCTGACATCCAAAATGTAAAAGGAAGCAGACTAATGCAAAGAAAGTAATGGATGTGACGTGCTGAGGACATCATATGAAGTGGAGGATGTGGCTCTTGGTGTAGAATAAATATTTTTTCACAGTGATTGATTTCTTCCAAATAATAATAACTCAATAGACAATGTGAAACATACTGCTGTAGAGTCTGAAGTGCAGACATTAATTTATCAGTGAAAACGTTCGTTGTGGAGATGGCACTTGATGATGATGATGATGAATAATCTGACTATTAATAACTAACTAACTACCTAACTAAATAACTAACCAACAGTAGACCATCCCTTCAAAATGTACAAATACTAGTTAGATATACAAACCGTTGTGTATAGTAGCAGTTAGATGAATTCAGGTCTTTTCCATGCATTGAATACGATTTATTACTGCTGGTACTGGTTTCCATTTTAACACTGCAATTTCAGTTTTTTCCTATAACAAAGCTACACACAGCTGAAATCAAACAAACAGCCTAAATTATGTTTACACTAATTTATTTACTAGTGAACACTTGTGTGGCAACTAGAACCTGAAATTGGGGCAAAGAATAGGGTCACTAATTTTTCCAGGCATGTCATAGGAGGTGATTATGGAAAGTTGGAAATGGGCTGACAATCTGTCACCTGCGGAAAAAAATAATTGTCACTGCATGTCTTGTCCCAATTTCTTACTTTTGTCTTATGTCAAATAGTCATTATGGATGATGAAGAGATGCAAATTAGTGGACAGTGCACCTTTGCCCTTTTGTGGTAGACTCCTAGGTATTGGGGAATGCTAGATGTGACATCACTGCACATAGGTCAGCAGATCTGACATAACAATGATGTGATAGTTGGCCCAAAAGTTGTGCTGTGCTCCTAACAGGATATGGTAATCCTGGGATAATTTTGCACTGGAATGCTTCACTTCTTGGACTAGTGTATGCTGTAAACATCCATAAACTCCCTGAAAACAACCCATGCCTTTAAGATAACCGTATATGAATCAATGATTCACCTCAAGTTACAAAACTGAGAAAAACCTGTGCTGTTGTCAGAAAAGGCTATAGGCTGCAAAGATCTTTAGCTATAGGATGCCAATCATAGGTCCCTAACAAATCTCCTCAGTCTTATATCTATCTTTAGCTATTACTTCCAGCCCTTTTTACATTTTAAACATTGTTTTAGTATCTGTATAACTTTTGCCTCCATCTATGTCAAGAAGATGCACACGGATCAACAAGAATCACTGCTTTAAATAGTAAAATTATGAAAACTTGCATGGTTTGAACATGTAAGTTTACATGATTCTTTGTTACAGACAATCCTGCAAGTATCAGACAATGGTGTTAAAAACAGAGAAGGAAAATTAAAATAATCGTCAGACATCAAAGAAACAGTCACAATTTATCTTTACCCATCTGCAATGATGAAGATATAAATTGATGGAGGATTATATATGTTTATGCATCCAATGCAATATCTCTACAACCTTAATAGAGTATGGACTTTATGGTTTTCCTGTGAGTACTGAAACAATGTTTTACAAAGATTTAAAAATCTTCTTAACATATGTCCTATTCGTCTCTAGCATCATTTCTTTAGTTCTTCCTCCACTGGAGTTTGTTTAGTTCATGGCACAAGCTCTTCATTAGTGTTCTTAGCATACCATTTCAAATTGTTTATTCTACATCAGGTATTATTTACTGATTGATGTAGGTTTGTAGTTTTATGGATGTCCATGTTTTGAGCCATATGTCTACATCAGTATGGATTTAACATTGAAGTTAAATGTTATTAGTTTAAAAATGAACATTTAGTAACCACTGGAAAGATCAAGGGGAGAAGAGACAGAGAAAGATAAACAGAGATATTTCAAGATGGGTTATCAATGTGGTACAAAAGGAAGTCACCAACTGAATGTATTAACAACACAAGAGACAGAGAGTTGTTGAGATCGCGTTTGACAATCAGCATGGCACTTGATTGATTGATTCTTAATTTTATTTTATTTCTTTTGTTTTCCATATATATATATATATATATATATATATATATATATATATATATATATATATATATATATATATATATATATATATATATATATATGGCCTATATATATATATATATATATATATAGGGCCTATATATATATATATATATATATATATATATATATATATATATATATATATATATATATATATATATATATATATATATATATATATATATATATATATATATATATCTTAGTGCAATAAAACTGCATTTTTACTGGATGTATTATATTAGTAATGTCTAGAAATTCAACAATAATTTAAAATAAAAAATAACAGTATGTAAAAATTATTTTTCTACTATTGAAGTTTATTGTTGTTAGTCCATCACAAGTAATGATGGTCATTTTCATTTATAGGAACACTATGCTAGACCCATAATTTTCCATGATAAATTGACCATTACATAAGGGTGATGAAGTGAACATCTGCATTTTTCCAGACTGCTTTACTTTAACACATTCGATCTGATGTTTGTTTATTATGTTTGTAATTCCCCAGGAATTGTGAGTGATTGGCTCTTACTTCTTATGTGCAATGTGGTCGTTTTTCTGAGCTTTATTTCATATCCAGGAGACTTCAGTTTTTGGCTTAGTGCAATGCCTAATTGAAAGAACCTTCTACTCAGAGAGGGTCATTTGATCTGATATGAAGTTGATTCGACCTGGAAGTCGTTTATGTGCGAAATTGTTTGGTTTTTTTTACTTCAACTGTAATTGAAGGCTGAATCACAATCACAGGGCTAGAAAGTCACTGCGCTACGCGGTTCTTAACTTGGCCCCTACTTTTAAATTTAATTTTAAATGTCATGGCTGCTATTACATTTAATAATTACATTTACAATTTACACTAACGCACTATTTCACTATTTATTAACTATTATTAGTTTCAATGCAAGAAAAAAAAACTGAATTATTTTTAGGCTTATTTAACAGTATATTTTTATTACATGCACATTTATGGACATTAAAAGAAGACTTACTTTAAACGCCTATATTTAAGTCTTTCGTCCTAGCATCAAATAAAAATATCCCGAAAACAGGCTCAATATTTAGTAAAGGCTACTATACAGACAGTTAAGATCCAACAGCCGTTAACATCAATGACATCTCTCAGCAGCCATGTTGTTTATAGTGGTTACGAAATAAACTATTGATACGTCACTGTTTTACTGAATATATTGTTATTGTCACGTTCAATTTTGACATACCGTTAGTTGTCGGATCATAATCACTGTAAATTAGATACCTCCATAGTTGTTCAGATCTTTCCCTGAATGTATCCGTCATTACACTTCTGCTGACAGTACCAGTCCTCTGCTGGTTGACCATCATTCTTCTGCGCCATATAAAATGTTCACTTTTAGCAACACCACATTTCAAACCCTGATCTTTAATCCTGGACATTGAAAAGGAAACATCATCAACACCAGTCTCACTATCACCTGCTATATCTCTTATGGAGTTCGAAACGTCAGTTCGATTCATTGCCCCATCGCCCTGTGCCACAATCGCGCATGACGCCAGTTGATCTGCTCTTTCCTTGCCTCGAAAACCCACAAGTCCCGGCACGAAAAAAAATATATGTAGCTACTTTTAAACTCGCCTTTCTCTAGGCCTCAATCCACTGTTCGCGAACGAGACCCACATGTACCTGCCTAATTATACTCATAGAGTCACTCAAGATGCAGACCCGTGTTACCTTCAGTGTGACTACCAACGCAAATGCCCTGGTCGACGCCATAATCTCCATGGTCATGCTACTCGTAGTCACAGCAAAGGCAGTGGTGGAGTCGGAGGTACTCGCTCTAATCGGTGAAAATTCCAGGGAAGGTGATATGATTGTATATACAGATGGGTCGGTTGAGGGGCACATCAGAAGTGCCTGAGCCTTCACGGCTCAAAGGTGGGGAGAATCCATCCGAGAAGAAAGTGGTACTTTCGCTCAGACGGCAAGCAGCATGACAATCGAGGTTTTGGCAATAACCAAAGCTTTGCAATGGGTCTGCTCAAAGACTATCTGCGAGCATGCCTGCATACTCAGTGACTCGATGAGCATGATTGTGAAAGTTCAGGCGGGATACATTCGGGATACACAGTGGCTGGATGAAGTGAAGAATTCCTGTATGCGTAAAGTGACTTTCATTTTTGTGCCTGGACATGCGGGAGTCGGTGGTAATGAGAGAGCAGATAGGTTGGTCTCACACGCTGCTACCACGGCTGTTGGCGGAGCGATGGATCGAGCAGACGTTTTGAACGCACCAGTAAATGACTGTATAAGCGACGATGACTCTTGTTCCATGACTAGAATAAAGGAATTTGGTTAGAAATGTGGTGCCGCTAGAAAGGAGCGGTTTCGTAGGCAAGAAAGAATGATGGCCAATCAACTGCGTACTGGGATCGTCAGTCAACGTGTAATGGCGGCTACACTCAAGGAGAGATCCGAGCACCTATGGAGCACCATTGTCCGGAGTGCAATGACGATGATCCAACTACTAACTAACTAATAGCAAAGGCGCCACTCTCCTCCCTTATCGTTGTACCTGCGCACTGAGCTGTGAAGGTCCAAGCACTGCACACATGTCTACTCGCAGATCCATCAGTGTATATAATTAGATCCCCTTCTTTGGCATTCTCACTGACCAAAGGCGACACTTCTTACTCCACAGTCGTGAGATACCATTTTCTGCATTCCCTGCTAAGTGTTATTACTACTCTCAAACATGTTTCGAAATCTGTGGATAGACCTATCCATTCCACACATGCTGCCACATCTTGCAATCTGCACACACTTTGCATGACATCCTCAGCACGTCCCATCCACAACTTCCCTCTTATAAGTGTGCTACCTTTAACTTTCTGTATTTCGGAATGTAATGGATGTTCCTTATCTGCATGTATCTGAAAGTAATGTATCAGCCATTCTTCTTGATGCGACTTCATGGCATTAAATCATGGCATAATTTAATCGCCGCGGAAATTCGCAATTTTTTCTGACAACACAGTCTGCTAATAACATTATTTCACTGACGACAAGAAAACTGCGCGCACTATAGCACACTTAGAATGAAGATGTGCATAATATCAACTTCGTCCACATTTTGTAAAAAGGTAGGCACATGATATGTAATCGAACCATCCAGTGACTAAGGAGGTCATGGGATGGAGTTGGCCGTCTCATCTCGTATAAAGTCAAATGACTCAGAAGTCTTGATTAAATCTCATGTGTCAGGTCGAAAGGCGCAGACATCATAGTAAATCTGTAAACCATGAAACATTTCATTCCATTCTCTGAACATTTCATTCCATTCTCTGGACTACATCCTGCCAGATCTGCCGAAGTTTGAAAACGAACTCAGAAGAAAAGGAACAAGAACTTAAGAAACGAACAAGCCATAAAGGTCAAGGGTCCCGCATGCGGTAGGTATGACTATTGGACTATCAGATCGACCATAGTCTTTATGTCATAGTCTTCTTTGCATCACATAAAGCTCAAGAAAAACTACGCACGTTGCACATCATATGGTGTAAGACGTGGCTATTGATAGAGTACTACATGCATTCTAACTGAATTAATGAGACCTTCATTCGTTATTTTCTTGATTATTCCCATGTTTTCCGTTGGCCAATATTTATATACTTGGAATCGCATGTCAAAAATAGCGAAAGCTACTCTAAGTATATAAATAAGAACCAATGGAAAACGTGATAATAATCCAAAAACGTACGGAGTGAAGGCCCATTTACGTCTTCTAATAACCGACGGTCACGTGTAAAGTGATTCCTGGAGATCAATACAAGGTGAAGGGTCATCTATGACTTAACCTTTTTTAATTTAAAAACTAGAACCGGCGTTCCCAAGTCTTATAATATGGCCGCAGAAATAGACTGGAGAAGAAGATGGAAACCAGATTTATACTCTTCTCCGTGGAGGCAGCTGAACCAAGTAGAAATAAAAGATGGAGATTCTTCATCCAAATATCTGATTAAAACAAAATTTGATGAATGCTCCTACGAACTGCTCGTAACGGACCTCACCCACCTTTGGTACGAGAAACTTGCAGACGATGCTTTGACGAAACGAGTTTCTGTGAGTTTTAAACTGACCTCTTCTGCCATCAGTTGTTAAACATTCCAGTCTAATAATATTTATCATGTATAATGTGGTTTGCTTTGTGTCATCTTTGGTTTCATCACAGCCTGTTTTGTAAAGAAACTTGGTAACAGTAAAGATTAAGTCTTCACTGTGCTATAAAATAAATAGCAGCACACTTCTGACGTCATAGATCTCCCTGGAACATCAATAAACCGTCCATAGTGTTGATAAACTGCAACAATGTCAATAAAACGAAACACTCACCTTATTCAGCATTCTCTGTGGGATACACTTTTTTAATTCCAGAAACTAACTGCATGAATATTCCCGTTATTCTATATAGGGGCCTATTAATAATTTACCATAATTCTAACTAAACACTTATTCTAATCCTTAACCCCTAACCTTAAACACTAATTATAATGCAATCATTTTCAATTAATAATATATCATTCGACCTCACACGCTTTCTTCTCCATATATGAATTTATAAGGAAAGTACGGTCACATGTAACTCGTGCCATAGCTGTTCTGTCTGCTAATGTATACCAGTGCGCATGTCCCTTATATCTTCCCGCTATTGTATAAAATAATAATTTACCTTAATTCTAAATACTAGAAACTGATTCTAATCCTTAACTCCTAATTCTAATGCAATCGTTTTCAATAAATATTACTTAATTTTAAATACTAATTATATTCCAGACTCAATCATACAACAATAGCGCTGTGCATGGCAATCACAATACAAAGGTTAGGAAATACCTCAAAACTAGAACAAAGGTCACAGTGAAGACTTATACTTTACTTGCGCCGAGAAACTCCTGTGGGTCAAATTGTTATGCGAACAGCGATACTGGGGTGAATGTGTTCTGGTAAATAGTAATTTAGTAAAGTAATCATTAATTGATTTATAGGTTCTTGGGACAAAATAAGTGGGTTAGTAGTTAGAAGGCCATCATAGGTTTCATTGCACCAAATCCTGTTACCAAAAGCTTAAAATATTATGTTTTTGAACACAATTAATTAGCCCATAATAATAAATTCCTAGTCCTCATTGATAAAAGTCGCTCTATGTCCATGACCTGCTGAATAATAAGAACTGACACCTGTAGGTTCTATCACATATCATGTACCTACCGCGCTCATAGTTTTTAAATAATCATCTTATCATAATTTGTATAGTATTTTTTACATCGCTCTGCTGGTTAATTTCCATTGGTGAAATGGCTGCCGTATCAATGCTGAACTTGCCTTTGACTAATAAGGGTGCAATACCGATGTATAGAGTTTAAGAGGGAGGGGTTGGTATTATGGTTAGGATTAGGTCTAACCTTACCCCTAGTGTCCAAGATCATCCCTTGTCCTCTGATACGCATTCCTGGAATTAAATCGTGGCATAATTTAATATCAGCTGAAATTAGCTATTTTGGTTTTTTTCTAGCAACACCTTCTGCTTGTGATGTAATTTCATTGATGACACAAAATCTGGGCACACCATAGCACACTTTAAGTGAAGGTGTGCATAATATCAAACTCCGTTCACATTCTGGAAAAATCAGGTAGACACATGACCTGGGATCTTCTTCTCGCACCCCAGAATTGCGAGCGATTCTCTTACTTCCTATGTGCACTGAGGAAGTTTCTCTGAGCTTTCTTTCATTACTAGGAGGCTTCAGCTTTCAGCTTAGAGCAATGCCAATTGAAAAAACCTTCTACTCAGAGGGGGTATATGTCACAAGATGAGTTGATAATGTGCCTGAGTCAACCATTGCTTGTCTTTTCTCAGACGAGGTGCTTCGCGGCCAGCGAGCTGTTCCTAATGTAGAAAGACCATTCCATTACCACCTTTTGTGTTCCTAGATCCAAGAAGTAATTCCTTCCGTATGGGCCATAAATACCAAAAGATATATGAGTTAAATAGGTTGGTACACAAATGAATTGGTTGGTATACCGTGTAATATAGGCTATTAATCTTTTTATGGTTCTTGATTTTTTTTCTACTCCTTAGAAACTCAATCCAAGCATTGAAGCCCCACTACTTAAAATATTGGACCAGATTCGGGGAAGTATTGAAAAGCCTGGACAAGAAACTCATACTACACTAACTCATAAAAATGACAAAATTGTTTTGGAGATCAACTGTTTGTTGGCTGGCATGCCTTTTCATTATTTCTTTCAAGCTGGACCAGCCAACATTGAAATGGTAAGATAGTCTTTTGTCAAAGTTGCAGCTTCAAAGCTGATAAATTGGCTTTTTTTCTGCTTCTATTTGTCTTTCTCTGATCATAAAAATTTCCTGAAAGGGACTAGTTTCTTCTGTTTTCTGCTTGTTAGCTATCTACACTATACAAAAAGATCTTGCAGATTCAAGAAAAAAAAGACGACATTACGTATGCTGATTACAACCTCTTACCATTGGTGGTCAGTAGATCCCAGAAATCAGATATGCTGACGACATAGTTCTCTAAACAACAAACAAAGATGGTCTTAAGTAAATGTTACTATCAACAAAAAAATAGTGAGGCCCAAAACGTTGGTTTTTAGATTCACTATATTTAATACAGCTGGAAAGACCAAAAAAAGCTGGTAAGACAAATTCCCCACCCTCTTTTTTTCCTTTTAACAAGAGTTTACAAAAATAGGTCCAAAACTACGCAGAAAAAAAATGTAATGACTTTTTATGTTTAAAGTTAAACACTACCACCTAATCCCCAATTATACCAAAGACTAATTCTAAAGCTGGACAGATCACAGATAGCCATCATCCTCTGGTTTCACACACATCACAGTAGACTACCAGTATACCACCACAAAATAAAGCTTATACAATCTGACCAATGCTCATATTAATATGACTCCCAGACTCTAGAACACATCCTAATATAGACATTAGAAACTGTCGAACACCTGGAGGGACCTTCCATCTAATGATGTTTGGTCGTTAGAACGCAGGAGACCATTAATTTATATATGTTTGGTCATGTTTGTCTGGCTCTGTGGCGGAGTGGTACAGAGCACATCTATAATTGCCAAGGTATCATGTTTGTATCCCGCCACAAACAATTGTCCATCCTGACTGTTCAAAAGCAATGGCAAACTACTATATGTATTTATATTGCCTAGAAAAATCACTACAGCCAAAAAATTCTGGGTGGTGGCTATGTCCTGAATAGAATATGTTATCAATTTTTGTTATTAGAACACAAGAAACTATTAATTTATATATGTTTGGTCATTAGAATGCAAGAACTATACATTTATATATATTTGGTGGAATGGAGTTGGCTGTGCCATCCCATATAGGGTCAGTGACCCAAAGCCATACTGGTCGGATGTGTCAGGCCGAAAGGCGCAGATATCGCAGCAATGCTGTAAACCATGACACAACGCATTCCGTTCTCCGGACTACATCCTGCTAATCTGCAGGAGTTTGAGAACACACACAGAAGAAAAAGAATATGTTTGGTTATTAGAGTTCAAGAAACTATAAATTTATATATATTTGGTCATTAGAACACAAGAAACTATTAATCTATATGTGTTTGATCACTAGAACACAAGAAACTATTAATCTATACATGTTTAGTCATTAGAATGATTTTCATAAACTTTTGTCTTCTATCAAATGATCCCCATGGGTAATGAAGAGGTGCAGGCCATCAGACATTTCATCTTTATAGTAGATTCCTTGGTGATGGGGAATGCTAGATGTGCTATCATTATGAATGGGTCGACATATCTGACTGAAGAGTGATAGGCTAGTTGTCCCAGGCGTATCTGCTGAGCTCCTAAAAGAACATGTTGATCCTGGGATTCTTCAGCACTTGAATTCCTCCCTACGGGGACTAAACATGCATTGATAATTTCCTCCCCCCCCCCCCCAAAAAAAAAAAACAACAACAACACAAACATGCCTCTGAGACAACTGTATACGATTCAGGGTTCTCCCCTGGTTACTCAACTGAGTAGAACCTATGCTTTTGCCAGAAAGGAAGATATGGCCGTCAAGAGCTACCTGTTCACAGCTTTAGGGATTATTTCATCATCATTCTTTCATGTGTATTCTTCTTCTTCAGCGTTCATTCTCAAACTCCTGCTGGAGCACTTACGTAACAGGACCATGGTCCTACTAGATTTTCAGCAGGAATTAATCCAGAGAACGTAAATATGTTGTGTCACTGTTTTATTTGTGCCAATGGCCCGACACATCAATCTTTGGCAATTTCATGTGTATAATAATGAAGAATTGACCAATGTTTTTTTCAGGGCAGAGATCACATGACAATCCCCCTGATGGCAATGGTTGGTGAGTTGTACAGGCAACAACAAGAACTGTTTAAATTGCTCGCATCAAAAGACAAACAGATTGAAGATTACAAGTCCCAGGGGGCTAAAGTTTCAAGAAGTGAGTCTGTAAATTGCTTTTCAATTCTTTCGTCTCAAGTTTTTTTCCATGTCTGTGGCCATGAAGAGAAAAAACAGTGAGAACAAAGGGCTGTCCAAATACAAATTATGTCAACAATTAGCGGGGGCTCTGAAAAAAAGCTTGACAGTTATTACCGGAGGTGGGTGTGGGTTGATAAAAGTAGATCTCAACAATACTTTTAAATCTATATTTGTTCCTTCAGTGCTTAATACGGTGCATAGGGCAGAAACCAGAACATTCCAGTTTGAGTGATATGATGCTACTGTGTGTAATTGTATGTTGTTGAGACCCATAGTCATACCCTCTTTGATGGTTGTTCTGTGAAGTCTCTATTGGTCTTCCTCTTTTTCCATATGTACCCATTTAATGCTTGTAGTGACAGTCTGTTTTCATTAATTCTAACTACATGTTGTTTAGTGGTGAGTCTGTCTCTGTAACGCTGGTTTTTTTTTAATAGACCACTTAACTTGTATGTATTGGTATGTACCGGTGTGTGTGTGTGTGTATATATATATATATATATATACACACACACACAAATTTATTATGTCCACAGAATACTTGGAAACAGTATCTTTTGATGAAGTTGCATTTCATAACAACATGGTAACCTCAAAGGTATGTTCTTGTTTTTGTAATGTTCCAAGAATTATGAGAATTAGCTCTTACTTCCCACGTGCAATTGGGTGGTTTCACCATAGCTTTATTTCATACTCACAGCAGTGTGCAATGGTTTGAAAAGTCTCCTGCTCAGAGAGTGTGGGGTAAATTCTAAGGGTTTTGTAACTTAGATACCTTTCTGAAACATACAGAGTTCGAGTCATGGACTTCAGCTTCCCTGCCAAATATCTCTATATGTCCGGTGTCCATAGCAACCTAACTGTGAACCATGGTCACTGATATGGGCGGAGCAGCCATCTATGCGTATGCATTCCCCTCCATCCAACGGGGCTATCCAATTATGCAGGACTAACTTACTTGCCTGATTCTTGGCTCTCCGGGGGAATTGTCACATCCTGCAGAGAGCTGCTTTTCACCATACCCCATGAGTCACCTTTTCATAGCTGAAGGGTATGCTGTATCAGTGATTGTATTGTAGATTGATTTAGTATATAAAACAAAGGAGATTGATTTAGTCAATATATAAAACAATTAATGCATTGTAAGATGTTATATGGTCCAGGTTTCATTTCTAGTTCACTAGTGGCTGCTAGGTCCAGCCATCCTAAGAAAATATCTGGGTTAGCAACCCAATAAATTTCATCCCAATGTGATGAATATATATATATATATATATATATATATATAGACTCAATATAGACAGTTCATATATACATAATGTGCACAGATTTAACCTACATATGACACTCACATCATTGTCGCATTTGCAGGGTTTTGAGGAAGAAGTGAAAACATTTGGTGAGAAGGCTTTTACATCTTTGGGGCAAGATTTATACAGAGAAATTTCCACTAAAAGAGCATGGCTGCTGAGCTCACCAGTAAAAGGTAGTTTTATTTATATTGTTGTTATGTGACATATTCTTTCCAGAACATTGTCTTCCTTAATCTCTTGAAATCTTCTTTTTTTGGCGAGTTCTAAATATGAGAAATAAAATTGTTCTTGAGAAATAAAATTGTTCTTGAGAAATCAAATTACCAGGTACATTACTCTATAGTGTGCCATTGCTTTGATTATTGTTTTCCATTGCTTTCTCTTTGATATTTCTTCTTCTTGAAGAGGAAATAATTTCACACCCCATCATCAACAGCACGTGGGGCATTCCCATAAGTGATCTGTTCTGTTCCAGCAGCCATCTGACTTGATGGTGTTTTGAGCCTACTGCCACTGAAACAGACGTCGACATCAGGGCACAACTCTGGCCCTTGCGGCAAGTTTCTTTGTTGTTCCGCTCACCCATGCCGTGCCTGTAACTGGTTCAAGCACAACGTCAGCCTGTCGGAACAACATGGTAGCTGTTATCGAAGGTTACGACTACAGGATTGTATAGATGACGTGCCTTGAAGCTTCTATAAGAAGATATATTCTCTGTTATGATATGTATGTGTTGTCTATATGTATATGTTGTCTATATGTATGCGTTGTCTATATGTATGTGTTGTCTATATGTATGTGTTGCTCCAAATATCTTCAGTCTACTTTGGATATAAAGTCTTTCTGATGTTTACAGATGGAGATATGGAATTTAGTGACACCACAGGAAGTATTAGCGGGGCCCAAGGAGCTCCCAGTGTAGAATCATGGTCAAATAGACTTCCTGCATCCTTAGCTCAGAAGAATATTTCTCCAAGCAAACTCACTGCATCAAATAACTCCCCTGTGAAAAGCCCAGTCTCATCTAAAGGATCGAGCACAGAGACAACTCCAGTAAAGGTAAACATGCTGAAACTAAAGCAGAATTGTGTAGTTTTTTTTTCTATGATACAGTGAAATTCCATTATAGCAACTTGGTCCGGTAGACAAAATATGTATGTAATAACAGAAATTTGCTATATACAGTACACAAAAATATAGAATATAATTAGAGATTTTTAAAAGTGTTATATGGGGAATTTTTTTATAAAAGTGTTGTTATATAGAGAAATTTGTTATAAAAGTGTTGTTAAATAGGGAAATTTGTTATAAAAGTGTTGTTAAATAGGGAAACTTGTTATAAAAGTGTTGTTAAATAGGGAAATTTGTTATAAAAGTGTTGTTAAATAGGGAAACTTGTTATAAAAGAAACCGCTAAAGAGGGATTCCACTGTATTTTTTTTAGTAGTAGAAATATGCTAGAAGGCGTGTTCAAATGAAACTCTCTCATGCTGCATCACCAATGCTAGAACGTGAGGAGCATGAAGACATCATCACTTATGTAATAAGTACACATCGATCTTCCCGAAACAAATTTTTGTGTTTCATTTAGCCGACTTCACCTGTGTGTTGTAGGGGCTCGATAGGGGAAACATGAAATAGCTACACTGTGACCTGCCATGCATGTCATATAAGACAACTATGGAAGTTTTTATGGGGAGATGTTTACCATTCCATCCCATTGAGGGAAAAAAGTGACCCAGAAGCAATGCTGAAGTTGGATCTTATCCTATAATCCCATAACCCATCAGGGTCTTAGCGGTACTACATTGGATGCTTCAACACAGAGTCCTCTAGCAATTTCTATCTTCAACTATGCGGATGAGTGAGGAAAAACCTTGTCTTGTCCAATCCTTGATGTTTGTCCATGCTTTTATTTATCCTCCTCCTCCAAGGAATACATATCCAAACCATGCAAGTTTTCATGAAGTTGCATATGTCAAGCTGAAAGGCACAGCTGTCACAGCTAAGCTGTAAACCATGACATAGTGCAGTCTGGACTACATCCTGCCAATCTGCAGTTGTTTGAGAGTAAACACAGAATATTTATCTGACTTGAGAGGGAAAGGCAAGCATTGTGACAGTAGAGAATGATCAGTGAATCTTTCTTTGGCTACAGCAGTACACGACTCTTTATCCCACTTAGCGCAAGGACAGATAGGCAGTGATGTCACATAGTCTCTTTACAGTCCTGCTGTTTTACTTTTGTGAAAAAGCCCCTTTCGTCGAAACATCAATTTATTTATTAATGTTAAATTGTAAAAGTGTATTTAATCTCTTCTTTATATTATTCATTGCCTGTATTGCTGGGGCTCATTAACAAAATAATAACACTTCCACCACCTGTCATAATAGATGACTAAGGATGGTTGATCTAGAATTTGGCTATCCAACCCCAAAAGAAGGTCAAAGTGATCAAACAATACCATACATGCACATCAGAGTGCACCGGCCGGCGAACCACAGCTGGCCAAGACCCTCAGTACACTTCCACACAGTGGGCCTGGAAACAGGAGTGCAGCAACCCTGCTGTAGCCTGGCCAAGTACTAGGAATCAAAGATACAGGAATGCCAACCCGGCCCAATTAAATGCTGGCTGAAGACTGATGTGTCAGGTCGAAAGGCGCAGATAGCGCAGCTTGCTGTAAAACATGACACAACGCAGATCACCCTCATACGTCCTTCTCAGGACGGTCAGCGGAATGCTTTCAGAGGGTACGACGAAGAAGAAACAATACCATACTGAAGAAGGTGCAGATATTGTAGCAAAACAGTCTGCTGTACACTATGAAATAATGCATTCAAATTTCTGGACTGCATTCTGTTAACCATCAGGAGTTTGAGAATGAAGAAAAAACATTATTTCCTTATTAATTAATGTAAATTAACTAAATATATGTACACAAAATGTTTGTTTAAAGCTATTTACTTATCTCAATAGGACACAGAACTGCTGAGACGGCAAGCTCTGGAGAGAAAGTTGGAGTTGGAACAGGCCAAACAACAAGAGAAGGGAAAAAAGAAGAAGAAGCTGAAATTCTAAAACAATTGCAGGAAATAAAATGCAACTATTTTTGGACATTGAATATCAGAGGCAGCAATATTGATATTTGTGTGTGTGTGTGTGTGCGCGTGTGGGTGGTGTGGTGTGTGTGGTGTGTGTGTGTGAGTGAGAGTGAGTGTGAGTGAGTGAATTGTATAGATTCCTTCATCTGTGATGATTGAATTTTTGAAAATATATCATCAGTATGAAGTCTTTGTTCTGTGATTGTTGTATTTTGACATTTTTTTAATTGACAGCTCAGTGATTGTTGTATTTTTAAAACGTCTCCTCAGCATGAGAGCTTGGTCATTGTTTTATTTATAAAATATATTGTCAGTTTCAGGGCTCTGTGATTGTATTTTGAGAATATATCATCAGTTTAAGGGCTCAGTGTATGTTGTATTTTGACAATATTTTGTGTTTGAGAGCTCGGTGGTTATTGTATTATTGTATTTTTTAAATATGGGGTGGTGTGCAAAGGGATTTAATTGCTCCCCTGCAATCCCAGAGTTAGCAGATAACCTAGATCCTAAAAGTACCTCCTCATGGTGCACTCTGGAAAAAGATTGCTTCGAAGGGTAAAGTAATCTGGTTAATGTTTTATGGATCATATTTGAGCAGTGTAAAATGAAATGTAATGAGAATTGATTGCACAAGAGAAACAGTATCTCTTAATACCTCTTGGCCCCCACAGTTAAAACACTGTTGCAACACAGTTAAGACAACACATGAACTGCTGCATTGTCATGTTCGAAATCTCCCGAAAGTGAGAAATGTTCCAGAGAAGTAAGGCTCATCTAAAGAATACATGAGATTATCACTTTTAATTAAAACTCCCTAATGTAGTGAGAAATGTTCCAGAGAAGTAAGCCTCATCTAAAGAATACATGAGATTATCACTTTTAATTTAAAACTCCCTAACGTAGTGGTGAAGCTGTTCATCTTGTGTTCAAGAGGTCATGGGTTCAAATTTGGCTTGTCATCTTGTTTACAAGGTGAATGTTTTCAGAGATCCCTGTGGATTATCATTTGAAGCTACGGAGTTACGTGCTAATGAGTAATTATCTCGGGAGGTGGTGTGCCACTTCATTGAGTGATGGAGTACATATGGAAAACCAACTACAGTGAAGTCAATCCTCTATGACTTTTGAACCCCCTTTTAACAAATTAAAACTCATCCCATGCCCCCAAAAATGTGTGGTAATGAGCACAACTTGCTTGAAAAAGGTGTGGTAGAAAAGTGTAAAGGAACATAAAATGAATATATTTGAGTGAAAATAACTGAGATGGCAGGAAGAATCACTGTTGACAGTTGTGAAATATCAAAGCTTGCATACTGTGGGCATGTAATGAGACACCATTGACTATCAGTTTGTCAAACAGGGAATGGTTGAGAATGGAAAGACAAAGTGGATAAAAAAGAAAATCTCGCCTTGATATCAAGGCGTGATTTTTTCGTCATCCAAATGGCTGAGGACAGGGATGTTTGGCTCGTTTTTGTGTGCTGATGGCTCCAATTTTGCACCTAATGACCCAAACGGGTTACGGTTTTTAATTATTATAATATATAATAGCATATTTGTGATAAAATTAGCAATGCCAAGCTCACTATGAGAAATATAGCATGCAAGCCGTAAACTGTGATTAAAACTTATTTTGTTGTGTTTTATAAATATAGAAAAATCCATAAGGCATGGCTGTTTTGTTTCGTTTTCATTCTTCGTGTTTTATTAATGTCAGTTTCTATGGCAATATTTGTGTATACATTGTTGCCTTGGATGTCTCTCCTGTTGAATGTCTGTTATCTAGTGCTTTTGTGATAGTGCCATTGTTTTTTCCCGTTTGTCATTATTTATCTTTTATTTTCTGTGGGGGAAAACCGTATGGTTGAAATGCTGGGACTGTTTTGTGTGTTGTTTCTTCATACCTGATCCCTATAGCATGTGCATTAATTGTGATCAGAAACTGAATGCAGAAAAAGAAGACATAAAAGACGATATATATTATATCTTGGATCAACCTATCTTTCCTGTCTGGATTTGTGTGATGTTCATTATCTTTTATATAAGTATTCAAGATGGTGGTATGATCAGAAGTACTTTTATATGCTGTGTTTGTGGTTCTTCTTCTTGAATTAATCTGTCAGTGAAACTGCTGATAATGTTGTCATAATGTTCTATTCTGTTTTTTGAGCGAATCTGTCAGTGGTTGGTTGCTGATCCAGCGGTCCATGGGCTCATGCCCTTTGACCCAATGCCATTGTGTGATATATGCATGTGTTTGTGAGTTGTTGTTTTGAATCTGTCAGTGAAACTGCTGATAATGTTGTCATAAAGTTCTATTCTGTTTTCTTGAATTAATCTGTCAGTGAAACTGCTGATAATGTTGTCATAATGTTATATTCTGATAATGTGGTATCTTAACTCTTAATAAAACAGTTATCAAGTGTGGTAAAATTAAAGTTTCTTCTGCGTTCGTTCTCAAACTCTTGCAATTAGCAGGATGTAGTCCGGAGAACAGAATGCATTGTATCATGGTTTACATTTTTGTTACAATATCTGTAACCTTTCTGGCTGGCACATTCGACATCAGCAAATAAAAGTTCAAATTCATTGGTGCTCAACACAGTATGGTAAATAGGACAAGATGGCGTATCCAAATGTTATGAACATTGTGACAAACCAAGGAAGTGTGCCATGGAGGATTAGAATTATTTGTCTCTTCCCAATTACTGCAGTCTGTTATTTGACATCATACTGCATAGAAGCCACAAACCAAACAGTTGATGGCTTGTGTATTGTCACAATTCTGTAACCTCCAAACACACTATAGCCAGACTATACTCAACAGATAAGGTGTACGACACACATTAAACTGTAGTACACAGAAGACTAGCTGCAGTGGATACAAATAACGGTGAGTGGTGTAGGGGGGTGAAATATCAATATTTACAGTGGGAACTGTTGTCACAACAAGAATTATGACTGCCGTGTTTCTCAGAAGACAACATAATTACGGATATGAAAGCAAAGTTCCATGGCCATAACTTTCTATTAACATCATAGTCAATAAACAAAATGTTTCTGAATCTATTTATTTATGTTGTTTTAGTATTTGTGATGTATATGCATTTAACATCCATTTTATTTACATAACATTTCTTTGCTCTCTTCTCACTCTCCTTTTTAATTTACACCAAGTCTACTATATTGGGACCTACAATATAGATCATAGCAGGTTCTGCAGAAAATAGCTAATGAAGTTCTATATTTCACATCCAAGTGCTGCCATGGATAAAATATGACAGTCTGGCTAAGCACATATGGATTAAAGAAGGAGATTCCACATATGACAGTCTGGCTACGGGCATACGGATTAAAGAAGGAAATTCCAAATATGCAGTACTTAAAAATAGATATATCAGTTTGAAAGGCAGAATATAGGAAAAAGTAGAAGCAGATACACCCAACTGTAGAACCAAATGACCCATACCATCAAATATCACGCAAGGAACAAACCATTATCTTCTCAGTCTGCTGTGGCCAGTTCATAGTCTGAAGATAATGGTTTATTACTTGTGTGAACTTGATGGTATTGGTCATTTGGTTCTGCAGTTGAGTGCAGCAGACTTCTCAGTTTGCTCTGGTTGTGGCCATTTCATAGTCTAAAGTCACTTGTTCAGAAAAGCTGAAAATAGGTGAGACTGACCTGTGGATTGAGCCTGAAAACTGAAGAACACATTCTTCACACATTAATTCTATCAAGAATAATTACAGAGTACCAAACATATACTTCAAGAGTGTTCTGAGCATGAAACGCTGAGGCAGACATATTGGCCAGAGGAAACAACACTGGAATCAAAGCTCTATGGGACACTGTATGAACTACAAAAGACAGTGAGTTTTATTCAGGAGACAGAATTACAGATATAGACATGTTTCAAGTGAATGAAAGAAGAAGAAGAAGAAATCAAGAATAATTAACTGAAGAACAAGGAAGGTCAAAGGGCACAGCCTCATTGCAAACTGTTACACAACATAAGTAACAACCCTTTAAAGGTCATCGAGGACAAAAATATGTACAAGCGTCTGATGCATGCGGTGTTGACTTTGAGATAATGAAAACTGTGCACCTCAAATGTCCCACATGAGAAAATCAGTACGGGTGTCATTAGCATCGTTGTGGCACACGCTCAATGGAGATACAACCTTGGCCTGATCACTGTTTTCTTAAACAGTATCTATGGCAACGCAGAATAAATACAAGTACTAGTGATGATGATCCTGACTATCTGCCCTGCTTATCTGTTCGCCCATCACTACAGATGCCAAGTCTTCTTGATTTGATTTTAATCTCTCCCCTGCAAAAATATTTAGGAAAACAGTATCAGTATAATAAATCTGTAATATAACTGTATTACATTATCAACAATATAGTATTATCAACTCTTGATAAGGACATTTTTTTTTCTGCTGGGGGGGGGGGGGGGTTTGGTGGCGGCAGCAGTAAATTTTAAAAACCCATCCTTAACATGATGTAGTGACAGCAAGGGCATACTAACTTGATCACACAAGATTCACAACCGCCATGCAATTCCCTAACAGGAAAAATGCAGTATTGACAGTTAAATTTCACCTTTATAGTCTCAAAAAAAGATAATGCATTGTGGTTTATAGCATGGATGTGATATCTGTACTTTTCAGCCAGACACATCCAACATCATGATCACATTTAGACCAACCCCACATTGAGCCTTTCTTAGTAGCCTTTTACAACATGAATATCAGGTGTACTATTCTTTATTCTACTGTTGAACCTCAAGAACCTGTCAAAGATGGATGTGTTGGGCCATTGGCACAAATAAAACAGCCACATAACGCATTTCCATTCTCCGGACCACATCCTACTGGAAATCTAGTAGAACCATTGTCCTGCTACAAGAGAGATCTAGCGGGAGTTTGAGAATGAATGCCGAAGAAAAAAGAAGAACCCTCAAGAACAATGGTAAAATACAGCATAGACTAGTTTTTAAAGTGAATTCATCAAGAGAAAAATAATAGCATGCAGACAAATCACAAATAAGAAAAGTCAAGTGATACACATCACTATTATCATATATCAACATTTCCATTATTACACCTTGATCTACAGTAACTAACACACTGAAGCCTTCAAAATCTCCTTTCAATAAAACCAGCATCCAAGAAGAATAAGCCTACATGAAAAATGGCTTTCCAAGCAAAATAAATAATGTGACTTACTAATGTTAATAGACCTAATATAATGTACAGGACTTTAAAATACTGCTGAAAAATTTCAGGGACAATCACTCTCGCAAATAGTTATTACAAAATTATGATCGGATAAGATCATGCGAAACTGTTTACCGTAACAACAAATGACTAATTGGAGTATGACATATTCCGCTGTTGGGTTGTTATCGGGACAAGAAGTATGTGACATTTGCCACCAGCAGATTGCTGCAGGTTAATAATAGATTTCAGAGAAACAACATGTTCGTGACAATATGAACAGATGACTCAATCATGACAGCCATAGATCTGATACAGAATGAAGCTGGATTTAATCATGACAGCCATAGATCTGCTACAGAATGAAGCTGGATTTAATCATGACAGCCATAGATCTGATACAGAATGAAGCTGGATTTAATCATGACAGCCATAGATCTGCTACAGAATGAAGCTGGATTTAATCATGACAGCCATAGATCTGATACAGAATGAAGCTGGATTTAATCATGACAGCCATAGATCTGATACAGAATGAAGCTGGATTTAATCATGACAGCCATAGATCTGATACAGAATGAAGCTGGATTTAATCATGACAGCCATAGATCTGATACAGGATGAAGCTGGATTTAATCATGACAGCCATAGATCTGATACAGAATGAAGCTGGATTTAATCATGACAGCCATAGATCTGATACAGGATGAAGCTGGATTTAATCATGGATTTGGAAAGAGAACAATATATTTTATTTTTCTTGTGCTCTATATTAGCTATATAGAACACAAGACAACCATATTTACCTGGCAGTACATAAACAAGATATTTTATTTGTCTTGTGCTCTATATTAGCTATATAGAACAAAAGACAACCATATTTACCCGGCAGTACATAAACAAGATATTTTATTTGTCTTGTGCTCTATATTAGCTATATAGAACAAAAGACAACCATATTTACCCGGCAGTACATAAACAAGATATTTTATTTGTCTTGTGCTCTATATTAGCTATATAGAACAAAAGACAACCATATTTACCCGGCAGTACATAAACAAGATATTTTATTTGTCTTGTGCTCTATATTAGCTATATAGAACAAAAGACAACCATATTTACCCGGCAGTACATAAACAAGATATTTTATTTGTCTTGTGCTCTATATTAGCTATATAGAACAAAAGACAACCATATTTACCCGGCAGTACATAAACAAGATATTTTATTTGTCTTGTGCTCTATATTAGCTATATAGAACAAAAGACAACCATATTTACCCGGCAGTACATAAACAAGATATTTTATTTGTCTTGTGCTCTATATTAGCTATATAGAACAAAAGACAACCATATTTACCCGGCAGTACATAAACAAGATATTTTATTTGTCTTGTGCTCTATATTAGCTATATAGAACAAAAGACAACCATATTTACCCGGCAGTACATAAACAAGATATTTACACACTCATTCGCATCGTTGAGAAGAGAATTTGCTGGAGGACTCTGTGTGCTGAAGCATTTGATGTGGTACCCCTATGTCCCTGAAGGGTTACGGATTTATTGATTGACATAAACAAACTTGCAAGTTACCAAGAAACCACTTTTGGCAGTGGTGAAATGGCGTAAACTTGTTTGGTTTGGATATGTAACGAGACAGATTCACTTTCTAAAACTACTTTGCAAGGAAAAGTCAAATGTGGAAGGAGGACAGAGAAAGTTCTGGATTGAAAACATCAAGGAATGGTCTGGGTGTGATTTTTCTACACTTCGAATGGCTGAGAATAATGATGTGAAAATACATCATTCTTATGTTAGTGTTTCATATTTTCCAAATCTGGAAATAACGCACACCTTGTTGAATATCGTTTTTATTATTATTTAGCATTTATTCAATAGACATTTTATTTTTCCTTCACTCGCGTACTTGTTTCTCATGAACACAAAAATGATGAGCTGCCCTACATTTATTGCTTACTTCAGCAGAACTTATTACTTTCAGTTTGGTCAAATTTTTATTTAGTTCTTCACTGCACTATAAATAGTGAACAGTTTACATTTTGAACTAACTGACATCACATCTCACCACCTTTTTGAATGTCCAGCGCTGGATGGTGTCAGGAAAATGTTTCTCCCTCCAGGGCCAGATAAATGGAACACATTATATGGAACAAAACATCAGCTCACAAACACATACATATATCACACAATGGCATTGGGTCAAACGGCATGAGCCCATGGACCGCTGGATCAGCAACCAACCAACCACCAACCCACATCACATCTTCCGAAGCAGACGAGAATTTTTAGAAAACTTAACATAAGTAGGTTTAAAATAACTGCTGTGCATGCTACTGCTACCCCTAGTTCTAACCTTAACCATAATGCAATCACACGCTGCGCATGCGCAATCACACTGCAAATGTTAGGGAATACCTCTCAGCACAATAAAACTAGAACAAAGTTCACAGTGAAAAAACCAAATCAAAGTTAAACCTTCCGTTTAAATAAGGAATCATAAACAGATCTCTTTCTTTTACGTTGAACTATTTCACTATTTATTTTCAAGATTACGGTATAATGCTATTTCTTACGTTGGTTCTTTCATAAACAATTGCAGTAAACATTTGGTGAACGAGTGCGCATTGTATCTACGCAGAAGCAGGAATATATCGGTATGTTAGGGCTCCCTATGTGACGTCAGAATAACACAGTCAGCTATTGTACTTTGTCAAAATTTGCAGTATACAAATTGTTGACTATAGGATAATAAGCCGCCCGTGTGTTGCCAGGGCCCGAAAGGGGAGCAAAGAATAACAACAATGTTTTCCTTCCACGCATGTCGTAAAAGGCGACTAAGGAGGTTATGGGATGGAGTTGGCTGTCCATCCCATATAGGGTCAGTGACCCAAAGCCATGCTGAAGTCGGATGTGTCAGGCTGAAAGGCGCAGATATTGCAGCAATGCTGTAAACCATGGCACAACACATTCCGTTCTCCGGACTACATCCTGCTAATCTGCAGGAGTTTGAGAACGAACGCAGAAGAAGAAGAGGATAATAAGCTTGTCCATTCATAAACCTACACATAACCCCCCCCCTTCTCCATTGAAATTTTCCCAAAATAAAGTCGGCTTTAGATTGAGCATATATGGTATGTAATTCTTAGATGTTGTTGAGACCCATAGGCATAATCTATTTGATTGTTGTTTTGCGGAGAGTCTCTCTTGGTCTTCCTCCTTTTCTTTTTCCATCTGGTACTCATTTGAATGCTTGTAGTGGCAGTCTGTTTTCATTCATTCTGAGTACATTTCAGATACAAGTCCATCGTTTTCTTCCTATTTTTGTAGAAACATATTGCTACTGGTGTCTTCTCTTACTTGCATGCTTGACTTGAATTCTTCCCAACCAATATTTAATTTTCTAAAACATTTATTTTCAAATGAATTTAATTTCTTCTCCAAATGCTTTTGTTATTTTCTAATTTTCATAACATGTGTCAACACGAATATTACATTGGAGTTGAACAGTCATAGTTCAGTATATTTAATTATTGTTTTTTATTTCCAAATTACAAAATTTAAAATTGGCACAACAGCAAAGTGTAATTGTGGACAAGTCAACCAGACTTCAGAACATATCCTTCAAGAATGTGCAAACTATGACACATTAAGATGCACATACTGGCCTTCTGATACACCAATGAATGTTAAACTTTATGGTACAAAACAAGTAATGGAAAACACTGTCCAATTTATACAAGAAACAACACTGCAGATATAGACATTATTAGCGAACGAAAGAAGAAGAAGAAGAAATTTCCAAATGTTTGTTAGGTGGTTAAACGCACATGATGCCAACGCAGTCCTGGAAGAAATCTCTTTTTCTATATGTCCATGTGATATGATGCTGGCTTCTAAATAAGAATGATCAAGAATATACTTACTTATCAATTCGGCAATAGCTCTTTGTGTTCGTTTCTCTAACTTCTCCAGTTTCTTGCTAATATCTCTCTTCAAATCCCAGTCTGGTTTACGTGGAGCAAGTGTCTTCAAATCCTACCAATCAGAGAAAAATATGATAATTATTTAAGGAACGATGCAAATAAGACAAATTATGAGTCTTAGGGTGTCTAGCTTTTACCACTATTCTTCTTCTTCTGCATTTGTTCTCAAACTCCTGCAGATTAGCAGGATGTAGTCCAGAGAACGGAATGCATTGTGTCATGGTTTACAGCATTGCTGTGATATCTGCGCATTTCGGCCCGACACATCTGCCACTTCAGCATGGCTTTGGGTCACTGACCCTATATGGAATGGAACAGCCAACTCCATCGCCTCCTTAATCGCCTCTTATGACATGCATAGAAGGTAAACAGTGTTGCTATTCTTTGCTCCCCTTTCAGGCCCCTGCAACACACTGGCGTTTTACCGTTATGACTTTCACTGCATTTACCTGTCATGACTAGTTACTGTATCAGTGTGGCTGCTCTTTGCATGATATCCATTTAAAATGCTTCCAGTTTTTATTTGAAGATTAGTAAACTCGACCAAAGATCTTCACTTGAATAAATCTACCAAGGTTGAGCAGCTTATGGTACCATGAGTGTTGCAATTGACATAAACTTCATCTGTGTATGTTCTCAATTCATTGGAACAAATATTTGTGTGATTTGAGCTGGAGAGTGTCAAGTACATTATGCATTATACAGTTGAGCTGAGTTATTTACATGTCACGACATCTGCTATGGCAGAGAGGCATTTATTTCCACAGAAAGCATCCCTGCACTCCTTTACAAGAAAACATGCAGTAATGAAAGTATGTTTAAGTGCTTCCAAAACTGACATAGAGTCTGTAAAAATGACTATGTCTGAAGGTTTTTGTTCGATGAGATCAAACTGTTAGTGTATTAAATCGATGGCTGTCTTGATTGCCTCAGCCTCTGCTTCATAATTTGATGCTCACTGCTTAAAAGGATTATTTCATCATCATAAGACTCATAACTCTGTCTTACTCTGCCAGTTTCTCTTCATAATTTCCATTAAGTATGGTTTCTTTATGCCCAAATTATTCTTTTAGGCGTGTTCAAATGAATCACATCCAAGTGGGTTTATTACAAGATTATGAAATGTATATCAGCAGTTGTGTTATAATTATGTAAAGCAATTATTAGGGAAAATTTACGCACCTGGAGTCACTATAGGCATTCAAATATGCACCCCACTGTCTGGGTAGATGGTGAATTCTGTCCAAGAAGGACTTCGATTATTCATTGAACAATTTGCAGAACTTTCCATTATTTCATGGCTGATGTCATTCCTGATGTCTTCTTTTAAAACTTGATACAAATTCTTGTTTTTTTCTTCTCTCAAGAATAAATCCTGTTTGTACCCGAGCTATCTACATTTGTTGCCAGGTTCAATCCTGTTTGTACCTGAGCTATCTACATTTGTTGCCAGGTTCAATTCTGTTTGTACCCGAGCTATCTACATTTGTTGCCAGCTTCAATCATGTTTGTACCCGAGCTATCTATATTTATTGCCAGGTTCAATCATGTTTGTACCCGAGCTATCTACATTTGTTGCCAGGTTCAATCCTGTTTGTACCCGAGCTATCTACATTTGTTGCCAGGTTCTTCTTCTTCAGCATTCATTCTCAAACTCCAGCTGGTTCTCTCTTGTAGCAGGACAATGGCCCTATTAGATTTCCAGTAGGATGTAGTCCAGAGAATGGAAATGCGTTATGCCGCCGTTTGTTTTACACCGATGGCCTGATACATCCATCTTTGGTGGGTTGCCAGGTTCAATCATCTTTGCACCTGAGCTATCTACATTTGTCGGCAGGTTTTAGACAACTACTGGTAAATGGATTTGGTCATGTGTTAAATAAGGCAAATGTAGGACCGTGAGGAGTATGTTTAATCAATCAACGATCAGTATGCATAATGTTCAACATCTGCTGAGGGAAACTGAGCACCTATGGATGTTCTCACAGTGTTGTGACATTGGTACATAAATCCAAATTTAACTTGTGAAATAAAATATGCCAGATTAATACAGAATAACTGACTTACAACTTCAGTGAGAACATGATCTGTTTTTCCTGCTTCTATCTGGTCTTTAATCGTCTCTGTCACTGCAACAAGAACAGAAACTACAAGTTTGTCAAGTCCTACAGGTAATACAAGGTAGCTTCAACAGGTAATACAAGGTAGCGTCAACAGGTAATACAAGGTAGCTTCAACAGGTAATACAAGGTAACTTCAAAAAGCTACCGGAATAGTCAACTAGTGTTTGAATGAAAGATGATTTTATGTAGATTAGAAGTTGGTGATGACCTTGACGAAAGGACATGGCAGATATGACCTTCACATATACTCTTGAAGAAAGGATACAGATGTTTCTGTTGCATCAATGGAGTTGACAATGTTTTTTGATTAAACATCGTACAAATGTCAAATTCTGTGTTGTTTTTTTATATATTCTCAGCAAAACATCACAGACAATAACATTGCTTAATAAAAAATATTGTGATACCGCAATGAAGAAATTGCAAGTATTTTTGTGGCACAAGCGTTTCCATGAAGGTCATCACACAGATGAATTGCCCGTGTGTTGCCGGGCCCGAAAGGGGAGCAAAGAATAGCAACACTGTTTACCTTCCATGCATGTCGTAAAAGGTGATTACGGAGGTTATGGGATGGAGTTGGCTGTCCCATCCCATATAGGGTCAGTGACCCAAAGCCATGCTGAAGTCAGATGTGTCAGGTCGAAAGGCACAGATATTGCAGCACTGCTGTAAACTATGACACAATGCATTCCGTTCTCCGGACTACATCCTGCTAATCTGCAGGAGTTTGAGAACAAACGCAGAAGAAGTTGGATTATGCTGCATGACAATGTGCCATCACAACGATCCCTACTGGTAAAGCAGCACCTCACACAACGACCCTATGATACAGTACATAGGGCTGAACCTAGTGCTCACCAGTTCCAGCGATGTGATGATGCTGTCTGTAATTCTTGCATGTTGTTGAGACTCATAGTCATACACTCTGTGAGAATTGTCCTGAAGAGTCTCTCCTGGTCTTCCTCTTTTTCTTTTGCCATCTGATATCCATTTTAATGCTTGTATAGTGGCAGACTATTTTCATTAATTCTAAGTACATGTCAGATATAAGCCCATCGTTTTCTTTTTATTGCTGTAGAAACATATTCGTGTTTGGCGTCTTCTCTTACTTGCTTGTTTGACTTGAATTCTTCCCAACGAATATTTAAAAGTTTTCTTAGATATTTATTTTCAAATTAATTTAATGTCTTCTTCAGGGCATTTGTTATTTTCCAGATTTTGCAACCATATATTAATACAGATATTACACTGAAGTTAAACAATCATACTTTGATATATTTACTTATTTGATATGTACAGAGTAACATTTTTATTTTAATTCTGTCTGGCCATTGGCACAAATCTTCTTCTTCTTCGTTCTCAAACTCCTGCAGATAAGCAGGATGTAGTCCAGAGAACGGAATGCGCTGTGTCATGGTTTACAGCAGTGCTGTGAAATCTGCGCATTTTAGCCTGACAAATCCGACTTCGGCATGGCTTAGAGTCACTGACCCTATGTGGGATGGGATAGCCAACTCCATCCCATAACCTCCTTAGTCGCCTCTTATGACATGCACGGAAGGTAAACAGTGTTGCTATTTTTTGCTCCCCTCTCGGACCCTGGCAAGGGTTTGTTATTGTTTGACTTGAATTCTTCCCAACGAATATTTAAAATAGTTTTCTAAGACATTTATTTTCACATCAATTTCATTTCTTCTTCAGTTTTTTTTTTAATTTTCCAAATTTCGCAACCATATATTAATACAGATACTACATTGACGTTAAACAGTTGTACTTTGATATATTTACTTATTTGATATGTACAGAGTAACCTTTTTTTATTTTAATTGTCGGGTCATTGGCATAAATAAAAGGTTGATAGAATTTATGTTCTCTGGACTATATCCTGCTAAAAATCTGGTAGGCATCTCCTGGGAGTTTGAGAACAAACCCAAGAAAAATTAATTCTGAACCTATTCCCCTTGTCAACAACTGACCCCTCCCCTTTCCTTCCCTTTAGTTTTCAATGCAGTTTATTAGTGGCCCATTTCCATATATGTCTTTCTGTGATGTCACACATATCCACCATTTTGTATGTTTGTGTGACTAACATACAGACCGTAGTCGTAACCTTCGATAACAGTTACCATGTTGTTCCGACAGGCCAATGTTGTGCTTGGAACTAGTTACGGGCACGACGTGGGTGGGCGGAACAACAAAGAAGCCTGCCGCAATGGCCAGAGTTGTGCCCTGATGCCGATGTCTGTTTCAGCGGCATTGGACTCGAAACACCATCGAGTCGAATGGCTGCTGGAACAGAGGGCGGAGCACTTATGGGAATGCCCCACATGCTGTGATGACAGTTTCTAATCCAGAATCTAGAATGTTTGTGTGATTCTGTGTGTACAGTTGGCATCATTGATGTGAAGTATTGTGAAGTATTCACGTAATAATGTTTGATACTCATGATTCATTCTTTGTAGCATTTCACTTACCTCGTTCTATTTCTATTTTTCTCTATCAATGGTGCGTATAATTCTGGCGAGCACCACTATTGCTTGTAACTGAACATGATTGCACCTTTTTTTTAAATACAATGAGATGCAGTTGTGAGACCATCTCATTGTATTTGACATTTTTTTGCGTTTATTTCTTGTTTGTTATTTCTTAAGAAAGGTCCCTGTTGAACTGTAGAGTGGAAATAGTCCTAGTTCCTTTGGTTTTTTTATATTTCTCATTTGACATTAATTATGCTATTTATTTGTTATATTAGTAATAACTCCAGCTCTGTGGCAGCGTGATACAGAGTCTGTGATCCTATATGGATGGGACAGCCAATTCCACCGCACAACCTCCTTAGTCACCTTTTACAACATGCATGGAAGGTAAACAGTGTTACTATTCTTTGATCCCCATTCGGGTCCCAGCACCACTGACTACTCCACAATTTATCATTCCTCAAGCGACTCAAAGCAGCTTGTATTAGCAAATGTTTTAAGTGAGATTTTGCCTACACAGAACATGTTTTCCAATCTTCATCTCATCATAACACTCCCCATCAAGGTCAACTTCTTGAAGTGGAGATGGAGTTTAGTCCAGCAAATAGAGCTGGAAACTAAGATGTGGTCAGGTCATCCCCTACATCGAGCAGGACAACAGTTCTGCTCAAGCAAGCACAGGTGCTTAAGTCAAAAATACCATCCGAGAGGCACACCAGCAACCATGGTATCACGCAAACTGACTAGATAACATGTCTTCAGAAGAAACCAAAAAAATCAACACCCACCATCTGCAGGTTTGACTGTCTCTATTGTTTTGTCCTTAAGACTTTCGCTCTCTGGTCTGTAGCTCCTGAATATTGGCCTGCAAAATAGAAAAAAATGTATTTGAACCTCCATTATATCAATCAATCAATCAATCAATAAACCCATAAACCTTTAGGGTCGTAGGGGTACCACATTGGATGCTTCAGCACACAGAGTCCTCCAGCGAATTCTATCCTCAGCGATGCGGATGAGTGTGCAAATATCCATTGTAGTATTTCAGTGGGCAAAAAGTTTAGCTAGTGGTGCCCATCTCCTCTCCAGCTGTCCTTGTGATGTGGTTACATGGATGTGTTTTCTCTCTCTATCTCCATTGCACTTTGCTGATGTTGACACTACATCACATTTGAACTTCGCGCTGGGCGCATCGCTACCATTTCACTAGGTCACAACATTACTTCGTACGCATCCACATTAAGACTTCTAAACTTGATAATACCTTCACTATGTTGTTATCTTTTAATCCATTAACGAAGTAACCTTCAAGATATTATCCCAAATTGACATATTTTTCACTGCACACTAATTCACTGAATATAATACATATATCATCCATTATATAATCTCCATTGAGTGTTTACATTTTCAACTAACCTGCTATGGATATACATGTAAAACTATTCAATTTGATCCACCTAATTCAGTGCATAAACTCGATTATGCGGGAGGGGGAGGTGACATCATGGTGTATTTCAATGTAATGTGATTAGTTGTGCACGGAAATCCATGATGTGCGCTAGTTAAAAATGTAAACAGTGCTATTTATAGTGCACTGTAGGGTTAAATCCTAGTTTAAGTCACTGTTGTGCTATTAATAGATATATAATAGCACACTGTTTACATTTTTAACTAGCTGACGTCATGGATTTCCGCGGAGCATGATTACATCATAAGGTTCATAAACTGTAACAATGTTAATAAAACGATACTCACCTTATTCAGAAATCTGTACTGGATACACTTATTTAATTCATTTAACATATTTATTGCCACCGCTACGTTCATCAATAAAGAATGTAAGATCATATTTTAACAACACGTGTCATGGCTACTGTCCCCTTCCGCCTCCTACCAATACTTTCCGTCTGCTACCGTACATTACTGTGCATTTCCCTAGTATATTCCCGTTATTGTACATAATACTAATTAACTTTAATTATATACTAAAACCTGATCTTAACCCCCCCCCAACCCTAGATGGTAATTCTAATACAATCGTTTTCAATAAATATCAATATATTTTAAATAAATACTAACTAGTTATCCAAAATCACACAGTGATACGCATCCACATAGCATCACACTGCAAAGGTCAGGACATACCTCGAAAGTAGAACAAAGGTCACAGTGGAGAACTAAACTAGGATTGAGCCCACTGAAGTCCTAAATGAAAAATTTGTAAATTATTCTTATCTACGGTCACTGCGCTATAAATAGCACACTGTTTTCATGTTTAAGCAGATGACATCACTGAGTTCTGCGAGAAACCAATCACAGCAACACGTGCAGTGACGCAACACTCTGCCGACCGCCAAGCGATTGTATGCTGGTGTGCTATAAATCATGTCAATTCACCCTTACACGATAAGTCTTAGAGAATTAATTATTAATTCTAAACACTGATTCTAACCCTTCTCCCCCCTCCTAAAAATATCTATAAACTAATTATAATCCTTTTAACCCCCCTTTACCAGCCAAAAGCTATGCATGCTACAAGATATGATGATTGTCACTCCGCCGGGATCATGATCATTCTTATCATGTTAGGAAATACCTCAAAAATAGGTCAAATTTCACTGTGACCGTAGATACGAAAGATGTACTAATATTCATTATAAATTATAATAAATTAATAAACATGATTCCGGTTCGCTGTGCTCTGCCTGGGTATCATTGAATTCACTGATGCTGCCACTGTGCCAGCATTGCTTCATATCATTGATGCCATTATAATTATTGATGCCTTGGCCTTGATGTGATGGCGATGGTGTTGTCGTTGTTCTGACGACCCTTTCGGTTCAAGAGAATACAGAAAACGTATTTCTAGATACTAGATATACATTATTACCTTGGTAGCCTTTCCTTTTCTTCATTGGCGTCGTTTTCATTTTGTGTTGCATGTTTTTCTCGCATTGCTTTTAAACGTTCTTTTCTTTTAATTGCCTCATCGTTTAACGTTCCAACCCCAGCCATGTTTGCGTAAAATATCAGAGTACATTCCCTTTCTGATTCTTACGGCACACGGTCAACGTATGTTCTGTTATCCTATTTGCCCGATAAAGTTTCCTCCTGTTGAACTCAACCTGCGTCCAACGTTAACTTAAAGGCAGGACACATACCAGAGAAATGAAAGACAGTTACCTTCTTCCACTAGCAAAGAGGACACCGAAATAAAAATTACTGCATCATCACTCTGAAGAATTTGTATGGCAAGGTACTAGAGAAAATCGTAAACTCATCTGTACTCAAAGCCACAAGGCTGGTTATGGTTATGATGAACCGATATCACAGTTGCACCCGGACAAACCCATAGGCTCTCAGTCTCCCCCGGTATATAACGATGGGTATATATGCTGATGGCTCTCGTGGTCCGTTGGTTAGACAATCGTTTCTTTCTTCCTGCAGGCCACAAGTTTTACTACTACCACACTTAAATTAGAATTCTTGAGATGTCCAGATCAAGTAGGCGCTCATAAAGCAGTTTCAGCACGTCATTGTTATTCATTATCAAACCCCCGTTTATTGATGCCTTAGATGTATTTATGTTTGCTCTTTCATTACCACACATACCAGCATGTCCCGAACAGTAGCTCCATGTGACATTCTTGAAGTTTCTATCTATGTTCTGTTAATCAATGTGACACCTTGAAGTTTCTATTTATCTATGTTCATTCAGCGCCGAACACGGTGCTAAGGCAGAAACCAGCACTTTCCAGTTCGAGTAATGTAATGCTACTGTGTGTAATCCTGTATTTGTTGAGATCCATAGTCCAACATTTGATAGTTTCTCTGCGAAAAGTCTCTCTTGGTCTTCCTCTTTTTCTTTTGCCATCTGGTACCCATTTTAATGCGTGTGGTGGCAGTCTATTTTCATTCATTCTAAGTACATGTCCGATATGGCCTAAGTACATAGTTTTCTTCTTATTGTTGTAGAAACATATTGCTGTTTTGTGTCTTCTCTTACTTGCATGTTTAACTTCTTCTTCTTCTTTCGTTCACTTGAAACATGTCTATATCTGTAATTCTGTCTCCTTAATAAAACTCACTGTCTTTTGTAGTTCATACAGTGTCCCATAGAGTTTTGATTCCAGTGTTGTTTCCTCTGGCCAATATGTCTGCCTCAGCGTTTCATGTTCAGAACACTCTTGAAGTATATGTTTGGCACTCTATGCTGCCTGTCCACATGTACACATGGCCGTGTTGCCAATCTTGAACTTTGTATACATGTGACTGCGGAGTCGGTTGTGTCCTGTTCTGAGAAGTAGAATTATAGCATGGTTGACTTGAATTCTTCCCAACCAATATTTACTAGCCTTGATATTTTAATGCACTTATATATGCCATCACTCAAAAGGACACATGCGATTTTGAATTTTCCAAAGTATGCACGGGGAAACTGACAAAATAATCGTATCTGTAAATACTAAGAAAGCCCCAGAGAACCACATGAAGGATGTAGTAATCGCCTCAACTTCCATCCGTATACTGGATGTTGTTGTTCCAAGGGATAAATGTTCCAGTGTAGGGTAACAACCCTAAACAGGAAATAGGTGGCTGGAGTAACACAGGGCAAATATCAAGATAAACAAAAATAGATGTTGTTGTTCCGTATGATCCGCGTTGACTCGACCACCAGCACTAGCAATGAAACTCCAGTCAGACGACGCACAAACATATGGGTAAATACAATGACATAATTATTTCTGGTTATTAGCAATCAATTTATCTATTTCACAGTTTGCCTTTTTATTGTACTAATTTCTTTATTCCTTGCCAAGGGTGGTCATAACATTGAGTAAACATGTCATGGTCCTATCAATCGCATACAATTTGTTCATGTTGGTAAACTCGAAACTGTGGTTACTTCTCCTATTATCTCTTCACTTTGTGCCATCCATGACACGCCGCGTTTAATTATTTTGCCATTTCGATCACCAGTGTTATTGTTCAGTATCTTTGTTCTGATTTGAGACGTTTGTATGCTTTCGTTTGAGTTAGAGTGTGATAAGGATATAAGAACATTAGCATATATATCAGTTTTGCGTCCCCTAGTATCTCTAGTGCAACCGAGGACTATAGGAATTCCTTCATTCTGCACAAGCGATCACATTCAATCGTGATAGAGTGAGGATTTATAATACATAGTCGAACACAGATATTACCAACATATGAAAGAGACGGACCAGCATCCGCTGCTCAAGATATGCAGCTATCTATATATCTATTGTCTTTTCCACAAATTATGTTAGTCGTCGCGGAAAGTTGACGTTTTCTGTCTTTTGCCATCTTTATTGAGTTAGGCCGTGGTTTTTTTGTTTTTGTTTTACAATTTCTGATTGAATTTCCTCATTATGTTCTTTGTCTGCCTGTATGGCTACCGTAGCTATAAGTGTTGCAAGCCTTCGCTTGCATCGCTGTAACTGTATCGTTTGTTCAACGTAATGCATGAAAGACAGATGTCGATTAAAGTGTTACACAAAGATAACGCAACCCATCACAATGCACAATGTTTGCCAATCAAACGCGACCTTGGGTAGATCAGCTTTCCCTATGACATTAATTCTACATTTGTTCTCTGATAACCTACACGAAATTCGTTTTCTTTCCGCGGGAAACCTGGAGTATGTTGTGCTGCTGGTTTACATCGGAGTTGCTTTAATGTTGCCGACCAGTCTAGCACATCTGATTTTGACATCTGCAATTGTTAAAAGAGAACAACCAATCCGCTTTCTCATGGCTGACCTTGGAGCGTTATTCCGTACGCCAGTTCGATATGGCATCCAATGTCTCCTGAATGTCTTGCGCCGATTTATACCTTTCTTTTCGGTGATCACTTCTCTGTCAGGTTGGGAATCCGGATTCTATTATATAGTCTACTGTTTTTTTTTCCACAGTTTCTGCATGACCATACATATTCTCTTCGAAGCTGATTGGGATGCATGTTTGAATCATTGCTGTAAGTCGTTAGGATGTCATCAGAAAAGATCAACTTTCGCCCCTTTCAAGGGTGTTGAATATTGTCTTCCTTTGCTGTCTGGATGTTGAACTACGCGATTAATAGAGGAGAGCCAAGGGGCAATCCCGAGCATATTCGTATGGAAGTCTTTTTCAGCGCTAATTATAAAACTACGACTGCATTACTCTTGTAGCAGGACAAGTATCCTAGCTGTTTTCTCTCGACCATGAACAAACTTCAGCCGGTTTCGTGCTGGAAATTTGAGAGGCTGTTCCTCCGTATGATTTCCCTTGCACAACGCTGCCTTCTTGAACGTGTTGCCTTCTGCAGAGGGATTAAATGTACTCTAGACCATTATTTTCCAACCTTTTTTCTACCATGCCCCACCTAAGTATATCTAGAATTCTTATGCCCCTCTATGTAACATATAAATATTTTTTTATATTTTAAAACTAAATTATTCCTAAATGAAGCCTAATTACAATTTGTTCGATTTGCCCCCCCTCCCCCTGAACAATCAGATCCCCCCCTGAACAATCAGATTGCCCCCCCCCCCTGTGGGGCGTGGGCCCAACGATGGGAAACACTGCTTTAGACGATATTATAGTGTAACGGTATTCGAGACACGGACATTTGGCGCCCATCCAATGCTCCTGTTTTATAGCTGTCAGAGCTACAACACTTTGCGTGTGTGGCAACAGTGATGCTTGCTGTGTCAGCTAAGAGGTTTCTCATATATTTCTTGTCTAATTGCAATCCATTCTCCTTCCATATACAGCTTCCACACTCAGGGGCGCTATCTATAAAAGTGTCAGCTAGAACTGCCACACGAGCTGTGATATCTGTTCCCAAGGTGCACAACGAGGATGCACTTTTATTATCTTTTTTATCTGTTAACCATGGAAAGAGAACGCCCATAATTATATCAACAATTAGGATGGAGGAGGTCTAGAAAAGTTTAACAATTGGTGACAAGGGGAGGTGTTTTTGACAAAAGATGGCGTCAACAATACTTTTTTAAATCCACCAGTTAAATTGTGCGAATTAGACAATTTTGTTCGCTCGAGTCTTATTTGGGTGCAAGAGGGGAGCAAAAATATCAACATTGTTTACCCGCCAAGCATATCGTAAGAGGTGACTAAGGAGGTCATGGGGTGGGGTTGGCTGTCCCATCCAATATATGGCCAATGCGACCCAAAGCCATGCTGAAGTCTGATGTGTCAGGCCGAAATGTGCATATATCGCTGCAATACTGTAAATCACGACACAACGCATTCCGTTCCCCGGACTACATCCTGCTAATCTGCAGAAGTTTGAGAGTCAACACAGAAGAGGAAGATGAATGCAAAATATGTGTTTTTTTTTCGAAATTAACCTGCAAATTTTGTGGGATGAGTACAATTTTTTGGACATAATTAAGCAGGGGACATGCCCCTGAATTCTTGGCAAATTAATGACAAGAGCGAAAAATGTCCCCAAAAAGTGTTAACGGAAATTATGGACAACCCTAAATCACACAATTGGTACAAGGGCAATGTGATACCCTTTGCATGAATGAGAAATGAACGTAGAAGAATAATAATTTAAGACTTAATCACGTATGAAAGTTTAATAGAAATTTAGCATAAAAAAGAGTCTGTTGTGTTTATACAACAACAGTCGTTTGAGTAGAAGAATCTTCTGAGATATATATCTACATGTCGACCTCACCCGACCCCATGAGATATAGTATTATAGTAGTCAGCGCCCTCAATCAGCGACATTTTTGTCAGGAACAGTAACTGCATCTTTCTTCAGTGCAGTTTTCTTGTGTAGTCACGGAGGTAGTCATGATTGATCGCTTTACTTTGTTTTACGTTTGATCACAACATTGTAATATCAGCAGAGGTACTTTATGTTAATAGAATCTTGCTGTGTATATGTTTACAATCGGAATGTATATTTTATAAGTCTTGTGAGTTTGTCATGTCACGAATTATATCAATTTAATATATCTCCATTGTAATATGAAAGAACTGCTACCGCCATGTTGTTTGTGTGCAGTGCTAATAGAACACCGCTAGTAAAATTAGTTATGGGCAGTGAGTTTCTCAAGTAAAATCATTACATGAGTTTAATTTTCGCAACATAGTTTGATTTTACTTCCTAAACAGTAACATAAAGGTTCTATCACTTCGACAAATGAGCCGAGTTTTCTTTATAATTGTAATAAGAATTTATGAAGCTTGACTTGAAATTCTTTATTGACAAGTTTGACAGCAGTGACAATTTCAATTGCTTAATATATAATAATACATGACTAATGCCCAGTAATGAGTATACAGTTTAGTTACACCTTGGCGAGTATGCCTAGGATCTATTCTTACAAAAATCTTACTATGTGTTGTGTCAAATGACTGATATTTGTCAAACAGGCCTATCATTTTGAATTTTCATATCAGTAAAACTACACAGACCACTTATTCTTACTTTACTTAAGTTACTAAACTTAATGTAACAATGTCACCCGTCTGCATCTGTTGATTGGGTCCAAAAGGAGAGCAAAGGATAGAAACACTGACCTCCCATGCATGTACAAACTTGTAGATAAGGTGGGGAAGTTTGAGAGGGAATGACAAGTATTTAAGAAACAGATCAGTGATAACTTGAAAGGCGTATCTGCCGTTTCGTCCACCGCTATAACTTTGCAGTGTTAGATACGTTGCGTAAAATTATAGATTTTGGTAAAGAGGGGTTAAAAGGTGTAGAATTAGTTTATAGATTTGTTTGGGGGGGGGGGGGAGAAGGGTTAGAATCAGTGTTTAGAATTAATAATTAATTCTTGTCTAAGGCGTGAATCGATATGATATAGCACAACGGTGGTCGAAACAGCATTTTTACCACTTAAAACACAAGTTTTGTCAAGAGTTAATCAAGTTATTTTTCATTATAATTCACTGGTGCATACATGTCCAGGGAGCAAATCTTCTGAGTTCTCTCCGAGGAAAACTGTTTTTCTGAACTAATACATCTTTCCTACCCAGGTTTGGGCGCAAGTTGCTATTAATTCTTCACTGTGACCTTTGCTCTAGTTTCGAGGTATTACCTAACCTTTGCAGTTTTATTGGTCATGCACAATGTGTGATTGAAGTAAGGTTAGGGTTAGAATTAGTGGTTAGGATTAAAATTAGTATTTAGAATAAGTTTAATTTTACCGTAGCATCTGAATTGGGAAGGGGGCTATCTCAGTGTGTAGCACGCAGTACAAATCATTTGGAAATAAATATTTTAAAAAAATTCTGTGTCGAGAGATTAATGTTTCTTGTGTAGTGACTGGTCATGCGCAGTAAAGAAATCCATAACATTAGCTAGTTAAAAATGTAAATAATGTGCTATTTATAGAGCAGTGATGAATTAAAAGCAACCTTTGCCCATGTTTGTATATGATTTATCATCAATTTGGTTGATTTTCAGTCCCAGATTTTTATGCTCCATTTACCCTGATATTTAACAGTTTACTCCCTTGCCTTAGTTTGACCAGAGAAGGTTATATGAGCATGTCTTAACCTTTAGCATGCTATGTTTACAATTACATGATTTCTCTCCTGCAGCTGGATTCTTTTTTGAGAATTTGTGTTATTGTTGGTGGTTGTTTTGAAAATGCGATAACTTGTTTGTTGTTATAGATATTTAAATAATATTTGTACATATAAATAAATAATGTAATTCTGCATATATTAGTGCAACTTTTGTTTGTGTCTGTGTGATACAAGACATGTGAGAAAGTGGTAAAGACGTTTTTTCACATGAAACAAAAATAAAATAAAGTACTCATATTTAAAAAAAAATTTCCTAGAGTGGCAACAATGTGATACAGATGTAATTCTACAGTATTTATGGTCAAATTGTTATAATTTTACTGGGAAAAATGAATAAACCTTATAGATTTGTCATAAATCGTTCTCTGAAGCCAGATCCAGTACAAAAGTGAATTGCTCCAAAAACAGTTGATGTTTGGCCTCAAAATATAGAAACCATCGTGGTCTACTGTATTTTTGAGTGAAAACCAACTACCTCTCAAGGATTCATCAATTAAATCACAATCCATAAATTATTTTACTGAAAATACGATAAGACAAAGTCTATAAAACTCTTTATGGCACTATACCAATGTGTTCAGATTGGGAGTTTTCGATATTTCAACGACATTTGGTCCATCGTGTCCACTAAACTTGCGGGGAAAAATAAGTCAAATTGAATAACTAGTCAGATTTCTCAAATCTGGTAACCAAAATTTTAAAAATTTGGCTTCTTTTATTGATTACAGGAGACTTAGCAACAGGGCTTTTATGGGGCTTATACACTCGACCATGGCTATCTTATACAGTGTAAATTGTTGTAAGGTTAAGTTGAGATTTTGTGGCATGTCTGCATGTAGGCGGGTTTAATATTTCAGTGACTAATAAAGATCTTTGCACCACAAATGGTTTTTGTTTACTCCTTACATTAGGTGGTTTCAGATAGTCATTTCTGATGCTTCACTATCCACCACTTCTACCCATGGACTCGCCCTGGCTGGGATCAGTAATCCAAGCTAGTGGTTTTAGTTTATATTTCTCATACTCGCTTGATGCTACCCGTCACGAGATATATGGAGTGGGGATATCAGCGCAACTTGATATTCTGTCCTGATGAGCAATGTAGCAGTTTTTGTGTGTCTGAACTGCTCATTAATCTAGAGAATATCTGGCTTATTTCGTACCTATCCTTTGTATTTGGAGACCATTACACTATCTACAACTCTTAGATGCCTCTGGTATGGGTTGGTTGCTGACCCCTCCCCACGCAAATACTTGACTATTGTATGCCGAACATTGTCGTATTTTCAGACTCCCATCGTATCTCTCTTATAGCAGGACAATGGTCATAGATATCTAGAGCAGGATGTAATCCAGAGAGTGGAAATGATGACATAACAGCAGCAATAATTCAGCCTAGAATCAGTTTTTCTTCAGCGTTCATTCTCAAACTCCCGCTGGATCTCCCTTGTAGCAAGATCATGATCCTACTAAATTTCTAGCAGGATGTAGTCCAGAGAATAGAAATGCGTTGTGTCACCATTTTATTTGCCTCAATAGTCCAACACATTCATCTTCGGCTGGAGATTCAGTTCAAATGATGACACAAATTCCTTGAAACTCAAATACCCATTCTAGTTTTGAAGGATTGGAGTAGTTTTTGTACCAAAATGAACCAGTCAATTTTTTATCTTGTTTGAATATTTCTGTAGGTGTTGCATTTTTCTAAATTATGCATAACTATTTAAGCAGGCCCCCCCTGTGCGGTAATAATCTGAAAGGCATCTCCAAATAGAAACAGATGTAGAGCTATAGCATACAAGTTCCACAAAGAGAAAAGAATGACTCAGTGTTAGCTGTTGTACTGGTAATTTATTAAACGCAATAGAGCTTTAATTTTAGGTAGCGAATGTTCATTATTATTTGTTATTGTAGCAGAGCTGACCAATGTCGTTGAATTCAAAAGTTGTATTTTATTATGCAGAATGACTTCCAAATCTTTGATAAAACAGAATACAATGGCTGGTTGAAATCATTTGTCACAACTGGTGATTGCTTGACTACTCTAGGATTTCACATTTCATAAACAGGTGGGTATTTATGAAATTCTCTTACATTCATTCTCAGACTCCTGCAGGTTAGCAGGGTGTAGTCTGGAGAATGGAATGTGCCATGTTGTGGTTTACAGTTTGGCTGGATATCAGCACCTTTCAGCTCAACAAATCTGACTTCATTGTTGTTTTGTTTTACTTTGACTTTTTTGTGCAATGTGGCAAACAATAGTAGTTTAGATTTGGTATGGAGAATTGTATGTGCAAGTCTGTTTCACGTTGGAAGTTAACACACAAAGTATTTGTGACCATCTTATGGAGGGTGTAACTTTGATATTTTTAATATGGAAGGTTATGGTAGTTGAGGAGGTTGATTCCTCGGCTGTTACTCCTTCCATTAAAAATAACTTCTAAAATAAAAGAACGTCATATAAACGATGTTTATTTTCAGTAACAATATTTCATTAATGTTTGTCATCACTGTCAGGATCGAGATGTTGATCGTTTGGGGGGGGGGGGGGTTGTGTGTTTCTGACTCATGGCTATAAGTTAGCTATAAGGTCAGCAACCAGAGTTACCATATCTTCACCTCCATGTGAAGATCTTGAACAGCATACTGCATAGGACAGTCTTGTTAATCTGTAGACATAGAAGAAGGTAGTCAACCTGGTACCCAAAACTATAAATGTTAATGTATGATTTTTGTTGTTGTTGTTGTGAAGACATGTTGTCTGGTAGTGTTGCGTTATACCATGGTTGCTGGTGTGCCTCTTGACCTGGTATCTCTGACTTCAGCACCAGTGATTGCTTTTGCAGGACTGTGGTTCCTTCTCTATGTCAGGGATGGCCCTAGAGAAGACAGAGGACTTCAATCTGGCATCAGACCTGAGAATCTAACATAACCGCAGAAGTTGAACACAGAAGAATAGGAGAGTCATAAATGTGGAAATTAAGGAACAAAGAAGTATACGTGCAAGAGAGAACATACCTTTTGTTATGTTATCATTTATATTTTATACAATTTTTGTTATCATTTATATTGTATACAATTTTGTTATCATTTATATTTTATACAATTTTTGTTATCATTTATATTTTATACAATTTTTGTTATTTATATTTTATACAATTTTTGTTATCATTTATATTTTATACAATATTGTTGTTATCTTTGATATTTTATACACATTTTTGTTGTCAGCCACACATTTCATAATGGCTAACGTAACTAGGAACCCACGCAGTGGTCCTCGTTCCCAAGCTAATCCTCATGGACTTAGACAGATAGAACTGGATCAGATTTGGGATGATCTCAGAGCAGGGGTGAAGAGTGTGTACTGCCGACAAAGCATGTCCAGACAAAGATACATGGAACTGTACACGTATCCTTGAATAATAGATGTTTTTGATTAAAATATATCAATATACTTTTCAGGTCATTGGTATATTTAACAATCACTGAAAAATATGCATTTCAATAAATGCTTCTAAAAACCAATATTGGCTAACAGCAAGAACGTACAACATGAGAATGGAAATAACAAGAGGAAGACCAAGAAGAAGGTAGATTGAAGGAGTTTCTAACATTCTAATGCATCCACAATATTACTGCGTATGAAGTGAACAAACATGCCATAGCCCACAAATTGATCCACGCCTAACCCTAAAATCAAATGGGCTGACTAGTCAAAATGTATTTAGTGAAATGATATGACCAGAGGACAATGGCAATATAAACAAATCTACAGAAGAAATAAATCCCTTATCTTTCAAGTTCAAACAGGGCAGTAGCCATTTAACCTGTATCAGACCCCAGCAACTACCCACTTGTAGACACTGCTTTCATCCTAACGAAACAGTGGAATACACCCTTAAAGACTGCCCTTTCCTTTCAACTGCCAGGAAAAAACAGACACCTTCAACAGTCACTAACTTACTGTATGAATCACTAAGTTAATTCAGAAGACTTGCATTTAAAAAAATGGCATTGAGTGAACTGCCAAGAGTTAGAACTACTCAGCAGCAATTGGATATTGTCATAAACAACAAAAGCAGAGAAAGAACTCTAGATAGATATCTTCTTCAGCGTTCATTCTCAAACTTCCGCTAGATTTCTCTTGTAATAGGACAATGGTTCTACAAGATTTTCAGTTGGATGTAGTCCAGAGAATGGAAATAATTTATGTTGCTGTTTTATTTGTGCCAATTGTCCAAAAAAATCCGCCTTTGGCAGAGATAGACATATAATAAATGTTGAATGCAATATACAGCCGAAGATGGATGTGTCGGGCCATTGACACAAATAAAACGGCGACACAATGCATTTCCATTCTCTGGACTACATCCTGCTGGAAATGTAGTAGGACCATGGTCCTGCTACAATGGAGATCCAGCGGGAGTTTGAGAATGAATGCTGAAGAAGAAGAAGAATGCAATATCAAGTAATATAAACACAGACTCTCAGTTGATTGATTGCTATTTGAGATTCACAATAATAGAGATCAAAATGTGTTTGCTCAAGTTGCGAGGCAAATAGGTGCCAGCTGAATTGACCTGGTTGTTCTTCTTATTCAGCGCTCGTTCTCAAACTCCTGCTGGATCTCTTATATAACATGACAATGGTCCAACTAGATTTCCAGCAGGATGTAGTCCAGAGAATGGAAATGCGTTGTGTTGCAGGTTTATTTGCGCCAATGTCCTGAAACATCCGGCTTTGGCAGTAATTGACCTGGTTCAAATCCTGTTTACTGCCTTATGATTTTTTCTATCGCTCCTTCATGCTTCATATTTTTATTTTACAATAAAAGAGACTTGAAATGTTATATTTTGAAATGTTATGTTATATTATTCACATCATCTTGTTGTTATAGGCTAATAATGTTGAATTTTCAGTCCATTTGGAAATATTTTATAAAATCGCAAGGGTCCTATATTGATCTAGGGATGGTGTGATCAACATGCCATCTCAGTTTACTTTCTCGTTTCTGCTTCCCATTTTCATAGGTTGCGATTTAACTTAGGACCCATTGGGATTTAACTTAGGACCCGTTGGGATTTACAAAATATTCTTAGTTGATGGAAATTAGGTTAATGGTTGGTCATTCTTGCGATAAAAGATGGGATGGCAAAGCCTCAGAGAAAGACCTCCCCCCCCGCTCCAAGCATGATAAAGGTGGTAGATAGAGGACACATGTGCATAAAAGTAAACGTTGCAAAAAGGTGTAGATACTTTTGTAGAAAAGAAAATGATAACATTCTAGAAATCATCATCATCAAGTGCTGTCTCCACAGTGAAGGTTGGCTGCAACGGTTCTCCAACATTTCCTGTCTCTTATTTGGTGGTGCACTCTGCTAGAGTGTATGTGGGTCAGTTATTTCTGAAAACATTTTCGATGTTGCATTTTTTCATCTTCATTACGCAATAGTCAAGAAAAATTTGGTGTGCAGGGGTGGGGAAGCTACATAATTTGTATTACATTTGTAGTAAAGGCTAACCATATATTTTTTCAGAAGAGTGTATGCAATGTCTTACATGAATACTCCCTTAACTATATACTGCAGTCATGTTTATAACTACTGTACCAGCGTCCATAGTGCCGGCAACCAAAATCAGCAGGCCACGTCTTCTTCATCCACTTCTGGTAGTCGTAGTGCAGTCTCGCGCACTCGCAACCGAACTCAGGGAGGAGGTGCGCAGTTTGTCGGTCATGAACTCTACAAGAGGATCAAAGATTTGCTCAAACAACATCTGGTCAATCTTTTAAAGGTGAGTATTTTGTGTTGCAGCATTTTTAGATTGAGATGTATAGTAGATTTTTCTCATTCTTCGTCTGTGTTCATTCTCAAACTCCTGCAGATTAGCAGGATGTTGTCCAAAGAAGGAGCACATGTGTCATAGTTTATAGCTAAGCTGCGATATCTGCAACTTTCATCTTGACACATCCTACTTTTTTCAGACAGCAGCATGACTTCTGAGTCACTTTGACCCTATATGGAATGAAACAGCCAATTCCACCCCCATAACCTCCTTAGTCGCCTCTTATGATATGCATGGAAGGTAATCAGTGTTGCTATTCTTTGCTCCCATTTAAGGCCCTGGAAACATGAGTGATTTTTTCTCTCCTGAAAGTATGCATGTTATAAAGTGTGTGTCTGTATTTTGGACATGAGCATGGCGAACCCTGAGAAAGTAAACCTATCAATTTTTCAGCTTCCATTCTGGTGGTCATCACACTTTCCAGGAAAAAGTGACAATGATATTCCGGGGCAGGTAGATACAGAAGCCCAGTGAGCAGCGAGAATGATTAAGATTGAGATATTATTGTCTACACCGATTCGTTCGTCATTCAGTATATGTGCAGTGATTGATCATTCACAGTTTAATTCAGATGAAAGTGTATTAGAGAGGCAAGTGGGTGCCTTCAGTGCAACAGTAGTATGATGATGAAGGTGATGACTAACCAGGGCAGTGTTGTAGCTGGAGACCGAAAGTTTTACAAGTATTTCATTTCTCACTGATTCTTTGAGTATGCTGAAAAAGATTCATTCTGGCTTTCTATGTCATCAGTGGTTAGAATTGATGACAAAATCTGCGTTGAAGCAGGCTACCATAATTTTTGTGCCTGGTCATGCGGGTGTTCAAGAAAATGAAAGGGCAGACAGATTTGTCAGTGTGATTTGTCAATCTTTTCATCATAAGAAAAACAAATTAATACATTTTCCAGAATGATACTTGTTAGAACATACAGAAAAAAATAATATGCTGGAGAGAACAAGAAACAAGAACTGATGTGATTTCTTTCAGAGACAACCTGTAAATGACTTGTACTGAAAGTTAAAGATAACACAATAACATTCTCAATTTTTTTTCAGTTTTGAATATGTTATTGACTTGTCAATATCAATCAATAAAACCCATAACCCTTCAGGGTCGTAGGGGTACCACATTGGAAGCTTCAGCACACAGAGTCTCCAGCGAATTCTATCCTCAGCGATGCGGATGAGTGTGGAAATATCTAGCCCTGTCCATTCCTTGATGTTGTCTGTCCATGTCTTTATTTGTCCTCCTCTGCTTCTTCCACCCTCGACAGTTCCCTGCAGTATTGTTTTTGACAAACATGTAAATCTCATAGTTGGTTGTTACCTCAGAGGTCATGCTGTCTATTGCTTCTGTGATAGCACCACTGTTTTTAATGTTATTGTTATTTGTTTACTGTTTTTTTTTATTCTCTTGAAAAAGACCTTAAGGTTGAAACATTGAAAATATGTTGTGTATTGTTATTGGTATGTTTTCGTACCTATACCACATAGTCTGTTAGTTACCATAAAACTACAACAAAACTTGTGTTCTACGTAAGTACTGTGATTGGTTGTATTCTTCATATTTCTTGTGTTCTCAATTCTAGGATGGCCAGGATTTACTAGACGAGCAGGTTTTAACATTTTACACCCAAAAATGGGAAGACTATCAATTTTCCAGCAAAGTATTAGATGGTATCTGTGCCTACTTGAACAGACATTGGGTTCGTAGAGAGTGTGACGAAGGTACTCGGGGAATCTATTTAATTTATTCTGTAAGTATACGTTGTCTACCCTCGAGGAGCTTTTCAGTTTGTTTATTTATTGTGAGATGTTTGGTAAGGGCCAATAGGCAATACCAGCTTACAGAATTAGCCAGGATTTTATAGTTCTATTTTATTATATAAATATTTCACCAAACAAATCCAACTCGGTTAAATAACCAAACTGTCAGATGTTGTCAGACACAGTGGAGAGTGCCACAGTAACAAAACAAAGAAACGATAAATACTATATTAGCTGATGGTTGATGGAGTTGGCTATCCCATATAGGGTCAGTGACCCAAAGCCATGCTGAAGTCGGATGTGTCAGGCCGAAAGGTGCATATATCGCAGCACTGCTGTAAACCATGACACAACGCATTCCGTTCTCCGGACTACATCCTGCTGGTCTGCAGGAATTTGAGAACGAGTGCAGAAGAAGAAGAAGGATACTGGTACACTGGAATGACTTGTATATGTATACTTCCCTTATACTGCCAGGCCTTTGGGAAAACAGACTTATTTGACTTATTTGAATACACAACTGAGAAGAAGCTGATTTTGTGAGAAAAGTTATGAGCTGTTAGTGATCTTGTGAGATGAGCTGTTAAGTGCTATCTGCTCACAACTATAGTGATTATTTCATCATCATCATCATATGACGCTATGGGGGGGGGTCGTATATGATTGTATATATTTACTCTTAATCTGCCCAGTTGGCCCTCATAACTTGGAGAGACAACCTGTTCCGGCCCTTAAATAAGCAGGTTACTAATGCAGTTCTGAAACTTATTGAGAAAGAGAGAAATGGTGAAACAATCAACACAAGACTTGTCAGTGGAGTGATCAGTTGTTATGGTATGTTTTTATTTGTGTCTAGTCTTAACTGAACCTTTTGGTATTCATTGTTTTAAATCTGAGCTCCGTCAAAAATGAATGTCTCGGGCCAATGGCTCAAATAAATCGACGACAAGACTCTGAGCTGCATCCTGTTGGAAATCTAGTAGTACCATTGTCCTCCTACAAGAGAGTTTCAGCGGGAGTTTGAGAATGAACGCTGAAGAAGATAAGCTATTGAAGTTGAAATACTCCAATGACTCCCTATAATGTCATCCCTTGTTAATATTGCTGGGTGGAGTTCTGCTAACTACTGGGTGGAGTTCTGCTAACAAAAATATCAATATTAAAAAAGAGGTAACCAAGAAGATACACTGAATATTCTAGACAAAGTCACCTTGTAAAGTAACTTTAAACTGCAAACTAGGAATAATAAGGATATGCAGACATTGTGACAGCAAGATGATGGAATTTGCTGATTGGTCATGTCCTCACAAGAGAGCCAGATTTTTGTGACAGTAAGATTATGGAATTTTCTGATTGGTCATGTCCTCACAAGAGAGCCAGATTTTTGTGACAGTAAGATGATGGCATTTGCTGATTGGTTATGTCCTTACAAGAGAGCCAGATGAACTTAAAAGAGTTGTGTTGATGACAAATATTGTATAGAGGTGCACAGGATTGTGAAGTAAAGAACAGCAGAGACAGAAGTGAAGGTGGTGAATCAGAGCTGTGATATTCTCTGACATTTAGCTATTGGTAAAGCAAGGTGAAGAGTGTTTGTTGTTGTTTTTGGGACATCGGAAATTACTGACCAGAGTCTGGTTTGACAGACTTGGATCAATAAAACAAGGGGAAGACACTGGTTAGGTTTACAGCAAAGATTCAATATTTTTCACATTTTTTGGCCATCACATGTAGATTTAGTAAGCAGAGTTTTTCTTTTGTGTTCATTCTCAAACTCCTGCAGATTAGCAGGATGTAGTCCGGAGAATGGAATGCGTTGTGTCATGGTTTACAGCATTGCTGCAATATCTGCACCTTTCGGCCTGACACATCCGACTTCAGCATGGCTTTGGGTCACTGACCCTATTTAGGATGGGACAGCCAACTCCATCCCATAACCTCCTTAGTCGCCTTTTACGACATGCGTGGAAGGTAAACATTTAGTGTTGCTATTCGTGGAAGGTGTTGCTATTCTTTGCTCCCCTTTCAGGACCCGGCAACACATGGGCGAAGCAGAGTTCATCTCCTTTGATCATGAAGCTGCTGACATACTGGCAAAAGCAGGTGAAAAAAAGGAACAATTCCAGCACAGGATATCACTGACTGAAACAAAAACTTTCATTTAAAAAAATACAAACATACATCAAGTCAGAGGACAGGCAGTAACTTTCTACAGGCTCTTATTCTAAAGCTAAGTCACAACAAACAACAATTTTTAGACTCCACACAGGGAACTGCAGACTACAAGCACATCTCCACAAAATGAAGGCTGTCCACACTGACCAATGCCCATGTCAAAAGGGTCCCCAGACTCCAGAACACATTCTTCGATGACGTGAGAACTAAAATATGGCCCCAGGAGACAGATCTGACGGTAAATCTGGAGGGTAACCGTGGGGACCTCCTGCTGACAACTGAATTCATGGAGGTGTCCCTCCTTCCTGTATAGACTTATGAGCATAGGAAACTGATCAAAGAAGAACATCATAAATTCTCCTGTATATGCAGTAAAACGTGCATATCAACCCTGCCCCTGAAGCGATGACCAATTGCATACTTGATCTTATTACTCTAGAAGGATAGTTGCTGATATAAGGAAGCTCTCATTAGTATTTTAGGATGTGGTTGGTTGTGTCTGCTCAGACATCATGTTTGTCATGAAAACAAATTTCATGATACAAGCTATTTGTAGTGGGTGGGATATATCCTCCATAACATTCTCTTACCCAAACAGTTCCGACCCTGGTAAATGTGCATTAATGTGGGAGGAGACCTATTTATATCAGCAGTATGAAATCATATTTCTATTGTCCCTCCCTCCTAGACAAGAGTTATTTTTCCTGGTATTATATCTTTCCAGTAGAGGACATCACTCTAGTCATTTAGACTTGCATTGTTTATACCCAATATCGCAAGTTTACTTTTGCTTGATTTCTGTGAGGCTAGGGACTAAAACATTTAGGTTTGGGAGGGGGGTGTCTAGTTATTTATGGAGGGCTTTGTATATATAGGATAACCTGAGTACAATGAAGTCAGTTTTCTATGCCTGTTCAACCTTCTTCTGCGTTCGCTCTATGATAACCACCGTGAATAAATTGTGTGATTTTCACCTGAAATCATGAACTATGCTGTACTGCAAGTTCCACAGATTAACTGTTATTTGCACCTCGGTTGACTCATACTGTGGCTCAGACATCCGAGGTCGAGCACATCCATTTTTGTCGTCTTTAATTTTGGCAGTGGGTTTCCCTAGCCTGTGACAGGCGGCCGATATGTAATGACTCTGCGCCGAGACGATTGTCATTCACGTCGATCTTGCACGAGGTGTTCCATAGCCAAACTTGTGTTGTGTAATTAGACGTTTTGTGCCTATGCCCATCAGATACTGAACCTTTTTTCATTCATGGGTCTGGTTCTGGTTTAGGAAGAACTTGACAAAAGAGTTGGACCCAGGCTCTTTCATCTTCTTAGCCGAGGTGTCGTACACTGACATCGTGAACCCCTCGCCCAAGTCTGAGTATCACCACATGTTTGGGAGCAAAGCTGTTTTTGAGCTGAACGACCGTGTCCTATTTGTCCCTGATCACATTGGGTACTGAACATTTTTTATCCATGAATATGTTTCCGGTATAGGAAGGCTCGACAGTAGAGTTGGGCCAGGGCTGTCTTCTTGGCTGGGCGCCCACGATTGGGTCTCTACCATTAAGGAGTACCAGTAACTAGAAGCTTGCCTTGAGCTAACATAACTTGTAGTTCAGATTTCTGTGGAACGTTTTTCATTTCTATTTGCACGTGGCGATGCTCTCTCATTGTACTCAGTATGTTATCTTTTATCTACCTTTTCGTGCCAATTGCATTCGTCACCCCTCCAATGCTCAGACTGGACTATCTTGTGTTGCAGTTTGTGGACATTGATGCTGTGTGTGTTGTTGGCACAGAGGTGTCCGAGTTATTGCTTGTCTTTGCAGTCAAATCTCATTCTGTCTGCAGCCTCCATACTCATGGACACGAGCCTAAAAGTGTTGGCCAGGAATACAGCAAGAGCAGTTGTATTTCTGTTTCCTGGGTGCACCAAGAAGAGGTACTTTTAGAATTTCGGTTATCTGCTAACCTTGGGTTCGCACAAGAGCAATGCAAGTCCCTTAGCACCCATTTGAATCTTCAATTTTCTATGCTTTTTCAACCTAAGTGAAGCATAAAAATAAAGCAATGTATATCAATGTGGATACTTTCTCTACATTCAAGGAGATAAATTGATGATTTTATAAAAATTTGATGATAATTTGAGAATCAATATTTGTTACGTGAATAATTTGTGAGTAGAAATTAATGTATGCAATATGATTCTCTTAGTTGAGCTTGGCTTGAATGAGGATGACCCAAGTGCCAAGGGACCCACCCTATCTGTGTACAAAGAACATTTCGAGAATCTATTTTTAGATGATACAGAGAGATTCTACACTACAGAGAGTAATGAGTTTCTTCGACACAATCCTGTGACAGAATACATGAAAAAGGTATGATATATCAAGTGGTGACTGACTGTCGATTTAGATTTGAGAATAATGTTGATTTATGGCTGGTGTTATGTTATGTTCCTCCAGGGCCATAGGCGCGCATAGGGCAGAAACCATAGCTTTTCATTTCTGTCATTGTGTTGCCAAGTCTTTCAATTATTGGGTGTTGTTTAGGTTCATTGACATGCTTTCTTTATTAATGGTTCTTCATAGGTCTTCTCTAGATCTCCTTCTTCTCCTGGTGGCACCCAATATAATGACTGATGGGGAATTCTTAGGCTGTTCATTCTGAGAACATGGCCGATGTAAGTCCAACACCTTTGTCCAATGAAGGAAGATATATGGGTTTGTTTGCTTTCCTCTCGTATAGTAGTATTAGATTAATGTTACTCCACTTAACGTGCAAGATGGTACGTAGGTATTTGTGTTCAAAGGTGTTTAGTCTCTTATCTGTGGCTTTTGTGGCTTTCCAACTTTCACGTCCATATGATAGAATTGCTGGTGTTATACAAATGCTATATACATGGAAAATAGTTGCAAGTGAAATAAATTCTGAGAAATGCTGCAATGGTTACTAAACTAGATAAAATGGTTTGGTCATCATATGCGAATGAACCCAAACCTCTGAATGGACCTCTGAATCTATATGTAATGGAATAACATTACAATTTATATTATAATGGGCCTGTGTATTCTGCTTGAGTATGGCATGTACTGGAATACAGATGATGGGTTCAACCTTTTTTGGCATATCACCCTGTTTAGAGAAAAGGAAATTTGATATGATATGTCTCAATATTTTCATCTCAATGACTCCTCTACTCAACATCTCCACAGTAAACACATTTTTTCCCCCATATTATGTCACGTTTGCCAGTTTATTATTTGAAACATATATGTATTCAATTATCTTTGATATAGGCTTATTCGAGACTATTCATTTTTCTGTTGATCTGCCAGGTCTGAGTGTAATATGATGAATAGTTTGAAAGTACATTTTTAACATCATAATTTGAAGGAGTTGTGCCCCTTGCCTTAATGATGGAGGATTGACAATGGGGAAGTCTTATAGTGGCGAAAGGGTTAATGCTTGTATGCTATGTAGGAAATATATGCTATTGTTAAAATACCAGCATGCATAGGAAATTTAGCTATTTTGAATAAATGTTTGTTTTTCGGTACTTGCAGGCGGAGCAGCGTCTTATAGAGGAGCAAAAACGGGTTCAGACATATCTACATGAAAGTACATTTGATGTCCTTGCACGAGTTTGTGAGAAGGTGTTGATACAGAAACATCTGGAGAATTTCCACTGTGAATTCCAGAACCTTCTCAACACTGACAAGGATGAAGGTATTACAATCATACTTTTGTTGGCAACCTGTCTTGAAAATCACATTGAAACTGTAATACTTATAGTTCATTCCATCTGGAGTTGGTTATCATGTCTTTTTCTTCTTCTTCTGCGTTCGTTCTCAAACTCCTGCAAATTAGCAGGATGTAGTCCGGAGAACGGAATGCGTTGTGTCATGGTTTACAGCATTGCTGCGATATCTGCGCGCTTCGATGGCACATCCGACTTCAGCATGGCTTTGGGTCACTGACCCTATATGGGATGGGACAGCCAACTCCATCCCATAACCTCCTTAGTCGCCTCGTACGACATGCATGGAAGGTAAACAGTGTTGCTATTCTTTGCTCCCCTTTTGGGCCCTGGCAACACACGGGCGATCATGTCTTTTCACAGCCATCTATTTTGTGTGATGTCAACCATTTGCGGTCACAATGTCAGGATGTCTAGCATCTTCTGTCTTTGTCTTCCCTTACCCCTCTCGCTCTTCATCGTGTCATTTGTCGTAATGTATTACATCTTTCCTCTTCTAAAGACATATCCCTCTGATTTGAGTAAGCATCAAGATTTTTTTAATCATCTTCCGATGAAGACGGATGTGTCTGGCTATTGGCGCAAATGAAATGGCAACACCACATTTCCATTCTCTTGGTTACATCCAGAGTGTCATCTTCCTATTTCTTGGCTTTCTCTGAGATACTAGACTATCAGAGAGACCAAGTTGTTGAAAGAACTTTTGAGGATCTAATCCAAGGGACATAACTTAACAGATTACAAATGTTATTGCATGGCTTTCTCTGAGAGACCAGTTCTTGGATACTGATTTTTTATGCTGCAAGATTCTGAAAACTATCTGTTGACACTTTAGTGTTGATTAATCACACTTATCCTGACATTTCATTTTCTCTAGTGGACTTTATAGCACACGTACCCACACAGTCGTGTGACGTATTCCTTCCAGAACGTTGTCTTCCCAATGAACTCTCTGTCTTGGGCGATGTGGCTTGCATTTTCTAGTGATGTATTCATGTTATCTTTAATGTCGTCAGTCCATCGTCTTCTTGGTTTGCCCTTTCTCCTCTTCCCAGGTACTCTTCCCTCATTTATTTGTCTTTCTAAACAGTTGTGTCTCTTTATATGACCAAACAGGCGTAGTTTACCCACACATACACTCTTTAAATCTTAGTGCATTGGCTATTGTGAGTCCATGAGACCTCTGTTAACACTTTACTGACCAGCAATCCAGAGCGTGCATTACCAAGAGTGGTTGCATATTTTTTAGACATCAATATCCCATCGTTAAAAATCTGTATAAAATCATACTCATGTGAGAGAGATTTGAAATCTATGTGTCGTAATTAATGTTTGCATTTTCCAAGTCAATTTAAAAGCTTTAGTTCTCAAGAGCAAGATATTAATTATTATAATACTAGCTGTGGATTTTCATTACTTTCTATTTATAACAAAATCACCTTCCAGAAATTTGGTTTCCTTGTGAATAATACTCATAAACGATATCAACTGCCATTTTCGAAAAACGTATTATCCCATATGAATTATTTTTAGTAACGCTATCCGGTTGCCATATTTCTAAATTATCATAACAGTTTCGCCAATCATCAAAGTTTGTCAACATGTAATGGAAATTTGATGATTGTCGAATTTGGCCAGTAAGTGTTATGCATCTCACAAATCTGTGAATATTAAGACTAAACTCAGTAGCCACGTGTACGCACATATATCTAAAATTGTGAGTTCATGAGAAATATGCCAGATGTATAATTAATATATGTATATTTGTTCAACAGATCTGGGTCGGATGTATCAACTGGTATCTCGTATACAAGATGGTCTTCATGAACTCCGATCACTCTTAGAGAAACACATACTAAACCAAGGTCTTTCTGCCCTGGAGAAATGTGGGGAAGCTGCACTTAATGTATGCTAGTTGTTTGTTCTTGTGTAGCTTATTATTTTCTAAATATTTTCTAACCGGTCATTCCTCGTTCATGCCTTAAAACAAACATAGGTGGCTCGTGGTCTGCATTTTGTCCACCTGTATCCTAGATGTTTTAGTAGTGTTACTTTTATTATTATTTCCAATTATTTTCTAACTGGTCATTCCTCGTTCATACTTTAGAACAGAGACGGATGGCTCGTGGTCTGCATTTTGTCCACCTGTATCCTAGATGTTTTAGTAGTGTTACTTTTATTATTATTTCCAATTATTTTCTAACTGGTCATTCCTCGTTCATACTTTAGAACAGAGACGGGTGGCTTGTGGTCTGTATTTTTGTCCACCCTTATCCTATATTTTTTTTTAGTAATGTTACATTTCTTATTATTTCCAAATGTTTTCTAGCTGTGCCATCCAGTCTTTCAAGTGAGGAGCCTAGATATGTGTAGTAAAGTGTCACTCGAAATATCTTACTTTGTTGCTTTTATAGGAGCATGGGAGTACTGCTGTTTTAATATGTAAAAAAAAACCCCACCATGTTGGATATACCTGGCCATTGATGTAAATAAAATGTGACACAACACATTTCTCTAGACTACATTCTGCTGGAACAGTTCTTCTACAAGAGATCCAGTGAGAATATTAGAATGAACACACAAAAAATGTCCTAAATATTTGAGATTTTATTTCCAGTAATACAGAGGTAATCAACATTTTTTAAAAAGTCAGTGGGCAGGATTTGACTTATTGAGGTCAGTGGACAGGATTTGACTTTTTTTTAGGTCAGTGGGCAGGACTGGAATTTTACTTTTTTTGGTCAGTGGACTGGTTTGGACTTTAAAAGGGGTCAGTAGGCAGGATTAGACTTTTTTAGTGGTCAGTGGGCAGGATTAGTTTTTTTTCATTTGGAATGTAACCAATAAGAACATTTTTAGTCCTTTGTATCTCAGTGTTTTCTGAGTTCTGTTGCCAGCTAGTATAGTACTTTTATTAGATCAACCTGAAGACCAGAAAAAATGTTTTGTTTGGCCGTATTTTGTCCACCATTGCTATAACAGCTCATTTTTCATACTCAGCCTTGGCAGAACTTCTTTTTCTTTCCATGAAGTTCTTCCTATTCTTCAATATATGAACGTCTCAGAGGAATCATTTTTGTCATCTAGCTATTTGTTCATTGCCCATGTTTCTGAGCCATATATTAAAGTAGATTAAATGTAGTAATTCTCATTAGATGTTAATACTTTACTCATGTCATTGAAACTACTTTTTAGCCATTCCTATTCTTCTAGCTTCTGTTTCACATCTGCCATCATTTCTGATTATGTGTGCAAGATATTGGTAATGATGTACTTGTTGTAATATAGCATCATGTATTTTTATGTTTATTGTTCTGTCCTATTCATTTTGCTATTATCATAGTTTTTGTTTTCTGGATGTTAACATCGAGTCCATATGCTCTACTTGATTTGCCTACTTAATCTATTAGTCTTTATAGCTCCTGTCCACTTTCTTCTAAGATGACCATGTCATCTGCATATTTTTTAGATTCTTTGTTATTTCCCTATCGATCTTGAGCCTCAGCATTCCTTCTATATTTGTAAACATGTTCTCTGTGTAGATGTTAAATTAGTCCTGGCTGATAAATACTCCCTTGTCTTACTCCTCTTTTTATTTATATGGTTAATCACTGTTTTCACATCTTTAGCAGTGCCAGCTAAAGATGGATGTGTCGGGCCATTAACGCAAATAAAACTGCGACACATTACATTTCCATTCTCTGGACTACATCCTGCTTGAAATCTAGAATGGATCATGGTCCTAAACAACATCATTATTGTTTATTATTTATATGGATAATATTACCAAAACAGTAAAAACATCACCAGAAGCTTACAATCCAAATGACCTAACTGAACTATTTGCTGACGATCAGTGCCTACTCCACAGTTCACGCAAAGAGCTGCAAAATCATCTATATAACTTATTCCTGTAGGTTATTTGAATAATTTAACAATGAAATCTTTTTGACCCATTCTAACCAGGATCCTAAAGTCTACGTGCAGACCACACTCTGTGTCCATAAGAAGTACCATGCCCTTGTGATGACAGCCTTTGCTAACGATGCTGGTTTTGTGGCCGCTCTTGATAAGGTGTGTTATTGAATTCTTTCATCTGTAATCATCTTGAGATTCAATTGTTGATGACATTGTTTCATTATTTTCTGCATGTTAATCTTTAGTTTGTTGATTGAGCAATTTAATCTCTGATTCTGCAGAAGACGGACGTGTCGGGCCATTGTCGCAAATAAAATGGCGACACAGCACATTTTCATTCTCTGGACTACATTCTGCTGGAAATCTAGTAGAACCATGATCCTGCTACAAGAGAGATCCAGCGGGAGTTTGAGAATGAACGCTGAAAAGAATCTCTGATCAGGCATGGGTGTTGCCAGACTCAAGAGGGGAGCAAAGAATAGCAACACTATTTACCCTACGTGCACGTCATAAGAGGTGATTAAACAGGTTATGAGGTGGTGTTAGCTGTACCATCTCATATAGGGTTAAAGTGACTCAGAATACATTCTGCAGTTAGATGTGCCACACAGAAAGGTGCAGATATCAGAGGTAAACCAAGGCACAACACATTCAATTCTCCGGATTACATTCTGATAATTATGCAAGAGTTTATGAATGAATGCAGAAGAATAAGTGTGTGTTGGCCATGAAAATGTGGCCTAAATGTGTATTGCCGGGGGGCAAAATCGAGCAAAAATTTGCAACACTAACTTCAATACATGTTGTAAGAGGTGACTAAGGAGGTTATGGACTATACCATAAACTAAAAATGTCCCAGAAACCAATCGGAAGTTGAATGTGTAGGGCAGAAAGGCACAGATATTGCAGCATATCTGTAAACTATGACAAAGAATTCCGTTCTCCGGACTACACCCTACTAATTGCCTGAGTTTCAGAATGAATGAAGAAACTGTTGTCATTTTTTAGTGCATGTGAAACTGAAGTTCTCTAGTTTTATGCAATGTGTATGAGAATGTCATTAAGCAAAAAAAGGGAACTGATTGATCAGTATCTCTCATCAATGAACCTTCTATGTAATCAAGTCACTAGTTGAGCAGTATCTCTCATCAATGAACCTTCTATGTCATCAAGTCACTAGTTGAGCAGTATCTCTCATGAATGAACCTTCTATGTGATCAAGTCACTAGTTGAGCAGTATCTCTCATCAATGAACCTTCTATGTCATCAAGTCACTAGTTGAGCAGTATCTCTCATCAATGAACCTTCTATGTGATCAAGTCACACCCATGGACCATTTGAGCTTTATGCTTTTGTTTTTCTATGAATCATATAATATAGAATCATCAAGAATTTATTAATCAAGAAAAATCATAATTCATCAATAGGATTGACCATGTTCGCTCAAGATGCAACCCAGTGCCTCGCAACTTGAGTAAAATTCTGTTTGCTGCCGTATGATTTTGCTTGATTAATAAATCCTGGTTATTCTATATTATGTTATTCATGCCACAACTGAAGTAGGCTAGTTTACGTGTGATTTATGTTTACAGGTTGTCCTAATTTCGTCGTTGTAGTAATGAGGCCTTCTCAAGGAATTTACAAACCTGTGTAGTGTGTGTTGTTCTTGTTGTCTGTGAGTCAATCGACATGTCCATATTCCAAGTAGCTTGAGTATATACACGTGTGAAGTCTTGACTAAAATTGCATCTTTTCAGGATGCGGTGCAAAGATGGAAAACAAGTTGCGAGACGAGTGGGTGCCATCTGAACGGATCTGGTTCATATCCCATTTGCTGCCCGATTAAGATGTTAAATAGTGATTGACAAGTTTTATCGAGAATGACATGTTATATTGTTGTAGTTTGAGTATTTATACACAGATCATTTGTCATTATGATTGTTGTTTTTCTATAGGCTTGTGGGCAGTTTATCAATTCCAATGCTGTGACAAGACAGGCTAACTCATCTAGTAAATCTCCAGAACTGTTGGCAAGATACTGTGATTTGCTTCTTAAAAAGAGGTAGTTCATGTTTGTTTGTTTTTCGTTCGCTCCATTGTAACCATCACGGATATCCGTGCGATTTCCGCCGGGAGCGTGATTACGTTGTGCCACCGTTATGCGCCTTGTAGGCCTAGCACATCCGATTTCGGCATGCCTTGACAATTCGGGTGGGCTACCCTTAGCCTGTGACAGCCTCTATATCTGTCTCCAGGCACGCGTAGTGAAGACTCTTCGCCCAGACGATTTTCTAGCTCTCGTCTCACTCGAACGAGGTGTTCCACTGTCTATGAACTTGCCTCGTGTAATTGGACGTGCTGTGCCTGTGCCCATTGGGTACTGAACCGTTTCTCATCCATGAGCCTGGTTCCTTAAGGGGAAGAACTCAACAGAGGAGTTGGACCCTGGCTCTTTCGCCCTCTTAGCCGAGGTGTCATTCACCGACATCGTGTACCCCTTGTCCAAGTTCGAGTCTCACACCACGCGTTTGAGAGCAAGGCGTTCTCGAGCTGAGCGTCCTTGTCCCAATAGCGCCTGAGCCCATCAGGTACTGAACCCTTTCTCTCTTCAAGTGTATTTCCGGTGTAGGAAAACCTGACAGTAGAGTTGGGCCAGGGCTAAATCGTTGTCCCTTTTGTGCCTGAGCGAATCGAGTACAGAACCCTTTCTCTCTGCAAGTTACTTCCGGTATAGGAAACCTTGACAGTAGAGTTGGGCCAGGACTGCCATCGTTGTCCCTTTCTTGCCTACACCCATCGGGTACAGAACCCTTTCTCTTTGCAAGCATATTTCCGGTTTAGGAAGGCTCGACATTAGAGTTGGGTTAGGTCTTTTGCTTTACCAAACGCCGATGGATGGGTCTGGGTCTCTGCCTGTTAGGAACTCTGGTAACTAGAAGCCTGTCTCGAGCTGACGGAGCTTGTAGTTCCCTTTCCTAGGGACTTTTCACTTTCTATTTGCAGTTCGCGCTGCCCTCTAGCGCTGTTCTGCCCTTTCATTGTTTCATTGTACTCTGTGTGAAACATATTTGTCTCTCGCCATGCATTTACCTTTACGTGCATTTTACATTGGCCGCCCCTCCAATGTTCGGACTGGACTGACTAGCTTCACTGTATGTCGACAGTGTTGCTATATGTGGTGATGCTGGTGGTGTCGGAGATATTGTCTGTCTCTTGTGCAGTCAAATCTCTTTCCATCTGCTACCTCCACATTCTCGGACACGATCCCCAAATGATTTGGCCAGAATCAGCACGAGCTGCTGTATTTCTGTTTCCAGGGTGCACCACGTGGAGGTACATTTGGGATCTTGGTTATCTGCTAACCCTGGGTCCGCCTAGAGCAATGCGTTCCCTTTGCACCCCGGTAGTTCATGTTATCTATATATTGAATATTTTGATCCGCCGAAGACGAATGTGTTGGGCCATTGCCGCAAATTAAACTGCGACACAATGCATTTTCATTCTCTGGACTACATCCTGAAGGACCATTGTCCTGATACATGAGAAATCCAGCGGGGGTTTGAGAATGAAGACTGAAGAAGATTTGGGGATTGTTCTCAAAGCATAGTTTTATTTGCTCTCCATTTGTGAACAAAATGTCTTTCTGGAGTGTGATGTATACAGAATTATATCCCCTTGATATTTGAAATAAAAAGAGGAGATAACAACATAAAATTGTCTGATTTGTGGAAAAGTGCCAAATATCTATATATTTTCAGTGTTTTACTTTGTTTCATATACCGGTGTGGGGCAACTGGTGTCTGGACTTCTAGTTCAGGGTGTAAAGAATAGAGCCACTGTCTTCTATCCAGGAGGAAATGTGGGAGATAGGATGACAACCTGTTACATGTACAAAAAAATCATTGCCGCTGAATTTTTTGTCTCAATTCCTTACTTTTGTCTTCTGTTAGAAGTATCTCATGGATTTAAAACGTCATGTAGTGTCAACATCAGCAAAGTGCAGTGAAGACCATGATAGAAAGCATATTTATATAAATACATTGTAAGGACAGCTGGAGAGGAGATGGATGCCACAAGCTAAACCTTAGGTTTTGTGGGTGGAGTTCTCCCATCCTATAGGTCAAGTGACCCAATAGTCATGCGAAGAATGTGACTGGTAGAAAGACACGTATGTCACATCCAAGCTGTATGTCACATCCAAGCTGTAAATTATGACACAGCACATTCTATTCTCCTGACTACATTCTGCAAATCAGCAGGAGTTTGAGAATGTTGCAGAGGAAGGAGATGTGTTGTTCTGTAACTATTAATTTGCCTGTAGTGCAAAATAAATGTCTGAGATATTTCTGAAGTTGTTTGAGATGTCTGAAGTAAGATAATAGCCATCAATGAGAAGGATATACCAAAATTCTACCTTCCCAGACTGAGGACATCTTCTAGTCTATGTTTGACTTGTTGCCAGATCAGTCCTATATTCTCCAGGTCTAAGCGATTCTCAGACCGGCTCCTACCGTCTCATGGGTAATAGAAGACTTACCATCAATATTCCCTCTTAATTTCTTTTCCTCACACAAGCAAATCTGATATTTATGTGCGCGGGTGGTACATTTCGTGAGCGGTACCTTCAAATTAAGTGTGTGGCCGCCCACCTGCGCACATTATACAGAATATTGCTTGCCATCACAATGTTGAATATGAATGTAAACAATTCACAGAAATCTTGTTTACCAGATGGATGCTTAACAATTGAATATCTTTTCAGTTCCAAAAATCCAGAGGAGGCAGAACTTGAAGATACATTAAACCAAGTGGTATGTACATTCACTTTTATCTGTGAATAGTTCATATTTATTGATTTATGAATATAATAATAGGCAGTTTTTTGCTTTTCTTTACTGCCATATTTAACATTAATAGACTTAAAATTTGTATTTCTACTAACAATTCTAGAAAAATTAGGTATAGTACCGGTAGTTGGGAACTGCGTAAGAATTTTCATGTATTATAAATGTGCGCTGATTAACATTTTGTTAATTTGTGATGTCACTGAATTAACCTTACTGGCTCTATAGGTGACTATAGCCCCAGACATCACTACATAACTAAAGCCTGTAGGCGTCTCCATTCACCCATGTTGCTATGCCCTGATTCATCAGTAAAGAATCACACGAAGTTAAGCTCATATGATGTGGAATTCCTGTGACACAAAGCTAGGAATACTTCACAGCCTAAAGTCGAATTCCTTACACACGATTGTAAGAAAAAAAAGGCAGCTGATTTTATCAACTAATTTCTGGAACAACTTTGTCCATTTTCAACGCCATATTTTTACTATCAAATGTAGTACATACTCTCCTGGTATGAAAGAAAGCTCAGAAAAAACACCCCACTGCACATAGGAAGTAAGAGCTAATTGCTAGCAATTTCTGGAGTTCTCAAACAAACAACCGGTACTGTACCAAAAATGACAATGATAGGAGAAAGACAGTTGATTCTTCTTTATTGTTGATTAGAAACTGGCCTCACAGCACGTGGGACATTCCCATAAGTGCTCCGCTCTCTGTTCCAGCAGTCATTCGAGTCTAATGCTGCCGAACCAGACGTCGACATCAGGGCACAACTTTGGCCCTTGCGGCAGGTTTCTTTGTTGTTCCACCCACCCACCCACGCCGTGCCCGTAACTAGTTCAAGCACAACATTGGCCTGTCGGACCAACATGGTAACTGTTATCGAAGGTTACGACTACGAGATTGTATAAATGACATGCCATGAAGCTTCTATAAGAAGATAACCTCAATATAAAGGCATGTCATCTACTAAGGTTTTCTGGTGCATGAAAGACAGTTCTGTAAGTATACAGATAACAATCTATTATATTCGTCCTTACATTTTACAATTCATTCACCATTTCAAAATTCAGTTTAAATAATATCCTCATCTATGGTTTTGTACATGACTGATGTGTTATACTTGGATCCCAAAGCTCCTTGGACATGTTGGTGATGGTGTCATCACTTTAGATGGTGTTTAATCTGCACCTCTTCTAGCTTATCTCTGCTGTTTAACTGCTGCATTTCTTTTTCTTATTACAAGATGCTTCCCCTCGTTAGATTCTATAGCTCCCAGTAGCTCTGTTGCATTCTCCTGTTGGAGTCATACTATGATATGGATTTCTTCAACGGACTGTTGAGCTGTCACCAGCCCCCAAGTGCAGACCATAAAGCTGTGTCAAGAACTGTTTCTGATGAGTTTTATTCTTGTGGTGTGTTACATCATCATCAAGTGACATATTCTTTCCAGAACGTAGTCTTTCCTATGGATCTCGTGAATTCTCTGCGAACTTGAGCAAGTTGCCCTGCATCTTCCAGTGACATGCGCAGGCATTCTTGAATGTCTTTTGTCCAACGGCGTATTGGTTGGCCTTTGCCCCTGTTGCCTTCTATCATCCCCTCCAGTAACACTCTCCATGCCGTCGTGTCTCTCAATATGACCGAAAAAAAACTAGCTTTTTCTTTAATATAGTGTTCAGAAGCCAGCCTTCCTGGACGTTAATTGTTCATAACACCTGATTTGTTTTCTTCGCTGTCCATGGTATTCTCAAAACTCTTCTATAACACTTTAATTCAAATGATGTTATTCTCTTGGCCACTGTTTTATTTAGTGTCCATTTTCGCATCCATATGTCGCCACAGGAAATACACATGCTCGTAGTAACCACAATTTGATTCTTATGTTAGTACCTTGCCATAGTTTCTTTATCTGTTTTAATTTTGCCAGCGCCATTGCCGTTCTTCTCTTGATCTCAACTGCACAGTCCCCTGCATTGTTTATATCAGTTCCTAAATAATCAAAATAATTTTAAAAAATGGTGTGCTACACAGGACAATAATATGAGTTATGAGCTAGTGTCATAACATCTGCCTGTTTGGCGGTTGACCTTTTTAACTGCCGGACAGCACCGCCTACCATACTTGATCAGTAGAGATACGCCAATACTCAGCCTTCCCAAAATATGTGCCCTACTTCATGGTGGCTGGTTGAACTACGGGAGTAATATTTATATCAAACCAAGAATAAGTGGATTCGAAACTCTGCTGGTCAGCAGGTGAATGACTTAACACAATACTAACGTAGCTTCAGGAAGCCTTATAAAGTGGACAGTTCTGTGGTGTCTATGTACCTATTGTCTTTTCACTGCGTTTGCTGTATGATGTTGCAGGATTGAATGTTGGTAACTCCTTCAATCAACCTTCTTCTTGGTCTTGTGTGGTGGAGTGTTATGGAACTAAAACCATGGTTTCACTCAGTTTAATGTGAGTCCTATATGAACTGCTGTTTTAATTATTAAACCCTGCCGAAGACAGATGTGACGGGCCATTAGCGCAAATAAAATGGGGACACAACAGATTTCCATTCTCTGGACTACATCCTGCTGGAAATCTAGTAGGACCCTGGTCCTGCTGTAAGGGAGATCCAGCGGAAGTTTGAGAATGAACGCTGAAGAAGAAGAATGATTAAACATGCATGTTATTCGCATGTCAGCAAAAAGAAATGAATCCATGAAGTGGCTCAAGGTTTTCTAACAGTTAATGAGATGTTGTGGCAGTCGTGTATATAATTTTATTGAAAGTAATTGCAGTGTGTTTAAACTATTTGCAGATAATGATTGGCTGAGTTTCTGTTTTTGTAGATGGTTGTTTTCAAGTACATTGAGGATAAAGATGTGTTCCAGAAGTTCTATAGTAAAATGTTGGCAAAACGTTTGGTGGGACACATGTCTGCTTCTGATGATGCTGAAGCTAGTATGATCTCCAAGCTGAAGGTTTGTATACTGTAAACATTACTTTTCAGCATTCTTTCTCATGCTCCTGCAGATTAGCAGGATGTAGTTTGGATAACGAAATGTGTTGTGTCATGGTTTACAGCATAGCTGTGATGTCTGAGGCTTTCAAGTTGATAGATCTGACTTCATCATGGCCTCTTGGTCACATTAACTATTTGATGGTACAGCCAATTCTCCACTCCAAAGCCTACTTAGTCGCCTCTTGCAATATGTGACAGGTAACAGTGTCACTATTCTTTGCTCCTATTTTCAAGCCATGGCAACACATGGGCAAGTAAAGACTTATAGTGGAGGATGGAGTCTGTTCTTTGTTATAATATAACCTGATATGCTTGACTGAAACCCTCAAAGAAATGGAAGAATGAGGGGCAGAAGTGCAGTGCAAAAGGAATATCCAGCAGTATAACCAATGGATGAAGTGTCCAGCTGAAGATGGATATGCTGGATATGCACAAATAAAATGTTGACCCAATGCATTTCATTTCTCTGGACCCAATCCTGCAGGAAATCTAGTAGGACCATTGTCCTGCTACAAGAAAGATCTAGCAGAAGTTTGAGAATGTGTCTCCATTTTATTTGTGGCGGTGGCCTGACACATCCGTCAGAGGCAGAAATGGAGTAAGATCGCAAGAGGAAATTATTTGCACGACATTTACACTTGTGTAGTTCAAGCAATGAAAAGGATTTTTTAAACTGTCAATACTGCATTTATCCTGTAAGGGAGAGGTTTCCAGTGGCATTGTGATAATAATTACAAGTCCTTGCTGTTTCAATGTCATGTTCAGGATGTATTTTGTTATGTACTATCTGACAGGGAAAAAAACAGGCCTTATAGTGAGTTGAACCCTGTACCTTCTGGTTGTGAGACCCGTTCTCTAACCTCTTGGCCATGCTCCATACCAGAAGGATAATGCTATGCATTAAAAGATTGCGCTGACTGTGAACTAGGGAGAAGTTGGTTATCTTAAGAAAACTCAGGAGAACCACATGAAGAACCAACAGAAAAACACTTAGTAAAGTTTAGCTAACAGGGCATACGACCACACCTAATATATGGTAGAATACTCATAGTAGACTGGTCCAGTCTGAAGCAGGCCTATATATATTGAGTACCTTGATAACAGTAGATAGTAGATTTATGAAAGAATTCAAATGAAGAATAGCCCAGGAAAAGGCAACAATTAAAATAATGAATAGCCCAGGAAAAGGCAACATTTCAAATGATGAATAGCCCAGGAAAAGGCAACATTTCAAATGATGAATAGCCCAGGAAAAGACATTTCAAAAGATGAATAGCCCAGGAAAAGGCAACATTTCAAATGATGAATAGCCCAGGAAAAGGCAACATTTCAAATGATGAAAACCCAGGAGAAGGCAACATTTCAAATGATGAATAGCCCAGGAAAAGGCAACATTTCAAATGATGAATATCCCAGGAGAAGGCAACATTTCAAATGATGAATAGCCCAGGAAAAGGCAACATTTCAAATGATGAATAGCCCAGGAAAAGGCAACATTTCAAATGATGAATAGCCCAGGAAAAGGCAACATTTCAAATGATGAATAGCCCAGGAAAAGGCAACATTTCAAATGATGAAGAACATCTTATAATGATATCTGTATCAATTGAGAGTTCTTAGAATTTATGCGGAGCCAGTTCTAATGTATGGAAGTGAGTTCTGGACACTGCAAAGTATTTAAAAATTATGTAGAAATGTGGTTTTAAAGAAGAATATTGAGAACACCCTGGACAGATAAAAATAGTTAATGAAGATATCTTGAAATAAGTTAATTAAAAAATAACTGCTCACTCGCATCAGAACGAGACAGTCCAAACATTTTGGAGATTTCAATGAGAACAGGCAAGTTGAAGAGCAAGAGATGTAGGGGAAAGACCAAAGAAGAAGATGCTGGATAGCCTGGCATTGTGGCATGGGAGAACATCTGTATTGAAATGATTGACAGAACGCGAAACACAAAGGTGTGGAAAAACATGATAATGAACGCCACACTGCGTGGATTATTCTTGAGACTAACGGGAATGGAACCAGTCCGTTCAATAACACCAAATCGCCTAGCAACTATTGAACACGCGTCCTTCCGTACTTGACTAACTGCATCTCCAATAAAAGATGCGATTTCATCAAGCCTTTCAAACCGTGCACACAAAGTCACCAGAACGGACCGATTGAGACAAGGACTATTACAACATCATTTTAGTCCTTGTCTCGATCTGTCCGTTCTGGTGACTTTGTGTGCATGGTTTGAAAGGCTTGATGAAATCGCATCTTTTATTGGAGATGCAGTTAGTCAAGTACGGAATGACGCATGTTCAATAGTTGCTAGGCGATTTGGTGCCATTGAACGGACTGGTTCAATTCCCGTTAGTCTCAAGAATTTAAAAAAATTGTCCTCTGGCTTCCTACTTATATTTGCGTGGATCATAAGAAGTCCATTCAATTTGGCATGTCATCATGTTTGTCTGTGGCATTTGGTCATCATGTTTGTATGTGGCATTTGGTCATCATGTTTGTCTGTGGCATTTGGTCATCATGTTTGTCTGTGGCATTTGGTCATCATGTTTGTCTGTGGCATTGGGAATCATGTTTTTCCAAGTTTTTAATCATTTCTGATATTGATGCTTCTTTATGCCAAACTGTCTCACTTAGTCTTCCCATCCCGCTCTTGCCATTCAATTTTCCTATTCTAATGTATTCCATTCTTCATCTTTTTGTGATGTGAACAATTTTCTTCTGATCTATTCTTAGTCAATAGATTGCTAGATTCTTCACCTTCAGCGTTCATTTCAAACTCTCGCAGGATCTCTCTTGTAGCCGGACAAAGATCCTACAAGATTTCCAGCAGAATGTCATCGAGAGAATAGAAATGTGTTGTGTTGCTGTTTTTTTGGTAACAATAACATGACAAAATGGCCCGTCTTCTACAGAGCTATAAATTCATAAATGATTTCGATTTCTTGTATTTTGTGTGTAGCAAGCATGTAGTTTTGAATGCACATCCAGACTATTGTCTTGTTTTTGTGTGTAGTGTGCTTTTAGTTTTGAATACACATCTAAACTGACGTCTTGTTTTTGTTTCTAGCAAGCCTGTGGTTGTGAATACACATCTAAACTGACGTCTTGTTTTTGTTTCTAGCAAGCCTGTGGTTTTGAATACACATCTAAACTGACGTCTTGTTTTTGTTTCTAGCAAGCCTGTGGTTTTGAATACACATCTAAACTGCAGAGAATGTTCCAAGATATTGGTGTCAGTAAAGATCTCAATGAAAATTTCCGGAAACATCTAGAGAGCTCAAAAGATCCATTAGACAGTAAGTCATTATTGTTTCACTCTGCCATTTTGAGCTGCTGCTCTTTTTTTTGATGAGGTCTTTTATAGAGATTTCATACTTGAGGATCTCTGTGGTGGTGTGTTTGCTCAAGGGGTCTGGGGTTCAAATCCTGCTTGCGACACCTTTTTTACAATGTGGTATTTTACAATGTAAAATCTTGAGAAATTTTAGCTTGAAGCAACAGGATTGCTTGCCAAGAGTGATACTTTCAGCTGGAAGTGTGTCACTTCTTTGTGAGGGATGCAGGAACATGGGGGAACCAGAGTACAGTGAAGTTACTCCTCTACATTTTTTTCCTTCCCTGCTCAGAAAACTTCAAACTTCGAGTGGACATGCGTAACATTTCAGTAACTCACTCTTAATTGGCTTGAATTTCTTCTCTTTGGTGAGTTGTGTATATTCTTTTTCTTCTTCTTCTTCGTTCGTTCTCAAACAACTGCAGATTAGCAGGATGTAGTCCAGAGATCAGATTGTTTTGTGTCATGGTTTACAGCATTGCTGCATTATCTGCGCCTTTCGGCCTGACACATTCGACTTCAGCATGGCTTTGGGTCACTGACCCTATATGGGATGGGACAGCCAACTCCATCCCATAACCTCCTTAGTCGCCTTTTACGACATGCATGGAAGGTAAACAGTGTTGCTATTCTTTGCTCCCCTTTTGGGCCCCGGCAACACACGGGCGTGTTGTGTATATGTATGTTAGGATTAATTTACCCTGATGTACTTAGTGGCATCCTGTGTGTGGGTACTGAGTGGCATCCTGTGTGTGGGTACTGAGTGGCATCCTGTGTGTGGGTACTGAGTGGCAGCCTGGGTGTGGGTGAGGGAGCTGAGCGGCAGCCTGTGTGTGGGTGAGGGAGCTGAGCGGCAGCCTGTGTGTGGGTGCTGAGTGACAGATTGGGCGTGTGTGCTGATTGGTAGTCTGTGTGTGGGTACTTAGTGGCAGATTGGGGACTGGTACTGAGTGGCAGCCTGGTGTGGGTACTGGGTTTAGGTACTGAGTGGCAGACTGGGTTGTTCTGGGTGTAGGTACTGAGTGGCAGTCTTAGTGTGGGTACTGAGTGGCATCCTGTGTGTGGGTACTGAGTGGCAGCCAGGTGTGGGTACTGAGTGGCATCCTGTGTGTGGGTACTGAGTGGCAGCCTGGTGTGGGTACTGGGTTTAGGTACTGAGTGGCAGACTGGGTGGTTCTGGGTGTAGGTACTGAGTGGCATCCTGTGTGTGGGTACTGAGTCGCATTCTTGGTGTGGGTACTGAGTGACAGTCTGTGTATGAGTAGAGTGTAGGAATCTAAGTACAATGAGACCTACTTTAATGAGTAGTTATGGTGAAAGTGCTGTATGTGATTGTGTCACAAAATACGTCAAATAAAACTGAGTCTTCATTGGTTGTAGGGAGAATGTAGTGAGAGATTAATGCATGAAAGCACTGAAGAAATGAGAGAATCAAAATTAATTTCTGAATCTCTTTCAGTTGACTTCAGCATTCAGGTTCTTAGCTCGGGCTCATGGCCTTTTCAGCAGTCATGTACATTTACATTACCAGTTGAGGTAAGTTGTCACTTGTATCTTCTCTCACTAAAATTTATATCATTCTATCACACAATACATTGATTTCTACTCTCTAAAGTACATTGATAACTGCAGCAAAACTGAAATCCAATAGGTGAAACTTGGAACAGGATCACATAAAATCTACGTTTTGACTATACGGTCTTTATCAAGAACACATTCACAATATAATACAACGAGCAAGAACCAAACTATTTACGTTCACATACCAGAGCTAAATATATGAAACGTATTCAAATGAAACACGCTGATGCTGTGTCACCTATGCCACCACTCGAGGAATATGAAGACGTCATCGCTGATACGATAAGTACACACCGATGAACAAATGGTTACGTGGTAATTCTTTTCGTATTCTTAGTGTATGTGCTGGCAATTAACAACATGGCCAGTGTGATAACGAATCCATCCAAATTTGACTAACGGGCAGTGATTGTTTCTTACATCCAAATGAAGTCCACCAACCAACATTCATCGAAGAATACAGGCGGTGTACAGGGGAAAATGTGTTGAGAGGTTGTGTGAGTTTACGGTGGAGTTGCATTGTTTTGGGTCCAGTCTATCCATCTTCGACTCAATCCTATCTTGAGTCAGACTCGTGTGAATGTTTGTCTACATTGAAATTGAGTCAGTGATATCTTAAGTGTGAGGTGATGATAGTTGAGTTATCGCTAATGTTGAAAGTGAAATCGGATCATATGTATATAAACTTGACATCCACGTGTTGTGCAGAATATAGCATCCATATACGATACCCTGTTGGATCTGCTTATGAGTTCTGTGACGTATGGTAATATTTGCTCATATTATGAAGCTGCAGCTGAGGCCATCAAGACAGTCATTGAGTTAATACACCAACAGTTTGATCTCATGGAACAAAAACTATCAGGCATAATCATGTTTACAGACTCTGATTTGGAAGTTTTGGAAGTACTTAAAAAAACAAGACAATTCTCCACATAGCAAGAGGAGTCTTATCTCTGCATATTCAATCACTGTGACCATTCAAAGGATCCCTGGATATAGCGATCTAGTAGGAAATGAAGTAACAGACAGACTTCCGCAAAAAAAATAAAAATTCAATATTGTGCTGAAAGACTAGGGTGCATGTTCTTATCTTGTTTTCATAGAAATTGTAATTGTACTTGGTGTGATTTCTAGCCCTGGAGAACAGCCCTCATTAGTTATGTTATATCAGATGCTGTGTCATCCTATTTAATTGTTATCACACTGCATGTTTCCTATCTCAAATCAGAAGATAGCAGAGGAGATTCATTCCTGGTCCATTCAGCTGGTACCCAATTCCTGGTCCATTCAGCTGGTACCCAATTCCTGGTCCATTCAGCTGGTACCCAATTCCTGGTCCATTCAGCTGGTACCCAATTCCTGGTCCATTCAGCTGCCACCCAATTCCTGGTCCATTCAGCTGCCACCCAATTCCTGGTCCATTCAGCTGGTACCCAATTCCTGGTCCATTCAGCTGCCACCCAATTCCTGGTCCATTCAGCTGGTACCCAATTCCTGGTCCATTCAGCTGGTACCCAATTCCTGGTCCATTCAGCTGCCACCCAATTCCTGGTCCATTCAGCTGGTACCCAATTCCTGGTCCATTCAGCTGGTACCCAATTCATCTTACACTTGAGAACATGCTTGCTGATTCATTATTCTCAAAGCTACAGAGAATTTCCTTTGGGTAAAAAAATTGACTTTGACCTACAATTGTTAAAAAATTACACACACATTAACAAACGTTCCTAAAACAAAAATATGTGATAGTCAATGTCATAACTTTCTGATTTTCCTATAATTTATACATACTTTCCATTAATATATTCATTTTTTTCCCTGTTTCTGCAGTTGGTAAGGAGTTACCAGAGATTCACATCTTTCTACGGGAGTCGTCATAGTGGACGTAAGTTGAACTGGTTGTATCAGATGTCCAAAGGAGAGGTTGTCACGCACTGTTTCAAAAACAGATATACACTTCAGGTTGGTTTCAGTGCAATATTGACATTTTTATACAGACATAATGATATTCCCGTTTTATGATATTCTCTAGAGTTTCAGTTACCAGTTTCAATATGGAGGATGTGTGTTCTGTTCTTGATTCCTTTTGGATACGTTAATCAATGATTTAACAAATTGTCATTGTGAAACTCCCAGTGTTTTTGTAACGGATGTATAGTTCAAGTAAAATGAAAACATCAATTCATATTCCAACAAATTCTAAATTACACAAATAAAATTTTGAAGAGAGGAGACAAAACAAGAATATGTGACAAACATCATCAGAAAACGCTGCTGGACATACATCAGCCACATACTTAGAATGAAGGAAGACAGAATTGCACGACAAGTCTTCATGTGAACACCGGACTGGGAAAGAAAACAGGGAAGACCAAAAACAACGCTCAGAAGAACTTATGAATGGATTAAAATCAACAAGCATAAATGCACACGACCTGCAATCCTTGGCAACTGACCGCCAGGCATGGAGAACTATGACATAAGCCCTATATGCCAAACTTGGCAAATGAGGAACTGACTGACTGATTGACATAATGATATTTGGTGGAAATAAGATAAATATACTCTAGACAATCGACTCATAGTGTTTGATGTTGTTCACACACAACCACAATAAGAACATATATATTATGTGATTGACTTCTGTTGGTGATGGTTCACACAACCACCAGAACATATAAAGTATGAAAATGCTAAATATAACATTTTTATTTTGGTTACAAGACTGCTTAGCGACCGGACGCAGTTTTGATATGGCGGCATTAAGCAGATTACACGCGTAAGCGTATGTTTGTTTTTGTGTGTACCAGTGGTGTGGTAAAGGTAAAATGCCATGTTCTCTAATCATATCTATGAATATAAAATAAAGTTCAGGAGATAAACAGTAAATTTCTATTGGTCTAACCAATCATAAATAATGTCAATAATAAAAATTTTTTATAGTAGTATTCTGACATTTATATCTTTTCAGGCATCCACATTTCAGATGGCAGTTCTTCTGCAGTACAATTCAGCTGAAACATATACAGTGCAACAACTACAGGAGAGTACTCTCATCAAAATGGTACAGTTGAATCCCTCTATAACATATCCCTTTATAACAAATTTTTCCTATTTAACAATACGTTTCAAAATCCCCCAAATATGTTTATTCTTTATACGGATACGGTACATAGTGAGACCATGGGAAGAAGTAGCAAAAAAAATAAAGCTACGTGGCACTACAACTCTGTTACTTGTTTTACTCCTATATTGTCTATCTGTATGTTTAGTGGACTCTGCGTTCTGCATATTTTCATAGTTTCCGTCTTTTGTGTATTGATCTTCATGTTGTATTTTCTACAAGTTGCAGATAGTGAGTTATATGATTTTGTAGTTGTTCTTCGTTTTCGTTTCTGAGGCTCTGATTGTCTGCGAAAAGTAGTTGATTTATTTCATTGTTTAGTTGCTCTGAGCTCCATGAAATATGTTTGCACACAAATACTTCTATCGGCTCGCAAAGCCAGTCACAGAAGCTAGCTTGGGCAGGACCTGAATGTTTACACATCTACGTCCACCATGTTGGACAGATTTTTCCTACTTTATTATAATGCTTAATGTGGATTTACATTATTTTCTAAAATAAAGAAAAAAATCTCACCGTCCAGAGATTTAATTTCGTCATGATTAATACTGCTAAAAAAAAGGTCATTAGACTATTTTATAGGTGGTGCTATTTTGGAATAATGGACTATCCTAGCTATTTTTGGTAATACTATCCATACGGACACTGTATTTCTGAAATATCATAAGGGTTTCGATGATTGTTAATGTTGGTTACAAGAGTATATATCAGAAATTTGACGACCGTCAAAACAACAGCTCAAAAACACATGCATATATACATAAATTGCATTGGGTTAAAGAGATGAGTCCATGGACAGCTTGATCAGCAAGTCATTAACAAGCGCAGCAAGCTTACACTTGTCTCATTGTTACATGTTTTTTTTATTGTTTTCAGTTTCATGCAAGTTTGTCAAATACAAAGTCATTTTTCTGTATCCTCCATAACCAGGACACCCTTCTGCAAGTGCTTCAAATTCTGCTCAAGTCAAAGTTGCTAGTGACAGAAGACAATATTAGCGAAGCAGACATCAAACCTGAGACTCCTCTTATTCTCTTCATGGGATACAAGAAGTATGTTTTCTTTCATTGGGTTTTGTTTGTGTGTATGCAAAGTTGGTTGGTATAGGTACTGGCAGGGTAAGATCTGAAACAGTTTACATATGGGGGAGAGTGCGTGCATGTGTAATATATACTTTGGTTAGAAGTGATCCTGTAGAAAGTTCTGAGACTGACTGTACCTTCTTTCAGTCAATAAGATTGCATTGTTGATGGTTGTTGCTCCATAGCTTCTGAATTGTTTACTGACATTACTCTGTTGACAAATTTGTAGCTGTTTCCTGTGTTCTCACCATACACTCTCAAATGATTTATTAGGCTCTTGGCAAACATTCCCTAAGTTGAACAAGGATTTTAAAATGTATCAATCAATCAATCAATCAAGTACCATACCAATTGGCATAAGTGATCATGTTTCTCCACAACTATCTGTCTCTTGTGTTGTTAACAAGTTCTTTTGGGGACATTTTTTGTGTGCCTAGTGACAACCCATCAAGAAATTTATCTCTTTGTCTTCCTATATCTCTTCTCCTATTGATTTTTCCTGTGGTTACTAAATGTTGAAGTTTTGCTTTTCTCAACACATGCCCAATAAATCTTGACTGTTGGCTTCTAATTTTTGTGATAATTTGTCATTTTATTCCAGCATCTCTGACGACTTATACATTAGTTTTCTTGGCTGTCCGTGAAATTTGCATGATTCTTCTCAAAATCCACATCTCATTTGCCTCCAGTTCATCTTGAGCTCTGTTGTTTACCATCCATGCTTCACATCCATAAAGAAGGATTGGTTCAATATAATATCCTAGCTTAAATGAATACATGTTTTAAATCTGGTCAAGTGTCTGCTGAAGATAACAGTCATTCAAGATAACCAACAAACTCCAGTGTTAAATCATTAATCAGTTACAATTACACAATCAGTTACAATTACACAATCAGTTACAATTACACAATCAGTTACAATTACACAATCAGTTATGCATACGATGATGCTGGTGGAATCAGTGTTACACAATCAGCAAAGCATAAAGTCTGGGCACTGGAAGGAAAACAATTGTATCTATACAGTCCCTACAATCTTGGTTGTTATCTTGATAACTCATACAATCTGGATTGTACCTATCCAACACCTACAATCTGGGTTTTTGCATTTGTACAGCACTTACAATCTGGGTTAGAAAAACAAAACCACCGGTGTCTGTACAACACCTACAATCTGGGTTAGAGAACCACTGGTGTCTGTACAACACCTACAATCTGGGTTAGAGAACCACTGGTGTCTGTACAACACCTACAATCTGGGTTAGAAAACTGCTGGTGTCTTCAGTACACAATCTGGGTTAGAAAAATAGAAAATCACTGGTGTCTGTACAACACCCACAATCTGGGTTAGAAAACCACTGGTGTCTGTACAACACCCACAATCTGGGTTAGAAAACCACTGGTGTCTGTACAACACCCACAATCTGGGTTAGAAAACCACTGGTGTCTGTACAACACCCACAATCTGGGTTAGAAAACCACTGGTGTCTACAACACCCACAATCTGGGTTAGAAAACCACTGGTGTTTTGAGTACATATTACATATATAATCTGGGGGCTGGAGTTGGCTGTCCCATCCTATTAAGGGTAAAAATGATCCATAGGCCATGTTGAAATCGCATGTCATGTCAAAATGCGCAGGATATCACAGCTAAGCTGTAAACCATGATACATCACATTCTGTTATCTGGACTACATCCTACTAATCTGCAGAAGTTTGAGAACGAATGCAGAAGAAGAAGCAATATCTCCCATGTGTAAACATGATCTATCTCTGAATAAAAGAATGTTGGCTGTATTACGCCATGTTTGGACTGTATTACGCCATGTTTGGACTGTATTTCGCCATGTTTGGACTGTATTACGCCATGTTTGGACTGTATTACGCCATGTTTGGACTGTATTACGCCATGTTTGGACTGTATTACGCCATGTTTGGACTGTGTATAGGCAACATGTGAGAAAACTCAATCACTTTCATACAACGTCTCAGAAAAGTGATCAAAAAGGCCCCAGGAAAGATTGGCATAACCGATGATATGATCAGGAACCTAGGGCCAATTGGCAGAAACAAGCTCCTTACCATCTTTCAACCAATCACAGAGAACTGATAAAATTCTAGAATTAAGTGTGAAGCTGTCATCATCCCATTCGGTAAATAACAAACAGGAAAAAACCAGCTAGTCAAGCTACCGACCAATCAGCCTCTTGAGTTGCGCAGAAAAAGCAATGGAGCGAATGGCCAACTCTAGACTAATAAAATATCAAGAGGAAGACCAGAAGCCCACTAAGCATATCGAAGCACTGAAGATCAGCTCATATTCCTAGCACGGGAAAACGAAAATGCTTTTCAAAAGAAGGAAAAAATGCTGGCTACTTTTATGAACATGAGCAAGGCTATCTATAACGTGTGGAAAGATAAGAGTCCTCTTCAAGCTTCTCCAAAACAAAATTAAAGGCAGGAGGTTCAACTGGATAAAAGATTTCCTCTGCTACTGCACAGCAAGAATAAATCAATCAAGTGCCATGCCGACTGGCGTAGGCGATCATGTTTCTCCACGACTCTTTGTCTCTTGTGTTGTCAATAAGCTCGGTTGGTGAGCTTCTACCGTGCCACGATACAAGCCCATCTAGTAACTTTTCTCTTTGTCGACCTCTATCTCTTCTCCCTTTGATCTTTCAAGTGGTTATTAAATGTTCAAGCTGTGTTCTTCTCAGCACATTCCCTAGAAACCTTGACTGTCTGCCTCTAATGTTTGATATGATTGATCTTTTTACGCCAACATCAATGAGAACCTCTGCATTAGTTTTCTTGGCTGTCCATGGTATTTTCATCATTCTTCTCAGAAACCACATTTCTGTAGCCTCCAATTCACTTTGAATTTTCTTGTTTATAGTCCATGCTTCACATCCATAAAAAAAGAATTGGTTCGATATAACATCTCAGCACCCAAATTCGGGTCTGCATTGATAGACTTCCATTGCAAAAAATGGTTCTCATTTTTTGGAATGCTGATTTGGCTTGTGCTGCTCGGCTCTTTATCTCACTTGAGCATCTACCTTCTGATGTTAACAGGGTGTCAAGATATTTCACTTTTTCAACTTGTGCCAATTTTGTGTTATTAATTATTATGTTGCATCTTGGTGGTGTATGTCTCTTTGATACAACCATTATTTCTGTTTTCTTTTTGTTTAAACTGAGGCCTTTGTTTTCACTTTCCTTCACTACTTTATCTAATAGGGCTTGCAGTTCTTGTTCGCTTCCTGCGATCAGTACTGTGTCATCAGCATATCTCAAGTTATTTATATTGTATCCTCCCACTTTTATTCCGGGCATATCTTCTATATTTCGCATAATGTATTCTGTATACAGGGAGAAAAGGTTCGGTGACATTACACAACCTTGCCTGACACCCATTTCTATCTTTTGAAATCTACCTATAGTGTTGTTAACTTTCATCGCAGCCGTTTGTTTCCAATACATATTTTTTACTATTCTTAGATCTTTCCCATCAACGTTAAGACTTTCTAGCAATTTTATAATCTCTGAATGCTTCACCTTGTCAAATGCTTCAAGAATAAAAGTAGATGATAAACTAGGCAAACGTGTTACTCTCCAATAAGGAGTGCCTCAAAGAGAAGTGCTCTCCTACCCTCTTCCTAGTATTCATCAATGATATTGGAGAGAAACTGTCACATCATATTTCAAAGACCCTCCATGCAGATGACTTTGCTGCCTGAATTGTAGCAAGCAACCTATCCACTGCAAAGAATAGGTTGCAGACTGCACTTAATACCCAAAGTGAATGGGCATCTGACTGGGGAGTCCAGATCAACCTTTCAAAAACTGGCAAAAAAATGAACATGATGATCTGACTTTGAATAAATGATTGAATGTTGATTGTATTTTGTTCTATGAATGGGTCATGAGGGGTCAACATCAATGAATATGATGATCTGACTTTGAATAAATGATTGAATGTTGATTGTATATTGTTCTAGTAAGAAGCTGAGGGTCAACATCAATGTGCCTATGAAGACTGAGGTGAAAGCAGAGCAGGAATCCACACACAAGAACATAGAGGAGGATCGCAAGCTCTTGATACAGGTGACATGCACTTTCTGACTCAGCCTTTTCATCTCCACTTCTTCTGGGTTCATTCTCAAACTCCCGTAGATTAGCAGGATGTAGCCCAGAGAATGGATTACACTGTGTCATGGTTTATGGCTTGGCTGCAATATCTGAGCCTTTTAGCTTTACACATCTGACTTCAGCATAGCTTCTGTGCCATCTTGACCCTATATGGGATGCGATAACCAACTCCATCCCCAAACCTCCTTAGTCTCCTCTTATGACATCATAGAAGGTAAACAGTGTTGCTATTCTTTACTCCCCTTTCAGGCCCTGTCAATCAATACATGGACCACTCTCCACTAATTTCTAGTTGAAGCTATCTTGTTCATAGTATTGTCTAAACCATTAGAATGGCAATGCTGCAGGTTCCATGATGACAACTCTACTCTAGACCAGTAGCATGCCTCACTGTTTGAGGGATCGATATAAGGGGAAACCCAAGTATGATAAAGTCAGTCCTCTGCACCTCTAATGCTATCCTTGAAATGCAATAAATATTTAATTTCTGTGCATTTTGTCCTGTATTTCCCGCATCGCCCACGTGGACTGAAATTAGAGCAAAGAATATCAATGATGACCTGTCTTGAAATTGTATATCTGTTTGTCAAGAAACAGTGTGTCGGTTTGTCATATTGATCTGTTATCATATTCCTGCTGGTTAGTAGGAGAGTAGTCCAGAGAGAGGAATGCGTTCTGCTGTGGTTTACAGTTTGCTGTGATATCTGCACATTTCGATCCAAAGCACAAAGCAACTAGCTTCAATATGGCATGTTTTGGTCACCTACCTTCTATGGGACAAGGAAGCTATTCAACATCCAACCTTCCTTTAGTCAATGATAGTTCACAGTGATGATATTCTTTGCTCCCCTTTCACAACACACATATTTTCATGAAATGCTAGGTCAGTTTGTCTACTTTAACATTGAAATATTACATTGATATGAAGGAAAGTGTGGCACAATGCAGAGAGGTTAAAGCTTTGATCTCACACTAGTGAGGTCTAGAGTTTGATCTCCGGTAAGGACTGGGTTTTTTGTCGGGGGGTAAATTTGTTAAAATCACCCTGTACAGGATGTGGCGACAGCAAGAACATGCAGCCTTTATCACACAGCTACAAAATCCATCCCTCGAACTCCTTAACAGGAAAAATGCAGTATTTGAGTTTTATGAAGGAAATTGAGTAACTCACTTCCCATCATGGTCATCAGTCTTGCTTGGTTACAGGCAAAAGGTACTACCCAGGAATTATGATACTGTACAAACTATTGCAGACCTCTAAATGACATGTCTACGAAGAATACTCGGAGTGTCATTAAGAGATAGAATTAGAAACGATAACATCAGACAGATAACCAATACCAGTATTGGAACACATCAAAAGACAACAGATCAATTGGTTTTCACACGCTTCCAGACTACCAACAGATAGCATGCTACAAATGGCCATGACACATAGACTCTGGCTATAAGGTCAGAGGCAGACCATGTAAAAGATGGATCACAGAAATTAAAATAAACCACAGGAGCAAGCTTACAAACAGCACACAAGAAGGCCATCAACAGAGAACACTGACGCCAAACAAGGGCCACAGTATACAGATAGATAGAGATAGGCAGACTACTGCCAACCAGGCAACATGGGTTCAAGCACACTACTATGGTTGACCCAGCTGCCAGGAAATTATACTGCTGCTCATGCTCTTGAGATAGTTGAGGAATGGCTCTTAACTACAGAGTATATACTGAAGGCAACACCAGTCAAATAGTGTCTGGTCAACCACTGTCCAGGTTGCTGAACACTTGTGGAATGATTGCTGATCCAGTGGTTTTTGGATTCATGTCCTTTGACCAAATGCCATTGTGTAATGTATGCATGTGTTTGTGAGCTGTTGTTTTGTTCCACATAGAGTGTTCCATTTATCTCTCTCGGACACTGATTGATAAATACATAATATATTCTGAATTGTCTATTGTCTGTCCCCAGGTGAATGATGGTTGATCACATTCACACTTGCCGTTAAGCGTAAGTGTGGGAGCTTAAGTTGTCATTCCAAGGCCAGATGTGTCGCTGACATTGCATTTATCCATGTTTGTTCAAGGCTATCTTGATGTTTTCTATCCACTGTTTTCTTGGTCCACCTTTAGCCTTACACCCGGATATTCATTTGTTATATACTCTTATTGGTATTTGGTTTGGCTTCATTCTCATAAGGTGACCGAACCATTTTACTTGCTGTCTCTCAATATGTTTGATACATGATATTATACAAACTCTTTTCCTAATTTCTTCATTTCTTGTTTTATCTAGTTTGGTAACCATTGCAGCTTTTCTCAGACACTTCATTTCACATGTAACAATTTTCCTCTGCTGTGAAGCTGTTAAAGTCCATGTTTGACATTGGTAGCACAGTGTTGGTATACAGATTAAGTAATGGTGAAAGTTGGTAAGTCTTGTTTCACTTTGGTGTTATCTATTGTTATATTCATTGGTGTTATCTATTGTTATATTCATTGGTGTTGTAGAATATACTGAATACACCAGTCAAACGTCGTCTGCTGAACACTTATGAAATAAAACATATGCTATGACACTGGTTGGTTGCTGATCCAGGACCGTGGGTGCATGCCATTTGACCCAATGCCATTGTGTGATATATGCATGTGTTTGTGAGCTGTTGTTTTGTTCCATATAATGTGTTCCATTTATCTGGCCCTGGAGGTAGAAACATTTTCCTGATATCATCCAGTGCTAGACATTCAAAAAAGGTGGTGGTCAACAACTTCATAGGAATGTGTGCACAGCCAGCACCCTGGAATGTGTTGTGGTTGTATTCAGTTCAGGTGATTGTTCAGCTGTACATGTTGTGTAAGCAATCTGAAGATGATACTCTGGTCTTTCCTTCCCAGGAGATTGATGATGTCTTTAGGATTTGGCCTGGTCATATATTGATATGCTATGAAACTCATCCATAACTCATACATTTATTTAACAGGCAGCCATTGTGAGGATCATGAAGATGCGCAAGACACTGAAACATCAGCAGCTGCTGATTGAAGTCTTAAACCAGCTTTCATCTCGGTTCAAACCTAGAGTCCCTGTTATAAAGGTTAGTATATTTTGTTTCTATCACCCAACAATTTTGAGCAATATAGCTCATGTATCCTTTTGTGCAATACGAAATGGAGATTTTTCTCTAGAAATTTTGTTTCGCACACAGAAGACTCCAAGCTTTATTTAGTGTAAAGATTAATCTATTCAGACTGCCAGTGCTAAGTATACTTTTACAGTGGAGTCTCGTTATAGCGAAGGTAAAGACAACAAGGAAGGGAACTAGCCATCCCACCTAATAGTTGCTGTGGCTTAGTACATGAAGAGTTATCCTCGATGGCAGGCTGCTGCCACGGGACATACCTTTACCTTTTTAAAAACACTTAATATGATGAAAGAATTACTAAGAGAAATAAAGATCAGACAAATAAATTATTTTGGTCACATTAAAAGACAGGACACATTATTGAAGACCTTACTTGAGGGTAAAGTCAAAGGGAAGCGAGCAGGAGGTAGACTGAGATACAAGTGGGAGAGTAACATCACATGATGGACAGGTTACAGTCTAGTAGAGTGCACCCCCAAAACAAGAGACAGGATGTTGGAGATCTGTTGCGGCCAACCTTGCGGAAACAGCACCTGATGATGATGATGTAGTTTTTAGTGAAATCAATGGTCAACACCTGGTCAACCTTAGTAGAAGTATATTCCCATTATGTGTGGCATCCTGATTGCTGTGGTGAGCCTTTTGGCTGGTTGCTTCTGTCTTTAGCACCTGTACTTGCTAGGGCAGACTGTGGTCTTGCTCAATTTGAGGATGGCCTGGCAAGTCTTAGTTTTCAGCCTCTGTTGGCTGAACTAAGCCCCATCTCCGCAGCCAGGATCTCATACACATGCACATATATATATATATATATATATATGCTCTCAAGCGCTGCAGCATCGATCCTAGCTCCTGGGAGACTACAGCACTTGATCGCTCAGCCTGGCACACCCAGATCTCTGCTGGCATCACGAAATTTGAAAAAGAAAGAACACTGGCAATCCACAAGCACGAGAAACAGAATGACAAATCTGAAAATTCTCCTACCCCAAACCTTCAGCACTCCTGCATGCACTGCAATAGAATTTTCCGTGCACGAATCGGACTTATCGAACATCTACGAACCCACAAACCAAATTAGAAAGTTACCAATTTATTATAATAATTTTTTTTTTCATCGCATTTATTGTTTTCATGCCATGCTCATCTTTGTTTGCGAAGCAGGAACATCATCATAAATGAATACAGACTCACCTTGTGACATTGATCTATCTTCCACAGAAGTGCATTGACATCCTAATAGAGAAAGAATACTTGGCTCGAGTAGATGGACAGAAGGATACATACAGTTATTTAGCTTGATGACATTTTGTATTGTTAGATTTTTCTATTCTTCACTGCAAGCATTGACTTCTACAGTTACATGGCTCAATGATCTTTATTCTAGGGCCATTTTGAATGCATTATTTTCTTTATTTTGTCACAGACATCAATTCAGATAACTTCGGTGTAAGTGAATAAAGTGGATGCAAGATCAATTTCATTCATCTACCAACAAGTGAAGAATATTTGGTAGGTTTGTGACAAGATCATCATTTTGGGACTGACTTCTTTGATGGATAAATTGTGAACTCTTGTCGGCTGCTAACAGTAATTTCAGTGATAAGTCAATTTTTCTACCAGTGATTTCATTGTCATTGGTCAGTATGTCAGTTTCTACCATTGATTTCATTGGTCAGTCTGCTAGTGTCTCAGTAATTTCATTGGTCCGTCTATCAATTTTTACCAGTGATTTCATTGGTTTCTGTCCGTTTTTACCAGTGATTTCATTTATCAGTTTCTACCAGTTATTTCATTGGTGTCTGTCCATTTTTACAGTGATTTCATTGGTTTCTGTCCATTTTTACAGTGATTTCATTTATCTGTCTATCAGTTTCTACCAGTGATTTAATTATTCAATATGACTGCAAGCTTTTACCAGTGATTTCATTGGTTGACCTACTATACTAACTAATATCATTGGTCAGTCTGTATCAGATTCTACCATGGTTGAGATTAAACACTCTCATTGAAAATAGTTCTAGATTTTATTTATCATTTCATATCAACTCCCACATCCAATCAGGCATGAATACATACAACACTAGTGGACTTAGTTGGTCAACACTAGGTATAATAGTTGGTCAACACTAGTGGACTTAACACCAGGTATAATAGTTGGTCAAGACAATGTGGTTTTTATTCCCATACCTTGACATGTATTAAAAAGATTGCTTCTTCTTGATTGGTTGATTTTGTTGATCTATTTTGTTATTGAATTTTAATTCGTGCACATTTGAGTTCTGATGATGGGATAACATTATTTCATTGCAAGCTTAAGACTATGCTGCACAATTGACATTTAAAATTTTGTAAAAAAAATTTATTTTTCTGTGTGACTCTCTCTGTGTGTATGTATGTGTGTTTATGGTCAGTGTTATTTATTATGTTCTTTTTTTATCAGTGAGCCTAATATTGCAGAATTGGCAACCTCCCTCACACAAAAATTCTGGGAATTCAGTAAAAATCGGTTGAAAATAACAAATATTCAGAATGAGTTTATAATTGGAGTGAACTGTATAGTTGTGTCTATCTACAATCATGGCATTCCTTACATTTGTGGTGATTCTTAGAGTCTCCCTTACATTTGTGGTGATTCTTAGAGTCTCCCTTACATTTGTGGTGATTCTTAGAGTCTCCCTTACATTTGTGGTGATTCTTAGAGTCTTCCTTACATTTGTGGTGATTCTTAGAGTCTCCCTTACATTTGTGGTGATTCTTAGAGTCTCCCTTACATTTGTGGTGATTCTTAGAGTCTCCCTTACATTTGTGGTGATTCTTAGAGTCTCCATTACATTTGTGGTGATTCTTAGAGTCTCCATTACATTTGTCGTGATTCTTAGAGTCTCCCTTACATTTGTGGTGATTCTTAGTCTCCCTTACATTTTTGGTGATTCTTAGTCTACCTTACATTTGTGGTGATTCTTACAATTAGAGTCTACCTTACATTTGTGGTGATTCTTAGAATTAGTCACCTTACATTTGTGGTGATTCTTACAATTAGTCAGTCACCTTACATTTGTGGTGATTCTTACAATTAGAGTCTACCTTACATTTGTGGTGATTCTTAGAATTAGTCAGTCACCTTACATTTGTGGTGATTCTTACAATTAGTTACCTTACATTTGTGGTGATTCTTACAATTAGTAGTCACCTTACATTTGTGGTGATTCTTACAATTAGTCACCTTACATTTGTGGTGATTCTTACAATTAGAATCTACTTTACATGCTTGGTGATCATTACTTAGTGTAATCCTTGCAGAGTTACCATCAGAGATATGGTAGACTACATTTAGGATTACAATTAGGGCGAGTGTTTACATTACGACAAGTGTTTACATTAGGATCACAGTTAGAATAAATCTTGTGCTGTGGGTCTTGAACGAGGAATAAGGAATAAAAACACTGCATATTGTAAGAGGCTATAGAGGTTTTGGGGTGCAGTTTGCTGTTTCATTCTATGTGGGGTCAAAGTGACTCTACGTTTTGCTGAAGTTGTATATGTCAAGCAGAAAGGTGGAGATATCACAGCTAAGCTATAAACCACAACACAATGCATTCCATTCTCCAGACTACATGCTGCTAATCTGTAGGAGTTTGAGAATTAGCACAGTAGAAGAAGAAAGAAGAATAAATCTTACATTACAACAAATATTACAATTATGACTCATACATTACGATTCTTCTTCTTCTGTGTTCATTCTCAAATACCTGCAGATCAACGTGATGTAGTCCAGAGAACGGAATGCATTGTGTCATGGTTTACAGCATGGCTGCGATATCTGCGCCTTTTGGCCTGACACATCCAACTTCAGCATGGCTTTGGGTCACTGACCCCATATGGGATGGGATTATTCTTACATTAAAGTAAGATGTTCTACAATTATAGTGGTCAACTCACGTCTGCTTCCTCAGTGGCTTAATGAGCATGATCAGAAACATACTAGTGGGTTGCATTCATGAACAGTGGCCTAAGACAGAAGAGAAGTCCCGCCGAAGATGGATGTGTCGAGCCATTGGTAGAGATAAAATGGCGACAACGCATTTCCATTCTCTGGACTACATCTTGCTGGAAGTCTAATAGGACCATGGTCCTGCTACAAGAGAGATCCAGCGGGAGCTTGAGAATGAACGCTGAAGAAGAAAGGCTAAAACTGGAATAAGCTGCGTTCATTTTTTGTGCCAGGTGATGTGGGTGTTCAGGAGAGTGAGAGAGCAGATCAGCTGGCTTGCATTGCTGCTGTGTCTTGCGGTAGAGCAATGGATTGAGCTGACATTTTAAACTTTTTATGAGAATCAACATGGACAAGTGAAGTTGATGAGGGTGATCCGGTAATTTTCCACATCCAGAATAATGGAACTGAGTTACTATGGGCTTAGACATATTGGTTTGTCAGCCAATAGAAGTCTGTCACCTACTGTGTACTAGTGGATACACTTTATTGGAGATCCGAGCACCTATGGACATGTCCAGAGGCAATTATGATGATCCTTCTTAGCGTACATTCTCAAACTCCTGCTGAATATTTCTTGCAGCAGGACCATGGTCCTTCTAGATTTCCAGCAGAATATAGTCCAGAGAATGGAAATGCGTTGTATCGCTGTTTTATTTGCGCCAATGGCCTGACACATCTGTCTTCGGCAGATGATGATCTTAAAACTAGCTTTACCATTAGGAGTTCGAACCAGTGCATGATATCATTTTGTCTACATTTGAAATATCATGAAGTTTTGCTAACTTGGGAGAAGGGAGATGTTGCTAACTTGGGAGATGTTGCTAACTTGGGAGATGCTGCTAACTTGGGAGATGGGAGAGTCAGTAGCATATCAAGATCCCATATACAGAGAGAACTCACGTGCAGATGCCAGGAACATTAGAGAAGCGGTAGAATTGTGGGTAGACAAGAATTGAAACTTATGCAGTAAATGTACGTATACATAAATAAATGAGTTTAGATAATTCACTATCACTTGTTAAGTGGTATTGCTGGAACATCCATCACATGATGATGATGACCATTATTAACATTATGAAATTTGGTTAGAGTTATGTCTCTTTTAGTAGATGGCTAATAAAGCCCTATGTTGGCCGTAAAGGTCCTTAGACAATTCAAGTATGGGGTGACATCCGTGGATGGTGTATAATCTGCCTGTGCATTTTCTCCTCTTTTAACAAGATGCTGCACCTTTTTTTGACTAAAGCGCAATGTAGCTCTGTTTTGTGCAAGTTTTCATATATCTTGATTTATTTCAAAAGCGGCCAGTGAGGTCTTTAATCAGTCATTGTAGAGCTTCTTTTGGCCACCTTGATCAAATATGCCCTTCTGTAACTCACATTAGAGAAGTATTTTTGGCAGGCAATGATCTGACATAAGTACCACATGACCTGCCCAACAAATTTGTAACTGCATTAGAATAGTGTCAATGCTAGGAATAAAAACTCTTGTCAAGGACGGAGGTATCCGGAATCTTGTCTTGCCATCATAAATTTTGTTGAGACACATGTGAAAGTGGTGACTCTTCCTCACATCATGTCTATTCACAGTCCATGTTTCACCAGCGTATAACAGCACTGGAAGTACCACTGTTCTGTAAACTTTCAGCTTATTCTGTAGTATTGGTAGCATATCCTACGCAAGACGTAGCCATAAATCTAACTTTTGTTTGTTGTAGTGATTTTCTAGGCAATATAAATACGTTCAGTAGTTGGCCATTGCTTTATGAATGGTCTGCATGCACAATTGCCTGTGGCAGGATTCGAGTCTGGAGTAGCCAGCGGTTACATCACAAGTTATATCAGTAGAATAGCTACCATGTATGTGGTTATATCACGAGGGTGAAGTGGTTAAACTATTATAGTCACAGCCGAAGACAGATGTTTTGGACCATTGGCCCAAATAAAACGTTGCCACAATGCATTTCTATTCTCTGGACTTCATCCTGCTTGAAATCTTGTTGGACTATTGTCCTGCTACAAGAGAGATCCAGTGAGTGTTTGAGAATGAACGCTGAAGATTATTTTAGTAAAGTGGTCATATCATGGGATAGACATGTGATTACATCACTAGAATAGCCGTGTGATTACATCACTAGAATAGCCGTGTGGTTACATCACTAGAATAGCCATATGGTTACATCACTAGAATAGCCATGTGGTTACATCACTAGAATAGCCGTGTGGTTACATCACTAGAATAGCCATGTGGTTACATCACTAGAATAGCCGTGTGGTTACATCACTAGAATAGCCGTGTGGTTATATTACCAACAATGTAAGCTAACAAACATTGACAATGGAATCTGATAATAAATAATCATATATAGAACTGTGGAATGACAGAGGAAATGTTTTGTGCAAGGATAGTAGTTGATTAAAAATATATATATATATATGAAATTATAAATAAAAGTTCTATGGTTTGTGTTTAATTTTTGTCTTGTTCAGCTATAGAGAACATAAATAAATCTTTTACGTTCACACGCAGATAGCGAGCGTGAAGTACGTTGTTCTGCTGGATCACAGCATGGATGAGTTATTTGTTCCTTTTCACCCAGCACGTCCAATTATTTTGGCATGATCTAGCTACTGTCTTTTCTCTGCTTTTGCTGTAAGGCGTCGGCAGGATTAAATGGCGATTGGCTTTTGGGTTATTGCACATTTGGTTTCTTGATATGCAGTAATATTGTGATGTTTCAGAATCTTGGTAACTCCTTTCAATCCACATTGTCATTGGTCTTCCTCAGCATCACAGTTTCCATTTTCATGTTGTATGCTCATCTATCTATCTATTAATCTAATCTATCTATACACTGTGTCTCTTGTGTGCTTTGCGACGTCATGGGTGGAAGAGTTCTCTGGAGATGGCCTTCTTGTGCGCTGTTTGTAAGCGTGTTCCTGTGGCTTCTTTGATTTCTGTGATCCATCTTTTACATGGTCTGCCTCTGGCTTTATAACCGTTATGTCTATGTGTCATGGCCATTTGTGGCATGCTATCTGTCGGTAGTCTGGAAGCGTGTGAAAACCACTTGATCTGTTGTCTTTTGATGTATTCCAATACTGGTATTGTTTTGGTTATCTGCCTGATGTTATCGTTTCTAATTCTATCTCTTAATGACACTCCGAGTATTCTTCGTAGACATGTCATTTCTGCTGTCACTATTTTTCTTTTGTCTTGTGCTGTCATTGTCCAGGTTTGGCACTGGTAACATAGTGAGGAAATAATAATAGTCTTGTATAATGCAACTTTAGTGTCTATGTTTACATTTTTGTTCTTGAAAATATGTGTCATCTGTCCTAGGATCTGGTATGTTTTGTTGCATCTATTTTGTATCTCTTTACTGGTTTTCCCTTCACTCGGTATAATGCTTCGAAGGCTGTTGGATAATCCGAGGGCGCCAGACTCCATTCTAACAGTGTTTCATACCACTTGGACTTGTCAAAAGGAACAGTGAACGCAACCAACAAAGATATATCCACATTATAGGCCCTAATACTTTACAAGATATTCTACATGACCACGATTTAGTAGACGCATACAGGCACAGTTAACCCGACATGAAGGATATAACATGCAGAAACAAAACATGCATTAACGGTAGGCCAGCCATATTAGATAGAATTTATATACGTGAATCGTACACAATCAGTAATATACAACATTTCGCCCATGTGTTGTCGGGAGCAAAGAATAGCAACACTAATTACCTTCCACGCATGTCATCTACTTCTGCGTTCAGCATGTGGTCATGCTATACCATCAGACCTGTCATCACGACGAAGTCCACCGTCTTCTCCAGGTCAGAGCGGCTGCCCCATAGCTTTTGCCTCAAGTCTGTATCCTTTGGCCAGGTCTGCTGTCTTTGCTCTTTGTATGTTGGGCAGTCCTGAAGTATGTGTTCTGGAGTCTGGGTTCCGGATCCACATGGACATTCATCTGTGTATGAGATCCTTAATCGATAAAGGTGACCCAACAGTCTGCAGTGGCCTATTCTAAGGCAAAATATTGTGGTCTGTTGATATCTTTGGAGGAGATGTATTGCATCATGTTCGTATTCCCCTTCCATTTCTTTCTTCCACTTTGCTGAGTATGTGTTGCGGATTATTGTTTTTACTTCTCCGTAAGACAGTGGGTATCTGTGTTGCTCCATTTCACTTCCTGCTTTTGACAGGGCATCCGCTTTCTCATTTCCCATGATTCGACAGTGTGATGGTATCCAATGAAGGGCAATAGCTGTTGATTTTTGGATCTGTCTTAGCTCATGTCTAATGTTGTACAGAAGGCTTTCGTTTCTGTTGCTCTGGATTGATTCCAGTAGGGATCTGCAATCTGTGAATATGGCTATCTTCTTTGGTCTTGGCAGTCCTGGTTCAGTGAAGGCTTTCAGTGCTTGATGGAGTGCAACTGCTTCTGCTCTAAAATTAGAGGAGTATTTCCCGGTTGGAAAATCTTTTGATATTGTCTTTCCCATCTTTGAGTCTTATAAAAATTCCATCTCTTCCATTCCTTACTGCTCCTTCTGCCGATCCATCTGTGTAGACATGTGTCCAATCCTTGGGATTGTATTTTATTTCTATCATCTCCAGTGTCAATGCTTTTAGTTGAGGTGGAGTTTGGTATTCCTTATTAATTATTCCAGGAACCTGTGTTATTATGGAGACATTCTGGAGACTATTGCCTGGCTCTTCAAAGTCCGTTAGTGTTTCAATTTCATTTGGGAGGTTTGTGAGGATTTCTTTATGTTGTTCATGGATATCTTTAGAGATGTGACAGAAGCTGGTTCTCTTCAACCTGCTTGTGGTTGATCTAGAAATTTGCGCATACATCGGATGGTTTGGCATGCGTTTAATTTTTTTCCCTTTGAACAAGCACTCTTTCTTCTCTTCTGTCATCCAGTGGGAGGATGTTTGCATGTTTTTCCATTGCATGGATTGGAGTGGTTTTCATCCCTCCAGAGATAAGTCGAAGTCCTGCATTTTGTACTTTAGATAGGCGATTAGTGTTTGTTTTTGATGCTGATGCCCAGGCTATCATTCCATATTCTACTACAGGTCTGACTGTACCCATGTAGACTTTTCGGAGAATATTTCCATTTGCTCCCCAGCTTGTTCCTGCAAGTTTCTTCATCAAGGATAGCCTCCTGGTTGCTTTTTGCTCTGTGGTTATTAGGTGACGCATGTCATAAAAGGCGACTAAGGAGGTTATGGGATGGAGTTGGCTGTCCCATCCCATATAGGGTCAGTGACCCAAAGCCATGCTGAAGTCGGATGTGTCAGGCGAAAGGCACAGATATCACAGCAATGCTGTAAACCATGACACAACGCATTCTGTTCTCCGGACTACATCCTGCTAATCTGCAGGAGTTTGAGAATGAAGAAGAAGAAAAAAATATACAACATTTAAAGAGTACAATAAAGCTTACAGACCACAAAGTAGTTCTTACAGTTATAAATGGCCATGGTCCAAACACCACAAATAAACGTTCACCACATTGGGGAAGTTTAACAATTCTTTACGTCAAAATAAAAACGTTTGTTGGTACCATTGCACAAATACAAGACTACATAAATGATGCACCCACTGCGTCGCTAGGGAATTATTGGAATTTGTTAAACAAGTACAGTCAAAGAAATAACACAAACAATGGCTACAAAGATACAACAACAAATTAGGCAAAACGTCTATGTATTGGAAAATGCCATTCATTTGACTGAGCTTTTAGACAGATGGTCAGCTCATGTCGCTACTTTTAGACAGATGGTCAGCTCATGTCGCTACTTTTAGACAGATGGTCAGCTCATGTCGCTACTTTTAGACAGATGGTCAGCTCATGTCGCTACTTTTAGACAGATGGTCAGCTCATGTCGATACTTTTAGACAGATGGTCAGCTCATGTCGCTACTTTTAGACAGATGTCAGCTCATGTCGCTACTTTTAGACAGATGGTCAGCTCATGTCGCTACTTTTAGACAAATGGTCAGCTCATGTTGCTACTTTTAGACAGATGGTCAGCTCATGTCGCTACTTTTAGACAGATGGTCAGCTCATGTCGCTACTATGCAAGAATATTTAGACAAGAACAGAGAATACTTATATCACTGGGCTTTGTTGAGAATTAGAAAATGTCAATCAATCAATCAAGTGCCATGCCGAATGGCATAGGCTATCATGTTTTTCCGCGACTCTCTGTCTCTTGTGTTGTCAATAAGCTCGGTTGGTGGGCTTCTACCGTGCCACGATACAAGTCCATCTAGTAACTTTTCTCTTTGTCGTCACCTGTCTCTTCTCCCCTTGATCTTTCCAGTGGTTATTAAGTGTTCAAGCTGTGTTCTTATCAGCACATGCCCTAGAAACCTTGACTGTCTGCCCCTAATGTTTGATATGATTGATCTTTTTACGCCAGCCTCAATGAGAACCTCTGCATTCGTTTTCTTAGCTGTCTATGGCATTTTCATCATTCTTCTCAGAAACCACATTTCTGTAGCCTCTAATTCTGGACAATGTATTAAACTTAATTAAATTAAACTGAATATAATGTATTAAAGAAACCTCCAGCAAATATTATCTCACAGTTGAATAAAACATTCAGGTAGCCGGCAAATACTGGAAATTATTGGGGAAGGTGATGAGAAAATTATTGAAAACTTGGAGATGGTTGGTTGCTGATCCAGCGGTCCATGGGCTCATGCCCTTTGACCCAATGCCATTAAAATGGCATTATATTGCTGGGGAGTCTGTGGATTCTCTGCCCACCCTGGGCCAGAGCCAGAGTATAACTATCACATCACCAGGAAGGTAGGTTTCAACCTATGCACTGCTCCGAGCCACTGCAAACAAGATAGGGTTCACTGTGCCCACTCCCCGCCACTAGTTGACTACTGGTTATGCTGAACTTCTCTATTGCTCCAGGCATGCAACCAAATGTTCAAGTCAAAAGGATTGTCACGTCCTGTGTCACTGTGCCTCTATGATGGGCCTCAGCCATAGGAAAAAAACAGTGCTGCTAGTTTCCTCCTCCCCAATGCTGTGCAGTACATCTCTGGCTCTCTCCCAACCACAGAGGGTGCATACACATATGAAAACACGTTGCAATAACAAAATAAAAGCACGAGAAGCATAATTGTATAGATGATGTGACCTGAAGCTTCTATAAGAAGATAACCTCAATATAACGGCATGCCAGGTCCAGACGGTCTAATAACTGAGTTTTACCTAAAGATTTTTTTTTTACGTTTTATGCCCACTATTACTTATCAGGAAGCATTTTAATTATGTTACCTCCCACATAGTTTCAACTAATCAAATATTACTGTAAAAAACGGTCATACTGCATTTCTCCCGTTAGGGAGTTAAAGAGAGTATTCGAGTGGCCTGTGTGATAAAGTCCGCATGCCCTTGCTGTGGCCATGTCATGTTCAGTGTGAGTTTTTTTAAATTAAATTTTACACTGCGACAGATAAAAACCCAGTCCTTACCGAGGATCTAACTCTGACCGCACGGGTATGAGACCAATGCCCTAACCTCTCGGTCATGTGCCACACCATTAATAAATAAATATTAAATGGGCATCAACTATGTATCGGTAATAGTTTCCATGGGAGACAACTATAAAGGATTTGTATAAATAGTTAGGTTCTAGAATAATCAAAATTGTGTGTAGACATTGCATTGAATATAACAAGACTTTAATCCACAGATATATCCTTTTTAAGTATTGATAATAACGAATAATTTTTTGGAAATTTCATACCTCTAGAGAATATTTGTTGGGATGTAGTGTAAATAATAAATTTTGAAAGATGTTCAGGTTAAGTGTTTCTATAGTTGATGATTATAATGATAAATGTTATAAATACAGTATCAATGATCCTAAGGGATCACCAAATACATATTTTTGTCAGGGATTGCTATAGCTGTCCTGTATTATAATATCAAAAAAGTAATGAGAGAAAAGAAAAAACATCTCAACCTCACACAGATACCTTCTATTGTTCTCAATTCTGTAAAAGAACATTTTGTGCGCGTATTGGACTTGCTAGTAATTTAAAAACGCACTATTAACTTTATTATTTTATTATTTATTGTTATTATTATTATGGTTGAGTTTTTCGTCATCGTCGATCACGACGGACGAACATCATTATAATATCAATTATAAATGCACTATTACTTTATTATTTTTAATTCTATTACTACTTAAGCATTTTTACTACTTAAAAACGCACTATTAACTTTATTATTATTATTTTTACTTATTGTTATTATGGTTCAATGGGAAGATCAAAGGGACAATAATAAACAACTTTAGATATACATATGACACCGTTATTTTGGCGGAAAGTGAAAATGAACTGCAAAGACTAATAGATCAAGTCAATAAATCAAGTAATGAATATGGACTGGATATAAATATTTAAAAAAAAACACGAAAAACCATGATAATCAGCAAAGACACAGAAGAACAAGAGCTAAACATAAACATACATGGAGAGAAACTACAACAAGTAAAACAGTATCAATATCTTGGACACATAGTCACAAATGATGGCAGATGTGAAACAGAAGTTAAAAAGAGAATAGGAATGGCTAAAAGTACCTTCAATGACACGAGGAAAATATTAACATCTAAACAAATTACAAACAAGTTAAAAATGAGAATTATAAAATGTCATACTGTACTTCACTGCCCGGGCACCATCTTCATCGTCATAATGTATTTCTCTGCCCGCGCACCATCTTCATCGTCATAATGTATTTCTCTGCCCGGGCACCACCTTCATCGTCATAATGTACTTCTCCTTGCCCGGGCACCACCTTCATCGTTATAATGTATTTCTCTGCCCGGGCACAACCTTCATCGTCATAATGTACTTCTCCTTGCCCGGGCACCACCTTCATCGTTATAATGTATTTCTCTGCCCGGGCACCACCTTCATCGTCATAATGTACTTCTCCTTGCCCGGGCACCACCTTCATCGTCATACAGTACTTCTCTGCCCGGGCACCACCTTCATCGACACACTGTACTTCTAGGCCTGACACCACCTTCTTTGCCTGAGCACCCCCTTCATAGTCATACTGTGCATCTAGTCGCTGTACAGAAAGCTCACATTTCCCCCATAGAGGCTAGCAATAAATTATGTCAACAACTTTTGACATACCACACCCCACACCTCTCGCCCCCCCCCCCGTTTTTCCCCCTTGTAAACAACTAGAAAATTCATGGATTTCCTGTTTAATTTTGTCAAACCCAGTACTTTAAAAATTATTACAAGGAGTATGACAAACTGCATAATTTGTTACACCTTTATACAGTGGAACCCGCTATAACGAATCATTTTATAACAAATTTTCTTGTATAACACTTTTTGAAATCCCCAATTATATTTATTCTTTATTGTTTGCAGTGGCACATCGACTTACCAACTCTCATAATTACTTCTTCCCCCAAAGATCAAGATGAAAATTTAAAAAAAAACCCCAGATATCTTCAATTTCCCGTCGAAGACGGATATGTCGACCGTTGGCGCAAAAAAACAAACACCAAAAAACGGTGACTCAACGCTTCCATTCTCTGGACTACATCCTGCTCGAAATCTAGTAGGACCGTTGTCCTGCAACGAGAGATCCAGCGGGAGTTTGAAAATGAACGCTGAAGAATAATAATAATAATTATGTTTGTAGGTATTGTATTGATACATTTATAAATCTCAATAAATAGATTGATGGAGTCGAGGATCGAAGTACCTTCTACAGTCCGTAGTGCGCTGATGACAACATACAGTTCTGCTGGCTCGTTAGTTCATGTCAACAGTAACCACACCTCCGAAACCGCTTCGGTGTGTAAAATCAGTGAAGGCAGCAAATGGGATCTGTGCCCATAACGTCTGATGTATGGGCCCATATCCTGCCCCGCATGTATAGTCTGGATGCGGCGGACTGCGCAAAGAAGCTCAACTAACATGGGTCACTAGGCAGAAAGGAGTCATTCAGCTAACGTAGTAGAGCGTCACGGTGAGACAGTAAGGCACCCTGGTCATCTACTGCACCCCGACACACACTCAGTCGTCTTGCCACCGAGAACATAGGTGTAGGGGCGAGAGAGTGAGGCTGACGACATTGCGCAACTCTCCCTCACGTAAAATCCAATTTTCATCGCAAAGTCATGGCTTTCATATCATCTCATCATGCCGAAATCGGATGTGCTAGGCCTACAAGGCGCATAACGGTGGCACAACGTAATCACGCTCCCGGTGGAAATCACACGGATATCCGTGCTGGTTACAATGGAGCGAACGCATAAACAAACACACAAACAAACATATCATCTCATAATCATCACAAAAAAGTCCTGCGGCGATGGACGAGCGGTTTGATCGCTCAGCTTGGCACACCCAGATCACTGATGGCATCACTAAATTTGAAAAAGAGAGAACACTGCGGACAATTTACAAGCGACGGAAGCGGAAGGACAAATCCGAAAACTCTCTGCACTCCGGCATGCACTGCAATAGAATTTTCCTGACACGAATCGAACTCTCGGGGCACCTACGAACTCAAAAACCCAAACCAAATTAGATACGGGCATCTACAAACTCAAAACAAATTAGACAATCACAAGTGTTTTGTTTTTTTTGCGCATGCGGTTGTGTCTGTGGGTTTCACACCAATGGCTCACTAGACAAACCAATCATGCAACAGAAAACCTTAGTAGATGACATGCCTTTATATTGAGGTTATCTTCTTATAGAAGCTTCATGGCACGTCATCTATACAATCCCGTAGTCGTAACCTTCGATAACAGTTACCATGTTGTTCCGACAGGCCGACGTTGTGCTTGAACTAGTTACGGGCACGGCGTGGGTGGGCGGAACAACAAAGAAAACTGTCGCAAGGGCCAGAGTTGTGCCCTGATGTAGACGTCTGTTTCGGTGGCATTGGACTCGAAACACCATAGAGTCGAATGGCTGCTGGAACAGAGGGCGGAGCACTTATGGGAATGCCCCACATGCTGTGAGGCCAGTTTTATAATCAAGAATCAAGATGTATGTTTTTTCTACTTTCGTCATATTTTTATTGTTTCCATGCCATGCTAATCTTCACTTGCGAAGAAGGAACAACATCATCAGTTCCTTTCGAGAAAGCATAAATAATGAACGGAAATTTCCTAAACCTTGAACCTCATCACATCTTGAACACACCACAAGACAAGACACAACTACACAGACACGATCAGTATAGAAAGTTTCAGAACAAAATATGAGGATATTGAATATTAAGACAATCAGTAGAAAGCATCGCAAGTTATAACGCTGGAGGTCGTAGTAACTGGATTACTAGGACCACAAACCCCACTATTTTTTAATGATCAAAAGCTTTGATATAACCAAATTGAACTAATGGTTGAACCATACATGTCTGTGGTTGAAAAAAAGCGTGTATCGCCATAAGAAGTCGGTTGTTTTTAACAGCATCGCAAAACCGACACTGTTTTGGAATTTACAGGGAACTAGGAAAAGAGGAAAATGAAGTACTGTCCGGAGAAAAGTACTTGATATAAAAAGAATGGGTAAGGCATAGGCAGGGCCGGTCTTAAGCCATTGCAACCTATGCGGCCGCAGTGGGCCCCGCACTTCATAGGCCCATAAATTCATATTATAATTTATTTTATTATCCTCTTCCCTACCCAGACTGGGCCCCACGCAATCCGTTTCTCATTGGGCCCCCCAATAGTTAGGGCTGGCCCTGGGCATAGGAATAAATGTGAAAAACAGCTAATTCATCAAATTATGCAATATATTTCTTCACGTCCGTAGTTACAAATTTGCCGAGGTGAGCATTTCTTGGGGGTTGGGGTTACTGGTTGAATAGTTTTTGTTTATTCTGTCACACGTTCTGCTATGTTGTGATAGTAACTGGTTACGGAACCCTTCACAGGCAGGGGGTTTCATAGTAAGAAGTGAGAACCCTTCACAGATAGCGAGAGATGGACGGCGTGAAATGCAACACATTGAATGTTTTACTCTTGTGTAAATGTTGTCACTACGGACGCTGGTGGCACAAAATGCAATCAAACGCCACATCTTAGAGACGGAACCTGGCACACTAACACTAGACGACGCCCTTCGTCTAGCTGTGAGGAAGGAGCAGTCCAGTATATGGATTAAATTCAGGTTGGGCACGGAGCCCCAAGAAAGTGGAGCGGATATATTAGAAAAGACGCACCCACCTAACCAGGGGGGATTGAACAGATTCCGGGAAAGGTTACAGGAGTTTCCGCCAGAGAGACGAGGCGCGAGAACAGACAGAGACCGAAGATGCTATGATTGTGGGCAGGTCGGTCACCTCATAGCAGACTGCAGAAGAGGAGGACGATGGTCATGTGTCGTATTCCTTCCAGAACGTTGTCTTCCCAATGAACTCTCTGAACCTCTCTCTGTCTTGGGCGATGTAGCTTGCATTTTCTAGCGATGTATTCATATTATCTTTAATGTCGTCAGTCCATCGTCTTCTTGGTCTGCCCCTTCTCCTCTACCCAGGTACTCTTCCCTCCATTATTTGTCTTTCTAAACAGTTATATCTCTTTATATGACCAAACAGGCGTAGTTTTCTTTTTGTTATTGTGTTTAGTAACCAACACTCTGGAATATTCAGTGTGTTTATAATATCTGAGTTTCTGATTTTATCCTTCCATGATATTCTAAGTATCTTTCGGGAGGACGATACAGGCACGAATTTCCGCTAGATCGAAAATGCCGCGAAGAGACGAGATTCACGCCGCAACACATGGACGTCAGGAAACGAGAGTTCCACTCGGAGATAGGGGCCTACCGGAGAGTAGCCCAAGACACATTACCCACAAGAAGAGGACAGGATGTTAAATGGATAGGAGCGGTGGTCAGGAGGGACCAGAGGAGGCAGTGTTAAAGTTAATAATGTTTATATAGTCTGTTATCGATTATTATTTTTTAATGCGGAACTCTGATATTTTGATTATTTATCCTTGTCTTCTCTTTTTTTAAATCGGAACTCTGATATTTTGATTATTTATACTTGTCTTCTCGCCGCTACCTAACATTGTTTTTGTTGTCATTTTTTTTTGTTGCTGCCTCAAATTTCATATTCCAGACATTCCTGGAGAATATGCTCTGCTGTCTGAGCTGCTTGTACCAATGTAAACATAGTCGTATTGCCAATCTTGAACTTTGTATATATGTGGCTGCTTATGCCAGGACATCAGCTCTCTCAATTCCAGCGGAACTAAAATGGGCGAGTAGCCATTGAAGAATGATGTTTGAACCTTTTTTTAAAAAAATAAATGTTTTCCAGTTCTAGTCTTCTCATGTTTCTCATTGGATGACAACATAAAGTACAAGTCACGATATCAATGTTCAATTACATCAGCCAAGATAAGTGACATTGTTTGGGAACTACCAACTGGTCATGTTGCAGAACGGATAATAAAAATTAAACAAAATACTGTCATATTGTATTTTCCCCGTTAATGAGGGAAATTCACAGTCGAGTATCCTGTGTGATAAAAGCCGCATGCCCTTGCTTTCGCCATGTCATGTTCAGGGTGAGTTTTATTAATTTACATTCCGACAGAAAAAAAAACTAAGTGCGTATCGAGGAACGAACTGGCGTGAGACAAACGCCCTAACCTCTCGACCAACACAACACCAATAATAAATAAATATTAAATGGGCAGCAACTACATATCAGAAATATTTTCCATGGGAGGCAACCATGTAGATTTAAATATTTGGATTTAAATAATCTTGTAATTGCAAATTTTGTTTAGATTATGCATTGAAAACACAAAGTTTTAGTCTATATATACTTATGATTCGTCAGATGATGGTTACGATGCACATCCGGAAATTTTATAACTCTAAAGAATATTTTCTAGGAGAGAGTATAAATAATTAAAAGTGAGAGATTTTCAGCATTACATGTGATTATAATTTATCCCCCCATCCATAATATCGGTATATTTACGAATTCAATTTTTCTCGTGGTTAGCGATTGCTGACCTGATCTATTGTCACTCTACATAGGTTTTCCCCGAATATACTATAGTTCTTGTATGTTGTAATAGATAACATGATCTGTTTATTATACCTCCCATTTTCAGCGTAGTTCAGTCAGGCTTTTAACATAATTGTATTAAAGTTGTAGAATGGGTCACAGGTCACCGCATTTTATGTTGAAAAACAAACCATTTTTAAATGTAATATGATTCTCTCAGAATTGGTGAATATTCCGTTAATTTAGCAAAGATTAATGTATATATTTTAGTAATTAACCACTGCAGTTTTCATTTCATTTATTGGGGGGGGGGGGGGGGGGGGGATTGTGGGTGTGTTTCCTGAAATGTGTGTGACTTTCGAATTGATTTAAACAATAAATGTTTTTGTAACAGCAGAAAAAAAAATATTAAAACCAATAGAGGGTTTACAATAAATTTCACCATAAAAGCACAAGTGACGTCTCCAAAAGAAAGCATCAGAAAGAGCGGTTGCCATTTTGGTGCTTTTCGCATCAGATTTGTTAAATTTTCAAATCATCTGACACTAACATTTTTGAATAAACATATTTCTAATATTAAATGATAGTCAAGATTGTTATTTTTGGTGTTTTCTGATTATTTTGTGTGTACATTCTTGGCACGAGACTAGTGCCTTTTGACAAAAATATGTCGATAACAATAAATGCACCAGGAAAAAGACACACAAATTGAAAAAAAAAGTTATTGACTGTAATTATACAATATGGAATAATAGTATTTACCAGATTAACTGATATTATAGAATTATAATGTGTTATCTTGTATGATTTTAAGAAACATATTTGGTGCTTTTTTTAGTGCTTGCAATATTTTTTTAGTGCTTTCTGGTGTTTTTTTAGAGACTTTCCTAGTGTATCTATGATGAAATGAGTTGGCAACCCTGACAGAAATCATTAAACAATGCTTTGAAGCACTAAAAAATGCATCAAATATTTTCCTTAAAATAATACATTCTTCTCGCCGCTACCTAACATTGTTTTTGTTGTCTACTTGTTATTGTTTCTCATTTTCACTTAGTATATGTTTATTATTATATCACACTTCATCTACCAATCACCACTAAAAAATGTTTTTGGTGTTTTCGTGTGTTTTCTTTTCTTGAGAAAGGTTCCGCTTGGATGGCAACGTAGAAACAGTTCTTGTTATTGTGTTTATTGTTATTTAGTTTCTACATTGTTTTGTTTATTTTGTTAGTAAGTATTATAGTAACATTGTTAACTTTACATAGTCTGTTATCGCTTAAACATAGGCCTATTCTTCTTTCTTTCACGTGGAACGTGCTTATATCGGAAGTGTTATCTCTTAAGAAAACTTGACTGGGTTCAAATATTGTAGGCACTGTCTGAAAGCAAAGTACTCGTAAACCATACACTAACAAACACTTTCAACAATACAAGATCAGTAAGATCTTTTTTGGAGATGCGGTTAGTCAAGTACTGAAAAACGCGTGTGCAGTTGTTGCTGGGCGATTTGGTGCCGTGGAACGGACTGGTTCAATTCCCGTTGGTCTCAAGAATTTTTAAAGATCAGTAAGACAAGAGTGTTCTCCCTCTGCTCTATGTCCTCACTCTAGAACCCCTTGTAGAGAAAATCAGACAGGGCAACTCAATTAAATGAACTTTCCTGCAGGGGAAAGGAGAGCGAAAGTTGCTTGCCTATGCAGACGACACAGTCTTCTTTCCTCCAAATAAAATATCGATAGAGAACTTCCTACACATATGCACGGATTTTGGGAGACACAGCGGGGCAACAATAAACATACACAAATCAACTATAATAGGAATAGGCAGGTGGGAAAACAAAGCAGACTTCCCTCTCAACCTAACACACACACACAAACAACATGAAACTCTATGCATGGCATAACCTTTCCATCCAACCCACACGCAACACACATACAAACATGGCATAACCTTTCCATCCAACCCACACGCAACACACATACAAACATGGCAAAACCTTGAAGATAAGAAACACACTATAAAGATTAAAATTCAAAACCTCAACAATATTCGGTAGGAGCATAATTGTCAACACATGCATCATTCCAAAACTCATTTACACAGCCACAGTTCTCTACCCCCACCCCAGACCAGACAATCACGGACATCAACAAACACATCCGGAAATTCATATACAAAAACACAATACACAGCATAAAACACAAAACACTCATTCAGGGGAAAAAGCAAGGAGGCATCGCCCTCCAAGACATAGCAACAAAGATACAAGCGCTCAGAATCAACCACGCAGGCCACATCATAAAATACCCAGAACAACACACTCTAGCACATTTCTACAAGTAAATTTAAGTAGGAAGCCAGAAGACAATTTTAAAAATTCTTGAGACTAACGGGAATTGAACCAGTCCGTTCAACGGCACTAAATCGCCTAGCAACAAGTGCACACGCGTTCTCCCGTACTTGACTAACCGCATCTCCTACATGGGACTTAGACTGACCAAACTGACACCACTGAAAAATTCTGCCTCACACCACTTTGGCACACTCCCCACCATCTACAAATCATGCATACAAGCCATACAAGGACACGAGAACCTCCTCCACAAACCAACAAACATGATATACAAACCACTACTCACCAGAATCGAAAGAGGATGAATAGAAGATGCAACCAATAAAAAAAACAAGTAATTATAAAATGTTATTTGATGTCATGATGTTATGTGATGTATCAATATCTTGGACACATAGTCACATAATGATGGCAGATGTGAAACAGAAGTTAAAAGGAGAATAGGAATGGCTTAAAGTACCTTCAATGACATGAGGAAATTATTAATATCTAAACAAATTAAAAACAAGTTAAAAATGAGAATTATAAAATGCTACATCTATTCCATATTAATGTATGGCTCAGAAACATGGACACTAAATAAACAATTAGAAGACAACATTGATGCCTTTGAGATGTGGGTATATAGAAGAATAGGGAGAACATCATGGAAAGAGAAGAAAACAAATAAAGAGGTGCTAAAGACACTTAATATGAAGAAAGAACTACTAAGAGAAATAAAGATCAGGCAAATAAAATACTTTGGACATGACACCTTATTGAAGACCTTACTTGAGGGTAAAGTCAAAGGGAAGCGAGCAAGAGGTAGGCAGCGATACAAGTGGGAGAGTAACATTACACGATGGACAGGTTACAGTCTAGCAGAGTGTACCACCAAGACAAGAGACAGGAGATGTTGGAGATACGTTGCAGCCAACCTTCGTTGCGGAGACGGCACTTGATGATGATGATGATTTGATGTCAAGGGAAATAAATCTCCGTATTGTTAGTTAGTGTTTTTTTTTTTGGTCAATGGGACATAATCTAAAGATTATCTGTAATATTGTTATTTTAAAATTAAAGAAAGTTTTATTTTATCAATCACGTAATAATTAAGAGATTATTTGTTTATTTAAGAGTTTATATGTAAAATGTAAGAATATGTTATGTTCTTTGACAAAAATTCTTAATATTAATAAATATTTTTATGGCAGTGACATCTTATAAAGCTGATTTTATTTTAGAATGTGTTAAATGTACCAAATTGTTTCAACGTATACAATACAAATATATGTAGTATTCAATTCTTTAAAAATAACTTTTTGTGGAGGATTAATTCCTTCTAATCAAATAATTATAGGAGAGAAAAGCGAATAAACTTATATCTTCCTTCATTAGAGAAAATCGTTGGACTTACATCGGCCATCTTCTCAGAATGAACATCCTAAGAATTTCCAATCAATCACTTTGTTGGGTCTCACCGGGAGTAAGAAGAAAAAAGAGTCCTAGAGAAACTCTATGAAGAACCATTAATAGAGAAGGCATGTCAATGAAACTGAACAACACGCAAGAACTGAAAGACATGGCAACACAAAGACAGAAATGGAAAGCTATAGTTTCTTCCCTATGCGCCGCCTATGGCCCTGGAGAAACATAACATAACAATCAAATAATGTCATCTATTGTTTAGTGATATAGTTTGTGTCGTGACTACTAGAATGTAGTGACTGGAGTTCGTATTCCACTTGCAGGCAATTGTCTATCTGACTTCCAGAAAAGCAATGGCAAGTACCATGAAGAGTAGTGGCAAAGGCTATCATATTTCTCCATCATCATCATCATTAAGTGCCGTCTCCGCGATGAAGGTTTGCTGCAACGTATCTCCAACATCCCCTGTCTCTTGTCTTGGTGGTGCACTCTGCTAGACTGTAACCTGTCCATTGTGTCATGTTACTCTCCTACTTGTAACGCTGCCTACCTCTTGTTCGCCTCCCTTTGACTGCCCTTAGGTAAGATCTTCAATAAGGTGTCATGTCTTTTAATATGTCCAAAATATTTTATTTGCCTGATCTTTATTTCCCTTAGTAGTTCTTTCTACATATTAAGTGTCTTTAGCACCTCTTTATTTGTTTTCTTCTCTGTCCATGATGTTCTCCCTATTCTTCTATATACCCACATCTCAAATGCATCAATGTTGTCTTCTTATTGTTTATTTAGTGTCCATGTTTCTGAGCCATACATTAATATAGAATAGATGTCTAGGGACCGAACCGGAAATAAAGGAATGACGAAAACGGATGTGTTGGACCTCGGACGTCCTGACCACAAGTGGCCAACCGGGGTGCAAATAATCACAGTCTACTGTGAAATTTGCAGCACAACGTACTTCACGCTCTCCGGCGGAAATCACACGAAATATTTGTTGTGGTTATATGAGAGCGAACGCAGAAGAAGAAGAATAGATGTCCTGCCGAAGACGGATGTGTCGGGCCATTGGCGCAAATAAAACGGCGACACAACGCATTTCCATTCTCTGGACTATATCCTGCTGAAAATCTAATAGGACCATGGTCCTGCTACAAGAGATATCCAGTGGGAGTTTGAGAATGAAATCTAATAGGACCATGGTCCTGCTACAAGAGATATCCAGTGGGAGTTTGAGAATGAAATCTAATAGGACCATGGTCCCGCTACAAGAGATATCCAGTGGGAGTTTGAGAATAAAATCTAATAGGACCATGGTCCTGCTACAAGAGATATCCAGTGGGAGTTTGAGAATGAAATCTAATAGGACCATGGTCCCACTACAAGAGATATCCAGTGGGAGTTTGAGAATGTACGCTGAAGAAGAAGAAGAATAGATGTAGCATTTTATAATTCTCATTTTTAACTTGTTTGTAATTTGTTTAGATGTTAATATTTTCCTCATGTCATTGAAGGTGCTTTTAGCTATTCCTATTCTCCTTTTAACTTCTGTTTCACATCTGCCACCATTTGTGACTATGTGTCTTTGATTTTGATAATGATTTACTTGTTGTAGTTTCTCTCCATGTATGTTTATGTCTAGCTCTTGTTCTTCTGTGTCTTTGCTGATTATCATGGTTTTTGTTTTTTGAATATTTATATCCATCCCATATTCATTGCTTGATTTATTGACTTGGTCTATTAGTCTTTGTAGTTCATAGTAAAACAAGTATCTGAGTTCAAATATTTCGGTTACTTTTTTACAGAAAATGGAAGCCTTGATAGTGAGATAGAGACGAGATGTCAAAAGGCAAATGCAGTAACATAGCAACTATCGCCCGCGTGTTGCCGGGGCCTGAAAGGGTAGCAAAGAATAGCAACACTGTTTACCTTCCACGCATGTCGTAAAAGGCGACTAAGGAGGTTATGGGATGGAGTTGGCTGTCCCATCCCATATAGGGGCTGTGGCCCAAAGCCATGCTGAAGTCGGATGTGTCAGGTTGAAATGCGCATATATCGCAGCAATGCTGTAAACCATGACACAACGCATTCCGTTCTCCGGACTACATCATGCTAATCTGCAGAAGTTCGAGAACGAACGCAGAAGAAGATAGCAACTGTCACGACTACTTCTTTATCCCAAGATTAAGATGGAAGTTAAAAGACAAATGATTTACAGTATATTCCTACCAAACACTGTGTTACCAGAGCCAAACCTGTTCTCTCTCATCTTCACATTACAGAAAGATAGTGGCATGTGAGATGAAGTGCTTGAGGAAGGCCTCACTGGTCACCTGGCATTGACAGATTACGAAATGAAGACACCAGGGAAAGAATAGGTATAACACCTTGCACATAATACATAGAAAGAAAACAGATCAAGTGGTTTAGCCACATTATGAGAATGCATCACGACAAGCTACCAGTGAAGGCATATAACCAAATGAGATCAGGGTCAAAAGTCAGAGGAAGAATACTGAAAAAATGGATAGAAAACGGCATGGACGTTTTGAACAAACAAGGGCATTGCACATCCGAGGCGACACATCTGGCCTTGGAATACCATAAGCTCGAGCTCCAATCACCCCTACGCCTAACGGCAAGAGTGGATAACAAACCATTTTGGGAAAGACAATAGATAGTAAAACACATCGAGAAATATCTCTCTCTGTCTCCCCTGTCTCGTCTCTCATTGATCTTTCCGGTGTTTTATAAATGTTGAAGTTTTAATTTTCTCATCACGCGCCCTATAAATCTTGATTGTCTGCTTCTAATTTTCGCTACAATTTGTTGCTTTACCCCAGTATCTCTGAGAACTTGTTTTCTTTGCTGTCAATGGAATTTGCATAATTCTTAAAAACCACATCACAATTGTCTGCTGCTTATCGTTCTGTTTACAGTCCATGTTTCGCATTCATAAAGAAGGATTGACTTAATATAATATCAGAGCGCTCGAACTTGCGTATGAAAGATGTTATTCCTTTGAATGTTTCTTATTTTTTTAAATGTTGATTTGCCCCGTGCTATTCTGCTATTGATCTCATTAGAACACCAATCATTTGCTCGTACTTGACTTTATCCATTGATTTAATTTTGTTTCATTGATATCATACTGCATGTTGGCTGTGTGTATGTCTTTGCATTACTTCTGTTTTCTTCTTGTTTATACATATACATATATGTTGTTCGTCCATCACAAGTGATGATGACCATTTGTTACATCCACTTTTGAAAATTCAATTTTAGTTATGTCCTTGATTATGAGTTCGTAGATGGCTAATGAGCCCTATTCGAGCTGTAAATGTCCTTGGACAGTTTGGACATGGAATAACGACTGTAGACGGATCTTGGTCTATCCGTGACTTTCTAGCTGCTTTCCGCTGTTGAGCTGCTGCATTTCTCTTCTTTTCACAAGATGATGCGCTCTTTTTAATTTTAGAACGACATGTAGATCATTTTGATTTAATATATATATATTGATTTTAAAAAAATAAGCGCCTATCGGCTCTTTGTGATGACCTGCAAATGAGACGACAAAAGTTTGATTTTAATTAAATCAAAGCAAATCCTTTATTACTTCAGTCTTGCTGATTTAGTTTTAACTGTGCTTACTTTACTTCATTCCAATGCTAACGTAGAACGTGTTATCAGTCAGTTACAAAATCAAAAATTTGGAATAGACTGAGCATCACGAGTTTGAAAGCTGTTCTGACTATTCAATATGGAAATAAAAGTATTGGATCACAAGATGCTTATAAATGTTTGTTTCAATCATCATCTTCTGCCAGTACAGCCATAAAATGCAACATAAATTGAAGAAGACTTGTCTGACTGGGATTTGACAGATCTTGAATAAATATATTTCTAATATTAACTGATAGTCAAGAATTAGAATGTGAAAACTTGAAACATATTTTTAATATTATATGTTTTTTTTTTGGGGTGTTGTCTCATTATTTTGTGTGTGCATTCTTGGCACAGGAGTAGTGCCTTTTGATAAAAACATGTTGACAACACTAAATGTACCAGGAAAAAGACACATACATTGAAAAAAATTAGTCTAGCTGTGATTATGTAATCTAGAATAATATTATTTATCAGATTAACTGATATTACTAAATTATGATGTGTTATCGTGTATTATATTAAGGAAAATATGTGGGTTTTTTTTTAGCACTTCCAATTTTTTTTAGTGTTTTTAAGAGACGTTTCTTGTGCTTTTATAGTGATATGTTATGGCAACCCTAGATACAAATGAGTTGCATCACTAGGTACCATAGAATCAACAGAAGATTATGATTTTTTGGTTGATTTTGCATGTCAATAATAACATTAATTTTAATATCCACTGATATTAATACATTATAATGCGATATCTTGTAATATTTTAATGAAAAAGGGGTAAGTTCTTTTTGAAAACTGTGCTTTTTTAGTGTTTTTAAGCAAGAAATTAATTTCCTTTTTACAACATATTTTTTATAAAACTAGTTGGCAACACTTGTTGACGGCTGCTACACTAACAGGCTCTGTTTTCGTGAACTTGAATTATGACGCTATGTTGTCACTGCGGTCGAGGTTGGTTATCTCTGCTCTCAAATGACACATACGATGCTTATATTTATAGCGTAAATGGGTTATCAGCATTATATATGCAAATGGTATTACGGTGCAATACAACTGATATAAAATAAAAATTGCTGTGTCATTGGTAGATCTTTAAGACAAAGGTCCACCACTCAACCTTGTACCTCGAACAGTTTCAGGTTCCTGGAGTTACAGACTGGTGACACTGGTGGTATAAATCTTATAAAATATTTATAATAATAATACTTTGTTTCGTTCGCAATATAATTATATATACAATAGTAATTTAGGGACTTCTGTCAATATTATATGTTTGTATTTAATTTGATAAATCAGCGATTTGATAAACGCCCAGAATACAGTAGTAAGTCAAGTAGTAAGAGTAAGTGTTAAGTAAGACAGTAAGAGTTAAGTTACTTCATACTCAGGATCATAACATTATGATTCTATTAACTGCTATGTTATATTTATACTATATATATATATATAATTAAATGTAGTAATATAGTACTAATACTTTATACTGGTTTCGTTGTTCCTACATCATTAGTTAGTCACACAGGGCCAAACTCAGGATTCCATTAGCTTCTGGCAAAATTAGCTTCTGGGCATGTGACAAAAATGTTGAACCTATTTTCCTAAAAAGAAATTTTTAACAAAGTACAAAAAAACAAAATCTTACATGATTTGTTTCACATTGTTAGGATTTTTTTTCTTCATATTCAAACAATTTAATTGTTTTAGAAAAAAACCATTATTGTTGAATTGTTGACATTACATTTTACCAACCCCCACCCCTTCTCTGTCAAGAACTGTCACATATTTTGAGACACCCACCCCCCCCCCCCCCCCCAGCCTATCTAGCTTTCTTCCACTGATGTACAAGCTTTTCACAATCAGGCCGTCACAGTTCTCAAGAGCACACATAAAAATGCACAAATGACTTTTTAAAATGTTGTTTATAGGTAAAACTCCCAGCCTTACTAAAAACATATCTACGACCCTGGTGATGCATAATGCTTGTGGATTTGTGTTTTGTCCCCTTTGTAGGTAGAGGGTAGCTGATCGCCATAACTTTTTATGGACTTGTACATTCTAATATAGATTGGCCTCAGTGCTGCAAGGACCAATTTTCTACTTGAAAACAACACGTAAACATAAACAAAGTAGCTTCAGATGTGACATGGGTACAGAATTAATATAATATAGAAGCAGTGAGGATTTATTATTAAAGAAAAATCATAATGTAACAAACGGAATATGAACCATGTTTGCTCAGAGGGCACCTACTCTCCTTGCAACTTAATTCAACACGCTTTGCATTTTTGACGACAGCTGCATCCAGACTTTTCATCATAACTTGCTCAATGCCCATGCTGGTCTTCTCTTGAGAAGGAAGGACTCAGAGGGGCACTTTATCATCATGTGTTATATAATCATAAAATGTTTCAGTAGATTTGATGAGAAAGTTGATGGTGAAACATATTTGATGAGAAAGTTGATGGTGAAACATATTTGACAAGCAAGTTGATGGTCAAACATATTTGATGAGAAAGTTGATGGTGAAACATTTTTGATGAGCAAGTTGATGGTGAAACATATTTGATGAGAAAGTTGATGGTGAAACATTTTTGATGAGCAAGTTGATGGTGAAACATTTGATGAGAAAGTTGATGGTGAAACATTTGATGAGAAAGTTGATGGTGAAACATTTGATGAGAAAGTTGATGGTGAAACATTTGATGAGAGTTGATGGTGAAACATTTGATGAGAAAGTTGATGGTGAAACATTTGATGAGAAAGTTGATGGTGAAAAATTTGATGAAAAAGTTGATGGTGAAACATATTTGATGAGAAAGTTGATGGTGAAACATTTGATGAGAAAGTTGATGGTGAAACATTTGATGAGAAAGTTGATGGTGAAACATTTGATGAGAAAGTTGATGGTGAAACATTTGATGAGAAAGTTGATGGTGAAACATTTGATGATAAAGTTGATGGTGAAACATATTTGATGAGCAATTTAATGGTTAAATATATTTGATGAGCAAGTTGGTGCAGAAATATTTGAGTTCATGTCAACATGAAACTTGAAGAATCTGTGCTTGTGTTAATAAGATTATAGTTACTAGTACAACTTGACTTTACTGACTGTTTGATTTACTGCCATTTAGTTTATATTATCTCATGGTTGCAGGTTAGTTTTTCGTGTTGCTCAACTATCATTGGTTAAAGACGTTTTGCATTGGCAGATTGCTGGTTTGTTTTGTATGGGAACAATGTCAACAAAGGCTACTATGGTTACTAAGGTACAGGCATTGCCAGGTATGTAAAATTTTGGAAAGTCATTTTAAAAATGGCATTAGTTTAAAAAGGTGCAGTGTCCTGACTTAGTTGCAATATTTATTTACAAATTTAATATTGAAAATATTGGAAGGCAAAATTCAAGAAAATAGAATGGTTGACATGAACATTTCAGTTCAGATTTGGCTAGCCTGAGCAAACAGACAGATGATGTTACCAGTCTCTGGACTGACTAACCTGATAATGATGTTACCAGTCTCTGGACTGACTAACCTGATAATGATGTCACCAGTCTCTGGACTGACTAACCTGATAATGATGTCACCAGTCTCTGGACTGACTAACATGATAATGATGTCACCAGTCTCTGGACTGACTAACCTGATAATGATGTTTCTAGTCTCTGGACTGACTAACCTGATAATGATGTTTCTAGTCTCTGGACTGACTAACCTGATAATGATGTTTCTAGTCTCTGGACTGACTAACCTGATAATGATGTTTCTAGTCTCTGGACTGACTAACCTGATAATGATGTTTCTAGTCTCTGGACTGACTAACCTGCTAATGATGTTTCTAGTCTCTGGACTGACTAACCTGATAATGATGTTTCTAGTCTCTGGACTGACTAACCTGATAATGATGTTTCTAGTCTCTGGACTGACTAACCTGATAATGATGTTTCTAGTCTCTGGACTGACTAACCTGTTAATGATGTTTCTAGTCTCTGGACTGACTAACCTGTTAATGATGTTTCTAGTCTCTGGACTGACTAATCTGATAATGATGTTACCAGTCTCTAAACTGACTAAGCTGATGAGAACAAGTGAGTGACATCAGTTGATTTCGTACCTGCCAGCTAGTGCAGATGATCTGTATTTATAATCTGGTTCTATTGAATATTCACATATTGAACTTCAGTATTTAAATTTATGAAGATGTGTCTACAAGAAAAGTGCTGGATCCACACTCCATTCCAGAAATTTACGCAAAATTTACGTTACTCTGGCGAAGACCCAGCCATGGTGATTAAATTAACAGAACTCTGTCAGCAAATGTGAAACTAGTAAATATTATCCCTTATAATTTTAAGGATGTCTCCATTATTCACCTATGCAAAACACAGAAAATCAGTGTACTTTGTTCCAGTGTACTTTGTTCCAGTGTACTTAGTTCCAGTGTACTTAGTTCCGTGTACTTTTTTTTGTGGGTGTTCTGCATCATTCACCTACACTGGAAGGAAACTGAGAAGTTTGTGACAACCATAGAGTCATATCCCTGCTTTCTATCGCAGGTAAGATCATGGATAAAGTTTTGTTAAATAAACTGCATTCACATCTGGAAACAAATTTCCTCCCTGAATGTCATTGTGGATTCAGACAAGGAACACAGGTTTAAATGATTTTTACTGCCATGAAACTACGGGAAAAGTGCATTGAATGGAATATTCCGCCGAAGACGGATGTGTCGGACCATTGGTGCAAATAAAACAGTGACACAACGCATTTCCATTCTCTGGACTGCATCCTGCTGGAGATCTAGTATTACTGCTACAGGAGAGATCCAGCAGGAGTTTGAGAATGAACACTAAAGAAGAAGAAGAAGAATGGAATATTAGCATAGACACATTTGTGGACCTGGCGAGTGCATTGAGCAGAATATTAGCATAGACACCACATTCTTCCTGGGTCTGGCAGTGCATTGAGCAGAATATTAGCATAGACACCACATTCTTCATGGATCTGGCCAAGGCCTTCAATAACATCAACCGTGGGGCCTTTGGAAAATCTTGTCAACATTTGAATGTCCAGATAAATTTATTGTTATGGTTTTCAAGTTTCATGGCAACATGAAAGAAAGCGTCAAGATGGCGGAAGATACTCAAAATCATTTTCAAAATCAAAATGAGCAACCTGGGTTTAATATGTGCTGCTCGCAGAAATGAGAGTCAATATTGGATTTGAAGCTTGGCCATTAACCAATAGAAAACTCCAGCATTGGATTTGAAGCTTGGCCATTAACCAATTGAAAACTTGTCTGAAATTGTCAGACATAGTATAGGCCTAGCTATTACAATTCTAATAGAGGAGAATGGAGCACTTAGTGCATGTCCCATGTGTAGTTAAGTTGATGATCTGATGTCTACTGGTACCTTACTGAGATAAGACAAGATCAAAGCATTATTTTCCAGCTCAGACCAGGACATCTTTCTAAATTATCATCTGAACAGAATAAATCCAGAATGCCCACCTAACTGTAAAAATCACAATTACCCACCTGAAACAGCATGTTCTATCTGAGTGTATACTATCACGCTAGACAAGAATTTCTCCCACCATACCCGTCTATCTGAGTGTATAGAACTAAATCAAGCTAGACAAGAACTTCTCCCACCGTACCCATCTATCTGAGTGTATAGAACTACATCAAGCTAGACAAGAACTTCTTCCACCATACCCATCTATCTGAGTGTATAGAACTACATCAAGCTAGACAAGAACTTTTCCCACCGTGTCCAATTATATAAAACACTGTATATGAAAGTCTATCCCAACTACAGAGAGAACGTTTTATCTACTGGCACATGCTGGTCAAGCGTGAAAACTTGTGATACTTGTTAAAGAACTGGCTGGTTTAATTTATTACTGACTTTTTCTGATGTGTTTTTCTGATGTGTGTTATGCAGGACGGTCTGAACCGATAGTAGTCAGCCCAAAACACACAGTTTTGGGGAATCCCACAGTTCCACCATTTCCTGCTCATTTGGAGAAAGCTTTGTTTGGTAAGTGTCTCACTCACACATCTCTTTGAAGCGATAACTGGGATAATGTATTATTATTACTTGTTTAACTCCTTAGCTGCGGAGGCATTCTTAAGGGTACAATGAAAAGCCACTGCCATTTTGCTGAGATCTTCTTCTTCTTCTTCTTAGCTTCCGAGGGGAAAAATCCATCAGGATTCTTCTTCTTAGCTTCCGAGGGGAAAAATCCATCAGGATGCTTATAATAAAGTATCCAAGCACATTGTTTTCCTGGGAAACTAAGAAGATCTCAGCAAAAAAGCGACAACTCTCACTGTATCCTTAAGGATACTTCCGCAGCTAAGGGGTTAACTAAAAATTCTAAACTATACCTGTGATATGTATTATTATTACTTGTTTAATTAACAAGTAATAAAACTAATGTAAAAAAAAAAATTACAGAAAAAAAAGAAACAAGGACTTTTTCCATATTGCAGTCCAACTTGGAACTTTTCAAAGAAACAAACACTACAAAATAAACCTGCAAAATCAAATTAAAATCCAGAGAGGTGGTTTCTTGGAATTAACTTTATATGTCTTCTTAAATTTTATCTTTATATTTCTTGACTTATATGTCTCTATATTTTAATTATATTTTTTTTGTTTATTTCATTTGTGTTTTGTTTCTTGAAAAAGGTCCCTGTTATTTCTTTTTTCTATATATCTGACGTTTAGCTCTGTGATGAAGTCTTCTGTAATGGAAACAAATTTTCGTCTGATTTTCGGCAAAAAAATCAGAAATTTTTGTGTGTAATTCTTTCATACTTCATAGTCATGAGATGACTTTCTTTTTGTGGGTTTTTTTTCTGTAAAATCATTTTGTCTTATTTCACAATGCTAAAAGTCATGTTAAAATTCATACCTCCCACGCCAACCCCACCCCCAATACAGGCTTGGATGAAGTGGTAATAACGCTGCATTCAACTGTGCATCTGAACCATTCAGAAAGCAATAGAAACCTACTGATCATATTTGTGCCTACAAAGTCTCTGCAGCCAAATATGCTGGATTGATCACTGCATATTGATATGTTATCAACAATCTAACCACATCCATAAAACCGTAAATATATGTGTGTGTGTGTGTGTATGCTTATAAGATTAGATAAACCTATACAAGGGTGTGAGTGTGTGGTTGTCAGATAGGACAGCCAACTCACCCCATAACCTCCTTAATCACTTCTTATGATATGCTTGGAAGGTAAACAGTAGTTGCTATTCATTGCTCCCTTTCAGGCCCTGGCAACACGTGGATGATTCCCTCGTGTATTGTTGAGATCTGAAAGGGGAACAGAGAATAGTAACACTGTTTACCTTGCATGCATATCATACATAGAGTCAAATAAAGAGGTGGGGGGGGGTGATGTTGGATTTTTGATAGGTCAAAATAACTTCAAAGCCATGTTGAAGTCATTTGTTCAGGTTCAAAGAAGAACCTTTCATATTGCAACTAAGCTGTAAAGCGACGGGAGTTTGAGAATGAGTACAGAGTTATAACTCTTTGACTTTAACTGTTAAACTTCTAGTGATGTGAAGTTGTTCCATCACTTTATGAATGAAGTGTAGATTATCTAGTGATATGTGTGTTTGTAAGTTGTTCCATCACTTTATGAATGAAGTGTAGATTATCTAGTGATATGTGTGTTTGTAAGTTGTTCCATCACTTTATGAATGAAGTGTAGATTATCTAGTGATATGTGTGTTTGTAAGTTGTTCCATCACTTTATGAATGAAGTGTAGATTATCTAGTGATATGTGTGTTTGTAAGTTGTTCCATCACTTTATGAATGAAGTGTAGATTATCTAGTGATATGTGTGTTTGTAAGTTGTTCCATCACTTTATGAATGAAGTGTAGATTATCTAGTGATATGTGTGTTTGTAAGTTGTTCCATCACTTTATGAAAGAAGTGTAGATTATCTAGTGATATGTGTGTTTGTAAGTTGTTCCATCACTTTATGAAAGAAGTGTAGATTATCTAGTGATATGTGTGTTTGTAAGTTGTTCCATCACTTTATGAATGAAGTGTAGATTATCTAGTGATATGTGTGTTTGTAAGTTGTTCCATCACTTTATGAATGAAGTGTAGATTATCTAGTGATATGTGTGTTTGTAAGTTGTTCCATCACTTTATGAATGAAGTGTAGATTATCTTGTGATATGTGTGTTTGTAAGTTGTTCCATCACTTTATGAATGAAGTGTAGATTATCTAGTGATATGTGTGTTTGTAAGTTATTCTGTCAGTTTATGAATGAAGTGTAGATTATCTAGTGATATGTGTGTTTGTAAGTTATTCTGTCAGTTTATGAATGAAGTGTAGATTATCTAGTGATATGTGTGTTTGTAAGTTGTTCCATCACTTTATGAATGAAGTGTAGATTATCTAGTGATATGTGTGTATTTGTAAGTTGTTCCATCACTTTATGAATGAAGTGTAGATTACCTAGTGATATGTGTGTTTGTAAGTTGTTCCGTCAGTTTATGAATGAAGTGTAGATTATCTAGTGATATGTGTATTTGTAAGTTGTTCCATCACTTTATGAATGAAGTGTAGATTATCTAGTGATATGTGTATTTGTAAGTTGTTCCATCACTTTATGAATGAAGTGTAGATTATCTAGTGATATGTGTGTTTGTAAGTTGTTCCATCACTTTATGAATGAAGTGTAGATTATCTAGTGATATGTGTGTTTGTAAGTTGTTCCGTCAGTTTATGAATGAAGTGTAGATTATCTAGTGATATGTGTGTTTGTAAGTTGTTCCATCACTTTATGAATGAAGTGTAGATTATCTAGTGATATGTGTATTTGTAAGTTGTTCCATCACTTTATGAATGAAGTGTAGATTATCTAGTGATATGTGTGTTTGTAAGTTGTTCCATCACTTTATGAATGAAGTGTAGATTATCTAGTGATATGTGTGTTTGTAAGTTGTTCCATCACTTTATGAATGAAGTGTAGATTATCTAGTGATATGTGTGTTTGTAAGTTATTCTGTCAGTTTATGAATGAAGTGTAGATTATCTAGTGATATGTGTGTTTGTAAGTTGTTCCATCACTTTATGAAAGTAGTGTAGATTATCTAGTGATATGTGTGTTTGTAAGTTATTCTGTCAGTTTATGAATGAAGTGTAGATTATCTAGTGATATGTGTGTTTGTAAGTTGTTCCATCACTTTATGAATGAAGTGTAGATTATCTAGTGATATGTGTGTTTGTAAGTTGTTCCATCACTTTATGAAAGTAGTGTAGATTATCTAGTGATATGTGTGTTTGTAAGTTATTCTGTCAGTTTATGAATGAAGTGTAGATTATCTAGTGGTATGTGTGTTTGTAAGTTATTCTGTCAGTTTATGAATGAAGTGTAGATTATCTAGTGATATGTGTGTTTGTAAGTTATTCTGTCACTTTATGAATGAAGTGTAGATTATCTAGTGATATGTGTGTTTGTAAGTTATTCTGTCAGTTTATGAATGAAGTGTAGATTATCTAGTGATATGTGTGTTTGTAAGTTGTTCCATTACATTGTCCTCCATTTCTATGTATCATTATTAGATTGCCCATTGACAACAGATACAGTTTTCCTATTTCTGCAGGTATGGGATGTTTCTGGGGAGTAGAAAGAAAATTCTGGACACAGAATGGAGTATACTCAACTCAGGTGATTTCTCATTTGTTATTCTGTCATTCTGCTTATCTTGTCATGCCTACCTGTATCTTCTTAATCTGTGAGTGTAATTCTGCATGTACCTGTACGATAGGTGATAATATAGATTCAGCCACTTGTATATGTGTTTGAAGACTTGAAGATGTTTTGACGTTTACTTATCTGGGAGCCTAGATTAGCGGGATGGTGAATAATACTGACAATGGCCATGGTTGCCATGATAAGATTAACCACCGTTTGTAAAAGTTGAATCACCATCTGTGTTAACTCCTTATCTGCTGAGGTATCTTTAAGGATACGATGAGGGGTTGCCACCATTTTGATGAGATCTCCTTCTTACTTTCGGTCCCATGGAAACAATTCATCTGGAAGCTTTATTATAAGCATCCAGACAGATTTGTTTCCATTTGAAGCTAAGAAGAGGTGGATCTCCGGAAAATGGCGGTGGCTTTTCATCGCATCCTCAAAAATATCTCTGCAGCTAAGGGGTTAAGATTAAATTATATAAATCTTTGGTTTTGTCAATATTTCTATATGGTTGCAAGACGTAGACTCTAAATGCAAACTTATAAGAATCCAGGTGTTTGAACACAAATGCTATAGAGGTGTGTGTTGGGTATCTGTTAGTGAGAACACAAGACCAATATGTTTGTGCATGATAGAATTAATGTAGTAGCCGGTAAACAAGAATCACTGTTAACAATCGTGAAACTTTGTAAACTCCAGTTGTGCGGGAAAGTGATGAGACATTGCTTGATGACGAGATGCTCTTCAAGGTACAGTGGAGGGTGGGAGAAGATGAGGTGGAAGAAGAAGACACAACTGAATAATATCAAAGACTGGACAGAGTGTGAAGTGTCCGAAAACATCAGGACAGTAGCGGATAGAGATTTTTCTGCACCAAATGTCTCAATGTGACATCCCCACATGGAGATCTTTCTGCACCAAATTTCTCAATGTGACATCCCTAACATGGAGATCTTTCTGCACCAAATGTCTTAATGTGACATCCCTACATGGAGATCTTTCTGCACCAAATGTCTCAATGTGACATCCCTACATGGAGATCTTTCTGCACCAAATGTCTCAATGTGACATCCCTACATGGAGATCTTTCTGCACCAAATGTCTCAATGTGACATCTCTACGGACCTTATGGGTTTTATTATTATTATTATTATTACATGTGTTTAGTGGTCTTGGTTCTACATTGGCATTCTTTTGTACATGTGGTTATTAGAATTCATTGGCCCTGCAGTCTGCCATTGCATGTTCTAAGCGAAGCAGTGTTATCATCTATGTCTTTCTGAGATGATGTAATAGCTTTGAGTTTATTTTTCACTTTATATACAAAAAGAGTTATTGTTAATTTTGTGGCAATTCAAAACTGTCACATTTTATTTCATTTTGTCACATTCTTGATGTTCGCAGGTCGGCTACGCAGGTGGTTTTACACCAAATGCAACGTACAAGGAAGTTTGTACGGGCCAGACTGGTCATACAGAAGTTGTTCGAGTTATATATGACCCAAATAAAACTAGCTTTGCTGCTTTGTTACAGGTAGATGGATAAATATTGTTACTTATGCCACTTATTTGATTGCTCTGCTGTTTCCTTGAGTATTATTATGTCTTTGTTTCTGTCTTCTTTCATTGATTCTACAGTTACCTCTCATTTTTTCTATTGTAATAAAAGAGAAATAAGAGTTATATAATCTCTTGTGAAGAAGTTATCACTAATGATAAGATATTTGTTTGAGAACTACAGGAATTGCAAGCAATTAGCTCTTACTTCCTATGTGCAGTGGGGTGGTTTTTCTGAGCTTTCTTTCATACCCAGGATATTTCAGCTTAATACAATGCGTATTGAGGGAGCCTTCTACTCAGAGGGGGTCTATAATTGTATAGATGACATGCTACAAATCTTCCATAGGAGAGCCTCAATATAACAGCATATCATCTACTAAGGTTTTTTGTTGCATGGGTGGTTTGTCCTGTGGGCCATTGATGAGACCCACAGACGCAACCGCATGCGTTCTAATGGTAAGATAAAAATAAGAATTATATAATCTCTTCTGAAGAAACTGTGTCACTAACAGTAAGATGGAAATAAGAGTTGAAACATATCCTGTAAAAGACATTGTTGCTTCCCTTAGTGGCCTCAATATGTTTCTAATTTTGATTGGATTAGGGTTATGTACTTCTTCTTGTTCACAGTTTGACATGTCTACACACCAAGTCTGGTTTTCTTAATAAATGCTGCTGTATTTGAGAGTTCTTCAGTAATCTCATATAGCTTTCTGTGGATATCTGTCTCTGTGGGCCAGTGTTCTTCCCTTAACTGGTTTAGTAAATGCAGCCCTGCAGGATATGTTCCGCTGTCTGTGCTGCCTGCCCACAAGAGGTGATGGAACCAGTCCTAGTCTATTAAAGTAGCTGTTTAATCTGTTGTGTTCTGTTCTGATGTGGAAGATGATAACCTGCTCAGTTCTATCAAGATATTGATAGTTTTTAAATAAATTGATGTTTCCGCTGAAGACGGATGTGTTCGGCCATTGGCACAAATAAAACGGCAACACAACGCAATTCCATTCTCTGGACTACATTCAACTGGAAATCTTGTAGGACTATTGTCCTGTTACAAAAGAAATCCAGCGGGAGTTTGAGAATGAACGCTGAAGAAGAAGAAATAAATTGATAAGTTAAATAAATAGCGTGTCACTGGACATAACAAGATTTAATATGTCACTGGGCATAGTAAGATTAATACACTGGAATCCTTCTAAAGCACATCCTTTTATAACATATTTTTCTATATAACAACACTTCTCAAAATCCCCAATTATATTTATTATTATATGTTGTTTGTACTGTATATAGTGAATTTCTGTTATTACATACATATTTTGTTGGTCCTGGCCAAGTTGTTATAAAGGGATTCCACTGTATAGTGAGTGATCCAGGTTACCTATTTTCAAGAGATCTGACTATAAAGTTGTTAAACTTGGATTTCATCTCAATTCACTTGACCACTTTATGTGATACACGTACGTAATTCATTGATTGTGCAGTTGTTTACTTTTAAAGCCATTTATCGTAGGTGATGATAATAGTCTCAGACTTGAGTTGTTGCATCTCTCTCTAGTGTGGTAAGATATCTGTAATATCAAATTCCAGCATAGAATTTCCTGCCACAGTTACGATATGTTCTGTCAGTGTTGAACATTTAAAACAAATTCATTTACTCACAGTGCATGAAGGTTGACATACATTTATTTCTCTTTTTTGATAGGTTTTCTGGGAAAATCATGACCCCACGCAAGGAAATCGTCAAGGTAATGATGTAGGCACCCAGTACCGATCTGCTATTTATACTTATGGCAGTCAACAGCAGACGGAGGCAGAGACCAGCAGAGATGAGTTTCAGGATGCCCTTACCAAGGCAGGATTTGGGAAGATTACTACAGAAATTGTGCCAGCTGGGGAGTTTTACTATGCAGAAGATTACCATCAGCAGTATTTGGATAAGAACAAGAATGGATACTGTGGTCTAGCTGGAACAGGGGTTGCCTGCCCAAGGGGTGTTATAACTAAATAATCATTTGTTCAAATTAAAATAATTTGGTTTTAAAAAATAATTTAACTTCAAATTTTTAATAAACTCTGCCCCGTTGACTGTAATATGCTATATGTGTTTGTTATTTGTCCGTCACGTGATGATGATGAGCATTTTTTACATCCACTTTTGAAATTCAGTTTAAAGTTATGTCCTTGACTATGAAAGTGAATTTTTGTGGATGTGAAAATGACTTGCACTGGGAATTTTGATTTAAGTGAGGAATAGTTGTGCAAAGCGTCAACCTCACTCTCTTGTCAGACCTCACTTGAAACCAGTGGCTAGACGAATCAAGATGACTGGAAATGACATTTGATGAAGTAGATGACCATAGTTTTCTACATGTCTCACTATGCTCGATGCGGTCTGCACTGCATTGCTGAAAGTTGCACTCGTACTTGGTGGGCTGATAAATTATTTTACATCATAATGTAAATATGCCAAAAATGAAATTTTACATGTAATGGTTGATAAGACAGTCATACTATTTTAACATGTATTGATAAATACAAACAATCTCTTCTTTATATCTCTCTCTGCTACACCCACCACATGATTACTACACCCACCCCATGATCTCTCTCCTACACTCACTCCATGATCTCTCTACTACACCGAGCAGAGGAACACTGACCATAGAACGGCCTCATTTCAGACACTTGAACAGAGGAACACTGACCATAGAACGGCCTCATTTCAGACACTTGAATAGAGGAACACTGACCATAGAACGGCCTCATTTCAGACACTTTAACAAAGGAACACTGACCATAGAACGGCCTCATTTCAGACACTTGAATAGAGGAACACTGTCCATAGAACGGCCCCATTTCAGACACTTGAACAGAGGAACACTGACCATAGAACGGCCTCATTTCAGACACTTGAACAGAGGAACTCTATCCATAGAACGGCACCATTTCAGACACTTGAACAGAGGATCACTGACCATAGAATGGCCCATTTTCAGACACTTGAACAGAGGATCACTGACCATAGAACGGCACCATTTCAGACACTTGAACAGAGGATCACTGACCATAGAATGGCCCATTTTCAGACACTTGAACAGAGGAACACTGACCATAGAACGGCCTCATTTCAGACACTTGAATAGAGGAACACTGTCCATAGAACGGCCCCATTTCAGACACTTGAACAGAGGAACACTGACCATAGAACGGCCTCATTTCAGACACTTGAACAGAGGATCACTGACCATAGAACGGCCTCATTTCAGACACTTGAACAGAGGATCACTGACCATAGAACGGCACCATTTCAGACACTTGAACAGAGGATCACTGACCATAGAACGGCCTCATTTCAGACACTTGAACAGAGGATCACTGACCATAGAACGGCCTCATTTCAGACACTTGAACAGAGGATCACTGACCATAGAACGGCCTCATTTCAGACACTTGAACAGAGGATCACTGACCATAGAACGGCCCCATTTCAGACACTTGAACAGAGGAACACTGACCATAGAACGGCCTCATTTCAGACACTTGAACAGAGGATCACTGACCATAGAACGGCACCATTTCAGACACTTGAACAGAGGATCACTGACCATAGAATGGCCCATTTTCAGACACTTGAACAGAGGAACACTGACCATAGAACGGCCTCATTTCAGACACTTGAATAGAGGAACACTGTCCATAGAACGGCCCCATTTCAGACACTTGAACAGAGGAACACTGACCATAGAACGGCCCCATTTCAGACACTTGAACAGAGGATCACTGACCATAGAATGGCCCATTTTCAGACACTTTAACAAAGGAACACTGACCATAGAACGGCCTCATTTCAGACACTTGAATAGAGGAACACTGTCCATAGAATGGCCCATTTTCAGACACTTGAACAGAGGATCACTGACCATAGAACGGCACCATTTCAGACACTTGAACAGAGGATCACTGACCATAGAACGGCACCATTTCAGACACTTGAACAGAGGATCACTGACCATAGAATGGCCCATTTTCAGACACTTGAACAGAGGAACACTGACCATAGAACGGCCTCATTTCAGACACTTTAACAGAGGTACTCTATCCATAGAACGGCCCCATTTCAGACACTTGAACAGAGGAACTCTATCCATAGAACGGCCCCATTTCAGACACTTGAACAGAGGAACTCTATCCATAGAACGGCACCATTTCAGACACTTTAACAGAGGAACTCTATCCATAGAACGGCCCCATTTCAGACACTTTAACAGAGGTACTCTATCCATAGAACGGCCCCATTTCAGACACTTGAACAGAGGAACTCTATCCATAGAACGGCACCATTTCAGACACTTGAACAGAGGTACTCTATCCATAGAACGGCCCCATTTCAGACACTTGAATAGAGGAACACTGACCATAGAACGGCCCCATTTCAGACACTTGAACAGAGGTACTCTATCCATAGAACGGCCCCATTTCAGACACTTGAACAGAGGTACTCTATCCATAGAACGGCCCCATTTCAGACACTTGAACAGAGGAACTCTATCCATAGAACGGCACCATTTCAGACACTTGAACAGAGGTACTCTATCCATAGAACGGCCCCATTTCAGACACTTGAACAGAGGTACTCTATCCATAGAACGGCACCATTTCAGACACTTGAACAGAGGTACTCTATCCATAGAACGGCACCATTTCAGACACTTGAACAGAGGTACTCTATCCATAGAACGGCACCATTTCAGACACTTGAACAGAGGTACTCTATCCATAGAACGGCACCATTTCAGACACTTGAACAGAGGTACTCTATCCATAGAACGGCCCCATTTCAGACACTTGAACAGAGGTACTCTATCCATAGAACGGCACCATTTCAGACACTTGAACAGAGGTACTCTATCCATAGAACGGCACCATTTCAGACACTTGAACAGAGGTACTCTATCCATAGAACGGCCCCATTTCAGACACTTGAACAGAGGTACTCTATCCATAGAACGGCCCCATTTCAGACACTTGAACAGAGGTACTCTATCCATAGAACGGCACCATTTCAGACACTTGAACAGAGGTACTCTATCCATAGAACGGCACCATTTCAGACACTTGAACAGAGGTACTCTATCCATAGAACGGCACCATTTCAGACACTTGAACAGAGGTACTCTATCCATAGAACGGCACCATTTCAGACACTTGAACAGAGGAACTCTATCCATAGAACGGCACCATTTCAGACACTTGAACAGAGGTACTCTATCCATAGAACGGCACCATTTCAGACACTTGAACAGAGGAACACTGACCATAGAACGGCACCATTTCAGACACTTGAACAGAGGTACTCTATCCATAGAACGGCACCATTTCAGACACTTGAACAGAGGAACTCTATCCATAGAACGGCACCATTTCAGACACTTGAACAGAGGAACACTGACCATAGAACGGCACCATTTCAGACACTTGAACAGAGGTACTCTATCCATAGAACGGCACCATTTCAGACACTTGAACAGAGGTACTCTATCCATAGAACGGCACCATTTCAGACACTTGAACAGAGGTACTCTATCCATAGAACGGCACCATTTCAGACACTTGAACAGAGGAACACTGACCATAGAACGGCACCATTTCAGACACTTGAACAGAGGTACTCTATCCATAGAACGGCACCATTTCAGACACTTGAACAGAGGTACTCTATCCATAGAACGGCACCATTTCAGACACTTGAACAGAGGAACACTGACCATAGAACGGCACCATTTCAGACACTTGAACAGAGGTACTCTATCCATAGAACGGCACCATTTCAGACACTTGAACAGAGGAACACTGACCATAGAACGGCACCATTTCAGACACTTGAACAGAGGTACTCTATCCATAGAACGGCACCATTTCAGACACTTGAACAGAGGAACTCTATCCATAGAACGGCCCCATTTCAGACACTTGAACAGAGGTACTCTATCCATAGAACGGCCCCATTTCAGACACTTGAACAGAGGTACTCTATCCATAGAACGGCACCATTTCAGACACTTGAACAGAGGAACACTGACCATAGAACGGCCTCATTTCAGACACTTGAACAGAGGAACTCTATCCATAGAACGGCACCATTTCAGACACTTGAACAGAGGAACACTGACCATAGAACGGCCTCATTTCAGACACTTGAACAGAGGAACTCTATCCATAGAACGGCCCCATTTCAGACACTTGAACAGAGGAACTCTATCCATAGAACGGCACCATTTCAGACACTTGAACAGAGGTACTCTATCCATAGAACGGCACCATTTCAGACACTTGAACAGAGGTACTCTATCCATAGAACGGCCTCATTTCAGACACTTGAACAGAGGAACTCTATCCATAGAACGGCACCATTTCAGACACTTGAACAGAGGTACTCTATCCATAGAACGGCACCATTTCAGACACTTGAACAGAGGTACTCTATCCATAGAACGGCACCATTTCAGACACTTGAACAGAGGTACTCTATCCATAGAACGGCACCATTTCAGACACTTGAACAGAGGTACTCTATCCATAGAACGGCACCATTTCAGACACTTGAACAGAGGTACTCTATCCATAGAACGGCACCATTTCAGACACTTGAACAGAGGAACACTGACCATAGAACGGCCTCATTTCAGACACTTGAACAGAGGTACTCTATCCATAGAACGGCCTCATTTCAGACACTTGAACAGAGGAACTCTATCCATAGAACGGCCCCATTTCAGACACTTGAACAGAGGAACTCTATCCATAGAACGGCACCATTTCAGACACTTGAACAGAGGAACTCTATCCATAGAACGGCACCATTTCAGACACTTGAACAGAGGAACTCTATCCATAGAACGGCCCCATTTCAGACACTTGAACAGAGGAACTCTATCCATAGAACGGCACCATTTCAGACACTTGAACAGAGGTACTCTATCCATAGAACGGCCTCATTTCAGACACTTGAATAGAGGAACACTGACCATAGAACGGCCTCATTTCAGACACTTGAACAGAGGAACACTGACCATAGAACGGCCTCATTTCAGACACTTGAACAGAGGAACACTGACCATAGAACGGCACCATTTCAGACACTTGAACAGAGGAACTCTATCCATAGAACGGCCCCATTTCAGACACTTGAACAGAGGAACTCTATCCATAGAACGGCACCATTTCAGACACTTGAACAGAGGTACTCTATCCATAGAACGGCACCATTTCAGACACTTGAACAGAGGTACTCTATCCATAGAACGGCCCCATTTCAGACACTTGAACAGAGGAACACTGACCATAGAACGGCCTCATTTCAGACACTTGAACAGAGGTACTCTATCCATAGAACGGCACCATTTCAGACACTTGAACAGAGGTACTCTATCCATAGAACGGCACCATTTCAGACACTTGAACAGAGGAACACTGACCATAGAACGGCCTCATTTCAGACACTTGAACAGAGGTACTCTATCCATAGAACGGCACCATTTCAGACACTTGAACAGAGGAACTCTATCCATAGAACGGCACCATTTCAGACACTTGAACAGAGGTACTCTATCCATAGAACGGCACCATTTCAGACACTTGAACAGAGGAACACTGACCATAGAACGGCCTCATTTCAGACACTTGAACAGAGGTACTCTATCCATAGAACGGCACCATTTCAGACACTTGAACAGAGGTACTCTATCCATAGAACGGCCTCATTTCAGACACTTGAACAGAGGAACTCTATCCATAGAACGGCACCATTTCAGACACTTGAACAGAGGAACACTGACCATAGAACGGCACCATTTCAGACACTTGAACAGAGGTACTCTATCCATAGAACGGCCTCATTTCAGACACTTGAACAGAGGTACTCTATCCATAGAACGGCACCATTTCAGACACTTGAACAGAGGAACACTGACCATAGAACGGCACCATTTCAGACACTTGAACAGAGGTACTCTATCCATAGAACGGCCTCATTTCAGACACTTGAACAGAGGTACTCTATCCATAGAACGGCACCATTTCAGACACTTGAACAGAGGTACTCTATCCATAGAACGGCACCATTTCAGACACTTGAACAGAGGAACACTGACCATAGAACGGCCTCATTTCAGACACTTGAACAGAGGTACTCTATCCATAGAACGGCACCATTTCAGACACTTGAACAGAGGAACACTGACCATAGAACGGCCTCATTTCAGACACTTGAACAGAGGAACTCTATCCATAGAACGGCACCATTTCAGACACTTGAACAGAGGTACTCTATCCATAGAACGGCACCATTTCAGACACTTGAACAGAGGAACACTGACCATAGAACGGCCTCATTTCAGACACTTGAACAGAGGTACTCTATCCATAGAACGGCACCATTTCAGACACTTGAACAGAGGAACACTGACCATAGAACGGCCTCATTTCAGACACTTGAACAGAGGTACTCTATCCATAGAACGGCACCATTTCAGACACTTGAACAGAGGAACTCTATCCATAGAACGGCACCATTTCAGACACTTGAACAGAGGTACTCTATCCATAGAACGGCCTCATTTCAGACACTTGAACAGAGGAACTCTATCCATAGAACGGCCTCATTTCAGACACTTGAACAGAGGAACTCTATCCATAGAACGGCACCATTTCAGACACTTGAACAGAGGTACTCTATCCATAGAACGGCCTCATTTCAGACACTTGAACAGAGGAACTCTATCCATAGAACGGCACCATTTCAGACACTTGAACAGAGGAACTCTATCCATAGAACGGCACCATTTCAGACACTTGAACAGAGGTACTCTATCCATAGAACGGCCTCATTTCAGACACTTGAACAGAGGAACTCTATCCATAGAACGGCACCATTTCAGACACTTGAACAGAGGAACACTGACCATAGAACGGCCTCATTTCAGACACTTGAACAGAGGAACACTGACCATAGAACGGCCTCATTTCAGACACTTGAACAGAGGAACACTGACCATAGAACGGCACCATTTCAGACACTTGAACAGAGGTACTCTATCCATAGAACGGCCTCATTTCAGACACTTGAACAGAGGAACTCTATCCATAGAACGGCACCATTTCAGACACTTGAACAGAGGAACTCTATCCATAGAACGGCACCATTTCAGACACTTGAACAGAGGAACTCTATCCATAGAACGGCACCATTTCAGACACTTGAACAGAGGAACTCTATCCATAGAACGGCACCATTTCAGACACTTGAACAGAGGTACTCTATCCATAGAACGGCCTCATTTCAGACACTTGAACAGAGGAACTCTATCCATAGAACGGCACCATTTCAGACACTTGAACAGAGGAACACTGACCATAGAACGGCCTCATTTCAGACACTTGAACAGAGGAACACTGACCATAGAACGGCCTCATTTCAGACACTTGAACAGAGGAACACTGACCATAGAACGGCACCATTTCAGACACTTGAACAGAGGTACTCTATCCATAGAACGGCCTCATTTCAGACACTTGAACAGAGGAACTCTATCCATAGAACGGCACCATTTCAGACACTTGAACAGAGGTACTCTATCCATAGAACGGCCTCATTTCAGACACTTGAACAGAGGAACTCTATCCATAGAACGGCCCCATTTCAGACACTTGAACAGAGGAACTCTATCCATAGAACGGCACCATTTCAGACACTTGAACAGAGGTACTCTATCCATAGAACGGCACCATTTCAGACACTTGAACAGAGGAACACTGACCATAGAACGGCCTCATTTCAGACACTTGAACAGAGGAACACTGACCATAGAACGGCCTCATTTCAGACACTTGAACAGAGGAACACTGACCATAGAACGGCCTCATTTCAGACACTTGAATAGAGGAACACTGACCATAGAACGGCCCCATTTCAGACACTTGAACAGAGGAACTCTATCCATAGAACGGCCCCATTTCAGACACTTGAACAGAGGAACTCTATCCATAGAACGGCCTCATTTCAGACACTTGAACAGAGGAACACTGACCATAGAACGGCCTCATTTCAGACACTTGAATAGAGGAACACTGACCATAGAACGGCCCCATTTCAGACACTTGAACAGAGGAACTCTATCCATAGAACGGCACCATTTCAGACACTTGAACAGAGGAACTCTATCCATAGAACGGCCTCATTTCAGACACTTGAACAGAGGAACACTGACCATAGAACGGCCTCATTTCAGACACTTGAATAGAGGAACTCTATCCATAGAACGGCCCCATTTCAGACACTTGAACAGAGGAACACTGACCATAGAACGGCCTCATTTCAGACACTTGAACAGAGGAACTCTATCCATAGAACGGCACCATTTCAGACACTTGAACAGAGGAACTCTATCCATAGAACGGCACCATTTCAGACACTTGAATAGAGGAACACTGACCATAGAACGGCACCATTTCAGACACTTGAACAGAGGAACACTGACCATAGAACGGCACCATTTCAGACACTTGAACAGAGGAACTCTATCCATAGAACGGCACCATTTCAGACACTTGAACAGAGGAACTCTATCCATAGAACGGCACCATTTCAGACACTTGAACAGAGGATCACTGACCATAGAACGGCCCCATTTCAGACACTTGAACAGAGGAACTCTATCCATAGAACGGCACCATTTCAGACACTTGAACAGAGGAACTCTATCCATAGAACGGCACCATTTCAGACACTTGAACAGAGGATCACTGACCATAGAACGGCCCCATTTCAGACACTTGAACAGAGGAACTCTATCCATAGAACGGCCCCATTTCAGACACTTGAACAGAGGAACACTGACCATAGAACGGCACCATTTCAGACACTTGAACAGAGGAACACTGACCATAGAACGGCACCATTTCAGACACTTGAACAGAGGAACTCTATCCATAGAACGGCACCATTTCAGACACTTGAACAGAGGAACTCTATCCATAGAACGGCCCCATTTCAGACACTTGAACAGAGGAACTCTATCCATAGAACGGCACCATTTCAGACACTTGAACAGAGGAACTCTATCCATAGAACGGCACCATTTCAGACACTTGAACAGAGGAACTCTATCCATAGAACGGCACCATTTCAGACACTTGAACAGAGGAACTCTATCCATAGAACGGCCCCATTTCAGACACTTGAACAGAGGAACTCTATCCATAGAACGGCACCATTTCAGACACTTGAACAGAGGAACTCTATCCATAGAACGGCACCATTTCAGACACTTGAATAGAGGAACACTGACCATAGAACGGCCCCATTTCAGACACTTGAACAGAGGAACTCTATCCATAGAACGGCACCATTTCAGACACTTGAACAGAGGAACTCTATCCATAGAACGGCCTCATTTCAGACACTTGAACAGAGGAACACTGACCATAGAACGGCCTCATTTCAGACACTTGAATAGAGGAACTCTATCCATAGAACGGCCCCATTTCAGACACTTGAACAGAGGAACTCTATCCATAGAACGGCCTCATTTCAGACACTTGAACAGAGGAACACTGACCATAGAACGGCCTCATTTCAGACACTTGAATAGAGGAACTCTATCCATAGAACGGCCCCATTTCAGACACTTGAACAGAGGAACTCTATCCATAGAACGGCCCCATTTCAGACACTTGAACAGAGGAACTCTATCCATAGAACGGCCTCATTTCAGACACTTGAACAGAGGAACACTGACCATAGAACGGCCTCATTTCAGACACTTGAACAGAGGAACTCTATCCATAGAACGGCCTCATTTCAGACACTTGAACAGAGGAACACTGACCATAGAACGGCCTCATTTCAGACACTTGAACAGAGGAACTCTATCCATAGAACGGCCTCATTTCAGACACTTGAACAGAGGAACTCTATCCATAGAACGGCCTCATTTCAGACACTTAAACAGAGGAACTCTATCCATAGAACGGCCCCATTTCAGACACTTGAACAGAGGAACTCTATCCATAGAACGGCCTCATTTCAGACACTTGAACAGAGGAACACTGACCATAGAACGGCCTCATTTCAGACACTTGAACAGAGGAACTCTATCCATAGAACGGCCTCATTTCAGACACTTGAACAGAGGAACTCTATCCATAGAACGGCCTCATTTCAGACACTTGAACAGAGGAACACTGACCATAGAACGGCCTCATTTCAGACACTTGAACAGAGGAACTCTATCCATAGAACGGCCTCATTTCAGACACTTGAACAGAGGAACACTGACCATAGAACGGCCTCATTTCAGACACTTGAACAGAGGAACTCTATCCATAGAACGGCCTCATTTCAGACACTTGAACAGAGGAACTCTATCCATAGAACGGCCCCATTTCAGACACTTGAACAGAGGAACACTGACCATAGAACGGCCTCATTTCAGACACTTGAACAGAGGAACACTGACCATAGAACGGCCTCATTTCAGACACTTGAACAGAGGTACTCTATCCATAGAACGGCACCATTTCAGACACTTGAATAGAGGAACACTGACCATAGAACGGCCCCATTTCAGACACTTGAACAGAGGAACTCTATCCATAGAACGGCACCATTTCAGACACTTGAACAGAGGAACACTGACCATAGAACGGCCTCATTTCAGACACTTGAACAGAGGAACACTGACCATAGAACGGCCTCATTTCAGACACTTGAATAGAGGAACACTGACCATAGAACGGCCCCATTTCAGACACTTGAATAGAGGAACACTGACCATAGAACGGCCTCATTTCAGACACTTGAATAGAGGAACACTGACCATAGAACGGCACCATTTCAGACACTTGAACAGAGGAACTCTATCCATAGAACGGCACCATTTCAGACACTTGAATAGAGGAACTCTATCCATAGAACGGCACCATTTCAGACACTTGAATAGAGGAACACTGACCATAGAACGGCCCCATTTCAGACACTTGAACAGAGGAACTCTATCCATAGAACGGCCCCATTTCAGACACTTGAACAGAGGAACACTGACCATAGAACGGCACCATTTCAGACACTTGAATAGAGGAACTCTATCCATAGAACGGCACCATTTCAGACACTTGAACAGAGGAACTCTATCCATAGAACGGCACCATTTCAGACACTTGAACAGAGGAACTCTATCCATAGAACGGCCTCATTTCAGACACTTGAACAGAGGAACTCTATCCATAGAACGGCCCCATTTCAGACACTTGAACAGAGGAACACTGACCATAGAACGGCCTCATTTCAGACACTTGAACAGAGGAACACTGACCATAGAACGGCCTCATTTCAGACACTTGAACAGAGGTACTCTATCCATAGAACGGCACCATTTCAGACACTTGAATAGAGGAACACTGACCATAGAACGGCCCCATTTCAGACACTTGAACAGAGGAACTCTATCCATAGAACGGCACCATTTCAGACACTTGAACAGAGGAACACTGACCATAGAACGGCCTCATTTCAGACACTTGAACAGAGGAACACTGACCATAGAACGGCCTCATTTCAGACACTTGAATAGAGGAACACTGACCATAGAACGGCCCCATTTCAGACACTTGAATAGAGGAACACTGACCATAGAACGGCCTCATTTCAGACACTTGAATAGAGGAACACTGACCATAGAACGGCACCATTTCAGACACTTGAACAGAGGAACTCTATCCATAGAACGGCACCATTTCAGACACTTGAATAGAGGAACTCTATCCATAGAACGGCACCATTTCAGACACTTGAATAGAGGAACACTGACCATAGAACGGCCCCATTTCAGACACTTGAACAGAGGAACTCTATCCATAGAACGGCCCCATTTCAGACACTTGAACAGAGGAACACTGACCATAGAACGGCACCATTTCAGACACTTGAATAGAGGAACTCTATCCATAGAACGGCCCCATTTCAGACACTTGAATAGAGGAACACTGACCATAGAACGGCCCCATTTCAGACACTTGAACAGAGGAACACTGACCATAGAACGGCCTCATTTCAGACACTTGAACAGAGGAACACTGACCATAGAACGGCCTCATTTCAGACACTTGAATAGAGGAACACTGACCATAGAACGGCCCCATTTCAGACACTTGAATAGAGGAACACTGACCATAGAACGGCCTCATTTCAGACACTTTAACAGAGGAACTCTATCCATAGAACGGCACCATTTCAGACACTTGAACAGAGGATCACTGACCATAGAATGGCCCATTTTCAGACACTTGAACAGAGGAACACTGACCATAGAACGGCCTCATTTCAGACACTTGAACAGAGGAACTCTATCCATAGAACGGCACCATTTCAGACACTTGAACAGAGGATCACTGACCATAGAATGGCCCATTTTCAGACACTTGAACAGAGGATCACTGACCATAGAACGGCACCATTTCAGACACTTGAACAGAGGATCACTGACCATAGAACGGCACCATTTTCAGACACTTGAACAGAGGAACACTGACCATAGAACGGCACCATTTTCAGACACTTGAACAGAGGATCACTGACCATAGAACGGCACCATTTCAGACACTTGAACAGAGGATCACTGACCATAGAATGGCCCATTTTCAGACACTTGAACAGAGGAACACTGACCATAGAATGGCCCTATTTCAGACACTTGAACAGAAGAACACTGACCATAGAATGGCCCTATTTCAGACACTTGAACAGAAGAACACTGACCATAGAATGGCCCTATTTCAGACACTTGAACAGAAGAACACTGGCCATAGAAGGTGTCTGGTGCTTTGGATGCCCGTTACCCATAATTGCATTATCATCATCAAGTGACATATTCTTTCCAGAACATAGTCTTTCCTATGGATCTCTTGAATACTCCTCAGTCTTGAGCAAGTTGCCCTGCATCATTCAGTGACATGCGCAGGCATTCTTGAATCGAACTTTGCCACTGTTGCCTTCTATCCTTCCCTCCAGTAACACTCTCTCCATGCCGTTGTGTCTCTTAATATGACAGAAAAAAACTAGCTTTTTCTTTAATATTGTGTTCAGAAGCCAGCCTTCCTGGAAGTTAATTGTTCGTAATACCTCCTGGTTTGTTTTCTTCGCTGTCCATGGTATTCTCAGAACTCTTCTATAACACTTTAATTCAAATGATGTTATTCTCTTGGCCACTGTTTTATTCAGTGTCCATGCTTCACATCCATATGTCGCCACAGGAAATACACGTTCGTAGTAAACACAATTTGGTTCTTATGTTAGTACCTTGCCATAGTTTCTTTATCTGTTTTAATTTTGCCAGCGTCATTGCCGTTCTTCTCTTGATCTCAACTGCGCAATCCCCCCGCATTGTTTATATTAGTTCCTAAATCTTCAATAATAATACCAGTATTGCCACTTAAATAACGCAAAATTTCCCTGTAACACGCCTGAGACTACCCCCAGACTATACAATTCAATATAAATATGGTCAGTGCTTTTCTTGCCACTTTTGGTGGCCCTTAAAAAAAAAAATCTGATTGATTTATCCGTCTTTCGACTGATTTCCTAAGATTTCCTAAAATAATTTTTTTTAAAACCCAAACAGATTGGATCAAATTTAACCAAAATAACACCACTACCTCAGACAACGACCAAAAACCTATGAAAAAAAAACTCCAGTTGGCAACGCTGGTTAAAATAGTAGACCTATAGGGCCTATCTATTCGCTAAACCCTTTGTTGTCTTTCAGCGTCATGGGTAGAAGAGTCCTCCGGAGATGGCCCTCTTGTGTGCTGAGTATATTGTGGAGTTTGTCGCCTCCCCTACTTTGGTGGTCTATTGTTTCCGTGGTCGGCCTCTAGGTCTGCCTTCACTGCACATGTGCAGCACAGCTTGCTGTGGCATGGTGTCGGATGGCAGTCTGCCGATGTGTGCAAACCATTTTATCTGTTGTTTCTTAACATGTTGTCAAACTTAACATATTCCAAGATTGGGGTGGTACCGGTTCCTTGTCTAATGTCTTCATTTCTCACTCTGTCTCTTAGCGATACTCCTAGGACTCTGCGCAAGCATGCTATCCCAGCTGTCACAAGTTTACGCCTATCCTGTGGTGTCGCTGTCCATGGCTGGCATTGGCAACAACTTTGACATAATAATTGTTTTGAATAGTGTTATTTTGGTGTTCAAAGCTACATCCCTGTCTCCGAAAATTGATGTCATCTGTCCCAGGGTCCGGCATGCCTACCACATCCACCGTGCATTTCTACGCTGCTCCTGCCGCCTGTTGTCACATTGCTTCCGATGCACGTGAATTCTGTTAAAATAGTTTATAGCCAAAATGGCAACACTGGTTCTACATTTGCCTTCATCTAATTTTCCATTATGGACGCGCGTTGTAACTGAAATAAGGACACGTTTTTCGGCTTATGTTAATTCAATATCAAGTGAAAACAAATGTGTTAATTCATTCAATAGCTGTCATTGATTACTTTACAATTGCTGCACTGTACGCCATAACTTTACAATTACGATCTGCATGCGTGATATTTTGTAATGGCAGTAAACACAGATCTGTCTTTGCTGTTTAGAATAATTGTAGAAAAATACACGGCCTTTCAAATTGGGACAAATTCATTTGAACTTGGAAAAAAAATAAAAAATGAAGACACATAGAGTTAGAATGAAATAATTATCATTCATCATCATCAGGTGACATGTAGGCTGGTGTAGGCGATTATGGCTCTCCACAGCTCTCTGTCTCCATTATTATGTATCACGCTCGTTGTTGTTTCCCTGCCGTGTCAGGTAATACAAGTGCTAGTGATTGGGTCCGTATTTTCTATGTGGTTGCGGGGACAGGAAAGGTCTATTTTTCTTGATGTCTGTCACGTGTGGAGTATTGGTCAAGCGAAGTTTGGACATTGATACCAGCTCTGTGTGAAGTTTGGGGGCCAAAGGATAGTGTTCCTTGCTAACAGTACTCTCCAAGTGTGTATTCGCTGGAGTTTGCATCGGAAGAGAAGTGTGTTGTGTCATATATCTGCTCAAATGCTGGGACATTAAGTTCTGACTTTGTGTGTAGTTGTTTGTACTGTTTCTGTTTGAGACGCCATGTTGATCAGTGTCACTCAGTGTCAAAGGAAGACTGCCTTCAGAACGGGACCAAAATTTAGAGAGCGGGCCATGTAGAAGGTCATCGTTGATCGCAGCAATAAGTCGACCTTCCGTTGTTCTGCATTTCACAACAGGTGACGGGACATTCAGAGATGCTGTGTTGTGTCGGTCACACATATTCTCCTCAGTAAATATTCCACCAGGGGTTGACGCCGATATGTTCATAGTATTAACATATTTCTTGTTATCCGTACCACGTGACTCTCCAACTGCAGAGTTGTCGTAATCTTCGATTCTAATTGCTGGAAAATTGCAGCTTCTGGTCCTAATTCCGGCAGCATTATCATCACCAGAAAGATTGTGTCGAGTTCCCTGTTTGTTTCCCCGAAAATTGTCGTCAGCACAATGTTCAGAAGGAATAGGAGAGAAGATATCTCTGTGGGAAGAATGACTTAAACGCTGATCTGAACTGAATTGTACATTTCTCCTTAGAGTGTCGTCCCTGGTTCGAGTTTTCATGGACGTTGACTCAAGATTGAAGTCCGATATTATGTTTTTAGATTGCGTAAATTGTTGATTGGAACAATTTTGCGATGAGCAATCCTTTGAAGTTCTGGGACTTGTAATTTGAGAAAAGGGTGGACATTTATATGTAGTATTATGAAAAGTGTGCGTGAATTGTGAATGTGGCTCGTAGTTTCCTTCCTTGTTAGGAGATAATTGAAAGAAAATGGATTCCTTCGACGTTGATGTGGGCGAGTGAGGCTGACTTAGATTATCATCGTCACTCCTCTTGACATAAATGTTCAAGTCAAATGGTGGACAAGAGGACGATGAAGTGAGAACATCATTGGTTGAACTGGTCGGACACTTGACTTGTTTTGTTGACAAAGTACTGGTTCTGCTTTGACGAGGTTTCGATATTCGCAAATACTCTGTACTATCTATGCTTAGTTGATTTACTTTCTGCAACTGATGTTTCTTCGCAGGATGTGCAATAGGGGTGCTCTGCTGCCGTGCTATTTGGACAACGGCAGGCCTATGCACATCATTCATACTGGAGCTCTGAAATATTGTAGAGTTTTTTAGTGTTTCTTGAGATGTGCACTCATGTCCAGTAGACCAGGACGTGTTTACAGAAGTGACCAGCTTGGATAATGCATCGCTATCGTCATTTATCCTTACCCAATGTTTGCCAGATTTCAAGTTCTTGTCCATTTTGAAACTATTTTTGAGTGATTTATTCTGTCGAAATTATAGATGTGTTACCGTAAATCAAACGCTAACAGTTGATAGACTAAGCTTGAATCAAAAGCTCTGAAATATAACAAAAATAACAAGTTTATCAAGTTGCTAAATGTACATGTTATTGTAAATGTTTGTTGAGTGTGGGATTTTCCTTTCGTTCGCAGTCAATACAGCAAGTCTTGTTTTCTTGATAAATATTGTATTTGAAAGCTCATCAAAGCTCCCATGCAGTTTCTGATCTGTGTCTGTGGGGTCAGTGTTCCTCCCTTTAATTAGTTTAGTATAATGTAGTCTTGCAGGATATGTTCCGCAGTCTGTGCTGCCTGCCCACATGGACAGATGTGATTAAAACTCTTTGAGCGTGGCATGTACTTCAACCTAAGACCCGCCCGTGTGGTGCGGGGGCGTGAAAGGTGAGCAAAGAATAGTAACGATGTTTACCTCCAACGCATGTCGTAACTAAAGAGGTTGTGGGGTGGGTCTGGCTTTCCCATCCCATATAGGGAGCCGCGTTAGCGCAGTGGTTAGCGCACTGGCTTCGCATATGAGTGGTCCTAGGTTCATTCCCCAGTTGAGGCGGAAATGTTTTCAGATTGCAACGGCTCCCAGGTCGACCCAGCCTTAAATGGGTACCGGATTAATCCGGGAAGTAAAGACTGCGAGGGAGAGGAGATGGCTACCGCCCTCATTTGCAGAGCCTGTAAAATGTGAGATCGCTAACATCTCACACCCCTACGGCATTAATAAATGCTATGGGTTACTTTACTTTACTTTTTATAGGGTCAAAATGACCCATAAACAATGCTGAATTCGGATGTGTCAGGTCGAAATGAACGTAATTCGCAGAAAAGTTGTAAACCATGACAGAGCGCATTCAGTTTTACGGACTAAATCCTTTTAATTTGCAGAAGTTTGAGAATGAACTAAGAAGAAGAAATCAACCTAAGGCCGTAGTTTCTTGTGGTGACATATGGGCGTGTTGGCTTTTTTAAAATATAATTATGACCTTATTATCTGAGGCTGGTAAAACAAGAAAACTGTTAGTTTTGATATTTTCAAGTGCAGTGTGGCATATCATGACCAAAAGTAACTTCGCCGACGGCATCTGTTTGTTATAACGCATCCGATCTCTGGCCAACCTACGGTATATCATAAACACAGGTGACTCACGTCGGAATGAACAATTAACGTAGAACATCAGCTATACCTGCTAGAACACAGGTCATTCAAGTCAAATGAACACTAAAGCAGCCTTGTTGCTGGCAAATAAAACTCTTGCATGACGTAATGATCTCTGATTTTTTAGTGTTAGTCAAATCTCAGAATTATAGTTTGTTCCGTAATTCATGTTACTCACTTGAGCTCAATTTTCACGAAAATCATGATGCATAGCAACCATAAACAAAACAACGAAGTACCAGTTCATTTTGTTATACGCCCGTGAGTTTGTTCAAATTTTAGTCGATGTGAGAACAAAAGAGATTGGCACATCAACTATTTTATTCAAATTCTGAAGCCTCGAAAAGATCGACAACTGTTAAGGGCTGGATAAAATGCAAGCCATTTCGTAGCGAATGCGCCAATATGTTTCTTTCTTTTGAAGCACATGCTCTTCACATTTTCTCCAGTACTCAATATCTATTTGTGCGAGGGCATCGCCTGTTGTGTTTGTTACATCACAAAGTTTGAAAGTCTTATTTAGTGCGGCAACTTGATATTTGACTGTAGCCCACACAATTTCAATGGGATTGAGATGTGAATGATAAGGTGGTAGCCGAAGAGAAGCATGGCCATGATTATCGATGATTTAATCAATTACAAAAGTCTTCGTTTTCTTTGTCCATATTACAAGTTCTAACAACTCTGGTTTGAATTTATTGCTGCAAAAAGATACATTTTATTTTGCAATCCATGTCATGACTTCTTGTTTTGTTCTTGCTGAAGTGGGAATTTTGTTTCATGCGCTACTAATAACTACAATTTTAGGAATACAATTCTTGAATATAAAAGGGGTGCATTGCTCTCGGCGGATCCAGGGTTACCAGATAGCCAATATCCCAAATGTACCTCCTCGCGGTGCACCCTGGAAACAGAAATTCCCTGTCAAGAAGACCTGGCATAACTCTAATTTCGAGCCTTCCTATACCGGAAACATGCTCGCGAAGAGAAAGGGTTCCGTACCCGATGGGCTCAGGCATAAAAGGGACAGCCCTGGCCGAACTCTACTGTTAAGCTTCCTATACCGGAAATACACTTGCAGAGAGAAAGGGTTCAGTACCCGATGTGCTCAGGCGCTATTGGAACAAGGTCGCTCAGCTCGAGAACGCGTAGTGTGAGACACGAACTTGGGCGAGGGGTTCACGCTGTCGGTGAACGACACCTCGGTTAAGAAGGCGACAGAGCCAGGGTCCAACTCTTCTGGCGAGTTCTTCTTCATATGAAACCAGGCTCGCGGATGAGAAACGGTTCAGTACCCGATAGGCACAGGAACAGTACGTCCAATTACACGAGGCAAGTTCACCGACGGTGGAACACCTCGTGCGAGAAAGACGTAAACGACAATCGTCTCGGTGAAGAGTCACCACACACCCGCGTGCCCAGCGACAGATAGGCAGGCTGTTACGGGCTAGGGAAGCCTACTACCTGAATAAAGGCACGACGAAAACGGATGTGTTGGACCTCGGACGTCCAGGCCACAGAGTAGTCAACCGAGGTGCAAATAACACTGTCTTACTGTGGAACCTGCAGCACAACGTACTTCACGCTACCTGGCGGAAATCACACGATATAATCGTTGTGGTTATATGAGAGCGAACGCAGAAGAAGAAGAATATTTTAAAAATATGTAGGCATATGTTACATAGGGGGCATTACAATTTTAAGAAAGACTTAAGTGGGGCATTGTTTTAAAAAAAAGTTGCGAAACACTGATAGGCCTATAGATAGAACCAAAAAGTTGCGGTCCCTATTCTGTGTTTGTTTGTTCCTATCTTGATAAAGACTTTTTGGTCGAAACGTCTATTCTGTTTTGTTCAGCGTGAAGCCACTATTTAACCATTTTATTCCGTATTTTTGATACTATATTTATATCGGCTTTGTGGAGGCAAGGTACAGAAAACCCCGGTGACGGCCAAGGTGCCGGGTTCGAATCCCACCACATGCAATTGTGCACCCGCATCGTTCAGAAAGCACAGGCAAACTACTGAACGTATTTATATTGTCTAGAAAATCACTACATCCCAAAAAATGTTGGATTGGTGGCTGTTTCCTGAATAGGATATGCTACCATTTTATTTTTAATATTTAAATCCTCTGTATATAATTGATCGGATGAAAAACTGAAATAAAATATTCACATACACTAAAAAAATATATTATTTAGGTAATTATAACGGACGAAACAATACTGATTTGTATATATTATTTAGGTAATTCTAACGAAAGAAACAATACGGATTTGTATATATTATTTAGGTAATTGTAACAAAGAAACAATACTGATTTGTATATATTATAATTATTTAGGTAATTCTAACGAAAGAAACAATACTGATTTGTATATATAAATTTTAAAAGGACATTGAATAAACAGATCAATTTACATTAAAACTACATCACCATTCGCCCCTTCCTACTTCATGTCTCATGCAGATATCCTACTTACAAACCTGTTCAATAACAATTAATTTCGTAATAATCAATACAATTTATACATTATTGATTTTTGTGGAGACGTTAAGTTGCGCAAAAATGCAACAACCAATCAGGAGTTGACAATACAAGATTTTAAACAGGCATGAAACGAAATCAGTACAATCGATAAAATGTACATCAAAGCATGAAAGATTGTGCAGTCGACCGTTAAATACTGCTGATGTCTGCCTAGCTTGAACGTTTGTCAAAGTTGATGATGACAGGTAACACGAGAATTAACGTACCGATGATGTCTGACATATTGATTCTTGAATCTTGATTAGAAACTGTCCCCACAGCACGTGGGGCATTCCCATAAGTGCTCCGCCCTCTGTTGTAGCAGCAGACATCAGGGCACAACTCTGGTCCTTCCGACACGTTTCCTTGTTGTTTCGTTCCCCCCACGCCGTGCCCGAACTAGTTCAAGCACAACGTTGGCCTGTCGGAACAATATGGTAACAGACATATTGAGTTAGTTACAAGCATATTGTATCGACCACATATATATTGTGTCTACAAAGTTGCCATGCACTGAATTTGAAATTAAATGTATGTGATCAATGTGAGGTCATTGAAAGTTGTGTATTTCCATGGGCCAATGCACTTCGTGACCGCGGTTTGTTAACTACAGAGTTAACTTTTACTCGCTGGCCAAGAAGTAACTTCTTTCTCATACGAGCCACTCTACCCAGTACGCGATTGACGTGAACAGTAGTATTTTAAAATAAATGTTGTAGTATCAGTGGTGTGACACAAATATGCACTAAATATGCGTAATTCATGCGATAAAATCTTGCCCATCTTCTTCTTCTTCTGCGTTCGTTCTCTAACTCCTGCAGATTATCAGGATGTAGTCCGGAGAACGGAATGCGTTGTGTATTGGTTTACAGCATTGCTGCGATATCTGCGCCTTTCAATCTTAGGTGCCAGCTTCTGTTGGCTAAACTAAGCCAGATCTTCACTTCAACGATTTGGTCTCGATGGGGACATACGGGATTGTCTTCAATTATCCACCTTTTAGTAACACGCCTTCCAAATGTCTACCCTTCAATTTTCCACCATCATAAACGGCTAACCAGATTTCTGTAATCATTTACTGCATTATTTCATACACTCTTCCGGTGACATTTTCTGTTGCAATTAAATGTACCTGATTAGATTACACATTTGATCTATATCCCTCAATCTATAATCATCTTCCAGTGCCAGCTTGTCACGGTTCAGTGAACACATTCCTAATTCTTCTTACTCACTGAGTTTAAATTCGCCAGCATTAACCGAATTTTTTTTAAAGCGACTACCAATGTTATTCCAGTTCTGGTTCATTAGTTTGAAGAAGGATTTCGGTTATAGTGGATGTCTTTTCAAATTACGGGGATCAAATGATTATTTAATAGATTATGAAACTCACTGAACTGGAACTAGAGTGGCAGAACTGAAGAAGTCCATCAATTAATATCCGCTGTCAGCAATTGTATAAAAAACATGAAAGAAATATTGATGGTAGCGAACCATTTTTACTTGGTAACTATAGGGTCGAATGTTATGGTTGGTGATGTGGGGGGAGAGAGCTGTCCACAAATTACGTCAACAACTTTATGCTAGTTCTTGATCCCTCCCTTGTTAACAAACTATCATCAAGAATTCAGGATCCATCTTCTTCTTCTTTCTGTCCTCGTGTACCTTTCGGTGTTGCGGGGAGAGTGAGTGTACGGTCTTGTGCCCTTCTATTTGCCTCCTCTGCTGTTATATTTCCGAGTGTCTCTAATACACTATCTATCCACCTTTTACGATGGCGTCCAATAGGTCTCCTGTTTTCGTATCGTTTGTTAAGTGTTTTTTGGATAATACTTTGCTCTTTCTGTCTGGTTATGTGGCCGTACCATTTAACTTGTTGTTTCTGTATGTATTCTATTGTTGGCTTGATCCCTAATAGGTGGTCTTGCAGGTTTTTAATGCTGTTGTGGAATAAAACCTGGTCATCTGCAAAAAGCAGTTCATTTGCTTCATTAGAATTTGCTGTTTTGTTTATATGGTCCATGTATGTAATAAAAAGTAGTGGGGATAATACACATCCCTGCTTTACTCCTGTGCTAATCACAAAGTCCTCTGTGTAGCCTGCAGCTTTTCTTATAGTGCAACTGCTGTTGTTATAGAGACTTCTACAAACGTTAATTAAATGTTGGCATACTCCATAAATTTTTAATGTTTCCCATAGTTTTTCTCTGTTTACTCGGTCAAATGCTTTCTCTTGATCTATGAAGGATATGTATAAATTTTGGGTGTGTTCTATTGACTTCTCTGCCAACTGTTTCAGAATAAATATTGCATCAGTACATCCTCTGTTTCTTCTAAAACCCATTTGTGTATTGCTAAGTTGTTGTTCTATTACAGGTCTCAGTCTTTTCTCTACTATTTTTGCATATAGTTTTCCTGCATGGCTTAACAAGGAAATTCCCCTGTACTGGTTAGTCTCTTTTGCTGCCTTTCCTTTTCCATATTGGCACTATGATAGCTTTTCTCCAGTCTGTTGGTGTCTTCTGTTGCCTCCACGCTGTGTTAAAAATTCTGTGTAGCCAATATAATCCTGTTTCTCCTGCTGCTCTTATAATTTCTAGTGGTATGTTATCTATCCCTGGAGCTTTGTTATTTTTTGCCTTTTTTTTATGACCTCGGCAATTTCCTCTATGAGAATATTTGGCTCTTGTTCATTACAACTCTTTATGGTTTCTTTTGCTGTATTATTGCTTGGTGTTGTATTTAGTAACTCAGAAAAGTATTCTTTCCATCGTTTTAATGCTCTTTGCTTACGTTCAGGATCCATCTCCCTTGTTAATAAACTATAATCAAGAATTCAGGGACCCCCCCCCCCACTCTGCTTAATTATGTCAAAAATATACCTCTGCTCACAAAAATAATACAGAAAAAACTGTACGATTTTTGTTTCTTCAAATTTGTCAAATTTAACCAATAGTCAATACATGTATACAACCAAAAGAAGTGCATACATTTTTTTTGCATATGCTTCGACTTTTGTTAATTATCCCCCTTGTCAACAATTGTCAAACTATTACAGACCGCCCCCCCCCCTACCACCAACCCCAATTGTTGACGTGATTTATGGGCATCCCCGTGTGAGAAAATTGACGATCTTCCCATACAGAGCGTTCAACGAAAGGCACAGGTAGAAGGATATGTGTGTGTGTCTATTAATCCGATTATGAAAGATAAATTGTTGCGGAATCTACTTTAAGTCTAGCAACCACATACCGGTACTTAGTGACAATATATTGCCACTAGAAAAAAGACAACAGTACGTAAGAAATACAATTGAGATATATACAAGTTAAATAAAAACCAAACCATTTCTTTCAATAGTGAAACGGCGAAAACTAGCATGTTTTGGACATGTGTGTCCCGCCGAAGACGGATGTGTCGGGCCATTGGCGCAAATAAAACGGCGACACAACGCATTTCCATTTTCTGGACTACATCCTCCTGGGAATCTAGCAGGACCATGATCCAGTTGGAGTTTGAGAATGAACGCAGAAGAAGAAGAAGAGGACATGTATGCAGACATGATTCCTTGTAAAAAAAACAGACCAGTACTTTGGGGAACAGGCCGAAGGTGGGAAAAGAAGAGGACAAAAAAAAAGCATTGAAAGACAACATAAAGGAATGGACATTGCAAGATATTTCTTCACTCGTCGGCATAGTTGAAGATAGAAATCCATGTTGAACTGTGTGTTGATGACGTCCAATGTGGTTCCCTTACGACCCTAACGTGCTACGGGAACGGATTATAGATAGATTAGACAGATATAAGAATCAAGAGATGATAAAGCAGACAGATGTAAGCAGAAAGAGATGATAAAGCAGACTGATGTAAGCAGAAAGAGATGATAAAGCAGACAGATGTAAGCAGAAAGAGATGATAAAGCAGACAGATGTAAGCAGAAAGAGATGATAAAGCAGACTGATGTAAGCAGAAAGAGATGATAGATTTAAGCAGATGTAAGAAACACGAGATGATAGACAGATAAAAACAGATATAAGAGGAAAGAGATGCATAAGAAGAAGAAGAATCTAAACAATAGAAAAGAACTGCAAGGCATAGAATGGCATAGAGGAAACTAGAGAGCACAGACAATTGACAAAAGACAGATATATGTGCAGACTTTTAGGCAAGCGGACGAACGGATAAATGTATGGATGACAGAACCTAGAGAGACGTGCAGACTTTTAGTTTAGGCAGGCAGACAGATGAACGGATGAATGTAAGGATGACAGAACCTAGAGAAACTTGCAAGCTTTTAGGCAGACAGATGAACGGATGAATGTAAGGATGACAGAATCTAGAGAGACTTGCAGACTTTCAAGAAGGCAGACAAACATGTGAATATATGGATGACACGACCTCGAGGGACCCGCAGGCTTCCAGGCAGGCAGACGTACGGCAAACAGATGGTGTTAGGGAGTATACGTGTCTTACTCGTGTTCCCAATCTACACACGTTAGCATTTTCGTTTTATAAAGAACATTTGTTAGTTTAGAATCTAATATTTGAAATCACTGTGATAATCATATCTTACAAAGTGCTTGCATAACAAATAATATATGAAGCAAGTCCTGCATACTGCATTTCCACTATTGTTGAACGTCTGATGACCATTTATACTTTTAGCTACCATTGTCCAGTTTACGCAAAAAGGCACGACATTGCTGCGCTCAAACTACTTTAAAGTTGAATGCCTAGTTCAAGTTATTTAACTCACTAACCCATCAGCTATGAGAGTCGGTGTTAATATATTATAAAAGTAGTGCTGTAGTAAATCTGTGAACACTGCGGAGTTGCATGGAAGACAGCTGGCAAAAGCAGGTGTAAAAAAAAAAGAATAATTCCATCACATAATATTACTGACAAGCAAAACTCCAGCAAAAATAAAATACATACATACGTACATGGAGTCAGAGAACAGACAACAATTTTCCACAAGACCCATAAAAAAGCTGAACATATAACAACAAACTACCATCTTGAGGTTCCGCACAGGTCACCATATACTACAAACACATCTTCGCAAAATGAAGATTGTCCAAACTAACCAATGTCCATGTCAAAAGGGTCTCCATACTTCAGAATACATTCTGCAGACATGCCCACTCTTTTTTTTATTTGAAGGCTAAAACTTGGCCCCAAGAGGTAGATCTGGAAGTGAAGCTGTGGGACAACCGTGATGACCTAATGCGGACGACTGAATACATGAAGGCAAAGTTTCCTACCAGTTTATACTTATACGTATTAGTTAATGGGCCGCAAGAATATATGTATTAATGAACGTGGCCGCAGACATCATAATTAAACCCCTTACAAGAAATTTTTTTAACTTACCTGTAGCAAGCATCAAGGACACAGTAATATATACATTTACGTTTATATATATATATATATATATATATATATATATATATATATATATATATATATATATATATATATATATATATATATATATATATATATCCGCACAATTACATTTTGTGACCAAATTCACATACGATTCAATAGACACGGAAGGGGTATATAACTGATCATTTATAAATAGAAGTAAAATAACATCTAATCCAACTTGGCAAGTCTCAAATTGAAATCTCGAAATTATCCAGATGTGTTTTGGAGTTTGAGACCATCAGTGGTTTTTGGTCCAACACTAGCTTCTGACTACTTTATTACAGGGAAAACTGAACCTCGCGCGCAGTGTTGCCAGATCGATACACCATGTGACAACTTATTGATTTATTTGTACGCATATCGATATAGCCCCGATGAAAATCATACTATAGGTGATTCAGAAATTCGCAGCCTTAGACTAATGAAATTTATAGAAAATTATTGCAGCTGTTTGCAGTTCGTCCGTCGTGATCGACGATGACGAAACCATAATAATAATAACAATAAATAATTAAATAATAAAGTTAATAGTGCGTTTTTAAATGACTAGCAAGTCCAATGCGCGCACAAAATGTTCTTTTACAGAATTGACAACAATAGAAGGTATCTGTGTGAGGTTGAGATGTTTTTTACTTTTCTACGTGTCCGCTTCTGTCTTGCAGTTTCTTGTCTGAATTCTTCCGCCGCTAGTGCTTCCGTTCTAATGCTGTATTGCAGCTACTCTCAAGCTCGCAGACCGGGGTGAGTACAAACACCCTCTACCCTCCCCACCCTCAGCATGAAATAATCGGAACATTACTTTTGCATGTGGGAGGGGGGCTAGATCCAATTTCCCCACACTCTTTCCATTTTTCATTATAAAAATATGTTTACTGAATATTTCAATTGTATTATGTTTAGCTATACCAAATATGGACTATGCATCATCATCAAGTGCCGTGCCGATGACGTTGGCGATCATATTTCTCCATGTACATCGATCTCTCATATACGAGGCATGTTCAAATGAAACCGGGACTTGTTACACCACGCGTGATAGAGCGCACTGATATTGATGACATTTTGCACTAGTAATGAGTATCCAATAATTTACATACGGTCACGTGTTCATCTTCCCAGCATGCATATGTGCTGCAGAAGACTGTTAACAATATGGCGGGTGTGATTCCGAACCCGTCCAAAGTGAATCAGCGTGCTGTGATCCAGTTTCTTTCATTTGAAGGATGTCAAGCAGTAGACATTCATCGGAGAATGAAGGCAGCATATGGTGACAAATGTTTGTCGAGGACCAGAGTGATGGAGTGGGTGCGTATGTTTAAAGACGGACGTGAGTTAACGGCAGATCTTGCACGGCCAGGTCAGGCGCATATTGTTGCAACAGAAGAAGCCATAGCCGTGCTTGATAAAGCAGTACTGACTGACCGTCGTCGGAGCATTCGTTCGCTTGCAGAAGAATTCCATATGTCAATTGGGACAGCCCACATGGTTGTTCAGAAGAAATTGAACTATCGGAAGGTGTGTTCACAGTGGGTCCCACGGATGTTGACTGACCACCATAAGGAAGAACGGATGGGGTGGAGTTTGAACCACATGGGGTGGAGTTTCAACAGCGACGCAGACGTGAAGACAGCGGTGACCACATGGTTCAGAGAACAGCCACGCAACTTTTTCTCGGACGGCATTCGACGTCTACCTAAACAGTGGGATGCTTGCCTAAATGCATACGGAGATTTTTTCTGATGAACCCAGGTGCATTCTTATTCACAAGTGGTTGCTTTGTTCAATTCCGTTGAAAATATTAAATTGCGTATGATACTTTTTAAATAAATCCACAATTCCCGTTTTCATTTGAACACGCCTCGTATGTCATCATCTCTGTTGGTGTCGTCAATCGAAGCCATTTAGTCAAACTGTCCAATATCATTTCTCTAGGTCTTCCCCACGATCTTTTCCCTTCTATCTTTCCTGTTGTCACTATATTCTCAAAGCCTCCTCTTCTCATTATGTGCCCAATAAATGTAGACTGTCTTTTTCTTATATTATCAAAAATGCATCTTTTCACATCCATCCTTCTAAGACATTCTTCATTAGTTATCTTTGCTGTTCAAGAAATGAATAACACTCTTCGAATAAACCACATTTCCGCTGACTCCAATGATTTTTGTGATGCCTTATTTATTGTCCATGCTTTACTTCCATAGAGTAGAATTGGTTCAATGTAGCATTTCTTCTTCATCGTTCATTCTCAAACTCCTGCTGGATCTCCCTTGTAGCAAGACCATTGTCCTACTAGATTTCTAGCAGGATGTAGTCCAGAGAATGGAAATGCGTTGTGCCGCCGTTTTATTTGCGCCAATGGCCCGGCACATCCGTCTTCGGTGGAAATGTAGCATTTGATGACACATTTTCTAGTATCCATCGATATGGACATGTACCTATGCACACACACATAAATTTAAAAAAAAAGGAAAATGTGTATATTAATATTTCTAATGTGTGTGCAACCCTTTTCTCTAAACTGTGTATTCTGGTGGGAATTATAGGCCTATTTATTATTATTAATTTTTTTTACAAAAACCGAATGCAGAAATAAACAGCTTTATGCCAATAGTGAATATTTCATTTACGAAAACTAACTAAAGTGAAACTTAAATAATACAAAACCATTAAAAATTTTAAAAAAAAAACCTACACAAAAAATTGCATCGGAATACTCTTGAGGATGATTAAGGGATAAATGTTCCAGTGAAGGGTAACAACACTAAACAGGAAGTAACACAGGGCAAATATCAAGATGAACAAAAATAGGTAGATGTGTTAGCAAAATAACCAAATGAGATCAGGGTACAAAGCCAGAGGAAGACCACAGAAAAAATTAATAGAAAACGTCAGGGACATCCTGTACAGACACGGTCATAGCACAGCCGAGGCCACACATCTGGCTTTAGAACGCAAGATCGAGCTCCAATCACCCCTACGCTTAACGGCAAGAGTGGATCACAAACCACCTGGGGAAATACAATAGACAATACAGGATCAGATTGTAGACATGTGGTAATGACATAAAGGTAATTATTTTTGGTTATATCTTGCTGTTATTTTACGTGGATAAATAATTCATGTGCCAGATAGCATAGTTTAATGTTTACTTGGAAGTGAATGGATAATGTACTTTTTGTGTGTTTGTTCTGGAACTCATACGTGATCTCTCTTATAGCAGGACACCTGTTCCTACCTGATCTCTCTTATAGCATGACACCTGTTCCTACCTGATCTCTCTTATAGCAGGACACCTGTTCCTACCTGATCTCTCTTATAGCATGACACCTGTTCCTACCTGATCTCCCTTATAGCAGGACACCTGTTCCTACCTGATCTCTCTTATAGCAGGACACCTGTTCCTACCTGATCTCTCTTATAGCATGACACCTGTTCCTACCTGATCTCTCTTATAGCAGGACACCTGTTCCTACCTGATCTCTCTTATAGCAGGACACCTGTTCCTACCTGATCTCTCTTATAGCAGGACAATGTTCCTACAAGATTTCCAGCAGGATGTACTCCAGAGAACGAAAATGCGTTGTGTTCCCATGTAATTTGTGCCAATGGCATGACACATCTGACTTCAACATTACGGATATAATTGAAGCACAACCTAATACATGTGCCAGTCCATACACTATCATCATGTGTCAGTCCATACACTATAATCATGTGCCAGTCCATACACTATCATCATGTGCCAGTCCATACACTATCATCATGTGCCAGTCCATACACTGTCATCATGTGCCAGTCCATACACTGTCATCATGTGCCAGTCCATACACTATCATCATGTGAATTCATACACTATCATCATGTGCCAGTACATACACTATCATCATGTGTCAGTCCATACACTATCATCATGTTCCAGTCCATACACTATCATCTGTAAAGTAGATTTTGGTTTCACTATGTCTATTTCACACTCAGTCATACTCTACAGCTGTTCACTCATGGTACAGCAGAATCCCTCTATAACACATCCCTCTATAACAAATTTCCCTATTGAACAACACTTTTCAAGATCTCAAATTATATTTATTCTTTATTGTTTGTAGTGTATATAACAAATTTCTATGATTACATACATATTTTGTCAGTCGTTAAGTTAATAATGGGATTTCACTGTATGTAACCAAATTGCCAAAGGATATACAACACAGAGAAGTGCAGAAAGACCTGTTCATATATATCTTGATGTTGTCCTAATTACATTGCTGTCGTCTCTTCTACCATGGTCTTTGGTGGTATCTCACCTTTGGCTTGATTTTTTTAAAAACTTTATTGACCAAATTTGACTTAATTGAATTTGTTATAAACACTTGGTGACCAACTTTGACAATTGTCAATTTATGGATTTTTAAAGTCAGCGATGTCAATGTCTCACTATTTTGCGAACATCTATGGTAATGTTAGATAAAGTATGCTCTGTATTGCTGGCCAGGAAAGTGTTCCAAACTTTTCTTATTATTCCAAATCTTTTCTGTGCTTCAAAAATTTGTTTGTATGCCCATAAAACCTGGCCTACTCTTCTGTATAAGACACAAATACACAGGAACATATTCTTCTGCATAAATCATATACACGTATGAGAAACATATATCCAACAGATATCAACAACAATAATAACACGAGTGAACAATATGAAAATAGTATCTTTATCACAATGTCTGTAACGTACAACTATAATCCAAAAAAGGAAATATACCAGATGTAAAATATAAAAAAAAGTTCATAAAATTAAAATACATATTTAATGATGGAATTTGCTTATGCTTGCAAAATAACTTCCTGGCATATTGAAACAACTCTGAACAAATAGATTAGTTGAATTACACAATGCCAAATAGGAAGTTTAGATGAGGAAATGACAAACTGAAGATGCCACAGACCTTATTACCAGTGTGGATTCTTTTTTAAATAAATGATTTTTGCATTGTTATTTTTTACAGTATATTACATGAAGAAAAAAACAACACTATTTATACAATTATATCTACTTCATGATGTGTAAAATATTTCATTAATTCTTTGCAGTCCAAGATGCCTGATAGAATTCTTATAACAATTATTCATGGAATTGCAATTTTGGCTGTCGACCAGTTGTCAGTAATATATATATACTGAGTGTTTTTTCATAATTTGTTTTCGATGTTGGAAATAGAATGAGAGAAGACATTGAGTGCACAACACTTTTAAAAATCTGGAATATTTTAGGGGTTAATTATTTTAGCTATACCAAATATTTCTTTATGATTATTATATACCCATCAAGGCCGACTCCTTGAAGTTCAGCCAATAGAGGCTGGAAACTAAAATTGGTTGGAATATCCCCTATATCGAGCAGGATCCCAGTCCTGCCCAAGTACACAGCTGCTGAAGTTGGAGATACCAGGCCTTGAGCCGCACCAGCAACTATGTTATCATACAACCCGTCTATTTAAAATGTGTGCACAACAAATTACTTGCTGTGTAGACATGTTAAACTGCGAACGAGAAGACGATTCTATGTTAAACTATATTGGAATAAATTATGTTAAACTATATTGGAATAAATTATGTTAAACTATATCAACTTGGAATAAATTATGTTAAACTATATTAACTTGGAATAAATTATGTTAAACTATATTAACTTGGAATAAATTATGTTAAACTATATTAACTTGGAATAAATTATGTTAAACTATATCAACTTGGAATAAATTATGTTAAACTATATCAACTTGGAATAAATTATGTTAAACTATATTAACTTGGAATAAATTATGTTAAACTATATCAACTTGGAATAAATTATGTTAAACTATATTAACTTGGAATAAATTATGTTAAACTATATTAACTTGAAATAAATTATGTTAAACTATATTAACTTGGAATAAATTATGTTAAACTATATTAAATTGGAATAAATTATGTTAAACTATATTAAATTGGAATAAATTATTATTTTTTTTTTACTCTGGGAAAGTAGATGCAGATATTTTATTTAGCTGTTTCTTGAACTGCAAAGAGTTTACGGAAACAAGTAAAAAGATGACCTGAGTATGACACACAAGAACAAGTCAACATGCATAAGAAATTCTTCGGATAATTTATATAACCACATAAACATTAGGTAGATATGTAAATCTCTCAGTAAACAAAAACAAAATACGTTTTTGAAACTTCCAGTAAACAAAAACTAAATGTTTTTGAAACTCCCAGTAAACAAAAACTAAATGTTTTTGAAACTCCCAGTAAACAAAATCAAAATATGTTTTTGAAACTCCCAGTAAACAAAAACAAAATACTTTTTTGAAACATCCAGTAAACATAAACAAAATATGTTTATGAAGCTCTAAGCATACATACACACTAAATAAGGCGAATAAGAGGTAACATGGAATCGAACCCAGAAATGTCTGGTTTATGATAGTACCTTACCAAGAGCAAAGTACTAGGTGACTAACTAATAACTCAAGCAAGTACCATCATTAGCCAAGACAAGCTTAGAAAAGTAATACATGACCAACTCGACTGACGACCACTGTCGTGGAGAGTTTAGCGAGTTAATCTTGCAATTCCAACTTGCCCAAAGTTCAAGACAAGTTGAGGTTGGTCATTCATGTGACAGTGACCTTGGGCACTAAAGTAGAAGTTAACAATTTAACAGTATTAGAAAAACAACAGCATGTACTGGAGTGCAATCATTAGTATGATTAACACCAATACAAGTACCATCAAGTATCTCTTACAGTGAGGGACACACTTTCAACCGTTAATGCGCACCATTTTTGGTTAAATACGGGTGCACGACTATACAAATTGTCGAGTTGCAGTTCATGTAACATCTGCTTACACAACCTCCAATTCCTAAAGATAATCCATATACAATCATTAGTTAAGCTGCTCAGTATACAATCATTAGTCAAGCTGCTCCGTTTACAATCATTAGTCAAGTTTTAAGTTGTCCCCCACAACATACAGGGACATCATTCAATCACATACTATTTATAGACTGTTTCTTCCTAAACTTCAATGCCATAGCATTGATACTATTCAAGGTGAAGGATAAACTATGAAAATTGTGTAGCTTGCATGTAATGCATTACTCGAACGAAATCAAAAGCAATGATATTTCTTATTACACATTTCAATTAACATGAGTGGTTCCCCTTTGTTAGTTTAAAAGTAACTGACAACAGCAAAGGGAAGTAATTATGCTGATATTTTTTCAGTATTTCACTTAGTTGCCAGTCATTTTTGCAACCAGTAGTGCTTTCATTTCTTTTGCCATTTTCTCAAGCTCTACTATCTTTCGTCGAAGTTCTTCATTTGCCTTAATTAATGCTTCGGCTTCTTGATCGAGGCCAGCAAATTTCTGCTTTCGTTGTTCGCGTGATTTTTTAGAAGCAACATTGTTCTTCATTCGTCTGACAGCTTGCTTATCTGAGACAATTTCTTCAGAGCATGAAACAAGTTCACTTGTGCTTGGTTGACAGTGTGAGAGTGTTTTTGCAGTTGACATCACTTTGCTGTTGCCAATATTTTTTGACTTCTGATTATCTCCTAATGAACTAGACAACCTTTGATGTTTGGCTGTATAGTCATGGTCAAGCTGGGGGTCAGCAGCGACTATCATAACCTTTTCTGGAACAGAAATTTCAAATAAACTGGTCTTTACTGGTTTAACGCTCACAGGAATTTCAAACATACTAGTCTTAACTGCACCAGCAGTTGATGGTTCTGTCGTAGTTTTTCGTTTGCGTGATTTTAATACATTAGACTCACTAGGAAAAAGTAACTCTGCATCTGGTGTCGGAAGAGTTATGTTGTCAAATGTAGAAACATTAATAAATGGTTTAACTTCTGCTGGTTCATCAAGAAACGTATCCTGGAGAGCAAAAATAACAAAATATGAAATGCAATACATATTTTCAACATGAAACAAATAATATAACAAAGGAAATAACACCCCCCCCCCCCACCCAACGGGTTTAAAAGGTGTAGAGGATTGACTTAATGTACTCAGGTTTTCTTATAAGTACTCCATCTAACTCATCAAAGCGGCATGCTACCTGCTGAGAGAACCACTTATAATAGATACATAACTCTGTAGCTACAAGCGATAATCCTCAGGGATCTAGAAAAATCCCCTTCATAAACAAGACAACATGAACCAGATTCGAACCTGTGACCTCTAGATCACATGGCGAACAGATTAACCACTTCACTAGGAGATCCCTAACAGAAAAATACAAATAACAGTATACAAGACATTTTCAACATTAAGGTCTTTTTCAAGACAAACAGTAAACAAATGCTAAAAATAATATCTGTGTTTGTCTTATATTTTCTTGCAAAAAAAGGCTGTAAGGTTTAAATGTTGATACTGTCTTGTATACTGTTTGTAATTTTTTTCATATGAAAACCCAATACTCTGACTGACTGTGCTTTCATTGTAAAGCTTACCAAACTTGTGTTCTACATAAGTACTATTTTTATACAGTTTTAAAGCAGCTTCTAAGAAGTACAGAATAATTAAATGTTCACCCCATTCAAAGCGCATTGAGATGGCAAAAGATGTATTTGTACAAGGCAGAAAAAAACATCCGACTCTGTAACAAGAAAGAATATTCTCAAATCTAACTGTTTAAATTGGAATAAATAATATCAGCTAACTGTATAGTTTGTTCTCAATGCAGATTAGCAGGGTGTAGATCAGATAACAGAATGCATTGTGACATCGTTTACAGCTTAGCTGCGACATCTTCACCTTTTGGCAGGACACATCAGGATTCAGCATAGTTTCTGAATCACTTTTATCCAATATGGGATGGGACATCCAACTCCACGCAAAACCTCCTTAGTCGCCTCTTCTGACATGCAGGGAAGGCAAACAGTGTTGATATTCTTTTCTCCCCATCGGGCCCTGATAACACATGGACTTTCCCCAATCTAACCGAGATTAAAGAAATAAGTAGATTGTTTCGAATGATAATCACTGTAAATTATTTTTACGTGGAAAGAAACAAATCGGAAAGACACAGTGGCTTTCTAAGTAATTGCTGCTATAAAGGTTTAGAAAAGATAATTAAGACAGTAATAAAACTAACCCCCATGAGGAACTGTTCCAGATTTACAAATGCATCCAGGCTGTCATTCATTAGCTGGTCTGTCTCAAGGTCTGCTAGTGGCTCTAGCATATCAAAAGTGTCCATAGTATACTGATGCATACTGTCTAGATCTCTGTGTGCAAAGGCATCACCTCCGGCATCAGAGGCTGTAAAGTTGACAGACTTGAGACCTTTCAATGAAAATGGACTGCTAATCAGATCAGCTGGTGCACTTAGATCCAGGCTGGTGACGTCAAGGTCGCCACCAGCGAAGCCTATAGATCATTAAAAAAATATTTTAGATGTGACATTGTCACAACAAATTTGTTCATATAAAATAAAAATGTACCCATACAGCCAATTTAGTAATTAATGTTAAATCTGCGGTGATTGTATTTAAAGAAAATCTGAGGAGATTGTATGTCAGCAAAATCTGTGGTGATTGTATTTACGCTGCATGTAAGTGTTGAATGAATATGGGATTAATTGTAGCACAATTATATACTGCAGGTATACAGATATAATAAAAAATTATGGCACTCCCATCGAAACCAGCTCCTAAGGACCTAAGTGTTACCAGAGGCTGAAAATTTCTGAAGACAGAGGCAACGAGCCAAGAGGAACAATACGGTATTCAGGATACTATGCGCTAGCGTGGTAGAAATATACCTTATATCTAATATATGTTATGGTGCCTGCCGTCATCTAATAAGGGACTGTGTGGGACATATGCCTCAAAAGGGCCAAAGTCCAGTTATCAGAAGTTTTCAATTACTGAGATGCAGGTGGCATGATAATAGAATAATTAGATTTTTTTAAAAACCAATGAAGACCTCTGTCACCATATGTGACAAGTTCTTCCCAGAACGTGGTTTTCCTTATAGATTCTTTGAACACTCCGTGATTCTTGGCGACCTGCCGCAGCTAGAGACATGTTTAAGCAGTCTGATATATCACTGCACCATCATCGTCTTGGGGCCCTCTTCCCTTGTCTGCGTTAACTCTACCTTCAGCTATTAATCTTTCCATGCTGCTATGTCTTTTTATATGAGCACCCACCGAAGACGGATGTGTCATGCTATTGGCGCAAATAAAACAGCAACACAGCGCATTTCCATTCTCTGGACTACATCCTACTGGAAATCTAGCAGGACCCTGGTCCTGCTATAAGAGAGATCCAGCAGGAGTTAAAGAATGAATGCTGAAGAACAAGAAGATATGACCAAAAAAAAAACTTGTTGCTAAGGAAACCAAAAAATGGCATAGAAAATGAATGTATTTTCTTTGTGTACTATGTGATAAACCAGATTTCCTCCTGAAAGCAATGGCAAACTACAAGAGTAATGTGCCTAGTCATTCTACTTTGGATATTCTGAAGACCTCTGTATGAGCTACAAAACAGTAAAGTTGATAATGAAAAACTGCACATCTAGGCACATTTCCAGATAAACGAAGGAATAAGAAGAAATAAAGACAGTTGCACAAAACATTAACAAATTCAACATTCTCATCATATGATCTGTATCAATCAAGTTTTGGAAACATGCACAATAATACGGTTTCCATGTTTCTTCCAGAATTAATTTGAACATTTTTCGATTGAAATATTTTTCCATCCTATTTCCTGGGTTTCATTCCTATTTTTGACTGAAAGCAGCTTTATTTGATGTTAATTGTATTTATTCACCTCCAGTTGATTTACAAAACTCTTTATAATTCAAACTATAAGGCATGGGTCAGTGTGTCTTTCCACAAGATTCTACTTCCAGTACTGCCAATAATTTATTATAGTACATTCCTGTTTGATGTTCTTTTTTCTCTTACACAGTTTTAACATGTCTACATAGCACGTCTGGATTTCTTCATAAATGCTGATATATTTGAAAGTTCCCCAATGCCCCCATACAGTGGATGTCTGGCTCTGTGGGTCAATTCTTCTCCCTAAACTGATTTAGAGTAATGCAGTCTTGCACTTGATGTTAATTATCCTGTTTCTTGTATGTCAAAAAAGGATGCTGGGGCCGAAAGGCGTAAAATAATGCCGCTCACTTTGAAACTAGTAGCAGAAGGTACTTCACTCTCCGCGGCGGAAATCACACAAACTTTCATCTTGGTTATCAGAGAGTGAACACAGAAGATGCCTGTTTCTCAACTTCTGTTTCATGTAATACCAATCATTTCCAATACTAATGTTTCTCCATAACCAACCAAGCTGCCCAGTAGTATGTCTCTTTGTTCCTTCTCTCTTGTTCGTTGTCACAATGGTGTTCCATTGTTCCTCACCTCATGACTATAAAAGAATGAGACAGACTTTTTTCTGATGTGAGGGAGCAACTCTTTTTTGAGCAAACTTCATTCTTCTTCTTCAGTATTCATTCTCAAACTCCTGCTGGATCTCTCTTGTAGCAGAACAATCATCCTACTAGATCTCCGGGATGTAGTCCAGAGAATGAAAATGTGTTGTGTTGCCATTTTATTTGCACCAATAGCCTGATACATCCACCTTCGGCTGAAAACTTCATTCAAGATGTCTTCATTACACTTTTTAATCTGCCCATAGTATCATCATTCCTCTATAAAACCATATTTCTGATGTTTCCATACAATTTACTCTTCTGCTGGTTATCCATAATTCACATCCATATATCAGGCTTGGTTCAATATAGCTTTTAAGAACTGCTCCCTAACAAAGATATATTACATAGATTATCACTTTTTGTGAAAATAGAACCAGAACCATTAGCAGCTATAGCCTGTGAGATTTACTAAAGCTGAGATCTGAGCACCTATGGACTGCCCAAAAATGTTGTGCAGTCTATGGACTCTCTCTCAAAGTGCAAGTCACGTAAATAATTGGATGCTGTGGTTTATGCATCTTTATCGCAATTTATCTTATGGACTGAAATGAATTTGAAGTAAATTTAGTTTCGTTAAATAATGTATGGTTTGTTGCGTTAAAAATGTGGACACTGTTTCCCGTAAACTACCTTTTTTTGCCTATCAACAGAAAAAACACCATAAAACTACCCTGTTGTGAGTCACTATAAGAAGCTATTTCATTGGTTGGCAACATGTGAGTAACCAATCGTAGTGAAACTCAACAGTTAGTGTTATGCAGTGTTTCTGTCGATGGGTAAAATGGAGCCTCAGATGAGTGGATGTTTACATTGACTTGTTAGGATTTCTATTATAGAACGGAATGATCAAGTCATGAAACATTTTTTCTTTGTGCAGGCTAGCTGCTGTGTTCAAAATATATAGCTCATCATCAATATGTGCCGTCTCTCCAATGAAAGTTGACTGTAACAAACCTCCAACATCCTCTATCTCTTGCTTTGGTGGTGCACTCTGCTAAACTGTAACCTGTCCATCTAGTGATATTTCTCTCCAACTTGTATCTCTGTCTACCTCTTACTCATCTCCCCTTGACTCTAGTGAGGTCTTCAACAAGGTGTATTTCTTTTTAAGTCCAAAGTACTTTATTTGTTTGATTTTGATTTCCTTTGATAGTTATTTTTTCATGTGAAGTGTTGTTAGAACCTCTTTGTTTGTTTTCTTTTCTTTCCATGAAGTTCTCCCTATTCTTATATACCCACATCTCAAAGGTGTCAATTCTGTCTTCAAAGTTTTTTGTTAATTGTCCATGTTTCTAAACCATACATCATAATAGAATAGATGTAGCATTTTATAATTCTCATTGAATGTAAATATATAGCTTCAAGTAGGAGAGTGACATATGTTGTGTCAAAGTCAATGACATTAATACCTTTACTTCAGTTTATTTGCTACTCAGAGGGTATGGGATTAATACCTTTCTTCAGTTTCTCTGCTACTCAGAGGGTATCTATAAAGTTTCTCTGTAACTCAGAGTGTATAACTATACATAGCTTATGTAATACCTGCAGTTCTTCCCTCGATAGAAAAGTCTGCTACAAAAATGTCGCTATTCAGTGTTAAAGAGTCAATATATTCCGAATTGTGCATTTAGTCATCAGGTGACATTTACCCACTGGTGGCGATATTATGGAAAGTGAACACTTCAAGTTGGATTTACTATGAAATCTTTAAACAGATAACATAATTTATATTGTGAATAAGACACCAGCTCAGCAAATACTACTATAAAATTGAACCTGCACTTCATTATCACTTTAACAAGTTTGTGTGAATAAATGATCAAATACGGTTTATCATAGTATTGATATTTTGATAGGGTTAACCACGGTTACAGCTGGTGGTGTAATCCATTGAAGAGGGTTCCCAAGTTACTATTAATAGCAATGTTACGTCATTCTAAAAATATACCTGAGTAAGATAAGTCACATGACTTGGGGAGCCCTATCACGCCCATTTATGTAAACACGTATAGATGTGCGCCATTTTGATGCATTCCATACTCAACAACAACATGAAACATAATGTATGACGGGTACTTACCAATGTCAAATAGGCCACAGGTCTTCTGAGGCGAACGTGGTGAAGTGCTGGATATCATGGGAGCTTGTTCCATAGCTCGCCTTGATATCCAGCAAATCGACTAATTCATCCAGGGATTGTGGAATCCCTTCCATCCCACCTCCGTACAAACTAGCGTCATCCAAATCCATGTCAATTCCTAAACTTTTCCCTTCCGAAGCCTCTGCGGTGGCCGTGGTCGTATGCTTGATGGTCTCTAAATTCTGGTCAAAATTCGCTATTTTTCCCTCGATTTCGCTTAACTCCAGGATGTCGTACAGGTCCAACGTACTATAACTGTTACTGTAGACTAGAGAATCCGCCACGGCGCTCGCCGGCTTTCGTACTTCCTTCTGTAGACAACAAACACAACGTCATCATTTTCATAACCAACATACAAGTAATATATATTTACATTATAAAACATCTACATAAACTACTGTATCGTAATATAAACAAACATAGTGAAAACTTCTTGAAAGGTAGAACATACCTACTCCTTTATTACCTCGATGTTTCTCCTCCCCTTGCTTTCTGTCAATTGACTCAAAGTCGCAGTTCGACTGCGCAGGCCCGCTGTTTCTATATTTAGAAGATGATGTAGGAGGTACTGTCCAATCAAATATTAGTATGAGTCCTTGAACTCATTTCAGTCCAGATTCACAAATCTATAAGTTAACACGCACACAAGTAAACAATGGGCATTTCAGTCCAACTTCACAAATCTTGATCTAAGGTATCACACACGGACAAGTAAACAATGTGTATCTATTGCTACCTGACTAGGTGTTTTACGAGAACTGATACACAAGTACTGTCATAGAAAGGTGCATTAAACAAATATGTGGAATTCTTCTTCATTCTCAAACTCCCTACAGATATCTTGGAGTAGGACAATTGTCCTACTAGATTTCCAACAGGATGTAGTCCAGAGAATGGAATTGTGTTGTGTCGCAGTTTTATTTGCGTCAATGGCCCGAGACATGCGTCTTCAGCGATATCGGGGTGGGGGGTGAGAACAGATAAAATAAATATGACTGAAAACAACATGAACGACAACACATCAAAGATTTGTTGTGACACAGCCACATACATTTAAATAAAGGACTGATATGTATTGAGACCAAATGGCCTTAGATGTAGATGGCCTTAGAATGGGTTCCAAACTGTACAATATTGTATTTACAATGGTGTGCCTAGCTAGATCTATCGTCTATGGTGCAATATCTTATTGCAGTGACCTGATATCGCGGGCACACTATGTTCACTTTAAGAGTGAAGTGGGTCAGTGCTTCTGATTGGTTGTTGGACGCAGAACGTATTATAATCATTATACTCGATTGTTAAGTTCCCAATAATATTGTTTTTAAAAATACGTTTCTAAATGTATTTTTTTCAATATTGTTTTTAGTTGTTTTTAAATGTTTTAAATAATATTGTTTTTACATGACATCAGAAGTTTAAAAGCCACATTTTGTTGCGGAGTAATATGGGGGGGGGGGGGTGTTTTGACCCACTTCACTCTTAAAGTGAACAGAGCATATCTGTCTATATATTCCTTCAGCGCTGAACACGGTGCATATGGCAGAAACCAGAGCTCTCCACTTCAAGCGATATGATGCTACTGTGTGTGAAATTCTTGTATGTTGTTGTGATCCATAGTAATACCTCTTTGATGGTTGTTGCGTGAAGAGTCTTTCTTGGTCTTCCTATTTTTCGTTTTGTCATTGATCTGGTACCAATTTTAATGCTTGTAGTGGCAGATGACTATATTGAAATGTACAATAACAGGAGTAGGCGATATGTGGCCAATAGCATGGAGATGTTGGCAGAAAGTATCATTCAGTCTTTTGATACAGTTAAGAAGTTTTCACTATTAAAGCTGAAGTTGGCTTTAGCTTCTATTGTCTTTTCCCAGGTGGTTTGTTATCCACTTTTGCCGTTAAGCGTAGGTGTGATTGGAGTGATTGTAGGTGTGATTGGAGTGATTGTAGGTGTGATTGATGTCTGCGAAGAGTATGTGAATTGAAAGAAATAGGAAAGGGCAGTGAATGGGTGGGGTAGACACTGAAAAGAAAGCACTGACTAAGTAATAATACAACTAGATAAAGCGTGTCCTAAATGGACGGACGTCAGGGTTTAGGATACAGTGCACTAATCGCCCGACTACACTCAAGACCACAGGGCATAATTATATACACAGATGACTCCGTTAACAGAAACACGAATAAAAACGGTTGGGTTTTTGTTGCCTACAGAAACGGCGTTGAAGTTGGTTGAGAAATCTACTGTCACATCGAGCATGAGGATGGAGATAGAGGGAGTTACATCAGTACTTAATTGGTTGATTACTGATACATCAACACACTCGGTAATACTCACAGACTCTCAAAGCATACTGCGCAAGATATAAAAGTTCATGCTAGGAAATGAATGGTGAGACTTATTGAACACCTCAGCTGTTCAGAGCATTACATGGATATACTGCCCTGGTCGTGCTGGGGTCAGAGGAAACGAGAGAGCCGACTTATTGGCAGGCAATGCGGCGATAGACGGCACATTGCTGAGAAGAGATAAAGCAGACTTAATGAAGGCAGTAATACATTCCTTTTAAGCTGCAGATGATGTCAATGACGCTGTGAACGTACATACACAGAGAATGTTCGAAATCGGAGTATCTAGAGGCGAGGGAAGGAAAAGTAAATTTTTTGGAAAGTCCCAAAAAATCAACACCTGACTGGAACTCTGAATCTACATACACTGTGATGGCTGCTAGAGCGGAGGGCGGAGCCCTTATGGGAATGTCCCGCGTGCTGTGAAGCCAAGTTCTAATCAAGAATTAAGTGATTGGAGCTCGAGCTTGTGTTCGAAGACCAGATGTGTCGCCTCGGCTGTGTTATGACCGTGTTTGTTCAAGATGTCCCTGACGTTTCTATCCATCTTTTTCGTGGTATTCCACTGGCTTTGTACCCTGATCTCATTTGGTTATATGCCTGTACGGGCAACTTGTGATGCATTCTCATAATATAGCCAAACAACTTGATCTGCTGCCTTTTTATGTATTCTGTGCAAGGTTTTATACCTATTTTTTCCCTGTTGTCTTCGTTTCGTATTCTATCAATCCCGGTGACATCTACAGCTTTCCTCGAGCATTTAATCTCTTGACATATCACTATCTTTCTGTAATGCGAAGATGAGAGATAGAGAGAGAGAGAGAGAGAGAGAGAGAGAGAAGCCAGGTTTGGCACTGGTAACACAATGTTGGTAGAAATATACTGTAAATCATTTAACTTCTTTGTTAAGGAATAACTTAATATGGAAAATCAACATCAGTCTATCCATCTATCCACTCACCCGTGACCCACCCATCCATTCATCCACCCATCCATTCATCCACCCATCCACCCATCAGTGTTAAAAGTGAAAATCAAACTTTATAACTCACTAGTGCTTTCTATTGTGTTGTATGGTGTGAGAGTTGAACATTCACTGCAGACATGGACAGACGGTTACATGACTTCAAATACAAATGTTACAAATTCCAAACTTCTCCTATAGAGAGTAGGCCCCTATAAGACAAATGTGTACGTAAGAAATAAAAAAAAGAGATCTATACATGCCGATGAGAATAAATAATTTCAATAGTGATGGGAAAAAAACATGCATGGTTTGGACATGTATGACGACAATATTACTTGTCTTCTTCTTTTGTTCACTTGAAACATGTCTATATCTGTAATTATGTCTCCTGAATAAAATTCATAGTTTTTTTTATAATTCATACAGTGATCCGCCATAGAGCTTAGATTTCGATGTTGTTTCCTCTAGTCAATATGTCTGTCTCAGATTTCATACTCAGAACATTCTTGAAATATATGTTTGGCACTCTGTGCTGCCTGTTCACTTGTACACATGACCATGTTTCCAATCTTGAATTTTGTCTACATTAGTTATTTCTGTGACGGCGGAGTCGGTTGTGTCCTGTTCTGAGACGTAGAATTACAACTTCTTCTGATCTGTTCATAATGTGATAGTCATCTTGTGTTAGTGCTTGTGACTTTCTTATTGACTTGATTATATTCCTTGTAAAAAAAACTTGCAGGAAACAGTTAATGGCAGAAGAAGCTGAGGAGTGGAGATAGCAAAGAAAATCATGGTCAGACAACATCAAAGACTGGATAGGTCATGACTTTTCCTCAGTCATCCGCACAGCTGACATAAAAATCGGTGGATGTCTCTGTGTATTGATGTATCCAATGTGATGCCCTTGCCATCCTCACGGATTACAGGTTTATATATTTCAGTTGGGGAAAAGATCTCGGGGACGACATATATTTCGGTTCTAAAGTTTGTGCAAACAGTATATGCCCGAGACATATTGTCTATATATGTTATCCATTTTTACAAGAAGACCTATCGGCCCTTGTATAACTAATACGGATATTATGCTATATGTTTGTTGTTACTGAGGATATTTCAATACCTGTACGGGATGTTTGTTGTTGTTGTAATAGTCCTTGTCTCGATAGGTCCGTTCTGGTGACTTTGTGTGCACGGTTTGAATGGCTTGACGAAATCGCATCTTTTTAGGAGATGTGGTTAGTCAAGTACGGAAGAACGCGTGTTCAATAGTTGCTAGGCGATTTGATGCCGTTGAACGGACTGGTTTAATTCCCGTTAGTCTCAAGGATTTTTATGCCCGAGACAAGCATTGATAATGAGTCATGGGAACAGGATGTCATTTATCGTATTACATGGAGAGGAAGGATAAGAATTGGTATAAATGTAAAGAAGAAAGTGATATATACAGTAGTTCAAGAAGTTGAGAAGATACACAACACAACACGATTGGTTCTGGTATTCCTTGTATATACTGTGTATCGATTATTGTTTCTTGATCAGAAACCACAATCACCGCACAAATGGCATTTCCATAAGTGCACTGCTTGTCATTCCGTCAGCCATTTAAAAGCATGTAGGCTCAGTGTCCCAGTCAATTGTTGGTTGTGGGTTCCTCTGATCTTTCCAGTGAGAACACAATCCTTCCCGTCTCCCTGGTCACTCCTGTTTACCGGTATATAATTCTCTGAACTTTGCTCCTTTCATCACTCTTTTCATCATTTTGTAGCGTATCCATAACTGCCCTAATTAACAACTCGGTCTCTTCTCATCACTTTGCTATCCACTATAGTATTACACCCCAGTGCATCAGCACTTTCGTGGTCTCTTACTCCCGCATAGTATGGACAGTAGTTGGAGGCGACACTGTGGCCGTTGTTTAGAAGTGTGTGTGATACTTTGGGTGTTGAGAAGATGGACCCACTCATTTCTAATAATACATTTTTCTATCCTGTGCGGCAAACTCTGGAAGTCTGTTAGAATACCTGTTGGTGTTGGTGGGTGCATAATCAGCCAAGTGAGATCCGCTGTTACTGACTCTATCTCCATTATCATGCGATGTTGTGGTAGGTCAGGCAACAGATTTTCCATCTACTTTCTTATCATTTCGGCAAACCATGTCATGCTCATTCATTTGTTTCTCTTATTATTTAACCATCTGCGCTAATTATAGCTTGGCTGTGAGTACTGTTGCGAGAGTTCGTGTAGAGTTACCTCTGTCTTAATTGCAGCCCAATCGCGACAATCTCTTCTTAGCTGTATATAACATTCGTCAAGGATATTATTTCTTTGTTTACTTTCACCTATTCACATACTCTTACTACTTCTTCCGACTCGTCTCTGAGTAGTAAATCTTCTGCTTCTGCCATCTAAAATTTTCCTTGTTTGATTCGCATTCCCTTGAAATACAAGCTGGAAAGGAACATCATGAGATACAAAGATATTCATTTTGGCAGTGGTCTGGTCTCCTGTATGGGAGCCATTGCCTAGGTGTTCATGGTTGATTTTTTTTATAGTTGTGTTGTCTTAGTTGTTTTTTGCTTCTTGATAAAGGTCCCAATAGGATCGACACTTCGATAATTGTCTTTGTTATGTTTTATTGTTATTTCTGATTATTTTATATTGATAGTTATCTTCCAAATGCGATCAGGGTACAAAGCAAGAGGAATACCACGGAAAAGATGGATAGAAAACGACAGGGATATCCTGTACAGACACAGTCATAGCACAGCCAAGGCCACACATCTGGCTTTAGAACGCAAGCTCGAGTTCCAACCACCCCTACGCTTAATGGCAAGAGTGGATCACAAATCACCTGGGGAAAGACAATTGATAGTTATCTTCAGTAACGTGTGTACTTAATTTCGTATTTACTTATCATGAGATGGACAGGTTACAGTCTTGCAGAGTGCACCACCAAGACAAGAGACATGGGATGTTGGAGGTTTGTTGCGGCCAACATTCGTTGCGGAGACGGGGCTTGATGATGTTGATGATTCTTCTATTTGACGATGCTGATGATGATGATGAACTCTAATGCAGCAGAAACGGTGTTTGGGGGAAAACTACATCCGGGATATATGTAAAATAATACGGCCATATTGTCTGCGCATCGACAGTGTTTATGTTATTAAATCGTCTGCTGTTTTGTAAATAGTTTTTGTGTGCTAATTGGTCATGCTATTGAGACTTAAGTACTAGAAAATACAACTTAATTTTCATATAGTGCAGATGTGTGCAGTGTTTGGTAATCGTTGCATATGATGTGCGTGTAGTGTATCTGAGATCTAGCCACTAACTTACCAGCTCTCATGTTTGTTTCACTGGTGACTTTTTTTCACACTTGTTTTTGCATTTTTACTCGTGTTTCCTTTGCCATTTAAAATATCTTCTTTGCCATCACTATTAGGCCTTAGTTAAAAGTAAAAATAATCATTATCATTTAAAGGTAGGGTCTTGCAGGACATTTCCCCTACCCTTGTTTTTGTCATTTATTTATTATAATTAAAAATGGTTATAATTAATATAATTATAAACATGGAGAATGATGGATAAATACGTGACCACACTTTGACTAACTAGTAGTAACTCACTCCATCTATTACCATGGCTATCATCCTCTGATCTTAGTACGTAGACCTAATGTATCACTGTTGTTAATGTGTGTAAAAAGGCTTCAGGATGCTGTTTGTTGGTGTACATCTGCCAGTGTAGCTTGTTTTAAGTTTGTAAAGCTCTGCATTTGCCACCATGTCTTTTGTTTTGGTCTTGGTGTTTTCAGTTTTTTGCAATATGATGTTGAACGTCAGTTAAAGAAAGCTTTTATATTAAGCCGTTCCTTTTTATGCTCTATACTTGGACAAAATTTTCCCAATTGAGCTACATCATAGTTAGCCCTTGGCGTTTTCAAATCAACGATACCCCAACCAAGTCTGTACGACGTCCATCCCGAACAAAAGTTAGGATTTTTTTCGAATGAATTTGGCATCAAAATAATTTACATGAAACATCGGTCTATAGGAAAATATAAATTAAAATTAAACTTGTGACCACAAAATGTAGAAGAGCTGATACTTTCTGAATTATCTTAGCTATTTTCAATAATACAGCACACAAACTATACATTTTTGTGTTCACAGAGACAAGATATATCTGTTGATGACACTGTTGCTGGAATTTTCAGATGGACACAACAAATTTATATTCAAAATGGCGGCTAATTAGCATAGTTAGGGCCTATAGTTAAAATAAATTATATATCTATTATACATAATAAAATACCACAAACGATATATTTTTGTATTCAGAAAGACAAGACACATCCATTGATTTCATTCCTGTGCTTCTCATATGCACGTAGAACTAATTAATATTCAAAATGGTGGCTAATTTGCATAACTAATTGAACTGTTGATTGTTAAAAAAAATTTGCAGCTGTTTTCTGCTATGCCTAGCTCTCTTAAAAGTTATATATAGGTTTATATAAAGTAAAATGGGTAAAGAAATTAATAAATCTAGTGGCAAACAGGTGCAACCAAGTGCGCACTAAATGTAAACCCTGATCACAAGATATTTATAGCCTAAACAAAATTTTCTGTATATGCAAATCCTGAATGTCCAAGTATGGGAGTATCTAGAGGCGAAGGATACTTCTCTCTCTCTCAACATTGCAAATCCTGAATGTCCAAGTACCTACTTATGCAGATTCTGATTACTTTAGACCTAGGGCCTAGTAATACAATACACTATTACAAGCTAAGGAGAAAGAGACGGACTGCACACTCTCTCTGCTTAGTTAGATTTTAAATACAGCCCAGGCTATAATATATCTATATCAGTCTTCTAATTGTGTTAGAACTTTGTATATATAATATCTTCAGCGTTCATTCTCAAACTCTCACTGGATCTCTCTTATAGCAGGACAATGGTCCAACTAGGTTTCCAGCAGGATGTAATCCAGAAAATGGAAATCCGTTGTCACCGTTTTATTTGTGCCAATGGCCCAACACATCCGTCTTTGGCGGAGTATATAATATAATCTGCCACAAATGGAGAATGCATTATTTTATCAAGCTTCATCCATGTTATTATGATTCAATAGATATATAAGCAGTCAAGAGGTGGATTTGCGAAATGTAAATCTGATCCTGCTAGTGTTTACTTTTAATTGAAATGTGTGGGTTTTACTGCAGACAAAGCCACTGTCTAGTTGACTCACTGGTACAACTGGATACCCAACCTGCAACAGTTGTGGAAGTTAAGATAACGGGTTAGAGCATTGATTTCCCCAAAGAAAGTGGCATTGTTGCTGTGAGATTGACTATACATCACATGTCTTGATGCACTTTGGGACCATATGAGTGAGTGCACAACTGTCACCATGGAGTAGGCCCTATGTGCGGTTGTATTTTGTTCAGGTGTTGGTTAAACTGTATATGTTAATGTTAGGTGCGAAGTTGAAAGATGGTACTTCTGTCTTTCTTTACTAGAAGGGTGTTATTGTCTTTGGGGTTTGAGTTGGTCATATATTTGTAGATTTCTCTTCCAGTGTTTACCATTGCCCATCTGTTCAGCTAAGTGTTTTTAAAAAAACAACAGATTTCAACATATTTTTAACTTGTGCATGGTTTTTAGTGTATATTTTCAATTCTTGTCTTGCACCGTTTCCTAGTTTTCCTGTATTGTCATTGTCAGGCATGTTTGAATATCCAGGAATTCAAAGCAATATTGACTTTTAATATGAGATTCAAGCAGCTGATTGGCATGGTGATATATCTGAATTAGTTCAGGCGTACAATGTCCACCATATTTTAGAGCGTGAAGAGTGAACTAAAGATCCTAATATTTGGAACTTTTGATGGAAAGGCTTTAGGTGATACATGGCAACTTCTAGTGCTGTTACTTCAGCTTCATAGTTAGAGCATGTCTTCGCACCGGCAGAAAATAACTGCCTTGTTTGGATATTCTATATAAACACTGTAACCTGCAGCCAATAGCCATTCTGATGAAAGCATGGGTCCTCCTTAGTTGAGTTGCTGAAGTGACACCGGAGCTGGTATAAGATTTGTTGTCTTAAAGGCATAATTATGTTAGGGGGTGTTTGGATGCATGCATGGTTTCTGAAGGGAGACAATCCAGTGCATAATATCCCATATATGGCTATTTCTATTATCTCAGATTAACACAAGTACTTTTGTTATCTTTTGTTTGCTTGGAATGTGCTTATATCTGAAGGTTTGTCTTTTTTATAAACCTGGTTGTTTTATAACTTGTACGGATGTCTGTATAGTTTCCCACTGTTTGTCTCTAGGCCAATGTGTTTGCTTCAACATTTCGTATTCTGAACATTCCTTACGAATATGCTCTGCTATCTGAAGTAGCTGTACACATGACGATCTTGAACATTGTATACATTAGGTATGTTGATTATCAACTTCGCACACTGGACACGTCAATAGGTGCTCTGATCTCTGCTTCAGTAAATCTCTCAGGGTATAACGGCTGATGGTTCTGGTTCTATGTTGGTCCACTGCTCTTTTTGAAATCTTTGTCAGGGGTTCTCTTCATGCCACGCCCATCATCACTCCCAATTCTCACATTCTCTTTATTGACTCATGCTTATTCATCTCAAAATCCTCTGATCGTGAGGACTCATGAAAAGCAGTGAGTATGTCTGCTCGGTCCATAGGCTGACCGTTTGTTGTTGTGACAAGACTAGCTAATTTGTCGGTCCGTTCACATATACATTTTGTTTTAACATATGTTTTGTATACATGCAGCTGCAGAGTTGGTTGAATCCTGTCATGAGGTGCAGAATGAAAACTTGTTCTGATCTGTTCATAATTTGGTATTCACCTTTTATTGGTATTGGCTTTACACAAGTACATAAATTTAATCTTTAGAATATTAGACAAAACAAACAAAATTATAACTCTGACTTTTCAGAAATACAAAAATTCCTTGATTGGTAAGGAACAAATCTATTCACATTATTATTGTTTTCTTAACATGGCTCTCTTCCAAATAGTACTAATTTTGATCTATCATGATTCTGCTTGTATGTGAGTTTCTATGCAATGAAAATTTCAACTGACAAACAATTTATTGGTTGCGTATTGGTCACAGGTTTAGACTTGCTCTACACAACATATTCCGTTCGTTGGACTACCGGTACATCCTGATAATGTGCAAGAGTTTGAGACTGAATGCAGAGGATAAAAAAATAAAATGTTTATTTCACCAAGATGATGGCAACGATGAACATGTTTAACAGCATAATTCAAACATATGAATGTGATTCTGTGATAAAACTCTGGTATATAAATAATTCAAACACATGAATCTATAAAACTCTGATATATAAATAATTGAAAGATGTGAATCTGTCATAAAACTCTGGCATATAAATAATTGAAATATTACAAATTACCGGGTAGTGTTAAATTGTACAATTTAAATATTGTTTTGTTAATACATTTTGTTCTGTGGATGGCCATGAAAAGACTGACTTAATATTCACAGGTGGGGCTAGTCATGATTTCTGAGTCATAATGAAAGTCACTACATATGTTAGTAACAGACAAGTTAAACACTGCAAATGAATGAAATCAGTGGACACCAGAATAGAAACAAATAATTCAATGATTTATACAACTTATTCATTGTGACAAAAAAAAAAGAACTGAAATTTTCCAGCTGTTAAACTTTCAGTCATAATTGACACAGCTTCTGTAGAATGGAGGCTACTGACACGGACATCTTGATGAATCATTGCAAGTGGGTTCAACTTTTATTTAGAACAAGCTAATCGTGATTCATTGTTGGTCATTACCCTGAAGTATCAATGAGTACAGAACAGTTACAAGTTAGTGTGGAAGTTCATTAGGTGCTTTAAGTTTCGGTAGTGATTTTAACACGCATTCCGCTTTGGCAAGTCAAATGTTTTACGCTATGAGCAAACACAATTCTACAAACATGTGCGTCATCAGAGTTGGTGGGAAAGTGTCATGGAACAGGTGGATTTGTTTTCTGGCTGTTATCCTGTTTACAGTGACATTAGAATGTGGTAAGTATGTACACAAAATATCATCATCATCTTCTTTGTTTTCTGGCTGTTATCCTGTTTACTATGACATTAGAATGTGGTAAGTATGTACACAAAATATCATCATCATCTTCTTTGTTTTCTGGCTGTTATCCTGTTTACTATGACATTAGAATGTGGTAAGTATGTACACAAAATATCATCATCATCTTCTTTGTTTTCTGGCTGTTATCCTGTTTACTATGACATTAGAATGTGGTAAGTATGTACACAAAATATCATCATCATCTTCTTTGTTTTCTGGCTGTTATCCTGTTTACTATGACATTAGAATGTGGTAAGTATGTACACAAAATATCATCATCATCTTCTTTGTTTTCTGGCTGTTATCCTGTTTACTATGACATTAGAATGTGGTAAGTATGTACACAAAATATCATCATCATCTTCTTTGTTTTCTGGCTGTTATCCTGTTTACTATGACATTAGAATGTGGTAAGTATGTACACAAAATATCATCATCATCTTCTTTGTTTTCTGGCTGTTATCCTGTTTACTATGACATTAGAATGTGGTAAGTATGTACACAAAATATCATCATCATCTTCTTTGTTTTCTGGCTGTTATCCTGTTTACTATGACATTAGAATGTGGTAAGTATGTACACAAAATATCATCATCATCTTCTTTGTTTTCTGGCTGTTATTCTGTTTACTATGACATTAGAATGTGGTAAGTATGTACACAAAATATCATCATCATCTTCTTTGTTTTCTGGCTGTTATCCTGTTTACTATGACATTAGAATGTGGTAAGTATGTACACAAAATATCATCATCATCTTCTTTGTTTTCTGGCTGTTATTCTGTTTACTATGACATTAGAATGTGGTAAGTATGTACACAAAATATCATCATCATCTTCTTTGTTTTCTGGCTGTTATCCTGTTTACTATGACATTAGAATGTGGTAAGTATGTACACAAAATATCATCATCATCTTCTTTGTTTTCTGGCTGTTATCCTGTTTACTATGACATTAGAATGTGGTAAGTATGTACACAAAATATCATCATCATCTTCTTTGTTTTCTGGCTGTTATTCTGTTTACTATGACATTAGAATGTGGTAAGTATGTACACAAAATATCATCATCATCTTCTTTGTTTTCTGGCTGTTATTCTGTTTACTATGACATTAGAATGTGGTAAGTATGTACACAAAATATCATCATCATCTTCTTTGTTTTCTGGCTGTTATCCTGTTTACTATGACATTAGAATGTGGTAAGTATGTACACAAAATATCATCATCATCTTCTTTGTTTTCTGGCTGTTATTCTGTTTACTATGACATTAGAATGTGGTAAGTATGTACACAAAATATCATCATCATCTTCTTTGTTTTCTGGCTGTTATCCTGTTTACTATGACATTAGAATGTGGTAAGTATGTACACAAAATATCATCATCATCTTCTTTGTTTTCTGGCTGTTATTCTGTTTACTATGACATTAGAATGTGGTAAGTATGTACACAAAATATCATCATCATCTTCTTTGTTTTCTGGCTGTTATTCTGTTTACTATGACATTAGAATGTGGTAAGTATGTACACAAAATATCATCATCATCTTCTTTGTTTTCTGGCTGTTATCCTGTTTACTATGACATTAGAATGTGGTAAGTATGTACACAAAATATCATCATCATCTTCTTTGTTTTCTGGCTGTTATTCTGTTTACTATGACATTAGAATGTGGTAAGTATGTACACAAAATATCATCATCATCTTCTTTGTTTTCTGGCTGTTATTCTGTTTACTATGACATTAGAATGTGGTAAGTATGTACACAAAATATCATCATCATCTTTGTTTTCTGGCTGTTATCCTGTTTACTATTACATTAGAATGTGGTAAGTATGTACACAAAATATCATCATCATCTTCTTTGTTTTCTGGCTGTTATCTGTTTACTATGACATTAGAATGTGGTAAGTATGTACACAAAATATCATCATCATCTTCTTTGTTTTCTGGCTGTTATCCTGTTTACTATGACATTAGAATGTGGTAAGTATGTACACAAAATATCATCATCATCTTCTTTGTTTGCTTATAAAAACACACTTTCATGTCTTTTAAAGGTTGAGGTCTGTCTCAGGCTTGTCATGCCACAGTGTAGTTTCTTCCTTCTGGAAGTTTGGTGAGGTCTGTCTCAGGCTTGTCATGCCACAGTGTAGTTTCTTCCTTCTGGAAGTTTGGTGAGGTCTGTCTCAGGCTTGTCATGCCACAGTGTAGTTTCTTCCTTCTGGAAGTTTGTTGAGGTCTGTCTCAGGCTTGTTCATGCCACAGTGTAGTTTCTTGCTTCTGGAAGTTTGGTGAGGTCTGCTGATCTGTGCATACAGCTTTTATGAACCAACATTATTGGAAGGCATATTCTAATGTCTGCTTGTCTTCTCCACATGGGCACATGTGACCAATCTTGAGCATATTGCACTTGTGGTAGTTGACTCTACAGTAGCCAATTTTAAGTAGTTGACTCTACAGTGGCCAATTATGTCAAAATTTTGTAACCAAATCTCTTGGATCAAGGTAAATGGGGTTAGTGGGGGACGGGAGATAAAAGTGGAAAGGATAGAGAAAGATAGTGAACACATTAGGGTGTGGGGGCCTAAAAATCATTCTCCCAGCCATTTTGGTTAAATTTGTTATGGTTTTGTTTTCTTAACTGTTTTTTTTGTCTTGATAAAGGTTCCAATTGGACCGACACGTTGGCAATTGTATTTGTTCTTTGTTTTATTGTTATTTTCTATATTTCAAATTAGCTTGTGGTTTTAACCTGTCTTCTAGTTGTTTGTTGATTAACCACATTCCAGAGCCATACATTAATGTAGAATAGATGTAGCATTTTATAGTTCTCAGTTTTAGTTTGTTTATAATTTGTTTGGATGCCAATAGTTTCCTCATGCCATTAAAAATACTTTTGGTCATTCCTATTCTCCTTTTAACGTCTGTCTACCATCCTTTGTGATTATGTGTCCAAGATATTGAAAATGGTCTCAATCAAGTGCCATGCCGAGTGGCATAAGCAATCTCAATATAATTTCAGTGTTTTGTGTTTGTATAATTTCAGTGTTTTGTGTTTGTATAATTTCAGTGTTTTGTGTTTGTATAATTTCAGTGTTTTGTGTTTGTATAATTTCAGTGTTTTGTATTTGCATGATTTCAGTGTTTTGTATTTGCATAATTTCAGTGTTTTGTATTTGCATAATTTCAGTATTTTGTGTTTGTATAATTTCAGTGTTTTGTGTTTGTATAATTTCAGTGTTTTGTGTTTGTATAATTTCAGTGTTTTGTTTGCATGATTTCAGTGTTTTGTGTTTGCATAATTTCAGTGTTTTGTGTTTGTATAATTTCAGTGTTTTGTGTTTGTATAATTTCAGTGTTTTGTGTTTGTATAATTTCAGTAGAGTGTAAAGTACACAAAGGAGCAACAATATGTGAAAAGTATGATCATGCCCAGTGTCTGGATGGCACAGGTCTCTGTGTGTCTACAATAGAGGAGTGTGCTAACCTGACGGCATCTAATAACGATCCTCTGGATGAGCCACATAACTACATGCAGTGCTTTGCTTCTTGGCTGACAATGAACAGTTCTCAAGATCGCCTTATAAAAAAGGGCTGCTGGATGAATGATAACAAGTAAGAACCTACACCAGTTTCACTATCCATGATCATCTGTCATAGGTTTATTTTACAGTCATGGTTGTGGTTGTCATGTGATCAGTCATGATGATGATGATGAAATAACTGCATTAGCTTTGAGCAGGTAGCTCTTAACAGCTATAGCCTTTCTGATTTCAGCATATGTCTTCCTGAGTTGAGTAATAGAAGTGACAATCAAATGTAAAATTTTGGTGTCTCAAAGACGTGGTTGTGTTAAGGGGGTTTTATGGATGCTTATAAAATTTCTAAAGGGAGGCATTCTAGTGTGGCATTTTCTCAGGATCATCAAGTCCTGCCAGGATTGCTGTATATGTCTGGCCAACTAGTTCATCACTCTTCTGTCAGATCTGTTGACTCATCTGCAGTGATGGCATACCTAACATTCCCAGACATCCAGGAGTCTGCCACAGGAGGATAAAGATGCAATGTTCACTGGCCTGCACTTCTCTCATCCATGGGGAACATTTGACTGAAAACAAAAGTCAGAAATAGAAGCAAGACATGCAGTGAATGATTTTTTTTCACAGGTGACAGGTTGTCAGTCCAGTTCCCAACCTAACCATAGTCACCTCCTCCAACATGCCTGGAAAGAAGACAGTGGCACATGAACTAGAAGTTCAGGCCCTGGTTGTCACGCAGGCAGTGTTTGATCAGAAGAACTATTGTGGATGATGATTCCTTTTCAATGGCCAGAATTAGAGATGAGGGTTGGAAATGCGGTGTTGCTAGAAGTGAACATTTTTTAAGGTGCAGAAGAATGATGGTCAACCAGCATAGGACCGGTACTGTCAGCAGAAGTGTAATAGTGGATACACTCAGGGAGAGAACGGAGCAACTATGGACGTGTCCAGTGTGCAGTGATGATGATCCGACGGCTAACTAACTAGATGTTATCTGCTGTTACGTGATCACCAGTGATAGACTTAAGAAATTATGATTTGTGAAGGATCATATTGTCTGCATCTTCTCAGTTCATTCTCAAATTCCTGCAGATAAGCAGGATGTAGAGAATGTGGTGTATTGTGTCATGGTTCACAACTTTGCTGTGATATCAGCTGCTTTCAGTCTGACACATCTGACTTCAGTCTGACTTCAGCATGGATTATGGGTACTTTGACCCAGTAAACAGTATTGCTATTCTTTGCTCCTCTTTCTGACCATTGCAACATTTTGGCATCTTACTATCAGGAACCATCGTGATGCACTCGGCACATTCCCATGGCCAGCTTGTCAGTTCATCAGCTTCCTTAGAGTATCTACCTATTTAATCTATCTATCTAATCTGTGTCCCTTCACGGCTGCATACAGTGTATCAGGCCGAAACCAGAGCTCTCCAGTTTGAAGCATGTGATGCTGCTCTGTGCAATTCTTGTATGTTGTTGAGACACATAGTCATTCCCTGAGATTATATGCTTAGTTTCTAATCAATCAATCAATAAAACCTATAACCCTTCAGGGTCGTAGGGGTACCACATTGGAAGCTTCAGCACACAGAGTCCTCCAGCGAATTCTATCCTCAGCGATGCGGATGAGTGTGGAAATATCTAGCCCTGTCCATTCCTTGATGTTGTCTGTCCATGTCTTTATTTGTCCTCCTCTGCTTCTTCCACCCTCGACAGTTCCCTGCAGTATTGTTTTTGACAAGGAATCGTGCCTGCATACATGTCCGAACCATGCTAGTTTTTGTCGTTTCACTATTGAAAGCAATGGCTCCTGGACACCTGCACACATCTCTACTTTATTTCTTATGTACACATTGGTCTTATGTTCCCTATAGGAAATTCGTAGAATTCTTCTGTAGCATTTATACTCGAAAGCCTGTAATCTTCTCTCCATGTCCGCAGTGAGTGTCCAACTCTCACAACCATACAACACAACGGAAAGCACCAGCGACCTATACAGTTTGATTTTCACTCCAACACTGATGTTGCTTTTCCAAATCACAGTTAGCCTTGACAAGGACACTAAAGCCACCTCCAGCCATCTCCTTAGTTTCTATGTGAATTGCTGATTGTGAGTTCTTTCCAAACAAGGATGCATGGCAACAATGAATTCATTCTTTCCTCTTCCCTAGTTACTCCCATTTCTTTCATTATTTCCTCTTTAATAGTTACTCCCAAATCTTTCATTCTTTTTTCCTCCCTAGTTACTCTCATTTCTTGAAATATTTCCTCTTCCCTAGTTACTCCCATTTCTTTCATTCTACCCTCTTCCATGGTTGGTTGGTTACTGATCCAGTGGTCCATGGGCTAGTGCCCTTTGACCAAATGCCATTGTGTGATATATGTGTGTGTTTGTGAGCTGTTTTTTTCTTTCCATGTAAGGTGTTCCATTTATCTGGCCCTGGATGAAGAAGCATTTTTCTGATGTCATCCACTGCTGGACATTCAAAAAAGGTGGTGGTCAACAGTTTCATATGGATATCTGCACAGCCGGCACACTAGAGTGTTATGGTTGTATTCTGTTCACTTTCCTTCCCTAGTTACTCTCATTTCTTTCATTCTTTCCTCTTCCCTAGTTATTCTCATTTATTTAATTATTTCCTCTTCCCTATTTACTCCCATTTCTTTCAAAATGATGAACTTATATCAGACATATACTTAGAATGAATGAAAACAGATTGCCACTACAAGCATTAAAATCGGTACCAGATGGAAAAAGAAAAAAGAGAAAGACTATAAGATAGAATCTTCGCAGAACAACTGTCAAAGATGGTATGAGTATGTGTCTCAACAATGTGCAAGAATTACACAGAGTAGCATCACATACTTCAAACTAGAGAGCTCTGGTTTCTGTCCGATGCACTGTAGTCGGCGCTGAAGGAACATAGATTGAGTCCACATGTTTTGTGAATCTGATGTTTACATGTTTACAAGTTGTAAGGCAAATAGGTGCCAGCTGATTGAAACTGATTCAAATCCCATATGCTGCCTACTGATTTTTGTCTATAACTCCTCAATCCTTGCTAATTCAACTTTGACACATCACATTGGACACACATAGTTCTAAGCAATGTTCCCTCTAAGATGATTAAGTGTGTGGCAGCTCACATTGTCAGAATGTGCAGTGCATGAAATCTGCGCACAAAATAGATAAATGTGTAGATGTAAAGGTCTTTTAGTAGCACCCGAAGAGTGTTCTGTGCTTGTAGTTTAGTGTGTACAAACATTTGCAATATTTCATATTTGTGCCTGGGCATGGAGGTGTCTGAGGAATTGAACATACAAACAGGCTTGCTGGTATGGTGATCATGAGGGACTAGACAGATAAGCAATGGACCTAACTGATGTTCTGAATGCTCTTAGGCAGATAGGACGGGTGACTGATGTAATGAATACCTGTGAATCTGTAAACCTGGGCAGGCTACAGGAATACCATGTCACGAGGGACGTCGCTAAACAATAGCGTTATGTAGGTAACCAGAGGAGGCTCGTAAACCAACTGTTTGTGGTCAGTCTCTCTACAAGCTGAGGGATATATTTAGAAGGAGATCAAAGCACTTATGGACCAATGGTTCGATATGCAGTGAGGATGATATTTTGACTGACCAACCCAAGAAACCGCTGTCTGATTACATATTCACAAAAAATGTAGGAGTGAATGGAGTCTAGATTTGTCTAGATTTTCCTTTGCAGTTGTAGTGTATTTGATTATTAAGAATGATTTGTCATTGATGATATTCTATTATTCTTCAAATCTGTTCTGTCTAGGTGTTATGGCAAGCATGAATGTGTGGAGGAAAGGTACAGTGCCTCAGTGTTCTTCTGCTGCTGTGATGGAGATCTCTGCAATAAAGAATATGTACACAGACCATCTGGGATCCCAACTCATGTAGTAGTCATTGGCGTGCCAGGGTCTGGATCAGTGGTTAGGCGGGTTAACGACCAACAGCTGATGACAACGCTGCTTTACTCAATCGTCCCTATTATAGGTGTTGGTGTTATTGTGGTAGCACTGTTTTTTATGTGGCGGAGACATCAGCACCATATGGGTCACACTCAGCTGCCAACGGTGGATCCAAGCCTTGCTCCAACACCTTCGCATTCATCCCTGAACCTGCAGCTGTTAGAGCTCCGAGCCAGAGGGCGCTATGGTTCTTTGTGGAAAGCTCAACTACCAGATCAGTGAGTATCATCATTAGACTTAGAAAACATTACAGATTTCATCTGAGTCTTTCAAGACTGACAAGTTAGATCTCAACATCATCAACTTTACAATGTTTTCTTGTCCCAGTATCGTGAATATGCGTGTGATGATTAATTACAGGCAAATTATTAAATGATTAAGTGATGATTAAATGATGATTAAATGATTAAATGATTAAATGATGATTAAATGATTAAATGATGATTAAATGATTAAGTGATGATTAAATGATTAAACAGCGTGTGATGATTAATTACAGGCAAATTGTGATAGGGTTAGTGTATATAAGATTACGATTGAGTAATGTGCATCATGATGCCACCATTGACAGGACTGGACACATTCTTTCATATTCTAGTAGTCAAATGTGTTCATCTTCTTCAGCATTCAATCTCAAACTCCCCCTGAATGTCTCTTGTAACAGGACAATGGTCCTATACTAGATTTCCAGCAGGATGTAGTCCAGAGAATAAAAATGCGCTGTGTTACAGTTTTATTTGTGTCAATGGTCCAACAAATTTGTCTTCGGCTGAGTCAAATTTGTGTTCTCATTTCTAGATAGATAAATTAAAAAATATGTAAAAACAGTTAAACAGGTTCTACAACAAAGAACAAATCAATGTTTTGACCAAAAGGTTTTTGTCAAGATAGAGACAAACAATGAAAAAAATCATGAGTATGGCAAAGTTGAAAAATAATATTAGATGAAAAATACAGGTAAGGCCTGTGTGGCGCTGAAACAGGAGCAAACAATAGCAACAGTTACCTTTCGTGCATGTTAGAAGAGGTGACTACGAATGTTATGTGGTGGAGTTGGCTGTCACATCTCATTTAGGGTTACAGTGGCCCAGAAGCCATGCTGAAGTCAGATGTGTTAGGCCGAAAGGCGCAGCGAAGCTGTAAACTATTACACAACATTTTTGTTCTCCTGAGTACATCCTGATAATCTGTGGGAGTTTGAGAACAAATGCAGAAAAAGAAGAAGGTGGTAAGACAGTAAACATTATTATTATAGATTATCATTTCCATATACATGATACATGACCATTTTGACTGATCAAACCTGTACCAGATTCAGACACATATCAATAATTTAAGAAGTTCGTGTCAGGGATTTAATGGGCTCATAAATGTTTATCACCAAAAGTTTACCAGCTTTGAAAACAAATGTCTCGGAAAATTGTTGAACATAAAATGGAGTGATTTTGTCACAAATAGTGACCTAAGAAATAAAACAAACCAAGGATATGTTTCAAATGTTATAAGAAAAAGAAGATGGAAATACCTGGGACACTTTCTTAGACTAGATGAAAACAAACTGAACCGGCAAACCTTTATGTGGACACCTGAGGGTAAAAGAAAAAGAGGAAGACTCAAAATTACCCTAAAAAGCACTGTACTTAAAGAAGGAGAAATAATAGGTTGCAAGTCCATACAAGAACTAAAACTACAGGCAGCGAACCGTAACGCATGGAGAATCAGAACCTCTGCCCTATGTGCCGTCTGTGATATGAAGGAATAAACTGACTAACTAACCTAAACTAACCCAACCCTACCCAAACGAAACTTAACTAACAAACTAAACTAACTAGACTGTTTATGATAGAGAGTTAATTTTGTATTGAACTCAATGCCATTTGTTCTTGTGATCCATAAACAGGGAAGATTGGAGAGGCTGTATAACTGGTAATGGCACAGTGATTCCCAACTCCTTGAAGTATGTGGCAGTGAAAATCTTTCCTCTCCAGGATAAGCAGTCCTGGATGGCAGAGCTAGACATCTACAACCTACCACACATGAAGCATGACAATGTTCTGCGGTTTATTGCCCCTGAAAAGAGAGAAGACAACCTGACTACAGAGCTATGGCTTATTACAGAATTCCATGAGATAGGTATGTTGGCCAAATGTTTGCTTACTTTCAAAACAGATAGTGTGTTCAGATTTCAAACTTTCCAGCAGTAGACAGACTTTCAAAACAGAAAGTGTGTTCAGACATCAAACTTTCCAGCAGTAGACAGACTTTCAAAACAGAAAGTGTGTTCAGATTTCAAACTTTCCAGCAGTAGACAGACTTTTAGACCAGATAGTGTGTTCAGATTTCAAACTTTCCAGCAGTAGACAGACTTTTAGACCATATAGTGTGTTCAGATTTCAAACTTTCCAGCAGTAGACAGACTTTTAGACCACATAGTGTTTTCAGACATCAAACTTTCCAGCAGTAGACAGACTTTTAGACCACATAGTGTTTTCAGACATCAAACTTTCCAGCAGTAGACAGACTTTCAGACCAGATACTCCTGCCGAAGATGGATATGTCAGGTCATTGGCACAAATAAAATGCATTTCCATTCTCTGGACTACATCCTGCTGGAAATCTAGTATGACCATAGTTCTGCTACAAGGGAGGTCCAGCAGGAGTTTTAGAATGAATGCTGAAGAAGAAGAAGACCAGATAGTGTGTTCAGACTTCAAACTTTCTTGGTGAACCATGTTGGTAAAGTAGAATGTAAAAAATACATATTGCTAGATTCCTTCCAGGATCTTTGTGTTAAAAAGGGTTCAAAAGTCATAGAGAATTGACTTCACTGTACTCGGTTTTCCATATGTACTCCGTCGCTCTCAACGAAGTGGCACGCCGCCTGCCGAGAGTACCACTCATAGCATGTAACTTCGTAGTTTAAGCAATAATCCACAGTAATCTCCGAAAAAATCCACCCTGTAAACAAGACGATACGAGCCGGTTTCAAACTCATCTCTTGAACACGAGGCGAACAGCTTAACCACAACGCTAGGGACATCCCCAAGGATCTTTGTGTGCGTGTGGTTTTATATATGTACACTATTTTTTAATGTAAGAATTACATATTGTTTGATTCCTTCCAGGATCTTTGTGTGATTACCTGAAAGGTAATATTGTCACCTGGTCCCAGCTGTGTAGAATTGGGGAGACCATGACATGTGGACTTGCTTACCTTCACGATGAGATCCCAGCCACTTATAATTCATTGGCCAAGCCAGCAATTGCCCACAGGGACTTCAAGAGCAAGAATGTTCTGCTGAAACAAGACCTCACAGCATGTATTGCTGATTTTGGGCTGGCATTGAAGTTTGAGCCAGGAAAGGTGTTCAATGAAACTCACCCTCAGGTGATTGTCTTGTTTTGTCTGTTGTGTGTCAACACAGTTGTATTTTTGTTGTTTATCAGCATGGTTGTCTGTTGTGTCTTTACAGTTATCTTTTTTGTTGTGTGTCAGCACAGTTGTCTGTTGTACACCAGCACAGTTGTTTAGTCTATTGTGAGTCAGCACAGTTGTTTAGTCTATTGTGAGTCAGCACAGTTGTTTAGTCTATTGTGAGTCAGCACAGTTGTTTAGTCTATTGTGAGTCAGCACAGTTGTTTAGTCTATTGTGAGTCAGCACAGTTGTTTAGTCTATTGTGAGTCAGCACAGTTGTTTAGTCTATTGTGAGTCAGCACAGTTGTTTAGTATATTGTGAGTCAGCACAGATGTTTAGTCTATTGTGAGTCAGCACAGTTGTTTAGTCTATTGTGAGTCAGCACAGTTGTTTAGTCTATTGTGTATAAAAGAAAGTTATAGTAAATAGTAAATAGTAAACATGACATATTTGCAACAAAACATAAGGATGGACAACATTTTGACTAAAAAGTCTTCATCAGGACCGAAAAATACCAGACAAAGACAAACCTATACAGTTGCACACATGTGGTACTGTGTGCAACATGACATAAGAACGAAGACGAAGTTGAAGAAGAGGGAAAATGGTGGAGAATAGGGTAACAGGTGAATGTTAAAGCATAGTCCGTATCAATGTATGTTTATCTGTACACATTTTAGTTCCCCGTGCTGCATATAACCTCAATCTTGTCATATATTTAGCTCCCCGTGCAGCATACATCCTCCATCTTGTCATTTCTTTAGCTCCCCGTGTAGCATATATCCTCCATCTTGTCATTTCTTTAGCTCCCCGTGCAGCATACATCCTCCATCTTGTCATATCTTTAGCTCCCCGTGCAGCATATATCCTCCATCTTGTCATAACTTTAGTTTTTGCTTCCAGTTCGTTCCATGTTCTACCAAGCCTTTGTGTCTCTGCATCAAATTTTTAATGATATTAACAAGAAAATTATTAAACTTCTAATAAAAAAATGGTGTAGCAAATAAATGTATTTTGTGTGTGCTATTCGTTAAATGGATGTCCTCAAAGCAGCTGCATTTTTTTAATGCATATCCTACATTTTAGTGAAATAAAAATATGTAGATCTTGATAAAGAGGAGAACAAGAGGAAGAGAGAGCAAAGTAGGTGGCAATGTGTAGTAGAGAAGTCAGGAGTGAATACATACAATAGAAATGGGGACTGACAATGAGTACAAATGAAAAATTAATACTTATCTGTAACACTCCTTGGAAATTAAAGTAAATTTAAGTAGGAAGCCAGAGGACAATTTAAAAATTCTTGAGACTAACGGGATTTGAACCAGTACGTTCAACAGCACCAAATCGCCTAGCAACTATTGCACACGCGTTCTTCTGTACTTGACTAACCGCATCTCCAAAAAAAGATGCGATTTTGTCAAGCTATTAAAACTGTGCACTCAAAGTCACCAGAATGGACCAATCGAGACAAGGACTATTACAACAACAACAAACATCCTGTACAGGTATTGAAATATCCTCAGTAACAATAAACATATAACATATAATACCCGTATTAGTTATACAAGGGCCGATAGGTCTTCTTGTAAACATGGATAACATATATAGACAATTATTTGAAGCAAAATTGTATTGTCTATATATGCTATCCATGTTTACAAGAAGACCTATCGGCCCTTGTATAACTAATATGGATGTTATATGTTTGTTGTTACTGAGGATATTTCAATACCTGTACGGGATGTTTGTTGTTGTTGTTGTAATAGTCCATGTCTTGATTGGTCCATTCTGGTGACTTTGAGTGCATGGTTTGAATGGCTTGACAAAATCACATCTTTTTTTTGGTGATGCGGTTAGTCAAGTACGGAAGAACGCGTGTGCAATAGTTGCTAGGCGATTTGGTGCCGTTGAACGGACTGGTTCAAATCCCGTTAGTCTCAAGAATCTTGGAAAATAAGGACAGTCAATATACAGCTGTCACTAAGTTGAATCATCACTCTTCGCAAATAAGAGCTTATGTCAATGTCCAATTGTCACAGAGTTGAATCAACTCTTGGTAGATAAGAAATATGTTAGTCCAATTGTCACAGAGTTGAATCAACTCTTGGTAGATAAGAAATATGTTAGTCCAATTGTCACAGAGTTGAATCTACTCTTGGTAGATAAGAAATATGTTAGTCCAATTGTCACAGAGTTGAATCTACTCTTGGTAGATAAGAAATATGTTAGTCCAATTGTCACAGAGTTGAATCTACTCTTGGTAGATAAGAAATATGTTAGTCCAATTGTCACAGAGTTGAATCAACTCTTGGTAGATAAGAAATATGTTAGTCCAATTGTCACAGAGTTGAATCTACTCTTGGTAGATAAGAAATATGTTGGTCCAATTGTCACAGAGTTGAATCTACTCTTGGTAGATAAGAAATATGTTAGTCCAATTGTCACAGAGTTGAATCTACTCTTGGTAGATAAGAAATATGTTAGTCCAATTGTCACAGAGTTGAATCTACTTGTGGCAAATAAGGAATATGTTAATGTAAGTAAGAATGAGCATCCATATATCTGACTGATGTAAGATGGGGCATCCTTATGTCTGACTGATGTAAGATTGAGCATCCTTATGTCTGACTGATGTAAGATTGAGCATCCTTATGTCTGACTGATGTAAGATTGAGTATCCTTATGTCTGACTGATGTAAGATTGAGTATCCTTATGTCTGACTGATGTAAGATTGAGCATCCTTATGTCTGACTGATGTAAGATTGAGTATCCTTATGTCTGACTGATGTAAGATTGAGCATCCTTATGTCTGACTGATGTAAGATTGAGCATCCTTTATGTCTGACTGATGTAAGATTGAGCATCCTTATGTCTGACTGATGTAATATTGAGCATCCTTATGTCTGACTGATGTAAGATTGAGCATCCTTATGTCTGACTGATGTAATATTGAGCATCCGTATGTCTGACTGATGTAATATTGAGCATCCTTATGTCTGACTGATGTAAGATTGAGCATCCTTATGTCTGACCGATGTAAGATTGAGTATCCTTTATGTCTGACTGATGTAAGATTGAGCATCCTTTATGTCTGACTGATGTAAGATTGAGCATCCTTATGTCTGACTGATGTAAGATTGAGCATCCTTATGTCTGACTGATGTAAGATTGAGCATCCTTATGTCTGACTGATGTAAGATTGAGCATCCTTATGTCTGACTGATGTAAGATTGAGCATCCTTATGTCTGACTGATGTAAGAGCATCCGTATGTCTGACTGATGTAAGATTGAGCATCCTTATGTCTGACTGATGTAAGATTGAGTATCCTTATGTCTGACTGATGTAAGATTGAGTATCCTTATGTCTGACTGATGTAAGATTGAGTATCCTTATGTCTGACTGATGTAAGATTGAGCATCCTTATGTCTGACTGATGTAAGAGCATCCGTATGTCTGACTGATGTAAGATTGAGCATCCTTATGTCTGACTGATGTAAGATTGAGTATCCTTATGTCTGACTGATGTAAGATTGAGCATCCTTATGTCTGACTGATGTAAGATCATCCTTATGTCTGACTGATGTAAGATTGAGCATCCTTATGTCTGACTGATGTAAGATTGAGCATCCTTATGTCTGACTGATGTAAGATTGAGCATCCTTATGTCTAACTGATGTAAGATTGAGTATCCTTATGTCTGACTGATGTAAGAGCATCCTTATGTCTGACTGATGTAAGATTGAGCATCCTTATGTCTGACTGATGTAAGATTGAGCATCCTTATGTCTGACTGATGTAAGATTGAGTATCCTTATGTTTGAATGATGTAAGATTGAGCATCCTTATGTCTGACTGATGTAAGATTGAGCATCCTTATGTCTGACTGATGTAAGATTGAGCATCCTTATGTCTGACTGATGTAAGATTGAGCATCCTTATGTCTGACTGATGTAAGATTGAGCATCCTTATGTCTGACTGATGTAAGATTGAGCATCCTTATGTCTGACTGATGTAAGATTGAGCATCCTTATGTCTGACTGATGTAAGATTGAGCATCCTTATGTCTGACTGATGTAAGATTGAGCATCCTTATGTCTGACTGATGTAAGAGCATCCTTATGTCTGACTGATGTAAGATTGAGCATCCTTATGTCTGACTGATGTAAGATTGAGTATCCTTATGTTTGACTGATGTAAGATTGAGCATCCTTATGTTTGAATGATGTAAGATTGAGTATCCTTTATGTCTGACTGATGTAAGATTGAGCATCCTTATGTCTGACTGATGTAAGATTGAGCATCCTTATGTCTGACTGATGTAAGAGCATCCTTATGTCTGACTGATGTAAGATTGAGCATCCTTATGTCTGACTGATGTAAGATTGAGTATCCTTATGTTTGACTGATGTAAGATTGAGCATCCTTATGTTTGAATGATGTAAGATTGAGTATCCTTATGTCTGACTGATGTAAGATTGAGCATCCTTATGTCTGACTGATGTAAGATTGAGCATCCTTATGTCTGACTGATGTAAGAGCATCCTTATGTCTGACTGATGTAAGATTGAGCATCCTTATGTCTGACTGATGTAAGATTGAGCATCCTTATGTCTGACTGATGTAAGATTGAGCATCCTTATGTCTGACTGATGTAAGATTGAGCATCCTTATGTCTGACTGATGTAAGATTGAGCACATATGTCTGTCTGTCTGTCTGTCTGTCTGTCTGTCTGTCTGGGTGCAAGGATCTAATTCTATTATTAACTGTAATACATTACATGTTTAATTCTCAGGTGGGCACCCGCAGATATATGGCTCCAGAAGTTTTAGAAGGAGCCATATGTTTCAACCTGGACTCTTTCTTGCGTATTGACATGTACGCTTGTGGTCTGATCATATGGGAACTGATGACAAGATGTTCTTCCATGGATGGTTGGTCACATATGTTTTGTTGATGTTTCGATACCTATTCTTGTTTATACTGAGTGTTGTTTTTTTATAGTTTGTTATTTGTATTTATTGTTGTTTCTTTTTCTAATAGTTGATGTTATTTTTTTAAACAGATGACAATAGGAAAGCTAGAAGAAGCAAAACACAATTTCAAAGTGAAGGATAAAATAATAATAAAAGAATAAAAAGAAAATTTATAATGACTCATTATAGAATGAAATCTGATTGTTCTTCTTTTAATAACTGACTTGCGCAGGAGTCTGAGTGTATCTCCATAGTTTTTTGTGTAGTAGGCATGAGTCTGAGTGTATCTCCATAGTTTTATGTGCAGCAGGCATGAGTCTGAGTGTATCTCCATAGTTTTGTGTTTAGTAGGCAGGGGTCTGAGTGTATCTCCATAGTTTTGTGTGTAGTAGGCAGGAGTCTGAGTGTATCTCAATAGTTTTGTGTGCAGCAGGCATGAGTCTGAGTGTATCTCAATAGTTTTGTGTGTAGCAGACATGAGTCTGAGTGTATCTCCATAGTTTTGCATGTAGTAGGCAGGAGTCTGAGTGTATCTCCATAGTTTTGCATGTAGTAGGCAGGAGTCTGAGTGTATCTCCATAGTTTTGTGTGTAGTAGGCAGGAGTCTGAGTGTATCTCCATAGTTTTGTGTGTAGTAGGCAGGAGTCTGAGTGTATCTCCATAGTTTTGTGTGTAGCAGGCAGGAGTCTGAGTGTATCTCCATAGTTTTGTGTGTAGCAGGCAGGAGTCTGAGTGTATCTCCATAGTTTTGTGTGTAGTAGGCAGGAGTCTGAGTGTATCTCCATAGTTTTGCGTGTAGTAGGCAGGAGTCTGAGTGTATCTCCATAGTTTTGTGTGTAGTAGGCAGGAGTCTGAGTGTATCTCCATAGTTTTGTGTGTAGCAGACATGAGTCTGAGTGTATCTCCATAGTTTTGCATGTAGCAGGCAGGAGTCTGAGTGTATCTCCATAGTTTTGCATGTAGCAGGCAGGAGTCTGAGTGTATCTCCATAGTTTTGCATGTAGCGGGCAGGAGTCTTAGTGTATTTCCATAGTTTTGTGTGTAGTAGGCAGGAGTCTGAGTGTATCTCCATAGTTTTGTGTGTAGCAGACATGAGTCTGAGTGTATCTCCATAGTTTTGTGTGTAGCAGGCAGGAGTCTGAGTGTATCTCCATAGTTTTGCATGTAGCAGGCAGGAGTCTGAGTGTATCTCCATAGTTTTGTGTGTAGCAGGCAGGAGTCTGAGTGTATCTCCATAGTTTTGTGTGTAGTAGGCAGGAGTCTGAGTGTATCTCCATAGTTTTGTGTGTAGTAGGCAGGAGTCTGAGTGTATCTCCATAGTTTTGTGTGTAGCAGACATGAGTCTGAGTGTATCTCCATAGTTTTGCATGTAGCAGGCAGGAGTCTGAGTGTATCTCCATAGTTTTGTGTGTAGTAGGCAGGAGTCTGAGTGTATCTCCATAGTTTTGTGTGTAGTAGGCAGGAGTCTGAGTGTATCTCCATAGTTTTGTGTGTAGTAGGCAGGAGTCTGAGTGTATCTCCATAGTTTTGTGTGTAGTAGGCAGGAGTCTGAGTGTATCTCCATAGTTTTGTGTGTAGTAGGCAGGAGTCTGAGTGTATCTCCATAGTTTTGTGTGTAGTAGGCAGGAGTATGAGTGTATCTCCATAGTTTTGTGTGTAGTAGGCAGGAGTCTGAGTGTATCTCCATAGTTTTGTGTGTAGTAGGCAGGAGTCTAGTGGGATCTCTCAACAAATCTAACAAGCCAAATGGCAGTCTCCATCTTCTTGTTCGCAGTTTACCATATGTACACCTTATGAATACTGCTGTATTTAAAAGCTCCTCAGTGATCCCATACAACTTTCTGTCAATGTCCGTCTCTGAGGGCCAGTGTTGGTCCCTTAACTGTTTTATTGTAAAGTAGTCTTGCAGGATGTGTTCCGCTCTGTGTTGCCTGCCCACATGGACACAGGTGATGGAATCAGTGAAGCTCGTCTAAAAGTGAAAATCCCTCCAACATTTACCTTTACATTCATCAATGTTTCATATCACATGTTCTCTTGTCCCCCACTCATGGCCTTGTTTCATATCACATGTTCTCTTGTCCCCCACTCATGGCCTTGTTTCATATTGCATGTTCTCTTGTCCCCCACTCATGGCCTTGTTTCATATTGCATGTTCTCTTGTCCCCCACTCATGGCCTAAATGCATGTCTTGTCTCAATTTTTTCAGTTTATCTTCTGTAAAATACCTATGGATGATGAAGAGATGCTGGCCAGCAGACTTTGTCCCTCTGTGACAATCTCCATGCTGGCCAGCAGACTTTGTCCCTCTGTGACAATCTCCATGCTGGCCAGCAGACTTTGTCCCTCTGTGACAATCTCCTAGATGGCAGGAAGTACCATATGTGCCTTCACTGCAGATGGATCTGCACAGCTGATGGAAGAATGATGAATGGCCCAGACGTACATGCTGCGCTCCTGACAGGATGTGATGATCCTGATGTACAGTAGATCCTGAGGTACAGCTGCACTGAAATACTTCCCTTCATTGACTACACATGCACCCATAAGCCCCCTAACACAAATATGCCTTTGAAGCAAGTAATCTTGTACAATTTTGGGTGTCAGCTCTTTTAGTTAACTGAGAATGCCCTGTACTTTGCCAGAAAGACTATAGTCTGTCAAGAACTACCTGCTCACAACTTAAGGGACTACATCATTATTTCCAATTTGTAGTAATTTCCCATTTTCTAACTTTAAACAAACTTTTCTCAGGGCCCATTGATAGCTACAGACTTCCATTTGAAGCAGAAGTTGGACTTCAACCAACACTAGAGGAGATGCAAGCACTGGTGGTCACACAGAAGATGAGGCCTGCCATTAGTCCTGTCTGGTACAGACACCCAGTAAGTATACATATGATCTGTTTATTCGATTCTGACAATACATGGGTCAGTAAGCATCAAATATATACCAGCATCTTATCTGATAGTTTTGTCTGCTTATAGTTCTTCAAGTGTTTTCTCTTCGTTGATAGTTTTGTCTGCCAATAGTTCTTCACATGCTTTCTCTTGGCTGATAGTTTTGTCTGCCTATAGTTCTTCAAGTGTTTTCTCTTCATTGATAGGTTTGTCTGCTTATAGTTCTTCAAGTGCTTTCTTTCAGGTGATAAGTTTTGTCTGCCTATAGTTCTTCATGTGCTTTCTTTCAGGTGATAAGTTTTGTCTGCTTATAGTTCTTCAAGTGTTTTCTTTTGGTGATAGTTTTGTCTGCCAATAGTTCTTCACATGCTTTCTCTTGGCTGATAGTTTTGTCTGCTTATAGTTCTTCACATGCTTTCTCTTGGCTGATAGTTTTGTCTGCCAATAGTTCTTCACATGCTTTCTCTTGGCTGATAGTTTTGTCTGCTTATAGTTCTTCATGTGCTTTCTTTCGGGTGATAGGTTTGTCTGCTTATAGTTCTTCAAGTGTTTTCTTTTGGTGATAGTTTTGTCTGCCTATAGTTCTTTACATGCTTTCTCTTGGCTGATAGTTTTGTCTGCCTATAGTTCTTCAAGTGTTTTCTCTTCATTGATAGGTTTGTCTGCCTATAGTTCTTCATGTGCTTTCTTTCGGGTGATAGTTTTGTCTGCCTATAGTTCTTTACATGCTTTCTCTTGGCTGATAGTTTTGTCTGTTTATAGTTCTTAAAGTATTTTCTCATTGCTGGTCAGTAAATTGTTCAGTTACGACAAATGTAAAAACTATAAATACAATGAAAGTGACAACAGTCATGTGACAGTGAGGAAATATAGGTGATAACAGAAATAGCAAGCATATAGCTATCATGCGTTGGTGAGTTAAAATAACTGTTAAAGGTAAAGGTAGAGCCCATGGAGGCAGCCTGTCTTCGGGGATGAAGATAACTCTTCATGTACTAAGCCGCAGCAACTATTAGGTGGGGTCGCTAGTCCTCTTTCTTGCTGCGTTTACCTTTTGTAACCCACTTTTTAGCTGGGTCTACTGGATGAGTGGTTATGTCAGGCGAGAAATCACAACCCTTATTTTTTTTAGTCAAGATTGTGTTTTCAGCCAGGTATGCTGTAACCTGATGATAGTAAGCAAGCTCACTATCAACTAGGCTACCTTGCTCCTCCGTTAGGAGGTACTTAATGTCATCTGTTTGGTATCATATACTTTTTAGTGATCAAGTAGAGATTATGTGGAGTATGGATTTGAGATGAACATTTGGACATTAGACCAACTAGATACAACAAAGAAATCAACAAAGAAAATAATTTAATACTTAAAATACTTTAATACTTGAAATAATTTAATACTTAAATACTCGAAATACTTAAATACTCTCGAAATACTTGACAATAATTTCTTGCAAACTAATACTAAGGTATAAAAAGTTGATGTGAACACTCCACTCAACAATGCTATCCAATGGCCTGTCCTTTGACCAAAATGCTATCATATTACTGATAATGTTTTCTTATATCCACAGGGTTTGTGTAGTCTCATTTCAACAGTAGAAGAATGCTGGGATCAAGATGCTGAAGCACGTCTGTCTGCAGGTTGTGTAAAAGAACGTATTGCTCAGCTCTCCCGCACCATTAACTCGTGTAGTGCAGGAAAAAGCAACGAGCAGTCGCTATCTATATCTCCACTGTTACCACAGCAACACATGAATACTACTTCCTCGTATGTGCCTGGGCCTACCATCATTAATAGTGGCAGTGCAAGGAGTTTTGTTGGAATGCCAAATGACCCAGTGTCATGTTGAGGGATTTTACAGACACGTAAACACTCAGTAAATGTACGGGTTCAAACCCTGTGCAGCTGGTTCTGTGAGTAATTTGTAGGGTGAACTGGCATTGAAACCGGAGAGTACTGATCAAAGAATGTGATCAACTGCGTGTGGATGTGACTCCAATTCTGTGGATAAGAAGGATCTTGTCACAAATACTGCGCAACTAGATGTTATTCAATGGTGCCATCTTTTTGTTGTGAATTGGTTAAGACAAAAAGTTGTCCATGTTTGCCTATTGTGTTTGAGAATGGTGAGACAGAGACAAAGGATAAATAACACAAAACAGTTTGCTAATCGAAACAGCAAATATTCTAGTATCTAAACAAGCTTTAACTTTTAGTGAAACAAGGACAATAGGGAAAAATGACAAATAGGTTGTCGTTTGGTCCACGAGTTAAGTTTAGAAAATCTTACGTTTGATTTCCTCTCAAAGTTCTAGCGCTAATTGTATGTCTGTATTAGCATGTTTTTGCTTAATAATCTCTTGAAGGGCACAAACTATAGCATCAAGATGCTATTTCTAGAATATTCGAGAGATTAAACAATCGACAAGCGCGGAATATTATTGCATAATATATCTCTTCTTTGTTGGTTTTATTATATGAGAGAACTGAATATCACTGTTTGATGCCTTCTCGCAAAGACATTTTTATTTCGCCAGTAACTAACATTGTGTTGACCCAGTGTGTCCCATGTGTATAATATTGACCAAAAATGTTTATAGTCAGGTATATGCATTATTGACTTTCCTAATGGAATGAATCAATTTCTTGAATGATCCTTGGGAGAGTTGTCTTGGCACTAAAAACTAAAACTTCCTCTAAGGGCGCATTGATCACTGTCTGCATTATCTTTAATATTTTGTATTGACGACTTTTATGAAATCAAGTTTCTCATGTTGAATTTGTGACTTTTTTCGTTGCCGCAGTTGAAGATGAATGGCTGCAGTAAAAACTTGTTTCAGGATGGGCTGAGAGAGAGAGATGAAGAGAGAGGAAGGGGGGAGAGTGTGTGTGTGTTGGATTTTTCAAATATTTTTGACTGGATACACTGAAATAATTCATGTTCTTTGTAAAAACTGGCAAAATGTGGATTTATTAATATGTACATAATTTTATGTTATTCAAGTTTGTTAATTATTACAATGTTTATCTGTTTGGTGACATGGGCAATATCTCAGGGTGATCAGAGAAATATCAACATTTCTATAAGAAAGTGTTCCTTTTCAATAAAACGTAGTGGGGTTTTAGTTGAGTATTTCAAACTGGAACTATCGACCGCTATACTTTGAAGGATTTATTGAGGAGGTGACGGGATCACGTATGGACGTGTCCGGTGTGTGCCATTGATAACATGCAGTTATCACTTGGAACTAAGTAGAGTATTTGATGTCGTTATCATTAAACAACAGTTTTCAATTAGGAAACTAATGATCAAAATTGTGGTATCAATTTATCATGCCTAGTCAATGCTTCTGTTGTACTGCATTTAATTTCCCAAATATTTGTGGTAGAGATGTCTTGACACTGCAGCTAGCCAGACAGTAATAGGGTGTCTCTATTGGTCAGATCTGTTTTGTTATTGTTCCCAGTATAAAGATGTCTCTCTTAGTTAGATCTGTCTTGTCATTGTCATCAGCAAGACAGCATAGGGTTTGTACACACAAAACTCGCCATTCTTGTCAATATGAGCATACACAGAACAACCGTAATTTTAACCCAAACTGTGCACTTCTCTCTGACAAGTGTTACATTGTTCACATCATGAATCTGCAATCCGCCATTTTGACTGCGTACAGACGATGTCACCGTTGTATTCTTGGCTAACTTCACCTTGCGTTTGTTGCAGATGACATTTCTCGTCAGTGCTTTTAGTTCAGACACATAGGCCTGTCGGAACAACATGGTAACTGTTAACAAAGCTTACGACTACGGGATCCTCAGAAAAAACAACTCACAAGCACATGAAAATAAATTGTGGCCAGTCATGTCACCATCTTAACCGGAAGCCCTGTAACTGGAGGTCAGTATAGCCTAAGATTTATTAAATATATCACAAGGATTATCCGCAGAAGAAGGATGTGTCGAGTCATTGGCGTAAATAAAACGGCGACACAATGCATTTCCATTCTTTGGACTATATCCTGCTGGAAATCTAGTAGGGCCATTGTCCTGCTGCAAGAGAGATCCAACGGGAGTTTGAGAATGAACATTGAAGAAGAAGATTGATCAGGATTCACCATTCCTTTGGATACATGCGCACTAAGGAATCAGTGCTTAGCTGCTTGAGAAAAAAGGCTTAGGAATGCAAGCTGGTGAGACCTAATATTCAACAACACCAATGACTGACCAAAGAGACAGAAGCAGCATGGACACTGAAAAAAGCAAGCTATCAAGAATTGGCAACAAAAGAGAAAACTGACACAGATTACACTCGATGATAGTCAGAGAGTACAATAAAAAAGAACATTGAATCTTTCAAAGTTGCCAAAGAAGCAAAGAATATGTGTTTGGAGAAATTCATTGATTCACAGCGGATAACGCATTACACAAGTTCTGGAAGCTACATAGGTCAATGTAGCGTAGAATAGAAATGAAACACAGTACAAGCTTGAGGTATGACACAGGTCAGATACTGACATCGGATGACATGGAAGGTAGAGCCTTTTTTTTATAGATATCTTCATCAAACTAATCAGGAGGACTTGGATCAACGCAAAACAATGCTACAGATCCTAACATTCGATACGGATATTATGGGAAATGAAGACCAGCTTACAGATGACAAAGAAGTGCAACTTACTATTACAAATACTTCTGATGGCGTTTCAGGTTCTAACGGAATAAGATACAGCTTACTTAAGGACATTGAGAATAAGGTGCTATCTAAGATAACAGATTATAATTTGAGCTTGAAAACAGGAAAGATACCAGAGGTGTGGCTACATAGCTACATCATACCTGTGCCAAAACTAGGCAAAGATTCTGCTGACATAAAGGGTTATCTCGCATCGTCACATTGCAGAATGTGTATGGAACAATTCTGGAGAGAATTATTGCGATGCATAACCAGGGAACTAGAGATAAAAGGTTGATCTCCCAAATAACCTAGGTGCATACAGACCCAGAAGAGATACAGTCACAAACACAGCAGTTCTTGCATATGAAGATTTTCAGAATAAAGAGGAAACTGTAGCCGCAGCGATAGATCTGGAAGATGTGTACTATAAAGTCAGTTAAACTCATCTTGTTACAGCAGCATGATATCCATCCAAGGGTCATACACTGGATAACGAATATGCTAATGTGTAGAAAAGTTGCTCTAAGGTACAAATCCCGGACATCTGAGATACGAACAATAGCACCTGGTCTGCCACAATGATCTCCTTTGTCTTCAGTGCTGTTTAATGTGTAAACCTTAAAAATTGCTCAATTGCTAACCTCAGGGTCTTGTAGAGTTATAACATACGCTGATGATATTCTGCTATACAACATGGACAGGAACAGAACAGATATTGTTCAATGCACAGAATTGACTCCCATCAATTGTCGACATGGTCACATAATACACAATACTGTGATTAATTCCATGAAAGTAAAGGTCTGGCACTCCTTGGATAATAATCTAGGCAATAACACACTGCCAGCTGTCAGTTGCTTGAGTTCATTCATTGAAAGAGAACAGGACCTTAAATATCTAGGGATAACATTTGATAGAAGTCTCTCATTCAACAAGCATATGACATATGATTCAGAAGGCAAAGTGAGGGATCAGTGTCGTCAAGGTTATGGCGACCAAGGACATGCAGCAATGGGTACTGTTTCTGCTTCTACAAATGGTGCTATATTTGAAGCATTATTGTACTGTCTCTATGTTATTTATTTTTACAAGAAGACCTATTGGCCCTTGTAATACGAATACAGATGTTATATGTTTGTGTTACTGAGGATACTTCAATACTTGTACGGGATGTTTGTTGTAATAGTCCTTGTCTCTATTGGTCTGTTCTAAGTGACTTGAGTACACAGTTTGAATGTCTTGACAAAGTTGCATCTTTTATTGGAAATGAAGTTAGTCAAGTTAAGAAAAACCTGTTTACTTCAGTTGCAAGACACTTCGGTTTTGTTAGAACGGACCTGGTTTAATTCCCAATAATAAATTCAAAATAAAAAGTGTTTCCTGTACATGTCACGGCGACAGCTATGGCAAAACTGCCTTTATTTCCACAGCTAAAAAGCCTCCCTGCACTCCTTAACAGGAGAACACGCAGCCATTAAAGTTTTTTTTCTTTTATTAATGTTCTGGTTGCCACTCAGAATTCTCTACCACTGCAATGTTACGATTGGATAATTTTTTGTATTCAGGAGGTGTTTAAGTTATAATAAATGAGTGCATGTTTTGGATCTTGTCAACTAACATATGAAAGTTATTACAAGAAGTCAATAAGTCAGTCACAAACTAAAGTGGAAAATGATAAAAGTGCAATAAGTAATTATTAAAAGTTTGATTAAGAGGTTACAACATCCAGGTATGTGATCAATGCATGTAGCATATGGTCGTTATACCATAGGTTGTTTTACTCAATATCGACGCCACAATTTGATAGTTCATAGGCGTCAACTAGTACATATTTTCTGTATTGATACAGATTTGGGCCCACAAAAAAATAATTTATCTTCATTTTTTAAATAAGGTCATTTGGTGTTAAATTTCAGTAATTATTACTACTGTGAACATTTTTATTTTAAAACACATATTTAATGTATTGATGGGCCAAAATAAAGGTATTTTGTTTCTAAATATGAACATTTTTATTATAATGCACATACAAATTATAAACAATACAAATTTATGAAAAAATAAACGGACAGATATGGGAGTTTATCGCTCAGAATATCCCGGTGTGACGCACAACCATCAGCAAAGGTGTTTACATCGACGAGAGGGATCAAATCTCAGAATCACAGAGAAAACATGCTGCTCGAAAAGACAGAACAGCAAACACACATATGGTCAATCTGATCATGAAAGTGTCCCAAATGTGGCAGATTATTCAGTGGCAGAATAGGAGTTTTTAAGTCATCGCCACACACACATCAGAGATACAACAACACTAGTATGAAACAGCTGCCATCATTGTATGCGATGGATGGCTATTATTAGTTGTTGTACATGCATGCGATGGATGGCTATTATTAGTTGTTGTACATGCATGCGATGGATGGCTATTATTAGTTGTTGTACATGCATGCGATGGATGGCTATTATTAGTTGTTGTACATGCATGCGATGGATGGCTATTATTAGTTGTTGTACATGCATGCGATGGATGGCTATTATTAGTTGTTGTACATGCATGCGATGGATGGCTATTATTAGTTGTTGTACATGCATGCGATGGATGGCTATTATTAGTTGTTGTACATGCATGCGATGGATGGCTATTATTAGTTGTTGTACATGCATGCGATGGATGGCTATTATTAGTTGTTGTACATGCATGCGATGGATGGCTATTATTAGTTGTTGTACATGCATGCGATGGATGGCTATTATTAGTTGTTGTACATGCATGCGATGGATGGCTATTATTAGTTGTTGTACATGCATGCGATGGATGGCTATTATTAGTTGTTGTACATGCATGCGATGGATGGCTATTATTAGTTGTTGTACATGCATGCGATGGATGGCTATTATTAGTTGTTGTACATGCATGCGATGGATGGCTATTATTAGTTGTTGTACATGCATGCGACACCGATCCAAGAATATACAATAAATATGTGCTTAGTAGTGTGCAGCTGTGCATTTATTGTGTGAAAAAGGACTTTCTGCCAAATGACGTTCATAAGTAGATTGTTTCTGTTTACGCCAAAAACTGTTTACCATCACATAAAACGGTGCATTACTGAGTAAATACATTTTCACAAAAGTGTGTATCATTTTCTGATGAAGTGCAAACTTTGCAAATCTTTTGAAAATTGCAACAGAAGCAATTGCACATGTGGTGGATAAATTATTTGAGCTGATAAGTGAATAATGATGAATGTCAACCACAATAGGGTTGTTCGCATGGTTTAGCCAATAGTATAATGCATGACTAATTGTATTTCTGGAAAGTGCGCTCACAATGGGTACCCAGAGAACTGACTGAGAAATATTTTTATACTGCAAGTATTGCAGCACTGATATATCTATAGGAAAAGTGCATCAATGTTCGTGGAGAAATCAAGGCAAAATATCAGTCTAAAATGATATAGTTTTCATGTCCGTATCTTATTTATTTTTCCCCAGCAGTTTGTGACTTACTTATCAGCTTCTCCACGTGCAAATTTGGTTGATTGCAAATAAAATATTACGGAAAAAATTCAAAGTTTTGAAAGTTTCTTCATAAAATGACCTATGCAAGAGAAGTCGGCGAAGATGCGTGCTATGACGACAGTATTTATTTGTATAAGAATTGTTTGATCTGAATTGCTTTTATCTGCAACATTTCATTGTTAGTTGTGTAGTCTGTACTGTTGTATTTGGCCTGAAGGGTTTTTTGGTCTGAATTTATTGTAACTAACTGGATTCATGGGCACCTATTTTTAACTGGCTGGATTCATTGCAACTATCTGCAACTGACTTGATTCATTGCAACTGACTAGATTAATTGCAACTATCTGCAACTGACTGGATTCATTGCGACTATCTGCAACTGACTGGATTCATTGCAACTATCATGGGCACCTATTTTTAACTGACTGGATTCATTGCAACTGACTGGATTCATTGCAACTATCTGCAACTGACTGGATTCATGGGCACCTATTTTTAACTGACTGGATTCAATGCAACTATCTGCAACTATTCTGGATGTAGTCCAGAGAATGAAAATGCGTTGTGTCATCATTTTATTTGCGCCAATGGCCCGACACATCTATCTTACAATTGGCTGAATTCATTGCAACTATCTACAACTGACTGGGTTCATTGCCACTATCTACAACTGACTGGATTCATATCATTGATGCAGATTTTCAAACATATCCTAGAACGATGGTTCCTACAGACTCCTGGAACAGGAGATGATTAGCTTGTATGATACAGGCACCAGTTTTTAATTGATCTTCAGTTGAACAAAATTAATAATAATATATTAATTTAATAATAATTTTAATATTCCACAAAAGTGGATACGCACAAAAATATTACGTACATGTGTGTTCCCAGTGGCTGCCTATGGCTGCGAAACATGGACAATAAATAAAACTACAGCCAAGAGAATAGATGCTTTTGAAATGAAGTGCTAGCACTTAATTTCAAAGAAGGGTCTTGAGAGTGCTGTGGACAGTAAGAAAAACCAACCAAGATGTGCTAAGAAAAATCACTGTTCAAGAAGTCTGACTTTTAAAAACCACATTAAGAAGGAAATTAATTTTTTTCGACCACATCAAGAGACATTATGATATGGAAAGAGTTGTTGGAGGGGGGGGGAATAGAAGGCACTAGAGGCAAAGGACAACCAAGACGTTGGACAAGAGATATTGAGGAAGCAGGACAACTTGCTAGAGACTGCGGGGGATTTCAGGAGATTCATAAGGATGTCCACGTTCTGGAAAGAATACATTAAATGACACACAAATAAAAGTAGGCGATAAAAGTAGGCGGTGTAATATCGGGGGAATTGGATAGGTATGAGAAGTCAGTGTCACAGTACCGTATGAAATGATTTGTCTTGGAGAGTTTTCTTTTTCAGAATCATTGTCCCCTTTTTCCAAACTCTGCGCCTCCCCCTTCCTCCTCTTTCAGGACCACATCTGTATATGACCACATCTATTTGTCAAGACAACCATTAGGAATGACGATTGTACATCACAACTTCATTTTCACAATTGGAACGTATGATGATGGAATTGGGCGCCGACGTCAAACACAAATATGTTTGAGATGAGCTAGTTTCAGCACTAAATATTGTCGCAAGCGTCATATAACCAGCCCAAATTCCGAAGACAGCATCAGCTAAGAAGAAATGACCAGAATACAATCATCCGACTTCACACACAACAGATACAGATTAACGATCACTTGAACAGATTACCATCATCCGACTTCACACACAACAGATACAGATTAACGATCACTTGAACAGAATACAACTACAATACACTCCAGGGTGCTGGCTGTGTCTACATCCTTACGAAATTGTTGGCTACCACTTTTTTTAATGCCCATCACTGGATATTACAATAGAAGAGTGCTTCTTGCTCTCCGAGGCCAGTTAAGTGGAACACCCTAGATGGATCAAAACAATAACTCACAAATACATCCGTGTATCACACAATGGCACTGGGTCAAAAGTCATGAGCCCAACCAAGCTTCCAAATCTTAGATGACGAGAAAGAGAAAATTACAATGAAAATGATTGAATGGCCTTTTTTTAAAGGTAATTCCCTCCCCACTGAGGACGTACATACGACCCTCAGCCCAATGGGCCGCTGGGTCACCCTGAGATAGCTAATCAACTAAATGATTATTAATCCTGAGCAAATATTTGTGAGATCAAAGTTCTCATGGTGTGATATTTTTATGTGCGTCAGGTTTAAATCTGGTAATGTAGGAGAGAATCCCACAAGACAGACCTGACATAAAATAATCCTGACAAGGAATGTTGAAAAAAACCCCCACTCATTTGTATACAAGTATTTGCAATTATTGAGAGATGCATTATAAATGAGACATTCACCAGTCGTGTCCCATTGGAAGCCCTCATGTGATATAAAATTAGTAAAAAGGATTTCTGTGTTCATTTAACTGTAAAAATAATGTTAGTGTCATCATGAATTAGTTTGCTTGTTTGTAGAATATTGACATGGTCATCATCATCATCATCATGTGATTGAATCATCCATTGTAACATGTGATTGAATCATCCATTGTAACATGTGATTGAATCATCCATTGTAACATGTGATTGAATCATCCATTGTAACATGTGATTGAATCATGCATTGTAACATGTGATTGAATCATGCATTGTAACATGTGATTGAATCATGCATTGTAACATGTGATTGAATCATCCATTGTAACATGTGATTGAATCATCCATTGTAACATGTGATTGAATCATGCATTGTAACATGTGATTGAATCATCCATTGTAACATGTGATTGAATCATCCATTGTAACATGTGATTGAATCATCCATTGTAACATGTGATTGAATCATACATTGTAACATGTGATTGAATCATCCATTGTAACATGTGATTGAATCATCCGTTGTAACATGTGATTGAATCATCCATTGTAACATGTGATTGAATCATACATTGTAACATGTGATTGAATCATGCATTGTAACATGTGATTGAATCATCCATTGTAACATGTGATTGAATCATCCATTGTAACATGTGATTGAATCATGCATTGTAACATGTGATTGAATCATGCATTGTAACATGTGATTGAATCATCCATTGTAACATGTGATTGAATCATGCATTGTAACATGTGATTGAATCATGCATTGTAACATGTGATTGAATCATCCATTGTAACATGTGATTGAATCATGCATTGTAACATGTGATTGAATCATGCATTGTAACATGTGATTGAATCATGCATTGTAACATGTGATTGAATCATGCATTGTAACATGTGATTGAATCATGCATTGTAACATGTGATTGAATCATACATTGTAACATGTGATTGAATCATGCATTGTAAATCGTATCAAGTTTGTAATTTACAAGATGATTATATGATTGATATGTATACATAAGTAAACATTCTTATAATAGATGAAAAATATGTATAGAAAATCTGTACATAAGAGTATAAATTTGTACATATAGCTTTATAGATCAGGGTTGCCAGTATTTGGCTATTTCTTGGCCAAATTTCACAGACTGCCATTTTAAAATGTTCTTGGTCATGAAATTTATATTTTGGTTTTGGTTATTTTTGAATTTTTGTTGAGCTAGAAAATATATTAATCCCTTAGCAAATGAAAAGCCACCACCATTTTGCAGAGATTCTCCCCTTCTTAGCTTCTCAGGGAAAAAATCTGTCTGGAAGCTTATAATAAAGCATTAAGACTATTTTCCCTGGGAAACTAAGAAGAAGATCTCAACAAAAAGACGACAGCCCTTCATTGTATCCTTAAGGATACCTCAGGAGCTAAGGGGTTTAACTATTAGTGGACCAGGGGTATGTAGGGGAAAATGAGAAATAGAGATTATCGCTTGGTCCACTACTAGTTAATAGTTATGAGATTGTAAATTTTTGGGCATATGTCAACAGAAATATGACTATAATCAATTGCTACTGTTTGGCAACCCTGAGATAGATCTATACCTGCAGCTGTTATAAATATGTACCACTGGCTATATAACTGTACCTATGACTATAAATGTACCTGCAGCTGTATAAATCTGTGTCAATGGCTGTAAAATTCTGAAAATGAAGAAATCCTGTACAGAAATGTTGAGTAAAGCTGATTTAGTTGATGTTGAGTAAAGCTGATTTAGTTGATGTTGAGTAAAGCTGATTTAGTTGATGTTGAGTAAAGCTGATTTAGTTGATGTAAATGATATGTTCATCTTCTTTAGCATTCATTATGAAACTCCCGCTGGATCTCTCTTGTAGCAGGACAATGGTACTGCTAGGTTTCCAGCAGGAACATGGACACTAAATAAACAATTAGAAGACAAAATTGATGCCTTTGAGATGTGGGTATATAGAAGAATAGGGAGAACATCGTGGAAAGAGAAGAAAACAAATAAAGAGGTGCTAAAGACACTTAATATGAAGAAAGAACTACTAAGAGAAATAAAGATCAGGCAAATAAAATACTTTGGACACATTAAAATACATAACAATTATTGAAGACCTTACTTGAGGGTAAAGTCAAAGGGAAGCGAGATTAAAGGTAGACAGAGGTACAAGTGGGAGAGTAACATCACACGATGGACAGGTTACATTCTAGCAGAGTGCACCACCAAGACAAGAGACAGGAGATGTTGGAGATACATTGCAGCCAACCTTCGTTACGGGGACGGCACTTAATGATGAGGATGATGTCACACACTTTTAGCATGCACCCATTCACACTAGCTTGTTTGTTTCAATCTCAACATAAACTCAAATGTATGCAATTCATATAGGTTGTCGATTGTGACTTTATGGCAAGACAAGATTTCAGATACCACTGTCCTTGATAGAGCTGGTATCCCAAGCATTGACACGATCCTGATGCAGACACAGATTCATTGGGCAGGTCATGTAGTGCGTATGCCAGACCATCGTCTGCCAAAGATACTTCTCTATGGTGAGCTAGAGAAGGGTATACGATCTCAAGGTGGCCAAAGGAAGCGCTACAAGGACTCGTTAAAGGACTCACTGAAAGCCTTTGAAATAGACCACGATACATGGGAAGAACTTGCACAAAATAGATCTACATGGCGTTCTAAAATAAAAAAGAGCGCATCATCTTGTGAAAAGAAAAGAAATGCAGCAGCTCAACAGCGGAGAGCAGTTAGAAAGTCCCGGATAGACCAAGATCCGTCTACAGTCGTCATTCCATGTCCAAACTGTCCAAGGAAATTTACAGCTCAAATAGGGCTCATTAGCCATCTACGAACTCATAATCAAGGACATAACTAAAATTGAATTTTCAAAAGTGGATATAACAAATGGTCATCATCACTTGTGATGGACGAACAACAACAACATGGCCTCTAAAAAGAACCAGTATTTTGGCGTGTAAAGTATTTCTTTATTCATAATATTGTAATTATCACTTACTGAATAAATTGAATCATCGGAGAAGTCAGTCAAGGTATATGTCAGCAGCATATCTCTGTTGTAATTGGAACTTGAATTTTCACCTCACACTAATTGCCAATTGATGATGATGATGTTCGTCCGTCGTGATCGACGATGACCAAAAACTCAACCATAATAATAATAACAATAAATAATAAAATAATAAAGTTAATAGTGCGTTTTTAAATGACTAGCAAGTCCAATGCACGCACAAAATGTTCTTTTACAGAATTGACAACAATAGAAGGTATCTGTGTGAGGTTGAGATATTTTTTCTTTTCTACGTGTCCGCTTCTGTCTTGCAGTTTCTTGTCTGAATTCTTCCGCCGCTAGTGCTCCCGTTCTAATGCTGTAACGCCATGCTGTTCTATCCTGAGCGAGGCTCTCCCAAGCGCCTACATCAATGTTAAGATGTTTCAAGGATGACGAGCGTGTCTTTGAAACGCTTTTTCTGTCCACCAGCTTTTCGAAATCCTGCCGTGAGTTCTCCATAATATATTTGTTTTGGCAAACGCGAGTTCTCCATACGCACAAGATGGCCTGCCCAGCGTGCCTGCGCCTTCATAATTATTGTGTGGATGCTTATTGAGGTTGATTTTTCCAAGACCTCGTAGTCTGGTACTTTTTTCCACCAATGGATGTTTAGTAATTTACGTAGGCAGGTAGGATGGAAATGATTTAATTTTCTTGCATGTCTAGCATACACTGTCCACGTTTCGCAGGCGTATAGTAAGGTTGGTATAACAGCAGCATGATATACTTGTAGTTTGGTGGTTGTTCTTATACCTCTTCTGTCCCATAAATTACATAGGAGGTCAAAAACAGAAAGATCACGAAGGATGACTTCGAACTGGTTAGAAACTTGTTAGAGAGCATGCATGCATTTCTTCTAAACTAAATTAAACCCATTTCTAAAAAAAAAAAAGAAAAAAGATTATAGCAAGTACGAAGCCAGAAATCTCAAATTATATTATAAATGTTAATAAATATTGCAGCATAAGGCATGATATATAGATGGTTAGTTGGTTAGTTGCTGATCCAGCTGTCCATGGGCTCATGCCCTTTGACCCAGCTGGGGAGTCTGTGATTTTTGTCCCACACCGGGACAGAGCCAGAGAACAACTTTCACACTACTAGGAAGGTAGGTTTCAACTTATGCACTGCTCCAAGCCACTGCAGCAAAGATAGGGTTCACTGTGCTCATTCCCCGCCACCAATTGACTACTGGTTATGCCGAACTTCTCTATTGCTCCAGGCATGCAACCAAATGTTCAAGTCAAAAGGATTGTCACGTCCTGAGTCAGTGTGCTTCTATGATGGGCCTCAGCCATAGGAAAAACAGTGCTGTCAGTTTCCTCCTCCCCACTGCTGCGCAGCAAATCTCTGGCTTTCTCCCAACCACAGAGCTCTCTCCCATACATAAACAAAAAAAGAAAACAACATGGCATATAATACATTGTAACAAAAAATTAAAAGTATGAGAGGCATAATTGTATAGATGACATGCCATGAAGCTTCATAACAGATAACCTCAATATAACGGCATGTCATCTACTTAGGTTTTTCTGTTGCATGGGTGGTTTGTCTAATGAGCCATTGGTGAGACCCACAGACGCAAACCACGCGTGGTGATATATAGATAGCAGTTGAAGTTTTTGGTCAACTGAAACCTCTAATATTCTTTCTGGTTTATGAGCTTTGATATAACCCTGTATCGTGGCTAATGTGAAATCAGTAATAGATTATAGCCTTCCTCTCCAGACCATTGTGATCAACACTACTATCTCATCCCTGAATATGGTGCGGAACCAAGATCATAATGGCAGTAATGACATGCGGTCTTGATAGCAGTAATGACCTTTTTGATTTGATAGTGGCAATAATGACATGTATTCTTGGTGGCAGTAATGCATTTTATGATATCATAACAACAATAATGACATGTGATCTAGGTAGCAGTAATAACTTTATAATATAATGAGATCAAAATGGCAATAATGACATGTATTCTTGGTGACAGTAATGACTTTTGCGAGATCATAATGGATTATAACATCATTATTAGTAATGATGTAATCGTAGTAGCAGTAATCGTTTGTGAGATCATAACGTCAGTAATGACTTGTACAATTGGTGGTGATAATAACATTATTATGAGATCATAACGGCAGTAATGACTTGTACAATTGGTGGTGATAATAACATTATTATGAGATCATAACGGCAGTAATGACTTGTACAATTGGTGGTGATAATAACATTATTATGATATCATAACGGCAGTAATGACTTGTACCATTGGTGGTGATAATAACATTATTATGATATCATAACGGCAGTAATGACTTGTACCATTGGTGGTGATAATAACATTATTATGAGATCATAACGGCAGTAATGACTTGTACCATTGGTGGTGATAATAACATTATTATGATATCATAACGGCAGTAATGACTTGTACCATTGGTGGTGATAATAACATTATTATGAGATCATAACGGCAGTAATGACTTGTACCATTGGTGGTGATAATAACATTATGAGATCATAACGGCAGTAATGACTTGTACCATTGGTGGTGATAATAACATTATGAGATCATAACGGCAGTAATTACTTTATTATGAGATCATAACGTCAGTAATGACTTGTAGCCTTACTGGAGAATAATGAGAAATGATGGTAGCATGTAACTAACAAGTGAGAAACACAATCTCGTCAATGCTACAGTCATGATTTCCTAGATCTGAATGTGCACACGAATCGATGTTGCTCTCGTCACCACTACATTGAATGTCATCAAGCACGATAGAAAAACTTGTTGCCCAGGCTATGTCGAATGATGCGTCAGTTAGATGCTGTAGAGACGACCAGGCAGTGGAGTTAGATGTACCATTTGAATCTGTGTACCCAAGTTGTTTGCAGGAAATTCTGGAGGCAGCAGAGTTAAAGAAATCGTCACAGACAAAACCCCAGTCAGTACCTGTATATAATAGACAGATTTAAATTGAGAAATAATAGTTATTCATTTAAAAAAAATCATAAATAAATGTAAACGTAATTTTTCTAAGTTGTGCATTAGTAGTGAAGATTGTTGGGCACCTAGTACTAGCCAGATCAGTATTGCCACTGTCGTTTTTGAAATGACACTCGATCGCCCTAGGAGAAATGCCAGATAACCTCAGGCGATCTAATGCAGAATAAATAAAGTCAGGACCCCAGTAAAAGAAGCGATTATACCTAAGAAAAACAAGGTCATTCGTACATTTTTGTGCTAAATTCCATCTTTACAATGAGACTTCTGGTGATCTTTTTTTAAAAAAAAATAGTTAAGAATGGTGAGAGTTTACCCGTAATTTGGCTAAATTCCTAGGATTTCCTAAACATAACCCCACATTAAGACAAATTTGGTCAAAATAGCCTGAACATTCAATACAACGGCCCAAATATCAGACCTAGTAAAAAAAACCCCAGACGCGGAGACGTTGAGACTGAGTATTCAGAATAGATGACATGCTTATATCTTGAGGTTTTCTCAAAGTAGTATTGCACTAACTGAGAGTGGGAACCTTCTGCATATATACGATCTGGACAACACTCCCCCAACATCCATATTGATGGGGTCTTTGTTACCTCTAATATTTTATGGTAGTGTGTCCTGATATAACCTAATTGGACTTTGTCCGCTGGTTGAAAGGGGCACGCCTCTCCAAAAGAGAGGCAAACTCATTAACTACTACCCCCAACATCCGCGCAAATAAATACAAGATGTCTTGCTCGCGTGCTCATGTTTGCGTTCGCTCTCAAATAATCCACCATTTTTTTTCCATGGCATAGCCCTGAGAGTTAAAGTTTTCTGACGATGAAAACAAAGCTATAGAGAAGTCACTCAATTGTTCCAAAAGGATACAAACTCTTTATTGCTCGTAATTTCTGGGGATGTAAATAAATAAACGTACAACCAAACACGTCTCTTAATATTGTGTGTGTGTCATGTGACGTATTCTTTCCAGAACGTGTCTTCCTTATGAATTTCCTGAAACACGCGCTGTCTCTAGAAAGTTGTCCCGCTTACTCTAGGGATATATACATGCATTCCTAAATATCTCTTGTCCAACGACGTCTTGGTCGGCCTCTGCCTTCTATCGCCCCTTCGAACAACATTCTTTCCATTCCATCATGTCTCTTCACATGATCGAAAACACAACATTTCCTTCTTAATATGGTGTTAAAAAAGCTAACCCTCTTTAACGCTGATGTTGCTTAGCACGTCTTGGTTGGTCTTTCTTGCTGTCCATGATGCTAACGGGGCTCTTCTATAGCACTTCATTTCGAAAGCCTCTATTCTCGTGGTTGTAGTTTTATTTATTGTCTATGTTTCGCCACTGAGAACACACATGTACATGCCAAATATAACTTAGTTTCCGTGTTTGCACCGAGCCATATTTATTTAGTTGCAACATTGTTGTACAGTGACTGTATTACCATAGTAAATATTCATTCATAGGTACAATGCCTTCCGGCGTAGGCGACCATGTCTCTCCAAAGTCCTCTAGTTATACATTTAATTATAAATCTGATGTCAGATATATACTATAATCTAGTAGCATCCAGGGTTTTCTAGTAGTATCGAGGGTTTTTAAGTAGTATCGTGGGTTTATAGTGGCATCGAGGGTTTTCTAGTAGCATCGAGGGTTTTCAACTAGTATCGAGGGTTTTCTAGTAGCATCGAGGGTTTTCAACTAGTATCGAGGGTTTTCTAGTAGCATCGAGAGTTTATTATTTAAAAAAAAAGGTAATAAGGCAGCAAACGGGATTTGAACCAGGTCCGTTCAGTTACCGCTTATTCGCCTCGCAACTTAAGTCAACGCGTTTTCCGTAATCTACTACATTGCACCCCCCCCCCCAAAAAGAAAAAAAAACAAAACAACATCAACATGTGCTTTTACTCAAGACTACCAACTCTCAAATTACTATGAAAATAGATCGGTGGAAACACAGACACGCGTACACGCACACACCCCATAACGGGCCCAGTATTACAAGGACCAGTTAGACCAGTCACGCCCCACACGGGGGATGGGGCAATATGATTTTCCAAAAAGGGAGGAGAGGAACTCGAACAACATGTAATTAGACTTCATTTTGGGAATTATTCAATTATTGAATATAAAAAACCGTATATGTTACATTGGAAGAGGGGGATGGGGGGCGCATTCGAAATTTAAAGCCTTAAGTAAAAAAAAAAAAAAAGTTGGGAAAGACTGAGATATGGCAACTCCATCTATTCGCTAAACCCGTTGTTGCCTTTCAGCGTCAGGGGTAGAAGAGTTCTCTGGAGATGTCCCTACTGTGTGCTGAGTATATTGTGGAATTTGTCGCCTCTTTTATTTCGGTGGTCCATCGTTTTCGTGGTCGGTCTCTAGGTCTGCCGTCACTGTATCTTTGTAGCATAGCTTGCTGTGGTATGCTGTCTGGTGGTAGTCTGTTGATGTGTGCAAACCATTTGATCTGTTGGCTTTTAATATACTCCAAGATTGGGGCGGTACCGGTTCTTTGTCTAATGTCTTCATTTCTCACTCTGTCTCTTAGCGGCATTCCAAGGATTCTTCGTAAGCATGCCATTCCAGCGGTCACTAGTTAGGAGAACTCGTAAATTTTTTAAATCTATCTATGTAACGTATCCTTTACAGAACGTTGCATTAGTGCCACTCTGTAAGCCTCACGGTTCTGTGCGAGCTGCCAAGCTTCTTCTAGTGTCATGTACAGAAGTTCTTCAATGTCCTGTGTCCATTGTAGTTTTGGACTGCCTCTTGTTCTCTTTTCTTGTACTTACCTCTCCGTAATTAATATTTCTAAACCACTGTGTCTATTTATTTGTCTAAAATTTGTTAGCTTGTGTTTGTGTTTTATTTTGAGGATCCAGTTTCCTTCTATGTTCAGGTCTTTGCTGACGTCTAGGCAAACATAAATAACACATAACATAAACAAGGCCGCTTCAGATGCGACGTGGGTAAAATAATAATACAATCAATAAGTATCGATTATTTATTATGTGTGGTAAAGCTGTTCGCCTTGTGTTCAAGAGGTCACAGGTTCGAATCCGGCTCGTGCCTCTTGTTTATGAGGTGGATTTTTTTCGGAGATCCCTGTGGATTATCACTTGAAGCTACGGAGTTACGTGCTATGAGTGGTACTCTCGGCAGGTGGCGTGCCGCTTCGTTGAGAGGGACGGAGTACATATGGGAAACCGAGTACAGTGAAGTCAATCTTCTACGGCGTTATACTTTTTTTTATTTATTATAATAGAAAAAATTATAAGGCAGCAAACGAGAGATTTGAGTCAGAGAATACATATGTATTATCAACGTATCGGTCCAAACGAGACCTTTCTCAAGAAACAAATAACGGTTAAGAAAACACAACCATAAAAAAATGTATAACCAAGATGACTGGGACGTAAAGATTTATAAAGACAAAAAGACGTATGGAACGAAATGTGATAAAAACAAATCTTAGAGAACGATGATGGCAACTACTCTTTCCCTGAACATTAAAAAAAAGTTGACAATGTCAGATTTCTATAATTAACAGTACATAAACAAATCAGACACGAACCCCTCCCACCTGTATAAAACTGCAGATATCCGGTATTGCCAGATTTACTACAATTGTCTTTTGATATGAGCCGGATATCACCTCGTTTTGGGTTGAGAGTAATCTTAAGTCTTGATTCCAGGCCACACCTAAAAGCGACATTTTCTGCCAATTGATTCTCCAGTTCTTTTATCTAAAATTATCAAATGTGAAATTATGTTACCATCATGAACTAAAGTAATGATATAATGACACAAGGAACATTTTATCAAACTCTTCATTTTGGAACATGATGATGATGATGATGATGATGATGATGGTGCGGAAATAACCCCTTTAGCTGTGAGCAGGTGGTTCATGATAGCCCATAGCATTTTTTTGACAAAAGCACGGGTCTCCTCTCAGTTGTGTAACTTAAACGAGCCCGGACAAAAGCATGGATTCTTCTCAGTGGTGTAACTTAGACGAGCCCGGACAAAAGTACGGGTTTCTCTCAGTTGTGTAACTTAAACGAGCCCGGACAAAAGCACGGATTCCTCTCAGTTGTGTAACTTAAACGAGCCCGGACAAAAGCACGGATTCCTCTCAGTTGTGTAACTTAGACGAGCCCGGACAAAAGTACGGGTTTCTCTCAGTTGTGTAACTTAAACGAGCCCGGACAAAAGCACGGATTCCTCTCAGTTGTGTAACTTAAACGAGCCCGGACAAAAGCACGGATTCCTCTCAGTTGTGTAACTTAAACGAGCCCGGACAAAAGCACGGATTCCTCTCAGTTGTGTAACTTAGACGAGCCCGGACAAAAGTACGGGTTCCTCTCAGTTGTGTAACTTAGACGAGTCCGGACTCATATACGGTATCAAAGGCATGAATGTGTAAAGGGGGGAGGGGATATGGAGGCATGGTTAGTTTCCGAAGGGAGGCACATTCCAGTGCGAAAGCATCCCAGAAGTCCTGCCAGGAGCGTTTCCAATGCTTCTGGGTTAACTAGTTCACCATTCTTCTGTCAGATCTGTGGATCTATCTGCAATGATGGTTCATCTGACACTCACCGCCACATAGGAATCTGCCACACAAGAAAAAAGGTGCACTATTCTCTGGCCAACATCTCTTCATCCAGGGCACCATTCAAAAGGAGATACAAGTAAGAAATCAAGACACGACATAAAGTGATAATGAAAATTTTATTTTAAAATATATGACAGGATGTCAGTCTATCGCCCAATTTTCCTTATTCGCCTCCTGCGACATGCCCGGAAGAAGTCTGTGATCAGAGTCTTGACACCATGAACTAGAAGTCTCGCTCCCAGTTGCCACACGGGCGCTGTAGTTATTGCACATTACTCTGTATTGTTAGTTTCATTCCTAATTTTTCCATGCCAACCATTTATGTTTCCTAACAATATAACCCATTTAATTGTTTATGTCGTGCTATAGTTTCCGGAAAATATAACCCATTTAATTGTTTATGTCGTGCTATAGTTTCCGGAAAATATAACCCATTTAATTGTTTATGTGGTGCTATAGTTTCCGGAGAATATAACCCATTTAATTGTTTATGTCGTGCTATAGTTTCCGGAGAATATAACCCATTTAATTGTTTATGTCGTGCTATAGTTTCCGGAGAATATAACCCATTCTTTTGTTTATGTTGTGCCATAGTTTCCAGAACTAATATAACCCATTTAATTGTTTATGCCATGCTATAGTTTCCAGTACCAAATAATGATATCTGTGTATGAATTTATCTGTTATATATGCAAATGTTCCCCCAACAAATGATACACGCGATTTTTTTATTCATATGAACATACCTTCTTGTGCATATTTAGTAGTAGTTCTAGAACAGATCCATTGACCATGGATACTCTGTCGTCAACGTAAGAGTACAGCTCATAGCGAAAGTGGGCCAATGAATAAACATCCTCCTCCTCTTCCTCCTCCTCATCATCACCCTCTTGGGTATCGTATTCACTTTCTTCATTGATTTTGTGCACAGGTTTCATCTTGCCAGTTTTTATACCAGACCTGCAGTTACAAGGAAAATCTGAGATAAAACCTTTATTGATTTATCATTTTTTTATACCAGACCTGCCGTTACAAGGAAAATCTGAGATAAAACCTTTATTGATTTATCATTTTTTTATACCAGACCTGCCGTTACAAGGAAAATCTGAGATAAAATCTTTATTGATTTATCATTTTTTTATACCAGACCTGCCGTTACAAGGAAAATCTGAGATAAAACCTTTATTGATTTATCATTTTTTATAGCAGACCTGCCGTTACAAGGAAAATCTGAGATAAAACCTTTATTGATTTACCTTTTTTTTTATAGCAGTTACAAGGAAAATCTGAGATAAAACCTTTATTGATTTATCATTTTTTTTATAGCAGACCTGCCGTTACAAGGAAAATCTGAGATAAAAGACGTACAGTACATGGAAGAACGATGAGAAGTAATTGTTATACAAAAGTTATAGGTATATAAGACCAGGCGAGTAGTATTTGTTATACAAAAGTTATAGGTATATAAGACCAGGCGAGTAGTATTTGTTATATAAAAGTTATAGGTATATAAGACCAGGCGAGTAGTATTTGTTATATAAAAGTTATAGGTATATAAGACCAGGCGAGTAGTATTTGTTATATAAAAGTTATAGGTATATAAGACCAGGCGAGTAGTATTTGTTATATAAAAGTTATAGGTATATAAGACTGTGACAGACAGTCACCTGTGTCGGAAATCCCCCCCCCTCTTGAGTCCTACCGTAATTATAGACCAGAGCGTCTCAGACATTCCTTTGAGGAATATAAAAGTGGTCCGGCAAACATTAAGACTACTGAAAAAGCGGACCATAGCAATTAACGGGAACTGCTATCAGACACTGATCTCGACCCGCCTGACAAGAAATGTTAATGGCACAGGTATTACAAAAGGGTAAAACCGTGATAATTGTAGAACACGGTCATCATACCCGGCTTTGAAGTAGGTAGCGGCATATTTAGTTGGGATTTGGGAGAGAAGAAGTTTTAGAGTTAGTTTTAGAAACAGTCAGTTCTTGGATTCGAGAGAGTAAGGAGCTCGGAACTCTGTCCGAGCTGGACGGCGAGAGTTTTAGACAGTTAGCTTTGGATTCGAGAGAGCAAGGAGGTCTGCTCGAAAACTGGGGGTCCAGAGTGGACCAGTGGTGCTATAGGTTAGAATCCAAACATATTGGACATAGGTCCTTCTGCACCGAAGCGCTGAGTATATGCTTTGTGTGCATTTTTCATATAAGAATATTGGACATAGGTCCTTCTGCACCGAAGCGCTGAGTATATGCTTTGTGTGCATTTTTCATATAAGAATATTGGATAGTTCATACTGCATGGAAACGTTGAGTTTATGCCTTGCGTATCTTTTATATTGGATAAGTCCCATTGTATAAAATAAAGTTACCACATATGGAAACCAAGTCAAGATATTGTTTCATTATATGATATCACTAGAGCTAAGAGAGAGAGAGCGGTAATTGATGTACTTCGTAACATATGGTGGATATAATACTGTTATATCTACCACCACCTCATCTCGTAACGTGCCAGGCTGCACTCAGTAATATAGGTATTACCAATTACCAATCACAACCTGAACATACTGTTACAAGACCAGGCGCTAGTATTTGTTATACAAAAGTTATAGGTATATAAGATAAATGAGTAGTATTTGTTATACAAAAGTTATAGGTATATAAGACCAGGTGAGTAGTCCTTGTTGGTTCTTTCCTAGTACGAGGGTGCCAGATGGCACACTTTCCAATATACCGTCTTCGTGTTTTTAACAGATCATGTGGTTTTCACACGCTTCCAGACTACCGACATATAGCATGCAACAAATGGCCATGACACATAGACATAACGGTTATAAAGCCAGAGACATACCATGTAAAAGATGGATCACAGAAATCAAAGAAGCCACAAGAACAAGCTTACAAACAGCGCATAAGAAGGCCATCTCCAGAGAACTCTTCCACCCCTGACGCCGCAAGGCAAACAAGGGACACAGCGTATAGATAGATAGATAGATAGATAGATAGATAGATAGATAGATAGATAGATAGATAGATAGATAGATAGATAGATAGATAGATAGATAGTGCTTTTAATAATCTATTCCGGTTTCTAGTTTTTAACGCACCAGTTGCGGCAACCTGTTGCCAATTTAGCAGTTTTCCCGCCCAATTGAGCCAGGGTTTGACCCTAGCCTAGTTAGTCTGCTATAAATATCTGCTATAACTGTTTTCCTGAAGCGACCACCGTTCACTGTCTACTACAACTAATTTCCGGTACCAGTTTTATACTTGACTTATATTTCGCTACACATTTCGTAAAAGTTATAGGTATATACGACAGGTGAGTAGTATTTGTTATACAAAAGTTATAGGTATATACGACAGGCGAGTAGTATTTGTTATACAAAATTTATAGGTATATACGACAGGCGAGTAGTATTTGTTATACAAAATGTATAGGTATATACGACAGGTGAGTAGTATTTGTTATACAAAATGTATAGGTATATACGACAGGTGAGTAGTATTTGTTATACAAAATTTATAGGTATATACGACAGGTGAGTAGTATTTGTTATACAAAATTTATAGGTATATACGACAGGCGAGTAGTATTTGTTATACAAAATGTATAGGTATATACGACAGGTGAGTAGTATTTGTTATACAAAATTTATAGGTATATACGACAGGTGAGTAGTATTTGTTGTACAAAATGTATAGGTATATAAGACAGGTGAGAAATAGATTTATACAAATCGATATACGATCAAAATCATTCCTGTACATGTCGCGGCATCTGCTATGGAAAAGTGGCATTTATTTCCCACAGCCCATAGAAAGCCTCCCTTCATCTCTTGATTTTCTTTAATATTTTACAAAATTTCCCCACCAGTAGTATATGATCACTGTTGCAGTCAGCACCTGGCCTTGTTTTCATAGATCAAATGCTTTTTCTATGTCTTTTAGAGACTACAATGTAATCAATTTGGTTCCGTGTATTATCTCCTGTGCTAATCCATGTACATAGTCTTCGTGTATGTTGCTTGAACCACGTATTCAGACGGGCCAACAACTAAAGCCACACCAAATGGCAGCAGTGAAATGTACATCATGTTTCCAGTCGACACCACATACGACACACCATAAATGCTACATCTATTCTACATTAATGTATGGCTCAGAAACATGGACAATAAACAAAGAACTAGAAGACTAATTGATACCTTTGAGATGTGGATGTTTAGAAGAACAGGGAGAACTTCACGTAAAAAAGTCGAGGGAATGTGAACAAGAGATAAGCAGAGATTTAAGTGGGAGAGAAGCATTATGAGATGAACAAGTTACAGTCTAGGGGAGTGCACCATCAAGGCAAGAGACGGGATGTTGGAGATCTGTTGCAACCAACCTTCGTTGCGAAGACATCACTCAATGATGATGGCGATAGGGTATACAAGTGCGTTAAAAGGCATAAGCCCATGGACAGCTGGATTCTACAAAACATTAATCGGTATAAAAACGTCATCGATTGTTGTGTAGTATCACCAACCCAAGCTGACTTAAAACAGACCGCTCTATACATGAACAATATTGGATTGGTTGTTCAACTCTATACGTGAACAATATTGGACTGGATGTTTAACTCTATACATTACCAATATTGGACTGGATGTTTAACTCTATACATGAACAATATTGGATTGGATGTTCAACTCCATACATTATCAATATTGGATTGGATGTTTAACTCTATACATGACCAATATTGGACTGGATGTTTAACTCTATACATGACCAATATTGGATTTGATGTTTAACTCTATACATGAACAATATTGGATTGGATGTTTAACTCTATACATGACCAATATTGTACTAGATGTTTAACTCTATACATGACCAATATTGTACTAGATGTTTAACTCTATACATGAACAATATTGGATTGGATGTTCAACTCCATACATTATCAATATTGGATTGGATGTTTAACTCTATACATGACCAATATTGGACTGGATGTTTAACTCTATACATGAACAATATTGGATTGGATGTTCAACTCCATACATTATCAATATTGGATTGGATGTTTAACTCTATACATGACCAATATTGGATTGGATGTTTAACTCTATACATGACAAATATTGTACTAGATGTTTAACTCTATACATGACCAATATTGTACTAGATGTTTAATAATTGATCGCAGAAGAGGACGAAATAATACAAGAAGAATAAAAGACATGAAATAACTCAAAAATATAATAATAGTTTTTGAAAATTTAACAAGAAACTACATACCACAAATATGCGTTGGTGTTGGAAGGATGAAATGGTGTTTCAGACCTGATAACTTGTCCATGTGCAGAAGTCAATCTCTTGCCTTTACTCTCTTTTCCATGTACAACGAAGGTGTTCTGAGGTTCAGAGTTGTCAGTTTTGTCCACCTGACCCACAGACTCTCGAAACATTGTCCATGAATCTTTAATTTGTGGCTTGGGGTCGATATTGGAAGATTGTAATGTTGTGTCCAAGGCACCTAGATGAATCTGTAATATACATTTAGTGCACTCAAATTCTAGTGCATGTTTAGTGCATTGATTGTTGTTGGGTGATTGTAGGTAGTGTTATTTATATAGATTTGACAGTGTTATTTATATATATGTTGACATTGTTATTCATATTGATGTTGACAGTGTTATTTATATATATGTTGACAGTGTTATTTATATAGACGCTGACAGTGTTATTTATATAGACATTAAACAGAGTGATTAAGGTTATTTCTCCCTGGGGACCCCCTCCCCCTCCCCTTCTGAGTTTGATTATGTCATGTATGTTGTTTTTCATTCTGACTAGCGTTTAAATTTTTGTGAAACTTACAATCAATTTATACATTTATCCTGATATTTTCGCATTCAGTAGCTCCGTCAGAAAGGATTCAGTAGCTCTGTCAGAAAGGATTAAGTAGCTCCGTCAGAAAGGATTCAGTAGCTCCGTCAGAAAGGATTCAATAGCTCCGTCAGAAAGCATTCAATAGCTCCGCCAGAAAGCATTCAATAGCTGTATCAGAAAGCATTCAATAGCTCTATCAGAAAGCATTCAATAGCTCTATCAGAAAGGATTAAATAGTCTTCCAAATGTGGCATTAGCTGTCGCTGTTCTGTTGTTTACCTCAGTGCCAATGTTTACATCTTGTGAGAGAGTGCTGCCCCAGGTAGGTGAGATTATTGACTGCTTGAAGCTCTTTTTATGTGATCCTTATATGGGGATTTAATTGTGGTTTGTTTGATGTGGGTTGAATGAAACATGACCTGTTTTCTTTGTATTGATGGTGAAACCAAAATTTTGTCGCAGGTTTCAGCAAATTGGTTTAGGGTGACCTGCATACACACACATACACGCTCACACGCACGTACACACACATACACACATGCGCGCGCGCACACACACATGGTGAAATAGGTTAGCAAATTGACCTTACCATGGTTGTCTCACGAAGAATGGATGATGTAACCGCCTGGTTATTTGTCCCCGTGGTAAAAGTTGTCATTAAGTCATTCTTTGTTTCCTCTTGGACAAATTGAGTAGTTTCTGTCTCCTGAACAAGACTGCTTTCTATCGTGTTTGTTTTCTTATCTTTAGTTCTAGGCGAGTCAGTACAAAGAGCCACACTTAAGAGTGACAGTATTATCCACATAGTCCTCATTTTTATGAAATTCTCTGATCGACAAAAAAAATTACAATTCTAACGGTTTCACAAATAACACTTAACACTCACAATACAAACATATACACACTTATTATTGGCATATATGTTCATAGCACTTTTCTATAGCACATTTCACTAGATTTACCCTCTATAGCACATTTCTATAGCACGTTTCACTAGCTTTGTCTTCCCTAGTATCTTCCTATAGCACCTTTCTATAGCACGTTTCACTAGCGTTGCCCTCTATAGCACCTTTCTATAGCACGTTTCACTAGCGTTGCCCTCTATAGCACCTTTCTATAGCACGTTTCACTAGCTGTACCTTCCATACCACCTTTCTATAGCTTGTTTCACTAGCTTTGCCCTCTAAAGCACCGCTCTAAAGCACTTTTTTCAATCTTTATTTAACTTTACGTAGAGAAACTTTTTAACCTTTCTTTAACTTTACATAGAGAAACTTTTTAACGTTTCTTTAACTTTACATAGAGAAAATTTTTAACCTTTTTTTAACTTTACATAGAGAAACTTTTTACCCTTTCTTTAACTTTACATCGAGAAACTTTGTAACCTTTCTTTAACTTTACATAGAGAAACTTTTTACCCTTTCTTTAACTTTACATCGAGAAACTTTGTAACCTTTCTTTAACTTTACATAGAGAAAGATAAAATCATGAATATTAGTTATCAAGTTAGAAATGATATTCTACTGCCAAGTTTCAAAACAAAGACAATATTATTCCTATCATGAGACGTCACGTACATCAACATAAACAAAAAAATGTAAATTCAAATGTGAGAAATATATTTTAAAATACTTTTATAGTGTAAAATATTGTATTGTTTACGTAAACTTTGCTTTAACCCTCTTCTTTTGCTCTTCCCTTTGTCAACAATTCTCACTTGTTTGACATCATCCCCTTACAATTTGTTCTTCTTCTGCATTCAGCATCTGTGGTCACGTTATATTGTCAGGCCTGTCGTCAAGACGAAGTCCACTGTCTTCTCCAGGTCAGAACGGCTGCTCCAAAGCTTTTGCCTCAAGTCTGTATCCTCTTACTAGGTCTGCTGTCTCTGCTCTTTGTATAATGGGCAGTCCTGAAGTATGTGTTCCGGGGTCTGGGTTCCAGATCCACATGGACATTCATCTGTGTATGAAATCCTCAATCGGTAAAGGTGACCCAACAGTCTGCAGTGGCCTGTTCTAAAGCGAAATATTGTGATCTGTTGATATCTTTGGAGGAGATGAATTGCACCATGTTTGTATTCCTCTTCCATTTGTTTCTTCCACTTTGCTGTGTATTACAATTTGTTGATGCAGTTAATGAACACTTACAATTTACATGCAGAATCAAATACTATTTTTACATCTTTTTGTTACAATTTCTTTTGCCTACAGAATACCTCAATACTAGTCCACAGTACAAATCCAATTGTACTTACGTAAAACACAGGTTTATAAAAAATGTTCCACTAAGACACGGCGGACTATCACTAAAACTAGCTGGTTATAATGAAAAAAACAAAGAAACATATAAATTACAATACAAAAAAACATCAAAAGACGACGAATAGTTTTGTGCGTATCTTGATAAAGACCTTTTGGTTGAAACGTTGAAAATGTTTTGTGTATTGTAATTTGTATGTTTTCTTGTTTGTTCATTATAACCCCCTAGTTTTAGTGATAGTTCGTCGTGTCTTAGTAGAACATTTTTTTAAAATCTGTGTTTTACGTAAGTACAATTGTTGTTACGTTTCACGCAGTTACCTTATATTGATTATCGTATATAAATCCAGAATACTAACACAGAAAACTAATTCACAATACTAATTCAGTATACTAACTCAGAATATTAATTCAGAATACTAATCCACAAAATGCTAATCCACAGAATACTAATCAACAGAATACTCATCCACAGAATACCATGGATCTGAAGACATCACCAATAGGAACATTGTAAAAGAACCGAGTTACCTACAATGCTTCTACAAGTTATCGAAGCCGGTTTGTGTCATCACGTCGGCATACAAACGTGGCAATATGAAACAACATTACACAACACGATAATATGTGTACCAGGGCCGTAGACACGTCTTCAAGGATGGGGGTGGTTCACGTAAAAGTAGATCATTCACCCGCTTTCGTGTTTAATTCCTTCATTCTTCATGAGACCCAATAGAGGTCAACTCCGTGAAGTAGAGATGGGGGCTTAGCCCAACCAACAGAGGCTGGCAACTAAGATTGTCGGGAAAGCCTCCGTATCGATCAGGACCATAGACCTGCCCAAGCAAGTAAAGGTGCTGAAGTCAGAGATACCAGGCAGAAAGGCGCACAAGTGACCATGGTATCATACAACCCTCATATTTAACATTCCAGCACCACACATTTACTGGGAACGAGAAGATATGTATAAGAGTTTTAATGCCTTTTTTTGAGGGATGGGGAAGGAGGGGGAGGAGGTTTGGGGATTACCCAAATGTTTCCTACATTTCTAGTACTAAACGTCACGTTCTGATTTCATAAAGGGGTGGGGTGAAACCCTCCTTATCTACAGGCTTAATGTGTATACAATGGCGCTACCATCATCTTAACACTTGACAGTCTATTCTTGTCCGTGGTTATTGTCCGGCGCAGGAAGTTGATAACAAGCAGAAGTGTGCACAACTTGGAGTTGTTGTTATTTACATGTAAGTGCGCACTTTAATCTCGTTGTGAAATGTGCATGCACTAGATAATAAATACAACTTTGATATTGGTTGAGTTACGAACAGTAATTGTTTGTAAATGTACAAATCTATGTTAACACAATCACAACATAAATATGGCACGGGGTAGTACACGCAATATGCAAGAACAGCAAACATATAGCAAACGTTGTTCAATGATGTCTTATCACATGATGATGATGAAATAATCCCTTTAGCTGTGAGCAGGTAGCTCTTGGCACATGATGATGATGAAATAATCCCTTTAGCTGTGAGCAAGGAGCTCTTGACACATGATGATGATGAAATAATCTCTTTAGCTGTGAGCAGGTAGCTCTTGACACATGATGATGATGAAATAATCCCTTTAGCTGTGAGCAGGTAGCTCTTGGCACATGATTCTTCTTCTTCTTCTTCAGCGTTCGCTCTCATATAACCACAACGAATATATCGTGTGATTTCCGCCGGGGAGAGTGAAGTACGTTGTGCTGCAAGTTCCACAGTAGAACTGTGTTATTTGCACCCCGGTTGGCCACTTGTGGTCAGGACGTCCGAGGTCCAGCACATCCATTTTCGTCATGCCTTTAATTCGGGAAGGCTTCCATTCCCCGGCACGTGACAGCCTATATATCTGTCGCCGGGCACACGGGTGTAGTGACTCTTCGCCTAGACGCTTGTCGAGCGCGTCTATCTCGCACGAGGTGTTCCACCGTCTATGAACTCACCTCACGCAATTGGACGTACTGTGCCTGTGCCCATCGGGTACTGAACCGTTTCTCATCCGCGAGCCTGGTACCGTATGAGGAAGAACTCGCCAGAAGAGTTGGACTCTGGCTAGGCACATGATAATGATTATGAAGTAACACATTTATCTGTGAGCAGGCAGCTCTTGGAAGGCCATAACATTTCTGATAGCAGATCCGGTTTTTATAAGTTGCGTAACTGAGGCGACGCCCGGAATCTTATAAGTTGTGTAACTGAGGCGACACTCCGACTCTTATAAGTTGCGGAACTGAGGCGACACTCCGACTCTTATAAGTTGTGTAACTGAGGCGACACTCCGACTCTTATAAGTTGTGTAACTGAGGCGACACTCCGACTCTTATAAGTTGTGTAACTGAGGCGACACTCCGACTCTTATAAGTTGTGTAACTGAGGCGACACTCCGACTCTTATAAGTTGTGTAACTGAGGCGACACTCCGACTCTTATAAGTTGCGGAACTGAGGCGACACTCCGACTCTTATAAGTTGCGTAACTGAGGCGACAGCCGGAATCTTATAAGTTGTGTAACTGAGGCGACACCCGGAATATTTTAAGTTGTATAACTGAGGCGACACCCGGACAGTTCTTAGTTGTGTAACTGATGCAACACCCGGACTCGTATAAGGTTGCCTCAAAGACAAATATGTGTTAGTTGGTAGGTTTCGTTCGCACCATAAGTGGCACATATAGAAGAGGGTTTGATTCTCCATGCGTTACGATCCGCTGCCTGTAGTTTTAGTTCTTGTATGGACTTGCAGCACTTAATTTCCCCTTCCTTTATTGCGGTGTTTTTTAGGTAGTTGTCTTCCACTTAGAAGTCTGCCACATCTGCAGTTATGACACATCTACCATTCCCCGGCACCTAGAAGTCAGTTATGACACATCTACCATTCCCCGGCACCTAGAAGTCAGTTATGACACATCTACCATTCCCCGGCACCTAGAAGTCAGTTATGACACATCTACCATTCCCCGGCACCTAGAAGTCTGCCACATCTGCAGTTATGACACATCTACCATTCCCCGGCACCTAGAAGTCTGCCACATCTGCAGTTATGACACATCTACCATTCCCCGGCACCTAGAAGTCAGTTATGACACATCTACCATTCGCCGGCACCTAGAAGTCAGTTATGACATATCTACCATTCCCCGGCACCTAGAAGTCAGTTATGACACATCTACCATTCCCCGGCACCTAGAAGTCAGTTATGACACATCTACCATTCCCCGGCACCTAGAAGTCAGTTATGACATATCTACCATTCCCCGGCACCTAGAAGTCAGTTATGACACATCTACCATTCCCCGGCACCTAGAAGTCAGTTATGACACATCTACCATTCCCCGGCACCTAGAAGTCAGTTATGACACATCTACCATTCCCCGGCACCTAGAAGTCAGTTATGACATATCTACCATTCCCCGGCACCTAGAAGTCAGTTATGACACATCTACCATTCCCCGGCACCTAGAAGTCAGTTATGACACATCTACCATTCCCCGGCACCTAGAAGTCTGTCACAAGGGAACAAAGGTGCAATGTACTCTAGCCTGTATCTTTTCGTGATACATAGGATTAAGTGACAGAAGACACAAGTAATAAACTGGGACAAGATGTGACAATAATTCTTTTCACATGTGACAAGTTGTCAGGATATCTCCCAACTTTCCTTAATCGTCTCTTACGACATGTCTGGAAAGAAGAGAACAGCCTAATTCTTTGTACAATAAGCTAGACTTCCAGGCCTCATTTTACACACAGGAGCGCAATTCACAACATAAACAGAAGGATGCCATGTTGATATATTACTCAGATAAGTGGTCATGAAAATAACTAATCAGGCACAAGTAGATAGAGACACTCTAGAGTTCACAGAGATGGATAAGAAAAGAACTAATCAGGCACAAGTAGATAGAGACACTCTAGAGTTCACAGAGATGGATAAGAAAAGAACTAATCAGGCACAAGTAGATAGAGGCACTTTAGAGGTTCACAGAGATGGATAAGAAAAGAACTAATCAGGCACAAGTAGATAGAGACACTCTAGAGGTTCATCAAATAAGACATGTCGCACATCAACTTTTAGTATCTTGATGACATCAGATGAGACATGTCGCACATCAACTTTTAGTATCGTGAGGACATCAGATAAGACATGCCACACATCAACTTTTAGTATCTTGATCAGATCAGATGAGACATGTCACACATCAACTTTTAGTATCTTGATGACATCAGATGAGACATGTCACACATCAACTTTTAGTATCGTGATGACATCAGATGAGACATATCACACATCAACTTTTAGTATCGTGATGACATCAGATGAGACATATCACACATCAACTATTAGTATCTTGATGACATCAGATGAGACATGTCGCACATCAACTTTTAGTATCTTGATGACATCAGATAAGACATGTCACACATCAACTTTTAGTATCTTGATGACATCAGATAAGACATGTCACACATCAACTTTTAGTATCTTGATCAGATCAGATGAGACATGTCACACATCAACTTTTAGTATCTTGATGACATCAGATGAGACATGTCACACATCAACTTTTAGTATCGTGATGACATCAGATGAGACATGTCACACATCAACTTTTAGTATCGTGAGGACATCAGATAAGACATGTCACACATCAACTTTTAGTATCTTGATCAGATCAGATGAGACATGTCACACATCAACTTTTAGTATCTTGATGACATCAGATGAGACATGTCGCACATCAACTTTTAGTATCGTGATGACATCAGATGAGACATATCACACATCAACTTTTAGTATCGTGATGACATCAGATGAGACATGTCACACATCAACTTTTAGTATCTTGATCAGATCAGATGAGACATGTCACACATCAACTTTTAGTAACTTGATCAGATCAGATGAGACATGTCACACATCAACTTTTAGTAACTTGATCAGATCAGATGAGACATGTCACACATCAACTTTTAGTAACTTGATCAGATCAGATGAGACATGTCACACATCAACTTTTAGTAACTTGATCAGATCAGATGAGACATGTCACACATCAACTTTTAGTAACTTGATCAGATCAGATGAGACATGTCGCACATCAACTTTTAGTATCTTGATCAGATCAGATGAGACATGTCACACATCAACTATTAGTATCTTGATCAGATCAGATGAGACATGTCACACATCAACTTTTAGTATCGTGATGACATCAGATGAGACATGTCACACATCAACTTTTAGTATCTTGATCAGATCAGATGAGACATGTCACACATCAACTTTTAGTATCGTGATGACATCAGATGAGACATGTCACACATCAACTTTTAGTAACTTGATCAGATCAGATGAGACATGTCACACATCAACTTTTAGTAACTTGATGACATCAGACAAGACATGATACAACACAGCAGCTGTTGACATACATCAAGAAACAAGGAAATATAAACAAATCACAACAGTTTATTGATATGATAGCATTTGTTACTACAGACTGAAACATGAGCACACAAAATAAATGTCGCTTGAAACACAAGTTCCGGGAATATATAGTTTCAAATAAATATACTGAACAAAAACAAATGTTGTCAAAATGACACGGAGATATTAACGATAAAATATATACACAGATAAAGGTGTCTCATCTGTAATAGTTTATAGATGGACACAATGACGTATTATATACCCTTTCACGTTTGAACGAGCTCATTTATCAAATACGATTATTTGAAGCCATTTCAGGTGGCGTCTAGTAAAAACGGGGACACGTGAAAGCCACTTTAAGAAGCGTTTCGTATTTTAAGAGTGAATATTTCTGCACACATTTGGTGTAGCTCATAGCTTGCTAACAAGCGGAAAGTATGTGGTCCTAATTGTTCTTTCCTGATATCGCCGGGACAGTTAGTATCCGTTCTTCACAGAGCACTGTCTCCGTCTCCGAGCTACGGTGCTGTCATGGCAGTGTCCTGCGATAGTTATCTGGTTGACAATGCCAGCAGGCATATCATTATATCAAATATTATTCCATTGATATCAAAGTTGACAGTCTCACAGTAAAACCTCGAATGGCTCATAAAAGTCAGGACAGAATAACTTGGATGGGTGTGGCGGTTCTAGGGATAATACATACTTACCCATGACTGTCTGACTGAATCAGTCGAGGTTTCTTGACAATCATAAAGTAAATTGTTTCTGAGATATATGGGGATATCTATGAGGTTGATCTATGAGGTTGATCTATGAGGCTGATCTATGAGAAGGTCTATGAGGAGATCTATGGGGATATGAGAAGGTCTATGAGGAGATCTATGGGGATATGAGAAGGTCTATGAGGAGATCTATGGGGATATGAGAAGGTCTATGAGGAGATCTATGCAATTTATGAGGAGATTAATGAGGCTATGGAGCTTGAAGCTATGGAGTTACCTGCTGTGTGTGGTATTCTTGTTGGGTGACTGACTCTTAGTAGAGATGGACAAAGCACATATGAGAAAACCCGATTACATTGAAGTCAATCAACCTCTTCATCCTTTTTTTTTTAGAGTAGGTTTTTGAAATGTGAAGTGCGTCTTCTATACTAGATTTTGAGTCATTATTTTCTATACATGATTTTGAGATGTGTTTCTGCTATATATATTGTTGAGGTCTGTTTCTGACATAATGTTTTTGCGGTGTTTCGGCTATAGCTATTATAAGATACGTATCTAAAATGGCTGTCGTTTAGGTCTGTTTTAGCTATAGTTGTTTTGAGTTTTATTTCTGCTATAGGGCATATCTGTTTTTGATAGATACCATAAGAATTATTAATAAATATGTATAATTCTCAAGTTAGATCTACGAGGACTAATTCTAACAAATACAGATTCACAGACATAGACATATTGTAGAAGAGGTTTGTTATTTTGTTACAAGCTTCACATAAACATGTGAATCTGCTTGATAAGCCGTCAAGGTAAACTCAATTAGCAATGTGATCGTTGAGAAGATGTTCTCTCTAGCAACTTCAATCAGCAATATCATTGTTAAGATGTTCTCTCTAATAACTTCAGTCAGCAATATCATCATTTGGAAGATGTTCTGTCTAACAAAATCAATCAGCAATATCAACCTTGAGAGGTTGTTCTCTCTAGCAATTTCAATCAGTAGTATCATCATTGAGATGTTCTTTCGAACAAACCCAGTCAGAAATATCATCGTTGAGAGGATGTTCTCTCTAGTAACTTCAGTCAGAAATGTCATCATTTGGAAGATGTTCTGTCTTAACAAAATCAATCAGCAATATCATCGTTGAGAGGATGTTCTCTCTAGTAACTTCAGTCAGAAATATCATCGTTGAGAGGATGTTCTCTCTAGTAACTTCAGTCAGAAATGTCATAGTTGAAATGATGTTCCTCCTAGTAATCTCGAGAAAAATAAAGGCAAGAGACAATATGAAAACTGTATTTACTTGATGGGATTGTGAGAACAAGACTGTATTTACTTGATGGGATTGTGAGAACAAGACTGTATTTACTTGATGGGATTGTGAGAATAAGAGTAAAACTATTGCTTTCGAATAAATATTGCAATGAACATCACTGAAACTGTCAACATTGCTAAAATGCTTTACTTCTGGCAAGGTTCGCACTGCACGCTCCACTTATTTCAATAACAATGACAGTAATAAATTGGATATAGACTTGTCTGTTGATAAGCAGGGAAGGTTATGTACTGTCCAACTAATGTAATCTTCCTTTCCTTAGACGGTCAACATACAAAAATGATCATCAAAATTCCCACAAAGACGAGATGATTATTGCTTTTTCTTGGGGAAAACCCCCGTCCCAATGTTTTATTGAAGTAAAACTGTTCATGTCCCTTGAAAATGAAAAGTACAGTTTTATTGTTAGGTTTTTGTCTGGATCTTTTCTAGTACAATTTAGCTTTAAATGCAACTGAAATGTGGCAACCCTGCCTCCAGAATGACGCTGTGATTGATAGTGTCAAAAACACAGATGACTATCTTAACTTGTCCTGTTGTATTTGTGTCTGCTGAATGTTTCCACACACAACGTTCATGACGAAATATGTTCAGGCGAACGATGAATAAGATCAATGAGAGACATTGTGTCTCTAATTTCACTGATTGGTACTTGTCTGTCAGCTGACCCGAATTAATTGAAATTGAAATAGAAGGGGAACGATGTTTGGTTTACAAATTCAGTGTTGCAATCCAGTTCTGTTAAAAACGCACTAGTATAATACTACAGTGCTATTATTCATGGTTACCTTTCGGGCCTGGAAACAGACTGAAATACGTGTCAGAAGCTTGGGTGCTATATTCCTTTTACATATTATTAACATAAATAGTTTTATTTGTTTATTTGTTAGGTAGAGTTTATTTGATAGAGTTGTGAAACATCTATTTAATGCAAGGTGTTCATCTGTTGAAGAACTTATATCGTGTAATTAGAATACACATTGCACCCTGTTTCATTGGATACACGATTCTTCTTCATCTGAGAGCCTGATTCCTGTATATGGATAGACATATATTTGTGTGTGCTCATTATTTAATTTGTGAAATTACGAATTGGTAACACTGATAAAATATTACATTGTGCGCTGAGAAAATGTATACATCTGAATTTAAATTTAAATCAGCTGCTATTTTCTGTAAACCAGACTTACGTCATTTTCCTGTCGATCTCAATTTTAAATTAGATCTGGTCAGCTAACAAGAAAGTACCCACTGATTCACTGAATGTGTCAATACGTTTGTTTTAATATGTCCCAACAAGTTTATCATAACACTCTGTAATATGTTGAAGTTTAACATTCCAACAAAATTTTGTGATTAAACTCAAGAATGAGGATGTAACTTATTTCAGAGACTTCCATCGCGCACTCCTTTGAGCCGTGTCATTTTTGTGTCGCCGTTAGCAACTTGTAGATGGTTTGAAGAAGATGAAGACGAAGATGATAAGTTTGTCAGCTGGACCGCGTTACTGGGCACTGTAGTTACATCGGTTATACTGAGCCTAAAAGTCTTGGACATTCCAGAAACGGTTAAACCCATGAACCCCCTGCCTCGTCTACGGGGCATACAGCAATAGAAGACTGTCTCCAGACATCGTTTGCGGAATCGACGAGTGCTAAAGAAATACAAGTAGAAGTTGACGGCGTGGGTTGAATCTGATAGCACGAATGCGAGCTGATTTGTGAACAAGAAGTTAGCGTGTTGTGAAGAGTTCTTCTCGTAGCTCCAGTGATGCTGAACAGCGTAGAATATAGCCAGGGGGGTAATCAGGAGTACGTAAGCAATACAGACGACGACCAGCATGATGGTGATCTGTCGTTGTTGTCTCATTGTCTCTGCCACCTGCGATGTCTTGTTTGTGAGTTCCCTCTGTGGATATGAATCGTACATAACAATTAGGACAGAATACATCCATCTTTTCTTCTTCTTCCTCTTTTTCTTCTGCGTTCGTTCTCAAACTCCTGCAGATTAGCAGGATGTAGTCCGGAGAACGGAATGCTTTGTGTCATGGGTTACATCATTGCTACGATATCTGCGCATTTCGGACTGACACATCCGACTTCAGCAAGGATTTGGGTCACTGACCCTATATGGGATGGGACAGCCAACTCCATTCCATAACCTCGTTAGTCGCCTTTTACGACATGTTTGGAAGGTAAACAGTGTTGCTATTCTTTGCTCCGCTTTCGGGCTCCGGCAACACACGGGCTAGCCATCTTTTGATTTGGGGGGTCAAGGTCAGGTCAATCAGTATGTATCAATTACAATATTTACGTCAGTACACAAACCATCTGTTAATGTGGCACAACCATTCACACTACACTATACACACACTCGCACCCACACATATATACAGTCACCTGTATCTTGGCCTAAGAGATGTTGATGTAGACACACACACACACACAGTTACCTGCATGCATACACATACTATCACGCACGCACGCTCTCTCACGCAAGCACACACACGCACGCTAGCATGCAATTACATACATACACAGAGAGAGAGTTACCTGGATCGTTGCCGAGCAACGTATGTCAAGTATGATGACACACACTCACTCACATATACACACACGCTAGCACGCACGCACACACATACACACGCACGCTAGCACGCACGTACCCACAAGCTCGCTCGCACACACAAGCACGCGCGTACACACAAGCACGCACACACAAGTACGCACACACACACACGCACGTCAGCACGCACATACAGTTACCTGGATCGCTGCCGAACGACATATGCCCAGTATGATACACACACGCATGCTAGCACGCACGCGCACACACACACTCATAGTTACCTGAATCTTGACTGAGTCACATATGCCCAGTATGACACACACGCACGCACGCACACACGCACACACTCACACACACAACACACACGCACTCTCTCTCTCACAGACACACACTCTCTCTCTAACTTACACACACACTCTCTCTCTCTCTCTCTCTCACACACACACACACACTCTCTCTCACACACTCTCTCTCTCACACACTCTCTCTCTCACACTCATAGTTACCTGAATCTTGACTGAGCCACGTATGCCCAGTATGACACACACGCACACACACACACACACACACACACATACACACACACACTCTCTCTCTCTCTCACACACACACACAGTTACCTGGATCATGCACGCTAGCACCATCACACGCACGCACGCGTGCACACACACACACACACACGCACGTTAGCACGCACACACATATTTACCTGGATCTTGGCCGAGCGACGTATGCCCAGTATGATTAACACATTCATGACAACTAGCAACAAGGCCGGCAAGATGGCGTAGAAGGTAGCGTCAACCCAGTACCAAATTTGAAAGAACGAGTCAAAGTGTTTGATTGGGTGACACTGATAGTCGCCAGCCATATCTACCATCTCTGACGTGACCATAGCGTGACTATTAACAGCAATCAGTACCACGGCAGTTAAGATAATGCCTCCAATGTGCAGTTTCCTGTGGAAGAGAAGCGTATCAATCATACAAGTCAATCAGTTGCTTCAATGTTGCAATGAAAATGTATTTATATCAAAGTCCGTAGATAGGGAAAGGGGGGGGGGGAGGAAGTCGGGGGGTTCCTCGTCTGAACAAATCAAAATATGATTTTTAGTGCTGGGAGCTGGGCCAAAAGGTGGGATACCTCACCTCCCCCCACGCCAGAAACTATTTTCTGCATAAATGTCAATAAAAAATCTAATGGTAAACAGAATATTACAATGATAACCAGAGTATTACAATCATAAACATAAATATTACAATGATAACCAGAATATTACAACGATAAACAGAATATTACAATGATAAACAGAATATTACAACGATAAACAGAATATTACAACGATAAACAGAATATTACAATGATAAACAGAATATTACAATGATAAACAGAATATTACAATGATAAACAGAATATTACAATGATAAACAGAATATTACAACGATAAACAGAATATTACAACGATAAACAGAATATTACAATGATAAACAGAATATTACAATGATAAACAGAATATTACAATGATAAACAGAATATTACAACGATAAACAGAATATTACAACGATAAACAGAATATTACAACGATAAACAGAATATTACAACGATAAACAGAATATTACAACGATAAACAGAATATTACAACGATAAACAGAATATTACAATGATAAACAGAATATTACAATGATAAACAAGGTAATTCAATGAAAAACGGGAAATCAACTCCTTTTGTGGCAATCCCCCACTCCTGCACTCCCTAATGAAGTCGTATCTATGACCCTGTTTACTTATGCTTTATGATAGCTGCCCTGTGACGGACGTACACTGAGGACAGTTCCCACAACTAGATAGAATGGATCTGACTCCAATTACTGGATTACTGAAAGTTCTTCTCAATTTCTTAGAGAAGCCAGGTGGCAGAAAAATAGAGCACCTGGCCAAATAAAACAGGGGGAAAACATAAATAAGTAAGGAGTGTTGCAACAAAGCACATAACACACTAATAACATTAGCAAAAACAGACGACGTTTCGACTAAAAAAGTCGTAATCGAAACACAGAACAAAAAATTTGATATTACAAAGAGAATCAGAATATAAGACAGCCGTGTGTTGTCGGGGCCCGAAAGGGGAGCAAAGAATAGCAACACTGTTTATCTTCCACGCATGTCGTACGAGGCGACTAAGGAGGTTATGGGATGGAGTTGGCTGTCCCATCCCATATAGGGTCAGTGACCCAAAGTCATGCTGAAGTCGGATGTGTCAGGCCGAAAGGCACAGATATCGCAGCAATGCTGTAAACCACGACACAAGGACTTTCGTTCTCCGGACTACATCCTGCTGATCTGCAGGAGTTTGAGAACGAACGCAGAAGAAGAAGAAGATTATATAAGAGAAAAGCAAAAGCAGAAAATAAAGGAGAAAGAGATAGAGAGAGAGAGAGAGAGAGAGTAGAAGAAGAAGACGGTAGTCAAATATAACAAGAACATAAGAAAGAGTTAAAGGAAAAGCAATAGAGAGAGAGAGAGAGAGAGAGAGAGAGTATAAAAAAATTGGTAGCATATCCTATTCAGGACGTAGCCGTCGACCAATAATTTTTTGGCTGTAGTGATTTTCTAGGCAATATAAATACGTTCAGTAGTTTGCCATTGCTTTCTGAACGGTCTGGATACTCTAATGCCTATGGCGGGGATCGAACTCGGTACCTTGGCCGTCACAGACGTGGTCTGTACCACAGAGCCGGACTGAGAGAGTATAATAAAACAAAAATCGAAGAAAAATATATTTATCTAGAATGCTGAAAACAAAACAATGAGCACTCAGAATAGTGCAGTAAAATAGACAATCGGTTTATAGAACTGTTAAAATATCGGTAGTTGTTTAATATAATTGTATAACGGTGCATATAACTGTAAAAATGTGAGTAGGGGGGGGGGGGTCCTATAGTTGTATAATTAAAAAAAAATTATTTACATATTTTTATATATATTAAAAAGCGTATTTAATGTATTTTCTATTGGAATGTATTCAGGAAAAAAAATATTGTAGCACTACACATTAATTGTTGTGGTTGCTGTACAGAAATGTATGTTGTTTCATCAATATAAACATTTCTTTAATATCAATTGTGAAATCTACCCGCAAAATTGACAATAAACTTTAAAATATCAACTATGAAATCTAACCGTAAAAGTACACACTGACTTTTTTTCTTTTAATTTAACGGAGTACACTCAACTCGAGAGCACTTTTATGTTCTCAGAAATGCGAGGTTTTCTAGGAACTTGTATAACCTCAATCCAACAATCACAATTCATCTACTTCACTATGACAAACAAACATGCACATTCTAACTTCATTCTTGTCATTAGAATGTTATTTCAAGAAACATATCTTTTTCTTGAAGTAAAAACAAAGTGGTCACTTAGACGTTTTGTGTACAGTAACATTAAACAATTCACTTGTAGTAATTTCACGCCACCGTGTAGTACCTTCATGCCACTGTGTAGTAACTTCATATCACCGTGTAGTAACTTCATATCACCGTGTAGTAACTTCATATCACCGTGTAGTAACTTCATATCACCGTGTAGTAACTTCATATCACCGTGTAGTAACTTCATATCACCGTGTAGTAACTTCATATCACCGTGTAGTAACTTCATATCACCGTGTAGTAACTTCATATCACAGTGTAGTAACTTCATATCACCGTGTAGTAACTTCATATCACCGTGTAGTAACTTCATATCACCGTGTAGTAACTTGATGTCACCGTGTAGTAACTTCATATCACCGTGTAGTAACTTCATATCACCGTGTAGTAACTTCATATCACCGTGTAGTAACTTCATATCACCGTGTAGTAACTTCATATCACCGTGTAGTAACTTCATATCACCGTGTAGTAACTTGATGTCACCGTGTAGTAACTTCATATCACCGTGTAGTAACTTCATGTCACCGTGCAGTAACTTCATGTCACCGTGTAGTAACTTCATATCACCGTGTAGTAACTTCATATCACCGTGTAGTAACTTCATGTCACCGTGCAGTAACTTCATGTCACCGTGTAGTAACTTCATATCACCGTGTAGTAACTTCATATCACCGTGTAGTAACTTCATATCACCGTGTAGTAACTTCATATCACCGTGTAGTAACTTGATGTCACCGTGTAGTAACTTCATATCACCGTGTAGTAACTTCATGTCACCGTGCAGTAACTTCATGTCACCGTGTAGTAACTTCATATCACCGTGTAGTAACTTCATATCACCGTGTAGTAACTTCATGTCACCGTGTAGTAACTTCATTTACAGGTAATTAACTCTCTGTACTATGTCCAGGTGCGATGTATAACAATACCAACTTCAGTTTCCATTATTTGATGTATTATAGTTCGCTGTCACAACAAAAGGGGCTCAGTAAATTATGTCCACTAATAAAGTATGTTGTCTGAAAAAGTTTAACAGTTGTTGACAAATTGGAGCGGAGGGGTGTGACAAATTGGTGGGGAGAGGATGTGAAAAATCGGAGGGTAGGGGTGTGGCAAATTGAAGGCGAGATGGTGTGATAAATTGGAGGGGAGGTGATGTGAAAAATTGAAGAGTAGAGGTGTGACAAATTGGAGAGAAGATGGTGTGACAAATTGGTGGGGAGATGATGTGACAAATCAGAAGGGATGGGATGTTACAAATTGGAAAGGAGGTGGTGTGACAAAAGTTGACGTAAATTAGAATGTTGTTTATAGAACAATTAAATTATTTGAATTTAAAAATGATTCGAAAAATCTAGCAATAATGTGTTTATGTCTTACCTGTTCTACAACATTTTTTTATCAGGAGGGGTAGGGGTGTGGGGGCGGGTGTAGGTTACATTTTTTAAACATAATTAAGCAAGGTAGAGTCTGAATTTTTTTGGGACCTTCTGTTGATAAGAGAGGGAACGTGAACGGGGTCACAAATTGGCACCAAAAAAAATGTTGACATCACTTCTGGACAAGGAAAAGCTAATCTTTGACCTAGAAATCTTCAGAGAAGGATAACGTAATAACTGATACAACACTCTTTCGTCTGATATTTGGGTCTACATATGAATAGACAGCTTTTATAATTTAATTAAGAACCACAAAAGACCATCCTTTGGCCAAATTTAAACATGAAAATATGTTAAAATAGATAGGCGTATATCTTTAAAGATAAAAAAAAATGCCAAAATGGCAAAAAAATCGTGGCCAGGGATCTTTAAAAAAAAACTGCCAAAATTGGAGAAATTTGGCAATAAATTGATTAATATTGCATCCAGGAAACAAGGACATAAAATGCTTGAGATCCCAAACAGAATTACGTTAAATCTTTGATCACATTACTGCCTGGATGTGAATTTCGTAAAATAGTTCATCAAATCGTGAAGGGTCTTCAATGTTACGTCACAGATTGAAATAAATCAATAAGAGCCTTACTGTTCATGAGAGAGTATCTGATTAGGGACTTTAGGTTTCAACTTAGAATTATAATAAATTAAATTTTCTCCGGGTAATATCAAATCAGAATGTGCACGGATTTCTAGAAATATGACGTGCACTGAGTAACGTCACGGCAAGGGTTTGTTGTAACGTTACGGCAAAGCTACGTTTTAACGTCACGGCAAAAGTCTATTGTAACGTCACTACAGATGTCTGTTGTAACGTCAGGGCAGGTTAGAAATCACGGCAAAGTTCTGTTGTAACGTTACGGCAAAGGTCTGTTGTAACGTCACGGCAAGTCTGTTGTAACGTCTCGGTAAGGGTTTGTTGTAATGTTACGGCAAGGTTCTGTTGTAACATCACGGCAAAGTTCTATTGTAACGTTACAACAAGGCATGTTGTAAACACAAACATTACTAGATGTTTCTTTATAGTATATAACGAATCACTAGAAAATTCTGTTGAACACTGTTACAGGACATTATACACGTTTCAACATGTTTTCACCAGTATAGCTCAAACATTAATAAGACAATTCAGATGACTAGAAATTAAATACAATCAATATTTGTGTTCAAAATCCAACCTTTATATTGACGTAGCAAATATTCTAGTATACATCTTTATATCTAGAAATACGTGCAATATGCCATATACAACAGAAATCGACTAAACAGAAAAGATAAGAATCTATTCTATTTACTGGAACCGTGACTAAGTACTTCAGCGTCATTGGCTGTTGTCAGTTATCCTTGGGAGATAATATATTTCTTTGAACCCGTAACCAGTCATGCAAATAGGGGCACCACATTGAAAGCATCAGCACACAAAATCCTCCAGTTATTTCTAATCATCAACGATGCAGGCGAGTCAGAAGAAATCTTGTCCTGTTCAGTCCGTGATGTTGTCTAGTAACGCAAAATGAGGTAAACAGGTTACTGAAACACTTACCTAGCCTATTAATAAAAATATATTTTAAAAAAGTATATATAAAAAACATACAATAAAACTAAACAGGACAATTCTCCACGTATCGGCTCAAATTGAACCTTTTTCAAGAGACAAACAACAGAAAACGACAAAATAAAAAATAAAATAGATGTCTAATTGTTTTTTATTTTGTCGTTTTCTGTTGTTTGTCTCTTGAAAAAGGTTCAATTTGAGCCGATACGTGGAGAATTGTCCTGTTTAGTTTTATTGTATGTTTTTTTATATATACTTTTTTAAATATATTTTTATTAATAGGCTAGGTAAGTGTTTTAGTAACCTGTTTACCTCATTTTGCGTTACTATTTGTTCATTAGGTTACTGCGGCACCATCCACTTTGTCGGACACCCTCTGACCATTTGGTTATTTATACGTGATGTTGTCTATCCACTCTTTTATTTGTTCTGCTTCCAGCTTAGACCATTGCCTGCAGTATTGTTTTTGATAAATAATCTTATTGGCATACATGTCCAAAGCATGGACGTTTTCTTCGTTTCACTATTGAAAGCAATGTTTCTTGTGGACCTGTATACATCTCTAATTTATTTCTTACGTACACATTTGCCTTATGTTCTCTATAGAAGATGCATAGAATTCATCTGTAACATTTGTATTTGAAAGCCTGTGATCGTGTTTCCATGTTTAGAGATAGCGTCCAACTCTCTCAACCAAACAGCTTAATGTTTGCTGAGAGGTAGCGTTCAACTCTCTCAACCAAATAGCTAAATTTTTACTTAGAGATAGCGTCCAACTCTCTCAACCAAACAGCTTAATGTTTGCTGAGAGGTAGCGTTCAACTCTCTCAACCAAATAGCTAAATTTTTACTTAGAGATAGCGTCCAACTCTCTCAACCAAACAGCTTAATATTTGCTTAGAGATAGCGTCCAACTCTCTCAACCAAACATCTTAATGTTTGCTTAGAGATAGCGTCCAACTCTCTCAACCAAACATCTTAATGTTTGCTTAGAGATAGCGTCCAACTCTCTCAACCAAACAGCTTAATGTTTGCTTAGAGATAGCGTCCAACTCTCTCAACCAAACAGCTTAATGTTTGCTGAGAGGTAGCGTCCAACTCTCTCAACCAAACATCTTAATGTTTGCTTAGAGATAGCGTACAACTCTCTCAACCAAACAGCTTAATGTTTGCTTAGAGATAGCGTCCAACTCTCTCAACCAAACAGCTTAATGTTTGCTTAGAGATAGCGTACAACTCTCTCAACCAAACAGCTTAATGTTTGCTTAGAGGTAGCGTCTAACTCTCTAAACCAAACAGCTTAATGTTTCTGAAAGTATTCAGTGAATTATAAAAATTGGATTTTTACTCTCATACTGATGTTGGTGAATGAGCAATGGAAACACTGAAGGGTAACTTAAACGAATTGCTACTTGCAGACTAACAAGCACTAGCAGCATCATCAGAGTAACATTCGGAACATCCATTTGTTTAAAGTTGTGTTGGTGTGGTCCTTATTGTATTGTTATCCATGTTTTATTGAGTAATAATTTATGAGAATTAAAAATGAGAATTATAAAATGCTATATCTATTCTATATTAATGTATGGCTCAGAAACATGGACACTAAATAAACAATTAGAAGACAACATTGATGCCTTTGAGATGTGGGTATATAGAAGAATAGTGAGAACATCATGGAAAGAGAAGAAAACAAATAAAGAGATGCTAAAGACACTTAAAATGAAGAAAGAAATACTAAGAGAAATAAATATCAGGCAAATAAAATATTTTGGACACATTAAAAGACATGAAACCTTATTAAAGACCTTACTTGAGGGTAAAGTCAAAGGGAGGCGAACAAGAGGTAGGCAGAGATACAAGTGGATCACACGATGGACAGGTTACATTCTAGCAGAGTGCACCACCAAGACAAGAGACAGGGGACGTTAGAGATCCGTTGCAAACAACCTTCGTTGCAGAGTCGGCACTTGATGATGATGAATTTGTTATATCTGTTATCATATCCGTCTAATTTTTAACAAAACCCACTTCCATGACTACATGTTTCCATATACGTCATTGTCACCTTGAACTTCGTATTGTTTACATGTCGATAGTGTACCTAGCACCTCTGTGGTGGTAACATTGTTTTTACTGTTTTCATTGCTATTCACTATTTGTTTTATATATTCTTGAGAAAGACCTGACGGTTCGAAACGTTGAAAATGTCTTATAATGTATTCGTTTTCTTGTTTACACTCATAGCACTTTAGTTTTAGTGATAGCCCGTTGTGTTTAAGTGGAACTTCATAAACCTAAGTTCTACGTAAGTATAAATAAATTGCATTGATGTTTACCAAAACAAATATTGAGACAAAGTCCCAAACAAATATTTAGACAACTACAGAACTGATTGTTGAAACATTGATAAAACTACTATTCAAATGTCAAAAACATCAACTAAAACATTATTCATAAGTTTCCAAATTACAAAAATGGTAAGATAACACCAAAATTATTAAGACATTTAAAAAAAAAAAAATGGTTGAGATATTTTCCTAAAAATCTTTACTAAGTAAATATCCAAATAAATTGTAAAGATATTTACCAAAATAAATATACGAAACATCTAACAGGAAGATTGCTTGAAATATTTCGTATACGCGAAATTATGCAGCGAAAATATAAAATTATAGTTTTCAAATATTCAGATATATTAAAGTAGAAACTTTCCGAATGTAAACGAAACAATCCTTGCTAATAATACACTTGTTTGAGCTGAGAATTCCATCAGTAAATTCGAAGATAGCTGTCTGCTTGTCTCCGCTGAAAGTGTTTCAATTTGCTGAAAGTACAAAATAACAATACCAATTCGTGTCTCATTGCTCATCGATTCTTGATTTCAAGAAAGGTTGTTAAAGAAAGTAATTCTATTTGGAGAACTCCTGGCATTCAAACATATACCACATCTAACCAAGAACATTGATAATTATGTAACTTAAAAACAGTGAAAGAACCACATTTAACCAAGAACATTGATAATTATGTAACATAAAAACAATAATGAAAGATTTCACAGTTTCAGTCTAATATTCTAATTAACAAACTGGTAATCGCTACAAAAATATAGAAATATGTAATAGAAGAGATAATAAATGTTGTGAACTGTACACAAGAGGAAGTCAATACAATAATGAAGAACCAACCACAAACACACAATTTAACAGTGAAGGGTCAAATTTTTACATTTCTACAAATATCCCCTTGGAATAGGAGAGATATTTCTGTGATGGAAACTTATAAAAGAACCAAAAGAATTATCACAGATCACCTAAACATACAGTTTGCTGAAAAATGGCAATTAAAACAAAGAATAAAAGATCAGTGCTCAGCCATGTCAATGAAATAAAAGTCAGCTATCACTTTCCAGAGAGATAACAAGAACTGCAAAGAGAAGGAAAAAGTTTACCACCACACATGTTTTAAATTGTGAGAAATAGACACAATTAAGAGATAATTCTTCTTCTTCTTTCATTCACTTGAAACATGTCAATATCTGTTTATTGGATACAGACATGTACCCATTGTGTTTTGTACGTGACATCATGATTAATGTGCACCTTTTGGCTGGTTGCCTCCGTCTTCAGCACCATGCTTTCTTGGACAGAACCGTGGTCCTGCTCGAGTGGGACTGCCCGATCAGACTTAGTTTCCAGCTCCTGATGGCTGAACTAAGCCCCATCACCACTTCAAGGTGCTAGCCTCGAAGGAGTAAGATATAATGAATTGAAACGGTTTGATCCAGGAAGTCTTATGAAAACAACATAAACAACTATAGACACCTACTCAGAACAATGGATTCATTTCAATACCGATGGGTTCGGAACCAACAGTAGAGCATAGGATAACCACTGTACATGGTTTGTGGTCTACCCGTGACTTTCAACCTCCACTGCTAAACTGATGTATTTCTCCTCTTTTCATAAGATGTTGAAAATACCGTAGACTAACACGAAGCTCTTTTTTGTGCCGGTTCACCTCGTGTATTTTGGTTTATTTCAAAATAAAAGTGAAATATTATAAATAAAATATATAATAAAATATATAAAGGAAATATTATAAATGCACAAGACCTTCAATCCCTAGCAACTGACCGACAGGCATGGAGAACTATGACATCCTATGTCCCAAATTTGGTCCTATGTGTCAAACTTGGCAAAAGAGGAACTGGCTGACTGACTGAAATATTAACGAGTCCATGTACCGCTTCTTTTTCCCACCTTGAGAATGTATGCCCTTCTACAAGTCACAATAGAGAAGTATTTTTGGTAGGCAGTGATCTGACATACGCCCACAAGACATACCCAACGAATTTGTGCCTGCATACAAATTGTTCTAACTATGAAGTTGAAACGACAGCACTAGAAGTTGCTTTGTACCACATGAAGACCATATTTGATACCTTTCCATCAAAAGTAGAAAACATTTGTATTTTTTCCATACTTTTCGTTCGTCCTTCAAGCTTTAGAATATGATGGATATTGTAAGCCTGAACTAGCTGTTATAACACCATTCCAATCATCTGTTCACATTTCGTAATGTAAATATTGTTAGGCAGTGGATTCCTGGCCACTCAAACATACCTGGCAATGGCAAGGTAGACAGGCTAGCACAGTAGGGAGCAAGACAAGAATAGCCATATACACAAACAAGCATGCATACAGTTAAAATGATGTTGAAATATGTGAACAAAGAGACTTGGCTGAACAGATGGACCATGAAAAAAACATTGGGAGCGAAATCTACAAATGTCTGACTAGTCCAAATTCCAAAGACAACAACCTCCTTGAAAGGAAAGACCATATCATTACCTTCCGACTTCACAAACACCATATGCATCTTAACAATCACCTGAACAGAATACAGCCACAACACACTCTATAGGGTGGCTGCTCATCCCTACGAAACTATTGACCACCACCTATATAAATGTCAAGCGTTGGATGACGTCAGGAAATGCTTCTACCTCCAGGGCTAGATATAACAAACACCTTATATGAAAAAACATCAGCTCACAAACACATACATATATCATACAATGGTGTTGGGTCAAAGGGCATGTGCCTATGGAAATCTGGATCAGCAACCAATCAACCAGCCAACCATCGAATCAATCAACCAACCAATCAACCAACCGACAGTGAAGGGTAAGATCTGTAAAACATTGGAAAACTTGTCCAATGTGTACTCAAGTAATTCACTGTAAGTGCTAACTAAATGTTTGCTAAAAATATAGTCATCAGTTATAAAGCACTTTCAAAGTTTGTTCTAGACGCCAATCAGTTATAAAACACGTTCAAAGTTTTTTCTAGACGCTAATCAGTTATAAAATACTTTCAAAGTTTGTTCTAGACGCTAATCAGTTATAAAATACTTTCAAAATTGTTCTAGACGCCAATCAGTTATAAAACACGTTCAAAGTTTTTTCTAGACGCTAATCAGTTATAAATTACGTTCAAAGTTTGTTCTAGACGCTAATCAGTTATAAAACATTTTCAAAGTTTGTTCTAGATGCCAATCCAAATCTCCGCTAACCAATACAACCATCATGGATATATATTACTATGGTTGGATTAGAAAGTCAACATGATTAGAACTGAACATAGTATAAAGATTATCATAAACCATTTTCGTTGTAGTTGCATTACACTGATTCTTTTCGGGAAAGAGACACGTAAAGGTGCAGCAAGTAGACAAGGAGTGGGAAGGATGGAGGGGGGGGGGATTCGGGTTTTCATTCCCCCTCATCAGCAAAAAACCGAAACATGTCTTTTAGCACTGGGAATCTGGCCAAAAGGCTTGACAAAGCTAAAACTGATCCCGTAGCGATTTTTTGCAAAACAGTTCACCAAATTTTCATCAGAACAAAGTTCTGACTCCGAAATGACCAAGGTAAGACCCCCCCCTCCAGAGGAGATCATATCTACGGCCCTGATTCACTCATATATGTTGCCATAAATCGATAATATTGACTAAATCGATCATATTGACTAACTGTAGCAGAACAGTAATACAACAACCGAAACTTGCAACAGGGTAATCAGTTTTGCTAAACAACAGACATAGACAGGACACAGATTAAAAGGAAACTTTGTCAATAGAACAAACAGCATGACGTTCAGGGCGAATCAAATTTACATTTAGCTCTGTCACGTGAACGTGAGCATCAATAATGCCGTTCTTACTCGTCGTACTATGTTGTGAATGTGTGTTTGACAAAGGCATTTTCATCGAAACGTCGATTTGTGTGTTAATATGTATGTTACCAGCGAGTGTCAAAACTTCATTACTATTTTCAAAGTTACGGTTGCACTAAGCACTTGAAAGAATCTGGTGTCCTATTCCCCCAGTCATTGCGCTCAGATTCTTTACCATAGACTATAGAGCTCGGTACTCCCTTGAAATTGGTATATACATCAGTTTAGTACTCTTAAGCCTTTTGGTCTTAGTTCTGATCATTCATTTATCTAGATTTGGCGGGTGGGAGTCTTCATTGTATTCTTATGTGTTAATGCCTGTTTCTATGACTATACTTGTGTGTACGTACGTCATTGTTACTTTAGATTTCTCTACTATTCAGTGTCTGCCGTCTAGCGCGTTTGAGATAGTGCTATTATTTTTACTGTTTGTTCATTGTTTGTGTTGTATTTTCTTGAAAAAGACCGTAAGGGTGACACGTTAAAAATGTCATGTCTACTGTTATTTGTATGATTTCGAACCAATACCCTCTGGTCTGATAGTCTGTGTGTTCATTGTAAAACTTATCACACTTGTGATCTACGTAAGTACTATTGACGTAAGCACTTGAATCGCATATTGTTATGAATGCGGAGTAGAGGAAGACGGTAAAAATGTTGACTCAAGTTGCGAGGCGAGTGGTTGCCATCTGAGCTGACCTGATAAAAATCCCGTTTCCTGAATTATGATTTTTCGTAAATCCTCAAAACTATCCATCTTCTAAAATGCATTTAAACTATCAACACATTCCTTTAACTTGACACTTGTCACGACACCCGCGTGTTATGTTCCTCCAGGGCCATAGACATAAGGCAGAAGGGCGCATAGGGCAGAAATCATAGCTTTCCATTTCTGTCTTTGTGTTGCCAGGTCTTTCAATTCTTGCGTGTTGTTTAGGTTCATTGACATGCCTTCTCTATTAATGGTTCTTCGTAGAGTTTCTCTAGGTCTCCCTCTTCTTCTTACTCTGGGTGGCACCCAATATAGTGACTGCTGGGGAATTCTTAGGCTGCTCATTATGAGAACATGGCCGATGTAAGTCCAACGCCTTTGTTTAAGGTGTGTCCCGCGTGTCCAGACATAAATATGGAAGTAACTCTTCAGCACTTAATGTGTAACTATGGTGGGAGTAGATAATCCGAATGTATCTTGAAGCACGATCATAGAAACAGTGACATGCGGTGACTTTTTTAAAGGGGGACTAGTTAAACTTTAATTTTTAAATTTTGGGGTATGGTGTTAAAAAGGGAACATTCAAACTTTGCGATGACAGAATTATGTGAAAGTTGTTATATCCATTTTTCTCAGGGCTCCGATATAACGAAAATAGATTTCGTTCGCGGTTGAAAGGGAGTTGCCCTATTCCAAATAAAATTAATTGTTTAAAATAAATATAAAAAAAACTCCATTCCTTTCAAAAATAGAACAATATACCAAGCTAGAACACTGATTTTGGATAATTTTCAATGCAGATTAACAGAATTCTGTCTAGAAAATGTAGTCTGGAGCATTTGGTCTAGAGAATATAGTTTGGAGAATGTAGTCTGGAGAATGTAGTTTGGAGAATGTAGTCTGGATAATGTAGTCTGGAGAATGTAGTTTGGAAAATGTAGTCTGGAGAATGTAGTCTGGAAAATGTAGTCTGGAGAATGTAGTCTGGAGAATGTAGTCTGGAGAATGTAGTCTGGAGAATGTAGTCTGGAGAATGTAGTCTGGAGAATGTAGTCTGGAGAATGTAGTCTGGAGAATGTAGTCTGGAGAATGTAGTCTGGAGAATGTAGTCTGGAGAATGTAGTCTGGAGAATGTAGTCTGGAGAATGTAGTCTGGAGAATGTAGTCTGGAGAATGTAGTCTGGAGAATGTAGTCTGGAGAATGTAGTCTGGAGAATGTAGTCTGGAGAATGTAGTCTGGAGAATGTAGTCTGGAGAATGTAGTCTGGAGAATGTAGTCTGGAGAATGTAGTCTGGAGAATGTAGTCTGGAGAATGTAGTCTGGAGAATGTAGTCTGGAGAATGTAGTCTGGAGAATGTAGTCTGGAGAATGTAGTCTGGAGAATGTAGTCTGGTGTGTCATGATTTACAGCTGTACTGCAATATCTGCGAAGCTCGGTATGATACATCCAATTTGAGCTTAACCTCTGGGTCACTATGATAAATATGGGATGGGACATCCAACTCCACTCCATAACCACCTTAGTCGCCTCTTAAGACATGTAAGGAAGATAAACAGTGTCAATGTTCTTTACTCCACGTTCTGGCACTGCAACACATGGGTCTAATTGAATAATGTCAATTAATTCTGCCACGATTTATTCTTTTATTTGTTTCTACTATATTTAAAGAAATGGCATGTTCTATGATGAAACAAATTAAGCAATAAACACTGGACAAAGCAGGGCTGATGAAACAAGTTAAGCAATAAACACTGGACAAAGCAGTGCTCGTGAAATCAGTTAAACACAATTCAGAATGTAAAATGTGATTGATGATGCAGACGAGAAACTTAATGAGCAATAACAGAAACTATCAATTTTGAGAGAACACGTTGAGACAGATGATTCAGGTTTGGACTTGGCTTAAAGTACCATGAGACACATGGCTGTGTAGCTTCAACTTCTAAATAGCAAAGGGTGTGTTCAGTTGGACATTCATCCATATATTAACATACACCATACAGTATAAACACATTTACTTTATAAAAAAGATAACATTTTGAGCAAGGTTTTATTTCTTGAAAATATTTCACAATAAATTTACAACCCTATCGGTTTACAGACAGAAAACAGAATAAAAGAAAACTATGTCAATCGAAAAAAAATAGCCTGATACTCAGGGGGAGCTAATTATTTGTTAGGCTCGCTTCTGTAATGGAGAAGTTTGAAGTCAAACCACATAACAAATACCTTCATATTAGTCACGACTAACGACAGACTATATAAAAAAAGAAACGTTTATAAGGAAGATAACTTTGATGTCCAATTACATTGAAAAAAACCACTTTCAGGTCGAAGAAGATTGATGTCTAAGTATATGAAAAAACACTTTCATAGATAGAAGATTGATATTTAAGTATATACAAGACACTTTCATATGATAGAAGATTGATGTTCAACCCTTTAAAAAAAGCACATGATAATTCATAAGATTGAAGTCAATCCCAGTAATCCCGGAAAGAAAACCAAGGAGTCTACAAGACCATCCAAACCTTTGGATGCCAACAAAAGACCCACAACCATCAATTTCCAGGAGGAGAACGAAGACCCACAAGCCTAAAACCTAACGCACCAAGTACAACAAACAAACATTATGTGTCACCAAGTACAACAAACAAACATGTGTCACCAAGTACAACAAACAAACATTATGTGTCACCAAGTACAACAAACAAACATTATGTGTCACCAAGTACAACAAACATGTGTCACCAAGTACAACAAACAAACATGTGTCACCAAGTACAACAAACAAATATTATGTGCCACCAAGTACAACAAACAAACATTATGTGTCACCAAGTACAACAAACAAACATTATGTGTCACCAAGTACAACAAACAAACATTATGTGTCACCAAGTACATCAAACAAACATGTGTCACCAAGTACAACAAACAAACATGTGTCACCAAGTACAACAAACAAACATGTGTCACCAAGTACAACAAACAAACATTATGTGTCACCAAGTACAACAAACAAACATTATGTGTCACCAAGTACAACAAACAAACATTATGTGTCACCAAGTACAACAAACAAACATTATGTGTCACCAAGTACAACAAACAAACATTATGTGTCACCAAGTACAACAAACAAACATGTGTCACCAAGTACAACAAACAAACATGTGTCACCAAGTACAACAAACAAACATTATGTGTCACCAAGTACAACAAACAAACATGTGTCACCAAGTACAACAAACAAACATTATGTGTCACCAAGTACAACAAACAAACATGTGTCACCAAGTACAACAAACAAACATGTGTCACCAAGTACAACAAACAAACATGTGTCACCAAGTACAACAAACAAATATTATGTGTCACCAAGTACAACAAACAAACATGTGTCACCAAGTACAACAAACAAACATGTGTCACCAAGTACAACAAACAAACATGTGTCACCAAGTACAACACACAAACATGTGTCACCAAGTACAACAAACAAACATTATGTGTCACCAAGTACAACAAACAAACATATGTCACCAAGTACAACAAACAAACATGTGTCACCAAGTACAACAAACAAACATTATGTGTCACCAAGTACAACAAACAAATATTATGTGTCACCAAGTACAACAAACAAACATTATGTGTCACCAAGTACAACAACCAAACATGTGTCACCAAGTACAACAAACAAACATTATGTGTCACCAAGTACAACAAACAAACATTATGTGTCACCAAGTACAACAAACAAACATTATGTGTCACCAAGTACAACAAACAAACATTATGTGTCACCAAGTACAACAAACAAACATGTGTCACCAAGTACAACAAACAAACATGTGTCACCAAGTACAACAAACAAACATGTGTCACCAAGTACAACAAACAAACATTATGTGTCACCAAGTACAACAAACAAACATTATGTGTCACCAAGTACAACAAACAAACAGTCCTTCGTAGGACTACATCCCATTCCCACAATATTTGTTGTCCTTATCAGGACACGCAGACCAGACCCCAGGTCATACCACCAGTCCCTAACAAGACAACTCAGGCCATTGGGCCACAATATACGCCATGATATAACCACAGGAAAACTATTCCACGGTTGAAATGGCGTGTCTGACTCTAGACAGACAAACCCACCAACTAACAAACATACAACAGACAATAAGATTGAAGTTTAACTGTGTGAAAATAACTGTGCCATACGGGAGAATATTAATGAATATAACTGTTCATAAATGGCATCAACAATTTTTGTCGATTTTTTATTCTCCCATTGTCAATATCTTGTCTAAAATTCAGGGGCAACCTGTGTTTAATTATATGTCAAAGAGAAGTAACTCTTCAAATATATAACATAGGAGTACGAAAGAAACTACATTATTAGTTTAAATTTGTAGAATTCAAATAATTTAATGGGTGTTTAAAATGGGGTATTGTTAGCGTCAACTTTATTCAAGATCCCCCACCATTGTCAACAATACACGTTTTTTTAAATTTCGTACAGACCTATTTGATTATTTCCCTTGGCAGTGTTTCTGAGTTTATATTTATCCTTTATTATTGTTAATAAATTTATTTAGGGTTAGGGTTAGTTATGTAAAACACAACTCCAATAACCCAAACCCTAACACTAAAATACATTTATATTAAAATTAATTAAGGATAAAAATAAACGGACAAACATTGTGAAGGGAAATAACCAAATGAAATAATCAAATAGGGAGGCACGCGTTCCAAACAAGAACCCAACTGTCAAACTTTTTCATAATTTCTTACCCCGTAATTGTTGATGCAATTGATTGAAAGCCAGCGTGTTGACACATTTAGCAGTAAACCTAATTATGCACGTTGTAATGGTAATATTATTGAATAAATAATTAGTGACTAATAATTCTACGATAGTCGTATATCGATGTAGTGATATGCAAATTATATGCGTAAATTTCATTATTATAAAAAATAATCATGAATACATGATTTAATAAAACATGAAACACTTGTCTAGTTTCAGAAATATCTTCACCAGTACTACCACTGATGTTTTAGAAATAATCCCAGATACGGCTATTTCAAAAATCCAAAAAAAACCTCAGACTTTATACTTCAATATAAAAAAAGAAGAGGCAGCAAATAATATGCCTAATTTAGTTATTTGCCTATTTTCGCGTGCAATCCCATCGTTTCATAAGACTTTTGATGACTTTTTTAAGATAGGAAGGATTTTCGCGTATTTTGGCTAAATTCCTAGGATTTTCTGAGAAAACCAAGATTAATGTACATTTGACCAAAATAACTCTAGTACATCAGACGACGAACAAAAACCCCAGATCTAGTGAAAAAGTCCAGTCTGTGGCTACGCTGCTGGTCGTCACATTGCCTCTTCATCTCGTGTACCTTTGACGAGTCAAACTAGAGGACGTAGAAGAAGAGGATGAGGTGTTTGCGACGATTACGTTTTGGTACAGCCATAAAATAACCATACACAAAAAAATAGCAGTTTTCTAAATTATCAACAACAAAAAGGTGATGAAACTTCTTGGCGATCTCCATTTGGCAACTCAAACACAAATATTCACATGGCGGTATTTATTGGAACGATATTATTAGAAACGCAAAACGATACTGCGAGTAAACACAGAGGGTGTAAAAATAAGTCAGAAATACGTGAAGCCACTTGAGATAATGACATAGAGAAAATCGAATATAATTAACATAAAAAGTGAGATGAAATATTGTAAATTGTTAATGAAATCAATTCCGATAATTTCTTCCTCATTTCTCCAAGATGTGAAATATTTGCTGCAAAGAGAGATCGCCCCAAGTGCATATTCGCAATCTCCAAGGTGGTCCAGAATTCCCTTGGTTATAAATACACAATATAATAATTTGTTTAATTCATATAATTCTTCGAAGAAGTTATAGATAGAAAAAATATTACAGTATTTGAGATTTCCGTGCAAAGGGTTGGTTTCTAAACGCTAGCATTGTTGCGAATTTCCGTAGAGTTCTTTGCATTTTCTAAAACGTTTTTGTAGTCTGCCTTCCAGCTGTTATCCTTTTGTGCATTGTAACGTCAGGAAGTAGAAGTGTGCACTGAAGAAGCTTTGCTTCATATATGCTTGTATATGTGGCTTTCTTTATTGCTGTAATCGAACTTCTGAAAGATCGATCTCCCGATTATTATCCGGTGTGTTTGAGTAGCAATGATTTTTGATGAGCGCTGTCTGGTGGTAGTTTAGAGTCGTGTACAAAACAGTTAATCTGTTGTGATCTCATGTAATCTAAGACTGAGGTTGTGTTAGTTCTCTGATGTAATCTAAGACTGAGGTTGTTAGTTTTATGATTTATTCTAAAACTGAGGTTGTTAGTTTTATGATTTATTCTAAAACTGAGTTATTGTGATATTTATTTATGTTAGTTTTATGATTTATTTTAAAACTGAGTTATTGTGTTAGTTTTCTGATTTATTCTAAAACTGGGGTTGTTAGTTTTCTGATTTATTCTAAAACTGAGATTGTTAGTTTTATGATTTATTCTAAAACTGGGGTTGTTAGTTTTCTGATTTATTATAAAACTGGGGTTGTGTTAGTTTTCTGATGTAATCTAAAACTGGGGTTGTTAGTTTTCTGATGTAATCTAAAACTGGGGTTGTGTTAGTTTTCTGATTTATTCTAAAACTAAGGTTGTTAGTTTTCTGATTTATTCTAAAACTGGGGTTGTTAGTTTTCTGATTTATTCTAAAACTGGGGTTGTGTTAGTTTTCTGATGTAATCTAAAACTGGGGTTGTTAGTTTTCTGATGTAATCTAAAACTAGGGTTGTGTTAGTTTTCTGATGTAATCTAAAACTGGGTTGTGTTAATTTTTCTGATGTAATCTAAAACTGGGGCTGTATTAATTTTTCTGATGTAATCTTCTTCTGCATTCATTCTCAAACTCCACTGGATATCTTGTATCAGGACCATGGTCCTAATAGATTTCCAGAAGGATGTAGTCCAGAGAATGGAAATGCGTTGTGTCGCAGTTTTATTTGCACCAATGGCCCGCCACGTCTGTCTTCGGCGGGGGATGTAATCTAAAACTGGGGTTGTGTTAGTTTTCTATTTTGATCTAAAACTGTGGTTGTGTTTGCTAGATTCTTCAAGCACTGTTCGTGTTTACATCTAGGGTATCTTCAAGCAACTTTTGTACTACTATAATGCAAAAATTTGAACCCCGAATCAATCAAGAAAACTGAAGCATCAATGCGAATATATCAATAGAAGAAATAATTAAAGCATTCGGTGAAAAATAAAACACAGCTTTAGGATATGACATAATAAGCAATACCATGCTGAAGGAAGTACCCAATGGTATGACATCCTAAGCTATACCATACTAAAGGAAGTACCCAAATGGTATGACATCCTAAGCTATACCATACTAAAGGAAGTACCCATATGGTATGACATCACTAGCTATGCCATACTAAAGGAAGTACCCATATGGTATGACATCACTAGCTATGCCATACTAAAGGAAGTACCCATATGGTATGACATCACTAGCTATGCCATACTAAAGGAAGTACCCATATGGTATGACATCAAAAGCTATGCCATACTAAAGTACCCTTATGGTATGACATCTTAAGTTATGCCATACTGAAGGAAGTACCCATATGGTATGACATCCTAAGCTATGCCATGATAAAGGAATTAACCACATGGTATGACTTCCTAAGCTATACCATATTAAAGTAAGTACACCAGGGCCGGTCTTAGGCCATTGCAACCTATGCGGCCGCAGTGGGCCCCGCACTTCATAGACCCATAAATTCATATTCGAATTTATTTTATTATCCTCTTCCCTACCCAGACTGGGCCCCGCGCAATCCGTTGCGCATTGGGCCCCCGCAATTTTTAGGGCCTGCCCTGTAAGTAGCCATATGGTATGACATCCTAAGCTATACCATACTAAAGTAAGTAGCCATATGGTATGACATCCTAATGAATGATTAACTACTACTTTAATTCCATCGGTAAGACCAGATAAAGAACCTCAAGAAGACAACTTACATAGATCAATAACATTTTCATGTGACGTATGTGTGTGTCATGTGACGTATGTGTGTGTCATGTGACGTATGTGTGTTATGTGACGTATGTGTGTGTCATGTGACGTATGTGTGTGTCATGTGACGTATTCCTTCCAGAATGTTGTCTTCCCAATGAACTCTCTGAACCTCTCTCTGTCTTGGGCGATGTGGATTGCATTTTCTAGCGATGTATTCATGTTATCTTTAATATCGTCAGTCCATCGTCTTCTTGGTCTGCCCTTTCTTCTCTACCCAATTACTCTTCCCTCCATTATTTGTCTTTCTAAACAGTTGTGTCTATTTATATGACCAAACAGGTGTAGTTTTATTTTTGTTATTGTGTTTAGTAACCAACACTCTGGAACATTCAATGTTTTTATAATATCTGAGTTTCTGATTTTATCCTTCCATGATAATCTAAGTATCTTTCTGTAGCATTTCAGCTCGAAGGCGTTGATCTTCTTTGCCGCTGTTTTACTTAATTTCACAGCTGTATATTGCAACCGGAAAAATAAAAGTTCGTATCATTAGCAATTTCGTTTCTATTTTGTTGTTTTTCCATATATTCTTCAACCGTGTTATTTTGCCATATGCCATTACCAATCTCTTCCTTATTTCTGCCATGCAGTTTCCTGCACCGTTGATGTTTGCTCCTAAGTATTCAAATTTATCAATAAAATTAACGTTCACATATGTAAACAATTAAAAACAATTATAAATAAGGCAGTAGTTCTAATGAAACAAACGTAATATATATATACTCCTCATTTCTCATCAAGAAAACAGAAATTATATACGAAAACTTGTAAATGAACGCTATTTTAGGTAATCCTCCGCACCTCTCCTTACTGGAAACGTATATATGAACCTGGTTGATAATATGGTATGTAAATATTGTTACAATCTTCAGGAAGGATATTTCTCAGAATACTCATTTGTTCTCAAATTCATTATTCTTTTGTGGACGTTTATGCCTGATTTATTGTCTATTTTTGACTACGTGTAACAAGATTGATTCATATAGGGAAGCACTTTCATAATGTCATTACGTGAGGGTGTGATCGTTTCAATTTTAGATACAATTATTCTTGTCTCGCCCACCTTTTGATTATGTCCTAAAGCGTAATACGTCTAGTTTGTCACATTTTAGAGTTACTGTCTAGTTATGCTTGCTGTAGTCTTACTTAGTTTGTCATAGCACATATTATCTTGAATATTTTTTCTGTTTACAAATTTGAATTTGTCGATACAATCTATATTGTCTAACAATGTTCTCTGTACCAACCGTCTAGTTTGTCAACACAATCTATATTGTCTAACAATGTTCTCTGCACCAGCCGTCTAGTTTGTCAATAAATCTATATTGTCTAACAATGTTCTCGGAACTAACCGTCTAGTTTGTCAATAAATCTATATTGTCTAACAATGTTCTCTGCACCAGCCGTCTAGTTTGTCAATACAATCTATATTGTCTAACAATGTTCTCTGTACCAACAGTCTAGTTTGTCAATACAGTCTATATTGTCTAACAATGTTCTCTGTACCAACCGTCCAGTTTGTCAACACAATCTATATTGTCTAACAATGTTCTCTACACCAACCGTCTAGTTTGTCAATACAGTCTATATTGTCTATCAATGTTCTCTGCACCAGCCGTCTAGTTTGTCAATAAATCTATATTGTCTAACAATGTTCTCTGCACCAACCGTCTAGTTTGTCAATACAGTCTATATTGTCTATTGTCTAACAATGTTCTCTGCACCAGCCGTCTAGTTTGTCAATACAATCTATATTGTCTAACAATGTTCTCTGCACCAGCCGTCTAGTTTGTCAATACAATCTATATTGTCTAACAATGTTCTCTGTACCAACCGTCTAGTTTGTCAACACAATCTATATTGTCTAACAATGTTCTCTGTACCAACCGTCTAGTTTGTCAACACAATCTATATTGTCTAACAATGTTCTCTGTACCAACCGTCTAGTTTGTCAACACAATCTGTATGGTCTAGCAACGTTTTTTGCATCAACCGTTTCGTTTTCCATAGCCATCTTTATTAATGTCTAGTTTTGTTGTAAAGCGTCGTGTAAGAAGGTATATTCCGAGTATTGTCTAGTCGTCAAGCGTCGTGATAGAAGGTATTTTTCCCCGAGTATTTGTCAGCTCAAGCTGTGATGGTATTTCTTTGATAAAATAATTCAGGTGTCACTTGATCTGTCTTATCTTCGGAGACCAAATCTCATGTTGCAGACACACAGTCCACATCATCATCATGTTGCAGACACACAGTCGACATCATCATCATGTTGCAGACACACAGTCCACATCATCATCATGTTGCAGACACACAGTCCACATCATCATCATGTTGCAGACACACAGTCCACATCATCATCATGTTGCAGACACACAGTCCACATCATCATCATGTTGCAGACACACAGTCCACATCATCATCATGTTGCAGACACACAGTCCACATCATCATCATGTTGCAGACACACAGTGCTATTAGACTTCCACATCATTATCATGAGATACACGAACTGTTTAATGTTCTTTCTCTACACGTAATTTATCTTGGGTGTGATTGTAGTATTATTTATCTTGGGTGTGATTGTAGTATTATTTATCTTTGGTGTGATTGTAGTATTATTTATCGCGGGTGTGGTTTTAGTGTTTTCTCCGATGTCCTTGTATATTTTTCTCTAGTAAAATTGAAGTGTAGCTCTGTATCTGCGTAGTTACAGTACGCACCTGTGTTGACCAAGATTTATGGTTCAAATCCCGCAGCAGGCAAGAGAGACATGGTCAAATTTCTGTGTTCATCTTTCCCTGAGAACAGAGACATCTTTCCAAAGTGTCATTTTTACGACACTGAAGGGTTGTCGAGTTTGATGACGATGATAAAGTGACATTCTGATATTCTGATGAAGTTCATAATATCACAAGAAGGTTCAACGGAAAAGGGCTCAGATGATACCATTTCATGAGCGACAAACACAAAAAGAACTAAATATAGTGAAAAAAATCCGTCAGGCGAATTGGCGCAAATAATACAGGCCTAACATAGAATGACAAAATCATAGAGGGTATATCTATGTGTCTCAACGACATACAGGAATTAAACACAGTAGCATCACATCGCTCGGCTCGAACTGGAGAGCTCTAGTGTCTGCACTATGCAACGTATTATACGCTGAATGAATGAATATATATATATATATATTCATTCATTCATTTTCCTTTGCGCTGGAGTTAGCGCATAGGGCAGAGGTCAGATCTCTCCAATTCTGTCTGTTCAAAGCTATTCTGTGCAGTTCTTGAATAGTATGAATATTGGTTGTTTTACTTTCTCTAAGTATTGTTCTTCTGAGTATTTATTTTGGTCTACCCCTTGCTCTTGTGCCTGTAGGTATCCATTCAAGAGATTGCTGGTGTATTCTGTTGGTGTCTGCTCGTAGGAAATGCCCGATGTAGAACCAACGGCGTTTTCTGATAACATCTGTGATGAAATTTTGATGTGTCTCTTCTCTGATTTTATCATTCGATTTGAATTCACTCCAATGGGTGTTATATATAAATATATATATATATATATATATATATATATATATATATATATATATATATATATATATATATATATATATATATAGGTAGGTAGGTAGATAGATAGATATATAGATAAATAGATAGAGATAGATTGAATGATATATATATATATAGATAGATAGATAGATAGATAGATAGATAGATAGATAGATAGATAGATAGATAGATAGATAGATAGATAGATAGATAGGTAGGCAGGCAGGTAGGTAGGTAGGTAGATAGATAGATAGATAGATAGATAGATAGATAGATAGATATATAGATAGATAGATAGATAACAACATAGTATTCCTCAATACGCCACAGCGGGATTGAAAGGGACATATTACTTACTAATTCTAGTACGGTACAACAAAATCATTTTTGTATCCACGACCACTCACACGTGGAGACGTCTAGAACACTTCATCTCACCACATCGCAATAACTATCAATCTTAACAAAGAAAAAAATAGAATAAAGTAATATAGAGATGTGAAGTGGACGTTTTAATCAAATCATCTATTCAATGAGTAGATACTCTGAAAAACGTATCCTGAAACCTACAGCGCAGAGTGTAGACAAATTGGTTATAAATGGGGCAGTCTGAGAGATTCATCAACCACTCATTTCCACAACATCGTTGGAAATATTTTAGTTATATGACTGATGTGTTTAGCCATTTGTTAGGAGCACCCCAACTGTTTTTCCAGTCAATAGATACGTGCGTGTACTCCGATTTCTAATTTACATAGTAAGATATCAGTTGTAGAGCAGAAACATCGCAGAACCGGCGAAGTTTGCCGGAGATTTTGTGTCGATAATGTAGAATATAATATTCCATATTATCAATGATGATCTGACCTACATGTTTTATTTCTGAAAACATATTCAGCGTAGATTTTTGCTTGTTGAAAACCTATTCAGGGTAGATTTTTGATTGTTGAAAACCTATTCAGGGTAGATTTTTGATTGTTGAAAACCTATTCAGGGTAGATTTTTGATTGTTGAAAACCTAATCAGGGTAGATTTTTGATTGTTGAAAACCTATTCAGCGTAGATTTTTTATTGTTGAAAACCTATTCAGGGTAGATTTTTTAATTGTTGAAGACCTATTCAGGGTAGATTTTTGATTGTTGAAAACCTATTCAGGGTAGATTTTTGATGGTTGAAAACCTATTCAGGGTAGATTTTTTGATTGTTGAAAACCTATTCACGGAAGATTTTTTGATTGTTGAAAACCTATTCAGGGTAGACTTGTGATTGTTGGAAACCTATTCAGGGTAGATTTTTTTATTGTTGAAAACCTATTCAGGGTAGATATTTGATTGTTGAAAGCCTATTCAGGGTAGATTTTTGATTGTTGAAAACCTATTCAGGGTAGATTTTTGATTGTTGAAAACCTATTCAGGGTAGATTTTTGATTGTTGAAAACCTATTCAGGGTAGATTTTTGAAAACCTATTCAGGGTAGATTTTGGATTGTTGAAAACCTATTCAGGGTAGATTTTGGATTGTTGAAAACCTATTCAGGGTAGATTTTTTGATTGTTGAAAACCTATTCAGGGTAGATTTTTTGATTGTTGAAAACCTATTCAGGGTAGATTTTTGATTGTTGGAAACCTATTCAGGGTAGATTTCTGATTGTTGAAAACCTATTCAGGGTAGATTTTTGATTGTTGAAAACCTATTCAGGGTAGATTTTTTATTGTTGAAAACCTATTCAGGGTAGATATTTGATTGTTGAAAACCTATTCAGGGTAGATTTTTTATTGTTGAAAACCTATTCAGGGTAGATTTTTGATTGTTGAAACCCTATTCAGGGTAGATTTTTGATTGTTGAAAACCTATTCAGGGTAGATTTTTGATTGTTGAAAACCTATTCAGGGTAGATTTTTGATTGTTGAAAACCTATTCAGGGTAGATTTTTGATTGTTGAAAACCTATTCAGGGTAGATTTTTGATTGTTGAAACCCTATTCAGGGTAGATTTTTGATTGTTGAAACCCTATTCAGGGTAGATTTTTGATTGTTGAAACCCTATTCAGCGTAGATTTTTGATTGTTGAAAACCTATTCAGGGTAGATTTTTTAATTGTTGAAGACCTATTCAGGGTAGATTTTTGATTGTTGAAAACCTATTCAGGGTAGATTTTTGATTGTTGAAAACCTATTCAGGGTAGATTTTTTGATTGTTGAAAACCTATTCACGGAAGATTTTTTGATTGTTGAAAACCTATTCAGGGTAGACTTGTGATTGTTGGAAACCTATTCAGGGTAGATTTTTTTATTGTTGAAAACCTATTCAGGGTAGATTTTTTGATTGTTGAAAACCTATTCAGGGTAGATTTTTGATTGTTGAAACTCTATTCAGGGTAGATTTTTGATTGTTGAAAACCTATTCAGGGTAGATTTTTGATTGTTGAAAACCTATTCAGGGTAGATTTTTGATTGTTGAAACCCTATTCAGGGTAGATTTTTGATTGTTGAAAACCTATTCAGGGTAGATTTTTGATTGTTGGAAACCTATTCAGGGTAGATTTTTGATTGTTGAAACCCTATTCAGGGTAGATTTTTGATTGTTGAAACCCTATTCAGGGATACCTTTTGATTGTTGAAAATATATTCAGGGTAGATTTTTGATTGTTGAAACCCTATTCAGGGATACCTTTTGATTGTTGAAAATATATTCAGGGTAGATTTTTTATTGTTGAAAACCTATTCAGGGTAGATTTTTGATTGTTGAAACCCTATTCAGTGTAGATTTTTGATTGTTGAAAACCTATTCAGGGTAGATTTTTGATTGTTGAAACCCTATTCAGGGTAGATTTTTGATTGTTGAAAACCTATTCAGGGTAGATTTTTGATTGTTGAAACCCTATTCAGGGATACTTCTTGATTGTTGAAAACCTATTCAGGGTAGATTTTTGATTGTTGAAAACCTATTCAGGGTAGATTTTTGATTGTTGAAACCCTATTCAGGGTAGATTTTTGATTGTTGAAAACCTATTCAGGGTAGATTTTTGATTGTTGGAAACCTATTCAGGGTAGATTTTTGATTGTTGAAAACCTATTCAGGGTAGATTTTTGATTGTTGAAACCCTATTCAGGGATACTTTTTGATTGTTGAAAACCTATTCAGGGTAGATTTTTGATTGTTGAAAACCTATTCAGGGTAGATTTTTGATTGTTGAAACCCTATTCAGGGTAGATTTTTGATTGTTGAAAACCTATTCAGGGTAGATTTTTGATTGTTGAAAACCTATTCAGGGTAGTTTTTTGATTGTTGAAACCCTATTCAGGGTAGATTTTTGATTGTTGAAAACCTATTCAGGGTAGATTTGTGATTGTTGGAAACCTATTCAGGGTAGATTTTTGATTGTTGGAAACCTATTCAGGGTAGATTTTTGATTGTTGAAAACCTATTCAGGGTAGATTTTTGATTGTTGAAAACCTATTCAGGGTAGATTTTTGATTGTTGAAAACCTATTCAGGGTAGATTTTTGATTGTTGAAAACCTATTCAGGGATACTTTTTGATTTTTGAAAATATATTCTGTGATGATTTTTGATAACATATTCATACTCTGCAGAAATAATTAAAAACACAAGCCAATGCCAGCAGGTGGTATTTCTTACTGATGCTATGTCTGTCCTACAAGCCCTTGACAGCGATACGCTGCCAGACCTGAAGAAAGCCATGCGAGAAGTGAGCATCCAAAAAAGGGTAGTACTACAGTGGATACCATCCCACTGTGGTATACCAGTAAATGAAGAGGCAGTCAGACTGGCAAAGGATGGAGCAACACAGGAACAGAAAGACCAAGAAATCACCTACCAAGAAAAGAAGACCCTCATCAAATCCAACAGAAAAGTCGACCACCCGAAAGACAATTACCACTATCTCGACAGAGAAGAGCAGGTTATTATCTTCCGCCTCAGACCAGGACACAACAGATTAAACAACCACTTAAATAGGCTAAGATTGGTCCTATCACCACTGTGCCCTTGTGGGCAGGCATCACAGACTGCTAAACATATCCTGCAAGACTGCAATACACTAAACCAGTTAAGAGAAGAACACTGGCCCACAGAGATGGATATCCACAGAAAGATGTATGGGAGCACTGAGGAGCTTTCAAATACAGCAGTATTTATTAAGAAAACAGGACTTGCTGTGTAGACATGTTAAACTGCGAACGAGAAGAAGAAGAATATAACATATTCTGGGGAGGTTACCCTGTTATTCGCTTGTTTCATAGTACTGAATGACGCTTTATATTTTCATAAGGGGGTTCGAGTTTTTACAATGTAACCCCCCCCCCCCAATCACATGTATGGTTTAATTACGAGGTTTCTACCACTTCAATTTATACCCCCTGCCAATGAATTTGTACCCCTTGTCAATTAATGTGTACTCCTTGTCAATTAATGTGTACCTCGTGTCAATTAATGTGTACCCTTGTCAATTAATGTGTACCCCTTGTCAATTAATGTGTACCCTTTGTCAATTAATGTGTACCCCTTGTCAATTAATGTGTACCTCTTGTCAATGAATTTGATCCCCTTCTCAATGTATTTGTACTCCATGTCAATTAATGTGTATGTATACCTTGTCAATTAATGTGTATACCTTGTCACTTAATATTTACCCCTTGTCAATTAATTTGTACCCTTGTCAATTAATTTGTACCCTTGTGACGAGGTCATTTGAACCGCGGACACCAGTCCAATTTGTTTATATATGTTGTTTTTTTGGACAATCGAAAAAATGGCGATCATGTTTCAGATAATCCTGCCACTATAACTCAGAAAGTTCTTCTTCATAGTTCGTTCTCAAACTCCTGCACACTAGCAAGGTGTAGTTCAGAGAACGGAATGTCTTAGGTCATGGTTTACAGCTTTGCTGAGATATCTGCGCATTTCGGCATGACACATCCAACTTCAGCATGGCCTCTGTGTCAATTTGATCCTCTATGGGTGGGGCAGCCAAGTCCACCACATAACCTCCTTAGTCGCCCCTAACAACATATATAGAAGGTAAACATTTCAATTCTCTGAACTACATCCTGTTAGTAATATAGAAGGACTATTGGTCCTACTATAAGAATGGGCCAACGGGAGTTTGAGTAAGAACGTTGAAGAAAAAGGACTAACTTGTCACTTGCTGAACTGACTGCGAATCTGTAAACCACATCAGTTTTTTGCAAGCTTTACTGATTTAATGAGGTCATCATCAAACCCTCAGGAATGTAGGGGTGCAAATCAATGTTTCTCTGTTTTCAACCGTATCTACGAGAGCGGTGAATGTTAATTCTACAATGTTTGTCTGTTTTCAACCGTATTTATGAGCGTGGAGAAGGTTAATTCTGAAATATTGGTCTGTTTTCAACCGTATCTATGCGCGAGGAGAAGGTTAATTTTGCAAAGTCATTCATATGTTGAATTCATAGTTTCATTTATTCTCATTTTATCCAACCATCAGAAAAAACAGATGATCAAGTCAATAAGAAAGCCACAAACACCAACACAAGATGACTATCACATTATGAACAGACCAGAACCAGTTATAATTCTACGTCTCAGAACAGGACACAACCGACTCCGCAGTCACATGTATACAAAGTTCAAGATTAGCAACACGGCCATGTGTACATGTGGACAGGCAGCACAGAGTACCAAACATATACTTCAAGAGTGTTATGAGCATGAAACGCTGAGCCAGACATATTGTCCAGAGGAAACAACACTGAAATCAAAACTCTATGTGACACTGTATGAACTACAAAAGACAGTGAGTTTTATTAAGGAGACAGAATTACAGATATAGACATGTTTCAAGTGAACGAAAGAAGAAGAAGAAGATTCTCATTTTATCAATCGATTAAGACAGTCGTGGAAATGGATTTATGCTTCACCACGAGCTCAATATACACAAGTTAACAGGGATAAATCTTAGAATTAGGGAACAGCCTAACGTTCTAAAGATGTAAGGGCTGGTATTGAGTAATGAGGGGACACAAATCAGAGATACGTAGGGAGTATTGCAGCAAAATTCAAAACACATCAACAGAAACGAATTACATTTCGACTAAATTAATAAATATTTATTAGTAATAATAAATAAATAATTAAATAATAAATAAATATTACTAACAGGGAATCATAATGTAGGAGAGCAGTAAACGAAGATAAGGGAGATAAAATGAGAGAAAGAAGAAAAGATAAATACAGCAATAACAGAAGCGAGAGTAAAAGGTAAAACAACCTAGCAAGTATAATAAACGAAGAAAAATATAAGTTTCCCGTACACATGTTTACGACGTTTCACAACTTACATATATTCTTATTGGCCTGCAAGCACATTTATTTTGTTCCCCGCCGATACATCTTTTTAATGTTTTCTGTAATTAATTCGTAACATTCGAACGAGAGTCAAACATCACAATTGGTACTGCGTTGACAGTGAAAATACACAATTTACCATCTACTTAACTAGAATATTCCCTAAAACACTTATCGCACTTCTCATCTCTATCCTCTTTTAATTTCTATCCTTTTCACACACCCACACACATCCACACACACCCACACATATACGAGCACACATGCAGGAATATACATACATTCTCTCCTAAAACACAAAGTCACACACATAAACTTCTTTCCATCCAGTTCTGCATTGTTTACGATCACGTTCGGAATTGGACAGATTTTTCAGCAACTTGTTTCCCAACGTAGGGTCATATATTTAATTTCCGTTCACTTGCGAGTTTTGGCAACAAATCGATTCATTATCTGGATTGATCATGCCAGTTAATGGAGACAACTCATCCATTTTCTTGTAAGTGTCGAAGCGGGCATATGCCGCCTCATCTGTAGAGGATATCTCTTGGAAATATTTAAGAGAAATGACAAACAATATATCGTTCTATATATAGTTGGCCACCTAGGCAAACATTTTAAGCGGCCCAGTAGGTAAAAAGGTAAAACTAGGTAAAACTAGTAAAAAAAAAAAATTAAAAAAAAAAAAGGAAAGTAACCCAAAACATTTATTAATGCCGTAGGGGTGTGAGATGTTAGCGATCTCACATTTAAGTGGCTCTGCAAATGAGGGCGGTAGCCATCTCCTCTCCCTCGCAGTCTTTACTTCCCAGATTAATCCGGTACCAATTTAAGGCTGGGTCGACATGGGAGCCGTTGCGATCTGAGAAACATTTCCGCTTCAACTGGGGAATGAACCCAGGACCACTCATATGCGAAGCCAGTGCGCCAATCACCGCGCTACGCGGCTCCCTATTAAGAAGAACTAGTACTACCTGAAAAATCGAAATATGTACTCACTGCACTGCTGCGCAAAAATGAAACCCAACAGGTAACGCGTGAAACCGGGTAAGGAAGTTTTGATAATAACACGAAACATACATAGGCACACACACAAATAGACATTTCGACCGAAAAGTATTTATTAAGGATAACATACACGTATACATTAAAAACGACAAGTAGGGACGACACAACTTGCGTTCACAGAAACTAGCTTTGTCACAACTTGCGTTCACAGAAACTAGCTTTGTCACAACTTGCGTTCACATGTCTAGCCATGTCTAGCTATCTATAGCGATGTCTAGCGATGATGGATTATCAGGATCTAGATTTATATCCAACTCTGCCCATTTTCCCAGGTTGAAAAATTTAGCACAAAGCTAACTTCTGTGAACACAAGTTGTGTCAAGGCTAGTTTCTGTTAACGCAAGTTGTGACAAAACTAGTTTCTGTGAACGCAAGTTGTGTCGTCCCTATTTGTCGTTTTTGATGTATTGGTATATGTTATCCTTGAAAAACGCCTTTCGGTCGAAACGTCTATTTGTGTGTGTATGTGCCTCTGTGTGTTTCGTGTTATTAACAAAACTTCAGTCCCCCGTTTCACGATTTACTATGTGAGAGTACACTATATGAGGTTTGTGTGTAGATGATATGACGTTTATGCGTAGAAGGTGTGACGTTTATGTGTAGAAGGTGTGACGTTTATGTGTGGTTGATGGCGATTTTGTGGTGAAAATTTTATGTTGAAGACGAGGATTCAATGCAGCTGGTTGGTTGGTTGCTGATCCAGCGGTCCATGGGCTCATGCCCTTTGACCTAATGCCATTAAATGGAATTATATTGCTGGGAAGTCTATGGATTTTCGCCCCATCCCGGGACAGAGCCAGAGAATAACTATCACACCTCCTGGAAGGTAGGTTTCACTTATGGACTGCTCCTAGCCACTGTAGCAAAGATAGGGTTCACTGTGCTCATTCCCCGCCACCAATTGACTACTAGTTATGCTGAGCTTCTCTATTGCTCCAGGCATGCAACTAAATGTTCAAGTCAAAAGGATTGTCACATCCTGAGTCACTGTGCCTCTATGATGGGTTTCAGCCATAGGAAAAAACAGTACCATCAGTTTCCTCCTCCTCAGTGCTGCACAGTACATCTCTGGCTCCCTCCCAACCACAGAGGATGCATACATATATATTCAGGTAAACATGAAACACATTTCGACAACAAAATAAAAGCATAATTTAATAGATGACGTGCCATGAAGCTTCTATAAGAAGATAACCTCAATATAACGGCATGTCATTCACTAAGGTTTTCTGTTGCATGGGTGATATGTCTAATGGGTCATTAGTGAGACCCACAGACGCATCCACATGCGTATTCACTGCAGCTAAACAACATCTAAATTGCATAAATATGGACGAATTCTCTGAATTATCCGGGTTGAATTTGTACATACAACAGAACAGAGAAAAGAGAGATAGAGATGTGATACTAGAAAAGTATTTCAACTTACCAACTATCACCATTACTGGTGATAACACAACATTATTGCAAGATCAAACAAAGAAACAACAAACACAGAAAAAATATAAACACACAAAAAACATAAAGAAAGAAAAGGGTTTTCTCCTCCACCAGCAGCTGTACCACCTCCTCCTCCAGCAGCTGTGCCACCTCCTTCACCAGCAGTTGTGTGTACGTACAATAGAGGAGTTATACCGAATATTTTTATAAAATTAAAAAAAAAAAACGTCTGACAATAAAGTTCAAATGACGGCACCTCATCTTAAGAAATATATATGCTAACGAGTTCTGAATGCGCTGTGCATGATAAAACTGACTGGAGGGGACGAGCAAAGGTAGATCTAACTGAAGGCATGTTATACAAACTGATATGTCTTTTTGTCGTTACAACAAATGTGGGAGTTCGGCAAGGATGCATAATGTCTCCAGTATTTTTCAACATATACATAGAGCACATCATATTACGAGACATTACATGATTACAACACGTATATATCGATCGGCAGTCGCCCTATTTGCAACTTGCGTTACCCTTATAACATTGATCTTAATAGATGGTTCTGAACAAGAATTACAAACGTTAACAGCGAAGTTGAAAATAAAGTTACCAGCAAGTATGTAATGGAAATCAACATAGAATAGAAGCAGAAATATCATGAGATATACATGTTATAGTTTGTCAGAGTGTATCAGGACAAGATGTAGGCATATATACAAGAGTGAGGGAATTATCATGAGATAGACATATTATAGTTTGTCAGAGTGTACCAGGGCAAGATGTAGGCATAGCTACAAGAGTGAGGGAATTATCATGAGATATACATGTTATAGTTTGTCAGAGTGTACCAGGACAAGATGTAGGCATAGATACAAGAGTGAGGGAATTATCATGAGATAGACATATTATAGTTTGTCAGAGTGTACCAGGACAAGATGTAGGCATAGATACAAGAGTGAGGGAATTATCATGAGATATACATGTTATAGTTTGTCAGAGTGTACCAGGACAAGATGTAGGCATAGATACAAGAGTGAGGGAATTATCATGAGATAGACATATTATAGTTTGTCAGAGTGTACCAGGACAAGATGTAGGCATAGATACAAGAGTGAGGGAATTATCAGGAGATAAACATGTTATAGTTCCTCAGAGTGCACCAGGGCAAGAAGAGAGATTGTTTGGGATTATCTGCCACTAATTTTCTGTACGGCGGCGGAAATGTTAACGCTAATGAGATTCATATTTATATGTAAATGCATACGTAGAATAAATCAGTTGAATGAATAAATACAGCGATAAATCGGTAGATACATGCATTGATCGATTGTTTATAAGTTGAGTCAAGTTCTTCAACGACATATGGTTAAATATGCGCCGAAAGACTAGCAATGCTTGCTTATAGTTCACACATGAGACAAGGGGAGCAGACATTTTGACAAGCGATGGACGTAGATTACCCATCTTAGAAAATGCAATGAATATAAATATGACTCAAAAACTTCAGACATGCAGCCACATTACAGACATTCTATACAAAACTTCAGACATGCAACCAAATTACGGACATTCTATACAAAAGATATGTATATAGGAAGCACTATATCCAAATATACACGCACATACGTAAAATTTATGTACACTTTTATATAGAGAGTTACATACACACATACAATGAATATTATATACAAGCATACATGTACATAAAATAAGTTGCATGCACGTACATACATGGAGTTCCGTACAAACATACACATACATATACGTACATACATGGAGTTCCGTACAAACATACACATACATACACGTACATACATGGAGTTCCGTACAAACAAACACATACAAACACGTAGTTACAGGTAGGTGCATATAAGATGCATGTACTAGGGACCAAACCCGAAATAAAATAATGACGAAAACGGATGTGCTGGACTTCGGACGTCCTGGCCACAAGTGGCCAACCGGGGTGTAAATAATCACAGTTCTACTGTGGAACTTGCAGCACAACGTACTTCACGCTCCCCGGCAGAAATCACACGAATATTCGTTGTGGTTATATGAGAGCGAACGCAGAAGAAGAAGGAGAAGATGCATGTACATACAGGGATTTGCACAGGGAACATGTGTAATTTATATCCCTAAAGTAATGCAGATTCAACAATGCACACGATGAAGCTCTAACATTAAGGAAGTAAAGATTCAACAATGAAAACGATGAGGCTTTAACATGAATGAAGTAAAGATTCAACAATGAAAAAGATGAGACTCTAACATGAATGAAGTAAAGATTAATAATGAAAACGATGAGACTCTAACATGAATGAAGTAAAGATTCAACAATGAAAACGATGAGACTTTAACATGAATGAAGTAAAGATTCAACAATGAAAAAGATGAGACTCTAACATGAATGAAGTAAAGATTAATAATGAAAACGATGAGGCTTTAACATGAATGAAGTAAAGATTCAACAATGAAAACGATGAGACTCTAACATGAATGAAATAAAGATTCAACAATGAAAACGATGAGACTCTAACATGAATGAAGTAAAGATTCAATAATGAAAACGATGAGGCTTTAACATGAATGAAATAAAGATTCAACAATGAACACGATGAGGCTCTAACATGAATGAAGTAAAGATTCAACAATGAACACGATGAGGCTCTAAAATGAATGCAAAAATAAGTTCATCACATATACACTAATGATGTTCTAACGTACATACATTAAACATCAGACATCAATTCTTGTCCACGTATAGCAACCCACGAAGCAGCAGTTATCTCCCGAGCAGAAGTCTGCCGGTTCCTGACATTACAAATATAACCACATTGAGTGCAACAATTATGGGACTGCCCTGTTCTTGACATTACAAATATAACCACATTGAGTGCAACAATTATGGGACTGCCCTGTTCTTGACATTGCAAATAGAACCACATTGAGTGCAGTAATTCTGGGACTGACAGGTTCTTGACATTGCAAGTGTAACCACATTGAGTGCAGCAATTCTGGGACTGCCCGGTTCTTGACATTGCAAATATAACCACATAGGGTGCAGCAATTCTGGGACTGCCCGGTTCTTGACATTACAAATATAACCACATTGAGTGCAGCAACCCTGGAACTTCAAAAGAAAACACTACAAAAATATCACACTCAAAGTATTATAACTAGGACGATCAGTAAGTAATCGGTGTTGCACGTCACATTTGCCAAAGATAAAAAAGATCAATTATTTAAGAACCGTTGATTTCAACAATTATTTGAGAACCGTTGATTCCAACAATTATTTGAGAACCGTTGATTCAAACAATGATCATTCTGCACTTTAAATGTAATATCTCGAAATATACAGACGAACATTTGTGACACAAGATATGAATTGAAAAAAAGCATTTACAAGTCTCTGGAACTATCATCATACATAATTTGGCAATCTTCTGTGGGAAGATTGGAAAGACATCTTTCTAAGCCAGGACATTTCCGCTAATATTCAATTCAATTTTGTGAAGACTGTTTGCTCAGGATTCTTGGATGTACATGAATTACGTCAACAATTTGTTGTCAAGTTTTGACCCCCTCAACCATCATCCGTCAAAAAACTGTCAAGATTCCAAGGACCATCCCTGCGTAATTATGTCAAACAATGATTATCACCCCCCCCCCCTAAAAAATGTGTGCAGAAAATGTATGAAAAATTTACATAATTTGTTCCGATTTTTTTATGATTTCAAATATTTGTATAAAAAATTATATTTTGTTTGTTTTCACGTTTTCGATGCGTTTTTAATGGTTGCTAGTATATATTAACAGATTGAAGAAACTTTGTCACAAATGAAACAATAAGAGACATATCCAAACAAGAAAATATGTGTCAGGTATTACTAGAAGAAGACGTTGGTAATCAATAAAAGGTAGCACTGCTAGTAGAACATAATTGAAAATAATACTTACGTAAACGACAGGTAATGGAGTTCTACTTGATGACGACTGACACACTATCACTGTCGTATGCCTACATGAATTCACATAGTATACACAACAAAACACAGAATATAATCATACAAATGACAATACACATGACATAATGGACGTTTCGTTCCAAAAGGTATGTGGTATGGGGTATTTTTATGTTTGTATGTTATGTGCGTATCTTTATAAAGGCCTTTTGGACCGAAACGTCGATTATGTCCTGTGTATTGTCATTTGTATGATTATATTCTGTGTTTTGTTGTGTATACCATATTAATTCATGTAGACATCCGTCAGTGATATTGTGTTAGTCGTCATCCAGCAGAACTCCATTACCTGTCTCCCACGTGAGTATTAAGAAGACATTGGCAGTATTTAGACCATGTGCTTAGATCAGACGAGAATATATTTATCCACCAAGCTCTGCTATGGATTCTGACTGGAAAATGTGAAAGACCCAGAACAACACTGTGAGGAACAATCAAGAACGAAGCAATGACAATGGGTATTAACACCTCCCAAGAACTACAAGAACTTGCAGCGAACCGTATGTCATGGAGAAACATAACTTCTGTCCTATGTGACTCCCTTGGTATAAAAGGAACACAATTACTATATTATTCAGCAATATCAATGACTGGTGTTCATGTCCAGATGTTTCATATCAAGTCAATGTCATAGATTGATGTACATGTCCAGATATTTCATATCAAGTCAATGTCATAGATTGATGTACATGTCCAGATGTTTCATATCAAGTCAATGTCATAGATTGATGTACATGTCCGATGTAGCATCTCTACAAACTATGGGTTCATGCAGTCATTCACATATTATTGAAGACATTACAAACTATGGGTTCATGCAGTCATTCACATATTATTGAAGACATTACAAACTATGGGTTCATGCAGTCATTCACATATTATTGAAGACATTACAAACTATGGGTTCATGCAGTCATTCACTTTTATTGAAGACCTTACAAACAATGGGTTCTTGCAGTCATTCACTATTATTGGAGACCTTACAAACTATGGGATCATGCAGTCATTCACTATTATTGAAGACCTTACAAATGTAAAATTTGAAGAAATTGATTAAAGACTCATTATGTTGCCCCTCTCCACGGAAATATTTCGCAAAATTATTATTATTTTAGAAACAACCTTTTTATTTACGTGAATATTTACATGAAGATTTCATATGTACATACATATAGTATAGAAACTCAAACATATTTTGTGATGTAATACATTTAAATAAAGCGTGGGGTGTTGTGATATTTTCTCGCGACAAGGAAATGCCAAATAGGCGTTACAGTGTTGTGGAGTGGATGAAGGGTGATACGATCATTTTTGAATGACATTGTACGTTGTAATCTTAAAAAAAGGTAAATGTGTTTTTTGGAAACAAAATATCACAACACCCAGCGGTCAATCAAGGTTATATGAAATAAGGTGAAATTGCAGACGTAGTGAAATATGGGATGTTGGACGTTGTAATATTGTAAAGTTAATGATAAAACTGTGCATATATTGGTAGCATACAACATAAAATACATACAATATAAAATACATACAACATAAAATACATACAACATAAAATACATACAACATAAAATACATACAATATAAAATACATACAACATAAAATACATACAACATAAAATACATACAACATAAAATGTTATAAATTGATAGCAAACATGACTAAAACTATTAGATGTATTAATTGTTTTTTTCTCTACAAAGTAAACAATAGTGGACACATGTAGTGTCATGAATTTGACCGTGAGTTGAAATGTAGACTTATGTACTGTCATGAATTTGACCGTGAATTGAAATGTAGACTTATGTACTGTCATGCATTTGACCGTGAGTTGAAATGTATACATATGTAATGTCATGAATTTGACCGTGAGTTGAAATGTAGAATGGTGGGTTATTACAGTTTTGTGAAATGAGTGATACATGGATGACAACAATTTAATTGATGAAAAACTGGACGATATTTTTGTACATGCTCATATTATGTGCTTTGTTATCTGAATATGTGTACAACTGTATTCTTCTTCTTCTTCTTTAGCGTTAATTCTCAAACTCCTGCTGCATCTCTTTTGTAGCAGAACTACTAGATGTCCAGCAGGATGTAGTCCAGAGAATGGAATGCATTGTGCCACCGTTTTATTTGTGGCAATGGTCCGACATATCCGTCATCGGCGGGGTCCTACTGTATGTGGTTAGAATATTGTAGTGTGAACTCTGCCCATATCCGAAAAGACCGAATCAGGTATCTGTATTGGGATAACAAGATGATCAGTTTGTTGTGTACATCTGTTTTCTGAGGCAGTACGTTCAACATGATAGCTTTGTAAATGTCCGTTTTGTGTACATCTGTTTTCTGAGGCAGTACTTTCAACATGATAGCTGTGTAAGTGTCCGTGTTGTGTACATCTGTTGTCTGAGGCAGTACTTTCAACATGATAGCTTTGTAAGTGTCCGTGTTGTGTACATCTGTTGTCTGAGGCAGTACGTTCAACATGATAGCTTTGTAAGTGTCCGTGTTGTGTACATCTGTTGTCTGAGGCAGTACGTTCTACATGATAGCTTTGTAAATGTCCGTGTTGTGTACATCTGTTTTCTGAGGCAGTACGTTCTACATGATAGCTTTGTAAGTGTCCGTGTTGTGTATGTGTGTTTTTATTATGTTTCTTGGTCTGTCTCTGATAGCAGTGATTGTATTGCATGTGTAAAAGATGTTTCTACTGCAAAGTTTACATTTTGGCGTCTGCTCTAGTCTACATGCTTTGTTTCCTATTACATTACAGATATAGGAGAATGGTGACTTGTTTCACACTATATCGATGTATTATTTGTCTGTTTAGCACTATATTCTCTTTATTCTTGTTGACAGTATTTTCTATGTTAATATCTAGTCCATATTTCCTACTTTATTTGATGACTTAATCAACTAGTTCTCGTATTGTCCACTTTCCACCAAGAACCGCTGAAATTAGCTTGGTTACATGAAAATTATAAAAGTAAAACTAATCGCTTGCACATCATTTACTCATTATGAAAAAGCCTGTAAGTGTAGTATGGGACAAGCCAAGCGGAAGAACTATGTCGAGAACACGAAGACAGGTCTGGATAGTACCGTATGATTGTGTTAATTAGAAGTCTGTTCCAGTCAACAGGGTGCCACCATTCATAACAATATTACTGACTTTATCTCTACTTACTTACATAACTATTTCCATTACTATTATTATTAATGTTACTACTAATAATAATATTGCTACTATAGCTACTAATAATGTTAGGATTGCTACTACTAATGTTAATAGTGCAATTCCTAACGTTATTATTTTTACTAATAATGTTACTATTGCTACTTCTAATGTTACTATAGCTACTACTAATGTTACTATTGCTACTAATTACATGATATTAGTAGCCATGTAAAATTAATACAATCAACTGACGCTAATTTTTCCTTCAAATTGAGCAGACTATTTGCCAGATTTCCTTCAATCTGCAACCGTAAAAGATAATATTCGTACCAAAATACAGATATTACTTGGTGAATAGGATATGGTCTGAAGAAATATGGTTTATGAGATTTCCTAGTCAGACCAATGAATGGAACAGGAAAATACTATAGTTAATTTTGTACAATTTCCCTAGCTTGCAATTTTCAGACAAGATTTAAAGAGGACCGACTCACAGCAGACTGATCAACAACTGCTCAACCACGTTACGCAGACTAGAAGTCATGACCAGACTTCCATCAAAGTCAAGAAATTACTTCTAGACAGGAAATTGTTGAATGGCAAGGTCATCACATCTGGTATCAAGAATTATGGGATTTTGAACATCCGACGGGGCACGTGATCATAGTTAATAAGGCGATAACAAAGCAGAAATTAATATTGTAAATTTGACACTGCATTTCATGTGGTTTAGAAATTAATCTGATTTCTTTCCTCAGCAAACACAACATGGAAGAATCAACAATTTCATTCATAAGTTTGTTGTGACATTTGTGTTTCTGGCATCATTTTTACACCGTGAACGGTGAACTGAACACGCGCACGGAATAAGGAATTAAAGCTAGAGTTTGGTGTTAACACCAATCAGTTATGTAGAAAATAATACATATATGTTATGTTATGTAGACAATAATACATATATTTTATGTTATGTAGAAAATAATACATATATTTTATGTTATGTAGAAAATAATACATATATTTTATGTTATGTAGAAAATAATACATATATTTTATGTTATGTAGAAAATAATACATATATGTTATGTTATGTAGAAAAAATACATATATTTTATGTTATGTAGAAAATAATACATATATGCCTATGTTATGTTATGTAGAAAATAAGATAAATAGGTTATAGAGCAAGTGAATAAACGAGTAGGTTGCTAAAACCATTTTTCACGGTGTTATTGTATGTCCATCATAAGTTATGATGACCATTTGTGACATACATTATTGAAATTCGGTCCAATCCCAGATCAGGTGCCTTCCGTCTGATTTTATTTTGATTATTTCCCTTGGCTCCGTGTATCAGATAGCGGGTATTTATTTATTAACCCAAACCCTAACCCTAACCATACACAAACACTATCTCACACAACTCTCCTGTCCACTCATACAACCGCCCTATATAAATAAATATTTAAATTAATAAATATAGATGAACACTTTTATAGACAAAAACAAGGGAAATAATCAAAAGAGAAATCAGACGGTAGGCACCTGATCGAGGATTGGACCGAAATTCAGTTAGAGTTATGTCCTTGACTATGAGTTCGTAGATGGCTAATAAATCCTATTCTGGCCGCAAATATCATTGGACAGTTCGGGCATTGAATGACTACTGTCGATGGTTTTTAGTCTACCCGTGATTTTCTAGCAACTCTCCGCTATTGGGCTGCTGCACTTCTCTTTGTATAAGGTGATGTGTCTTTTGTGTGTCTGTGGAGCGCCTGCTGCTCTATTTTGTGCAAGTATCTTGGTCTAGATCAAAGTCTTTGAGTGAGGTCTTTAACGAGTACTTGTATCGCCTTTTTTGGCCACCTTGATATCGTATGCCCTTCCGAAGTTCACTATAGAGAAATATCTTTGACAGGCGATGGTCTGACATACGAACCAGATGACCTGCCCAACCAATATGTGCCTGAATCAGAATAGTGAATTTATAGGGATACTAGATCTGTCAACGACAATGATATCTGGAATTTTGTCTTGCCATCTGATGTTCGTGACTTTTCATCCCTTTGTATATCTACATGTTTGTTAGTAGGGAGCCGCGTTAGCGCAGTGGTTAGCGCACTGGCTTCGCATATGAGTGGTCCTGGGTTCATTCCCCAGTTGAGGAGGAAATGTTTTCAGATCGCAACGGCTCCCAGGTCGACCCAGCCTTAAATGGGTACCGGATTAATCCGGGAAGTAAATACTGCGAGGGAGAGGAGATGGCTACCGCCCTCATTTGCAGAGCCTGTGATATGTGAGATCGCTAACATCTCACACCCCTACGGCATTAATAAATTATATGGGTTACTTTACTTACTTTTACTTATGTCTGTTAGCAATAACCAACAAATCATAAGCCTGTTTACATAATCCTGTTTACATCATCGCGTGACTGGATTCTCTGAATCTCCACGAATTTGGGTGAGTTGACCTGCCACAGCTAGAGATATGTTATGCAATATGATATATCACTGCACCATCGTCGTCATGGGCGCCCTCTTCCCCTCTTGCCGTTAACTCTGCCTTCAGCTATTCATCTTTCCATGCTGTTATGTCTCTTTATATGATCAAAAATAAACCCACAGCTTTCTTGTTATGATGTTGTTAAGGAGCCAGCAGTCTTCGATGTTTATTGATCTTAACAATTCTTGATTCGTTTTTTAGCTGTCCATGGTATATGTACAATTCTTCTGTAGCATCTCATTTTGCTATTGTTTTATTTAATGTCCATGCTTCACAATCGTATACTGTAACTGGAAATAGTTCTCGATGGCTGGTTATTTGTAAGTTGATGTTAAATTCACGTGTGTTCAGAATATTCAAAATATAATTACTTAGCACATTACTCCCGTAGCACATTACTCCCGTAGCACATTACTCCCGTAGCACATTACTCCCGTAGTTATGTGTTAAACCTGTTTACACTTGTTATAAATATTTTGCGCACTTTAATATACGTTCTTTTCTGTCCGTTTGTGCACTTAATATACGTTCTTTTCTGTAAGTTCGTGCACTTTATGCTGCGCAAGTGTATATGTTTTATGTTCTTTAAAATATACATTTGCAGATAATTACTTAAGTTGACAAATACCTCACTTATGCCGTGTTTATATCATCTTTACGTCATTTTTTTCCATGTTTGTTTCATGCTTGTATAGTCATGTTTCATGCTTGTATTGTCATGTTTCTTGCTTCTATTGTCATGTTTCTTGCTTCTATTGTCATGTTTCTTGCTTGTATTGTCATGTTTCTTGCTTGTATTGTCATGTTTCTTGCTTGTATTGTCATGTTTCTAACATCTCTAGGCCTATATCTTGTTTATATTGCGTTTGCATTATCTTTACATGTTTGCATCAGCTTTGCGCCGTTATTGTATCATGTTTGTATCATCTTTGTAAGAAGATTGTATAATCTTTACATCATATGTGTATGATGTTTGTGTCATGTTTGTATGATGTTTGTGTCTTGTTTGTATAATGTTTGTATATCTGGAACACTACATTTAAACTATAAGTATAAAGATTGACTCATGGAAAGAGAAGAAAAATAGGTTATAAAAACACTTAATATGAAGAAAGAATTACTAAGAGAAATAAAGATATGGCAAATAAAATATTTTGGACACATTTGAGCGAGCAAGAGGTAGGCATAGATACAAGTAGAAGAGTAACATCACAAGATGGACAGGTTACAGTCTAGCAGAGTGCACCTCCAAAACAAGATACAGATATTGGAGGTCTGTTGCAGCCAACCTTCGTTGCGGAGATGGTACTTCATGATGATGATAAAGATTGACAAAATAATTTTTAAACAAAATTGAGTTCATGCAAAAATAATCGAGGTTGATAAATGATGGTAAGAAAAAACAGACACAATCGTATATTGATCAAACATTGGGCTGGCTATAAATGGACAGAAATTCTCACCTGGTGCAGATTGATCCAACTTTCAAAGGCAGACATATAGCCAGACATCGTTCCACCGTCATGGCTACCAACAACCAGTTCGCGAACTGAGCAGTAAATGATCCAAGGAATAAAAGAACAGCGCAGCCATTGTCTCCAATATTGGCATCAAATTTGGTCAAAGTAAAGAAGATAATCTTGCAAACCAAGCAGGTGTTGTCAACAAACGCTACCGCTGCTACATAGACTGTTGGAGAAGTCACCGGTTTCATTCTCAGGATAGTGATGAAACTGACTATGTTGCCGGGGAAACCAAAAGCGAATACGACCCACAAGTAGTATCGATTCAGAAAGTAAGCAATTTGAAATGGAATGTATTGTTTCAATGATCCGTACGGGTCAAGTGTAGTGGTAGAACTATTGAAGTAATCGGTGGTGTTGTGAATAATTGATGTGCTGTTGCCCCAATTGTCATGAAAAGTGCTTGGAGAAGTCATATTGCTGGGAATATATTCAAAAAAGATGGTGACGTTGTTTGATTGCATTTGTTCATCTGTATAATACGCTGTAGCCATTTTAACACATCAGAAGGATACGTGTATTAGCCAGGTACCTCAAAGACATATGTACATATATAGACCAACCAGTCACACTATGACTTCTACTTGCAGAATAAAGATTCCTTCATTTGAGGAATAATATAGGTTTAGTTGACACAAGAAACAAGAAAAAAAACAATTCGATAATGTTTCCTTTTTTGAGTAGGTCTTACATGATCCTGTGATACAATTAATAGACAAATATAAGCACATGCTAGCACATACAACAGGTATACTTTCTACAATTAAGCTTTATGGTTCCCCGCCATATTTACTGTAGGCGTTGCTGTTAAGATTAACAGTGTATTCTTTAATTGTTGGTTTTATTTTGTGCCATTTTATAAGCATAGTTCTTGTAAATTTTTCGACATTTGAGGCTGGTATTTTTTTCAAACTATTTATCGATCTATTTTCTATCTAACTATTGTAGTTTCTCTGCTTTTGCTGTAAAACGTAGAATGATTGAATGGCTATCGGTTTTCGGGCAATGTCATGTTTTAGTTCTTGCTATTTAGTAATATTGTCACGTCTTAGGACCTGGGTAACTACATAAATCCACCTTCTTCCTGGTCTTCCTCTGTCACTTGGTGTTACAATTCCCCATGTTGCTTGTTTTACGATGAATTATAATTTAAAAAACCACAATGATAGAGTTATTACGAAAGATGGTCTTCTTTTCTTGTTGTTATTTAAATTGTTCACATTCTAGTGTTTACATTTTTGTGGACTACGTCATGGTGTTCAATTTGATCGAAATATATCCCGTGGTATTCACATCAAAGTACAAACTACCACTGAACATTGATTATACGGCATAGAACGAAACTAGCAAACTGTACCACTGTACATTGATTACACGGCATAGAACGAAACTAGCTTTAGAATCCAGACATTTCTTAATACTTTCAGTGCCATAGAGGACAGATCCTTGTCGCAGAGATGAAGATACGTTCAGCCAACAGAGGCTGAAAAATAAGACTGATAAGGTCCTCCTAAAATTGAACAAGACCACAGTGTGCCCTAGCAAGTACAGGTGCTGAAGACGGAGGCAAGACGGAACAAGAGGTGCATTACAAAAATCAGGACCAACCCACGCAATGAGAATATGTTTACTTGTGATGTTACGTCAGATATAAACACGTTCCAAACGTCAGATATAAACACGTTCCAAACGTCAGGTATAAACACGTTCCAAACGTCAGGTATAAACACGTTCCAAACGTCAGATATAAACACGTTCCAAACGTCAGATATAAACACGTTCCAAACGTCAGATATAAACAAGCTCCAAACGTCAGATATAAACACGTTCCAAACGTCAGGTATAAACACGTTCCAAACGTCAGATAAAAACACGTTCCAAACGTCAGGTATAAACACGTTCCAAACGTCAGATATAAACACGTTCCAAACGTCAGATATAAACAAGCTCCAAACGTACGATATAAACACGTTCCAAACGTCAGGTATAAACAAGCTCCAAACGAACGAAAGAAGTTACTTGCAGTCTTTCATTTGAAAGATGAATAAAAGTAATCAGAACGAAGGAGCAGTACATCTGCTACACACGTTTATAAACAACCGAGATACACATGAAGGATGTAGCTGTTTCCTTGAATGCAGTCTCCAAGATTGAACGATTGGACCGAGTCAAATCACATTTTGAATATCAAACAGTTCATTACCTGGGCTTCACAAAATCCCATGGGACAGCAGGTTTCACTTTCTCTAAAATTAAATTACAGTGAATGACTTTAGATATGGTTATATTGATAATAAATTCGGCCTAAGAATTTCTAAAATGAAATCGCTAATTTGGACTAAAGCTATTTACAGTAAAATCACATAATTTAACTCAACGTGTCGTAAATAAAACCACACGTTTTGGCTACAAATGGTTTGGATAAAATCATAAACTCTAGTTTCATTCTCCAAAGAAATCTCATATATTGAGAGGAAACTGCGTGGTTATTTTATACATATTTTATATATTGAGATGAAACTGCTTGATTTTAATCACATATTTTATATATTAAGAGGTAATTGCTTGATTTTTAATAATGTATTTCATATATAGAGGAAACTGCTTGATTTTAATCATGTATTTCATATATGGAGGAAACTGCCTGACTTTAGTCATATATTTCAGCTGACGAAAGATGCCTGGCTTTACTGAATGAAATAACATTGTTTGACCACAACTACAACATCTGGATTGAATATTATATAACTAAAGCTCAGCCCAACAGATTGACAAATCATAGCTACCAAGGACTTCCTTTAATCTCTAGTTTTATCTCTAGTAATGTCTAATAATCTCTAAAAAAATAGGTTGAACGTTTGTTTTCATATGAGGGCCCAAAACGTTTCTTCATGAAAGTTCTACTTTATTAAAGATTATATACGGTCAACGAATGATTGAATACGAACCAGTATTGTAACTCGGGACATGATTAAATACAAGTTATATTATGCCTTCAAGGTGTAAACACTTTACTATTTTTGTTTCATGGTTACATATTAAGAACATTGACTGTATGCGATTACGTTTTTCTGTATTCGTTACTTAACAAAGTCCTTGTTTCAGATATGCTGGCAATGTCTGTTGTTACAACCTGAAAATAGAAACAAATGCAAGTAGTCAATTATGAGGATATGTATGTAAAATTGTGGTCATGATTAAATTAGCCCTGAACAATCAAAACTGATTTCATGTTTAAACCCAACCTGAACAATCACAGCTGAGGTATTGTCTAAACCAGCATTTGGCCGAAGACGGATGTGTCAGGACATTGGCGAAAATAAAATGGCGAAGCAACGCATTTCCATTCTCTGGACTACAGCTGGAAATCTAGTAGGATCATTGTCCTGCTACAAGATAGATCCAGTGTGAGTTTGAGACTGACCGCTAAAGAAGAAGAAGAGGAAGAAGAAACCCGATCTGAACAATCAAAACTGAGGTAATGTTTAAACCCTCCCTGAACAATCAAAACTGAGGTAATGTTTAAACCCGCCCTAAACAATCAAAGCTGAAGTAATGTGTAAACTCGCCCTGAACAATCAAAACTGAGGTAAAGTTTAAACCCGCCCTGAACAATCAAAACTGAGGTAAAGTTTAAACCCGCCCTGAACAATCAAAACTGAGGTAATGTTTAAACCCGCCCTGAACAATCAAAACTGAGATAATGTTTAAACCCTCCCAGAACGATATACATTTACCTCGCATTTCAAAACCAAGAGGAAGGGCACCAGGCAGTCGAAATTTTCACATGACTATGCAACACTCACAAGTTGTAAACGTCGACATGGAAGTAAACATTAGACCAGCTCAAGCTAGTGTCACATTTGGAAGACTATGCAAAGTGTCAGAAGGGACAGAAGAACAACACTTACCAAACTCATAAATTACCATGAGGCAGTAATACCATCATTTGTTTAATGGTGGTGAAACATGGGCATTATTTACTTGGCATACCGGAACATACTACACGCAGACATCAACAAGAATACACCACCAATCTCTTGAATGGATACCTACAGGCAAAAGAGCAAGGGTAGACCTAAAGAAACACTCAGAAGAACGATACTTAGAGAAAGTAAAAAATCAATATTCATACTATTCAAAAACTTCACAGAATAGCTTTGAACAGACAGAATTTGAGAGATCTGACCTCTGCCCTATGCGCTAACTTCAGCGCAAAAGGAAAATGAATGAATGAATACCAAAACATTTATATATTTTCCCCTAAGCTGCTTCTTAATTCAGTGCTGATGAAGTCATAGACATGCTGGGCAGGTCGTCTAATTAACCTGACAGATCGTCTGCTAAAACAAACGCTATGTGGAGAGTTCCAAACTAACCTCTACAAAACCGGAAGACAGAAGAAACGATTCAAAGACAAACTTAAGACATAACCCACTTCAACAGAGACACAAATTTAAGGGAGGGCCTGGTATAAAACATGCACAATGGCCTTGCATACGCAGGACTGGTTGGTTGGTTGGTTGCTGATCCAGTGGTCCATGGGCCTAATGCCATCCAATGGCATTTTATTGCTTGGAAGTCTGTGGTTTTCGGCCCACACCGGGACAGAGCCAGAGAATAACTATCACACCTCCAGGAAGGTAGGTTTCAACACATGCACTGCTCCGAGCCATTGTAGCCAAGATAGGGTTCACTGTGCTCATTCCCCGCCACCAACTGACTACTGGTTATGCCGAACTTCTCTATTGCTCTAGGCATGCAACCAAATGCTCAAGTCAAAAGGATTGTCACGTCCTGAGTCACTGTGCCTCTATGATGGGTTTCAGCCATAGGAAAAAACAGTGCTGTCAGTTTCCTCCTCCCCAGTGCTGCACAGTACATCTATAGCTCCCTCCCAACCACAGAGATGTAATTGGTGTAATTTATAAAATGAATAAATAAACATTCATGCCCACAGTCTATAAATCATGAGAAGTTTCTTTTAAAAAATACATATATATTCAGGTAAACATAAAACGCATTTAAACTACAAAATAAACGCATAATTGTATAGATGATATGTCATGAAGCTTCTCTAAGAAGATAACCTCAATATAATGGCATGTCATCCACTAAGGTTTTCTGTTGCATGGGTGGTATGTCTAGTGTAGCAGGACAATGATTTCCAGCTGTAGTCCAGAGAATGGAAATGCGTTGCTTCGCCGTTTTATTTTCGCCTATGTCTATAAACATGCGTCTCAGGATTGGTGCAACAGCTGAATTTAAGAATTTAAAAAACAAAAACAATTTCAGACAAGCTACTACTTAACAAGGTGTTAGAAGAACGGCAAAAGCTTCTCGATGTATCACTGACTTCGCTTACACAGTATCAGAGTGTGGAAGAAAAATGCAGTCACAAATATAAACCCCTAGCCACAGTCTGACATCATCTTCATTCAAGGTGAACTCGTGTGATTTTCATCGACTCCGACAGACGAACAATATATCAGACGTTAGTCACTTGTGTTGTACTGACAATACATGCAAGATACATACTAACCATAGGTCAAAGCTATTACTGCATATCAAGCGACCAAACGTGTAATAACATGAAAACTGATCGTTATCCTGGGAAGTTTTACAGCGAAAGGCAGAGAAAAGACGATTGGCAGCTGGATAGATAGATGGATGGATGGATAATTGCTGTTTAGAGATGGATGGATACTTGAAAACACTATTATAAGTTGGAAAACAATATTGTAAGTAGGAAAACAATATTATAAGTTGGAAAACAATATTGTAAGTTGGAAAACAATATTATAAGTTGGAAAACAATATTATAAGCTGGAAAAAAATATTATAAGCTGGAAAACAATATTATTAGTTGGAAAACAATATTGTAAGCTGGAAAACAATATTATAAGCTGGAAAACAATATTATAAGCTGGAAAACAATATTATAAGCTGGAAAACAATATTATTAATTGGAAAGCAATATTGTAAGCTGGAAAACAATATTATTAATTGGAAAGCAATATTGTAAGCTGGAAAACAATATTATAAGTTGGAAAACAAGTAGTTTCCTTGATAGTTTGTTCACGCTGATCTCATACAGTGTAAGATCAGCATCCATGGCTGTTGTGGAGAAGAACTTCGTAATGTGAAATCCAAGTTATTTTGTGAGTGTGTGGTAACAACCGACTCTTATTGTGACGTTTTACAAGACCGTTTCATTTTCTTTTGTATATCTAAATGTCCATGGATACAATTTAATGTATTCAACGTTCTTCTTCTTCTGTGATCAATGGTTAACATCCAGTCCAATATTGATCATGTATAGAGCAGTTTGTTAAACATCCAATCCAATATTGATCTTGTATAGCGCAGTTTATTAAACATCCAATCCAATATTGATCGTGTATAGAGCAGTTTGTTTTAGGTCATCTTGGGTTCCCCACAATATGTTTTGCAAAGAATCTCCTGTGGACCAGTAGTTTTCAAACTAAATCTATGGATGGCAGACTGGTAAGGAACAAACACTCTTATTGGATTATAAACTCACAACCTGCTTAATACAAGACGGTTTAAATATAACAGCCTCTGACTACAGTGGCCAGATTGGTATTTGGAAAGATTATCTCCTTACTTTAACGTAATTGGTTTACATTGGGGAGAAAATAAATGTGTTGTTCCGTCAACAGTTATTTGTGTACCCAGCCACACACGCTCTCCCTTACACAGAAAAAATCTCTACGGCACAGAGCACACATTGTTGCACGGCCAGAGATATACCGTCGGAGGTATAAAAGACTTTCTAACAGAATTAATTAGGATCCCATTTGTTACGTTTTTGATTATTGTTGGGATTTCAGTTGGTCCCTATTTATATATATCGAATCGCCGTGGTTATTTGTGTCGTGCGATTCCAAGTATGTAACTAGTGATCAACCCAAAGCCCAACAATATTAAAAAGACGTAACAAATATGGATACTAATTAATTATGTTAGATTTTTTTTTAAATTTTATGCGTTCATAGCCAGAGAGTCCGTCTCGTGATATGTGTTAGTCTATTGTGTATTGTCTTTCCCCAGGTGAATGATGGTTGATCGTATTCACACTTGCCGTTAAGCGTAGGGGTGGGAGCATAAGCCGTCGTTCCAGGGCCAGATGTGTCGCCGAGGTTGCATTTAGTCCATGTTTGTTCAATGATATCCTGATGTTTTCTATCCACTATTTTCTTGGTCTACCTTTGGCTTTACTCCCGGATATTCTTGTATTATATGCTCTTATTGATATTTGGTTTGGCTTCATTCTCATAAGGTGACCGGACTATTTTACTTGCTGTCTCTCAATATGTTCGATACATGATATTATACCAACTCTTTTCCTAATTTCTTCATTTCTTGTTTTATCTAGTTTGGTAACCATTGCAGCTTTTCTCAGACACTCTCGTTTCACATGTAACGATTTTTATCTGCTGTGAAGCTGTAAAAGTCCATGTTTGACATTGGTAGCACAGTGTTGGTATGAAAATTGAAGATATTATTTGTTTTTTAATTTCCATCTTGTTCTGTGTGTGTCAGTACTAATTTTAAAATGACTCCTTACATAGATTTTGTCATGATGTCCGCAAACCGCATTGTAGATCGTGCGACGTAGTGGTAATTAGTGAACCTTAGAAAAATCAGGTAACTGGTTCGAACCCCGTTTGAGGAAGTTATGGCCTGTTCATGTATTAGAAAATATATCAATTATTAAAGACTAAGGGATTATTAAAATCTTTGACAGCTGTTGGCCGGGAAGGGGAGGGGAAGGTGATTGTCTGACAAAAGTTAACGTCAGCAATACTCATTTTCTAAACCAGTTAAATTGTTTAAATTTGAGAATATTTTCAAAATATTTGAAACAAGTCATGTAGCTGGTTCGCACTTTTATCGCAAATTTACTTGAGGAGGTAGGAGTGGTAGGTTATGGGGTATATTTTTGAGACTTAAATGAGTAGAGGTGGTTCCTGAATTCATGATAAGTTGTTGTTAATGTGGGGGGAAGGGGTCAATAATTGTCAAAATTGAGTTGACATGAATAATGGACAGCCCCTTAGAAAGCAGGACTATCCAAAAAGCAGGACTGTCCCAACAGCAGGACTGTCTCTACAGCAAGCCTGTCCCTACAGCAGGACTGTCCGTACAGCAGGACTGTCCCAATAGCAGGACTGTCCTACAGCAGGACTGTCCGTACAGCAGGACTGTCCCAACAGCAAGACTGTCTCTACAGCAGGACTGTCCGTACAGCAGGACTGTCCCTACAGCAGGACTGTCCCTACAGCAGGACTATCCGTACAGCAGGACTATCCGTACAGCAGGACTGTCCCTACAGCAGGACTATCCGTACAGCAGGACTGTCCCTACAGCAGGATTGTCCCTACAGCAAGACAGTCCCTACAGCAGGACTGTCCCAATAGCAGGACTGTCCTACAGCAGGACTTTCCCAACAGCAGGACTGTCCCAACAGCAAGACTGTCCCTACAGCAGGACTTTCCCAACAGCAGAACTGTCCCAACAGCAGGACTGTCTCTACAGCAGGACTTTCCCAAAAGCAGGACTGTCCCAACAGCAAGACTGTCCCTACAGCAGGACTTTCCCAACAGCAGAACTGTCCCAACAGCAAGACTGTCCCTACAGCAGGACTTTCCCAACAGCAGAACTGTCCCAACAGCAAGACTGTCCCTACAGCAGGACTTTCCCAACAGCAGAACTGTCCCAACAGCAAGACTGTCCCTACATCAGGACTTTCCCAACAGCAGAACTGTCCCAACAGCAAGACTGTCCCTACAGCAGGACTTTCCCAACAGCAGAACTGTCCCAACAGCAAGACTGTCTCTACAGCAGGACTGTCCGTACAGCAGGACTGTCCCTACAGCAGGACTGTCCCTACAGCAGGACTGTCCCTACAGCAGGACTGTCCCTACAGCAGGACTGTCCGTACAGCAGGACTGTCCCTACAGCAGGACTGTCCGTACATCTTTACTGTCCCTACAGCAGGACTATCCCTACAGCAGGACTGTCCCTACAGCAGGACTGTCCCTACAACAGGACTATCCCTACAGCAGGACTGTCCCTACAGCAGGACTGTCCCTACAGCAGGACTATCCCTACAGCAGGACTATCCCTACAGCAGGACTGTCCCTACAGCAGGACTGTCCCTACAGCAGGACTGTCCGTACATCTTTACTGTCCCTACAGCAGGACTATCCCTACAGCAGGACTGTCCCTACAGCAGGACTGTCCCTACAACAGGACTATCCCTACATCAGGACTGTCCCTACAACAGGACTATCCCTACAGCAGGACTGTCCCTACAACAGGATTGTTCAGAAAGTAATGACAATATATATATATCAAGTGATATTCTCTCCAGAACGTTGTCTTCGTCGTGGATACTCTAAACGCCTCTCTGTTCCGGGCAAGCAGACATTGGACAGAGACATGTTCTTACATTCTTCGATGTCGCTGGTCCATCGTCTTCTTGGTCTTCTTAATCTTTTCTGACCCGGCACTCTACCCTCTAGACTCAGCCTTTCGATACCATCATGTCGCTTTAAGTATCCAAACTACTGTAGCTTCCTTCTTATGATGGTATTTAGTAGCCACCTTTCGTTTAGTTTCAGTAATTTCTAAATTTTAATGGGTTTTTTTTCTCTGTGAATGATATGCGTATGATCCTTCTGTGGCACTTCATTTCAAATGTATTTAGTCTGTCTTGTTTAAAGTCCAAATCTCGCATCCATATGTTGCAACATGATCTTAAAGGGGTTACTTTAATGTCGTTATTACCACTTTGCCAAAGCTTTCTTATTTGTGCTAATTTGAATGTTGCAATTGCGAGTCTTCTTCTAAACTTGACTGAACAATCTCCGGAACTGTTTATATTTGCTCCCAGATATTCTAATTTATTTACACACTCTAGTTATATATTGTCTATATTGATTATTGGTTTGATCTTGGTTTTGTCTGTTGTCGAAATTTTTGTTTTTTGTGCCTTTAAATATAGATTTTGGATCTCACTGTATTTCTTTGTTGGTGTGATTAGCTGTTTCAGTCCCCCAGGATGTGTAGTAAGGAGGACTGTGTCATCTGCATATATTATTTCTGGAATATTGCATCCACCGATATTTAATGGATGAAACCCATTCTCCTCTAGTTCTTCTCTTACATTTCTCATGATATTCTCTGTATAGATGTTAAAAAGATAAGGGGATAGAGTGCATCCCTGTTTCACTCGGTTTTGAACAGCGAACCATTCAGATCTTTCTCCCTCCACTCTTACTGCTGCTTCTTGTTCGTGTTATGGTGATTCAATAAGATGTATTAGAGATGATTGGGGAAGCCCATGTCTCACATGCTGTCCCACAGTTGGTTATGTTTAACACAATCAAATACCTTGGTGTAGTCTATGAAACACATATGTAGATCTAAGCTGTATTCTCTACATTTCTCAATTATATTCCTCATGTTGAATATGTAGTCTCTTGTTCCTCTTTCTGCACGAAAACTGGCTTGAAATTCATGAATTTCTGTTTATAATTTTAGTTGTATTCTTTTCATTATGATCTGTAGTAGTATTTTGCTGACTTGACTAATTAGTGCTACTGTTCTGTAGTTGGTACATACTTGAAGGTCTCCTTTCTTTGGCAAGGGTATGTGTACTGACTTTTTCCATTCTTCCAGCCATATTCCGCCTTTCCATATCTTGCAGCATAAAGTATGGTATATTTGAACACTAGAATCTCCACAGGCTTGTAATCATCTCTGATGTTACTCCGTCGTTACTGTAGCTTTGCCGTTTTTCAGATTTCTGATTGAATGTCTGATCTCTTCCATTGTGAATGGCGATATAATGAACGGAAATACTACATCGAAAACATGCTAGTGTTGATTATTGAGTCACGATTAGGAACGTGCAAGCAATTATGTCTAACATGAAGATCCAATCTGGCACAAAGTCACTTCCCGCGGGAAGTCTATTCAAGATACATCTTAATGATTTCAATAATCTAATGATCTAAGCGATCGATTATGGGATGAAGACACGCGAATATTGTACGAGTAAGAACTGGTGCTTCCGCAGAACACTGATAAATATATGTAATCAGCGAGAAATAGGAACCATCGGCATGCATCACTTCGGTATCTTCTATGAGAGAAGAAGTACATAACGTGTGTCTCGTGTTCGATGGAGCCGGTTGATATATACATTAGTGTTACTCAATGAAATCGATCTGAAAATCGATCAGTTTTTCTGATAAAACTATTAAATTTGTTATGCAAGCCTTAGGCGAAAGTAGAAACACGGGGTAATGAAAGGCTCGAGATGCGTTAAAAACTAACTTAATTGTACTCAGGTTAAACTATATCTACTCTGCCCCTCTCAACCAAGAGTTACGCCACTTGCTGAGATTATCACTCTTAGCACGTAACTCCGTAGCTTCAAGCGATCATTCACTGATATCTTCGAAAAATAAAACCATTTCATAAACAAAGCAAAAGCCGGATTCTTCTTCTTCTTCAGCGTTCATTCTCAAACTCCCGCTAGATCTCCCTTATAGCAAGACCATGGTCCTACTAGATTTCCAGCAGGATGTAGTCCAGAGAATGGAAATGCGTTGTGTCACAGTTTTATTTGTGCCAATGGCCCGACACATCCGTCTTCGGCGGGAAAATCCGGATTCGAACCGGCATCCTATTGAGCACAAAAAGAACTTCTTAACTACCATTCATCAAATCACATAAGGGGTAATGCAGTGTTGATAAAAACCGAAAACATACAGGAATTGGCGTTTCCACTAAAATGCATTTCTAAAAACACATCATAGCAAAGAACGAGTGAAGGACTGCACTCTAGACTAACAACATCACAGAGATAAATGACAGCACATGCCGGAAGTCTGTAAGAATATGAATGGTAAGTGGTAATGTAAAAACTAGAGTAGTAGGAACGAAATAAAACGAACGGAAAATTGAGATAGTATGACTGGATATTTACATTTAGGAATAATGGGTATAATACTGTTTTTTTTCTGTTATTAGTATAACTTAATCAGACTTTGATTTTCATATTCGATATTGGAATTCAGTTTTGATGCAGCTGTAATCTATAATTGATAAAATGGTCTCAAATTTTTTTTTACAAAATCATGTCATTTCTGATAGTCCTCACACATTTGTGACTAACTAAACCATGTCATTTCTGATAGTCCTCACACATTTGTGACTAACTAAACCATGTCATTTCTATACAATTATCTAATTTTGTTTTTATTAAGGTATGACACTTTAATACAATTATTTGTCAAAACATTTTATGACTAAACCATAATATTTCTGACACAATTCTCACACAATTTTTGACAAACCCCATGGCATCTTGATACAATTCTCACACAATTTTTGACAAACCCCATGGCATCCTTACACAATTCTCACACAATCTTTGACAAACCCCACGGCATCCTTACACAATTCTCACACAATTTTTGACAAACCCCATGGCAGCCTGATACAATTCTCACACGATTTTTGACAAACCCTCATGGCAGCCTGAAACAATTATATTACAATTTTTGACAAACCCCATGGCATCCTGATACAATTATCACAATTTTTGACAAACCTCATGGCATCCTGATACAATTATATCACAATTTGTTACTAGACCATGACATATCTGATACAGACAATTTTTAACTAAACCATAATTTTTTATATGCAGTCATATCTTTTTTTTTTGACTAGACAATGATATTTTACTGCAGTTCTCATACATTTCTGTGACTAGGCTGACTAACGTGTGTAATACATAACTATTTTGATGAGTCCAGCATTCTGACATCTTTTGACAACCTTATCATAAATCTGGTATTACATGTTTTGACAACCTATTGCTATGCTGGTACAACGCTCCGACGGGGTGCAAAGGGAACGCATTGCTCTAGGCGGACCCAGGGTTAGCAGATAACCAAGATCCCAAATGTACCTTCTCGCGGTGCACCCTGGAAACAGAAATACAGCAGCTCGAGCTGATTCTGGTCAAATCATTTGGGGATCGTGTCCGAGAATGTGGAGGTAGCAGATGGATACAAGAGAGATCCAGCGGGAGTTTGAGAATGAACGCTGAAGAAGAAGAAGAATATGATTATATCCTGGTACTGTTTAATTTTTCAATTTATCACCCGAAAGTGGTTGTCTGTTAGCCGTTGTCCAGTAAGACTACATCACCTGTGTTCCACCAAGTACTATAAAAACTATGCAAAAGGTGCAGTGTTAGGAACGTTTCTATCTCGTTTCTTTATCTTATACTGCAAAATTATCTACTCGTAGTTTCCCTATTGCAATATATGAACTTTTACAAAATTTTCCATCTTGTATTGATAAATTCAGTATTGAATTCAAGTCAAACAACCAAATAAGAGGGAAAAAAACAAACAGTAATATATTTCTGCACGGGTAAGAAGACAACAATGGACTTATATCGAACATGAACTTAGAATTAATTAAAACAGATTGTCACTATAAGCATTAAAATGAGTGAACATGGAAACAAGAGGAAGATCAAGAGGGGCTCTTCGCGGAAGGAGGGTATGGCTTAGGATCTCAGTAAAAATGACACAGTCGCTACAAATGGCTCTAACTAGTCGCTACAAATGGCTCTAACTGGAGAGAGCCCTGGTTTCCGATTTATGCACCGTATTCGGCGCTAAAGGAACATAGATTGAAAACTGCAGAATCTTCCATCGTATGGTTTCTGTTTTACCATTATAAAACTCTCCGATGCCTTTAAGTTTAAGAATCCAGTAATTTATATTCTCAGACAGCAGGCTACAATGGAAGTGTCATAAGTACATGCCACAAGGACCGTTTTAATTAAAGTCTGTCGTCACTGTCTGTTAACAAGTGATCTTCAATCTCACATCTCATCCACCATATTATTCACATGATTTCATAGGAAAATATTCACATGGTTTCATAGGAAAATATTCACATAGTTTCCATTATATTTGTGCTTGCTGAAAAAAGCATTAATATAAGCACAATAAATAAATGTCACGAAGAAAGAGAAACATTTTAAGGAAGCCATTTTGTGGAAAGTCTCGCCAGTCTGTCTGGCCAAATTATATTTGATGGAAGACGTTTGGCAAAAGGTGACCCATCACTTTTAATGTGCGTCGAATACGTTGGCCATCATTTTGTACAGGCAGCAGAGATGGTCTAGAAATAGAGACCTAATCACGGCTGTACCTGTTAGTTTTTGATTTTATAGATCTGAAGATGGGCCATTGCAGATATGACACTCGAGAACATCTCATCTACTGTCGACTCCGTTGATATTTAAAAATCGTGTCTGCCGCAAATGTCCTGTTGATGGATGGCGCTTGGCGTTTCTAAAACAAATTATCATACCGGCCAATGCTGACCACGGTTCTAGATTTATTAAGCACATAATTCATGTCATCGCGTAATAACACAAGTTGCGGTTCTACAGTGTGCACTAAGGGGGGGGGGCTGTTATCGAGAATATTGGAAATCATTCTAAAAAACACATTATAAAATAAAGCTTTTCATGACATTCAAGGAACATTTAAGAAGGATGATTAAACAGTGAAACAGTAAGGTTGAAAGATAAAAGGATGATTAAACAGTGAAACTGTAGGTTGAAAGATAAAAGGATGATGAAACAGTGAAGCAGTAAGGTTGTAAGATAAAATGATGATTAAACAGTGAAGCAGTAAGGGTGTAAGATAAAAGGATGATTAAACAGTGAAGCAGTAAGGTTGAAAGATAGAAGGATTGTATAGAAAAGGGAGGAGATAAACATAAACAGCAGTAAGGGTGAAACATAGAAGGGTAATATGGAAGAGTAAGGAGAGATATAGGAGTATGTATGAAAGATACGAGGTTGGTACACAAGAGAGGGAAGAGAAACAGGAGTAAGGGGAAGAGATAGAAGGATTGTACGCAAGAGGGGAAGAGATGTAAGGATTGTACGCAAGAGGGTAAGAGAAACAGGAGTAAGGGGAAGAGATAGAAGGATGGTATGCAAGAGAGGGAAAACGGGAATAAGGGTAAGGGATAGAAAGATTGTAGGTAATAGGGGAAAAGAAAATAGGGTAAGCGTGTGGCTATAGAAAGATTCTATGCAAGAGTATGTATAAGTTCATGATGAAAGGAGAAATAAAAGTTGAAATAGGTACATGAACCAACTGTGGCATCAAGAATAAATAACCAGAAATAGGTACATGAATCACCTGTGGCATCAAGAATAAATAACAAGAAATAGGTACATGAACCATCTGTGTCATGTTGCTAGGCGATTTGGTGCCGTAGAACGGACTGGTTCAATTCCCGTTAGTCTCAAGAATTTTTTAATCTGTAGCAACAAATGAAGCTACAATTAGGTTCTCCGATAATACATATATATACATTTTTTTTCAATACCTGTACGTTATGTTTGTTGTTGTTGTAATAGTCCTTGTCTCGATTGGTCGATTTGGTGCCGTAGAACGGACAGGTTCAATTCCCGTTAGTCTCAAGAATTTAAAAAAAAAATTAAAAAAAATTGTCCTCTGGCTTCCTACTTAAATCTACAGATTCAAGTGGTTTCTAACCGTGTCTTGTCTTTTCTCCATATTTTTATTCTTAGTGCTTTTAGCTGTGTCCTGTCTGTGCACCAGATATGTGTCATAATTGCTCTTGTGTCGTGTCTGTGCACCAGATATGTGTTTCGCTGCGCCTGTATTTTAAATTTGCACCAGATATGTGTTTCAGTGCGCCTGCATCTTGACTGCACCAGATATGTATTTCAGTGCGCCTGCATCTTGACTGCACCAGATATGTATTTCAGTGCACCTGTATCTTGACTTTGCCTCAGATATGTATTTCAGTGCTCCTGTATCTTGACTTTGCTCCAGATATGTATTTCAGTGCGCCTGTACCTTGACTTTACTCCAGATATTTATTCGCAGTGCGCCTGTATCTTGACTTTGCCCCAGATATGCATTCTCAGTACTCTTGTGTCGTGTCCTTGTTTCTGTCGTGTCTATTGCCCCCATTGTCTTCTATATGAAGCTTCATGTGTCTCCTTAATTACTGCTATTATTGTTCTGTTACCTCAGAAGATGTTAACAAAAACAACTATTTATTTATACCACAAATCCTCCATTTTGCGAAGTCAATGCTAAAAGTAATCTGTCTCTCGCATTCACATTCTGTGGCTAACGATGGAAGATTCAAAATTCCCATTTCTTTTCTACTTGCAAATATTTACATAATGGGCTTGTCTATAAATTCTTCCATTATGTATTTACCCTCGTCTGATCACACTGGGAGAAACCACAATTGATATCAATGAATCGACCTACAAGCCAAAGGTTTTGGTTTGTGGTACAGATGGTTTGATTTTATGACTTTTACTATGAAATTGTCTTTCTTCCACTCTTCTTCTCTATCTAAGAGTTTCCACCACTCTTTCTTTCTATCTATCTCTCAGAGTTTCTCCCTTTCAATGTGATTGTTTCTAACATACTATAGAAAACAGGAAAACTACAGTGCAAAGTAATACAAATGTATATAGGATAAGGACTTATAAGCACAGTCCATACTCACGGCAAGATTACATCTGGTATCTTTGTTTATATCTTCCTATTGTAACTGTTAAATCCAAGAATATGGCAATGAAGTTTTGCTAATTACTAAAGACACACATAATAACACACACAAATCAACGTTTCGACCAAAATGTCTTTATCAATACAAAACTGGAAACACAATTAAAACGCAATAGAAAATAGATAGTAAGGATTATGGACGTTCAAATTGGCATGTATAATGTAGATTGTCCGGGAGATGTGAAACGAGACCGGACAAGGAATGCACAAAAATGACTACATACATGTGACACGAAACAAACATAAACTATGGAACAACTAGAATCATACTTGAGACAGGCGCTCATTGATGACGTAAGGTTTAAGAGTGCCATATTGGTAAATGTAGCGGCTCTCAAGCGCAAGAAGTATCCGGATATCAGAGAAATACGACTTAATGGCCGTAATCTGAATGTCCTGGACACCCCGATGGTCCGTACCATTGAAGTAGAGTTCACAGGATAACCAAAATGTTTTTATGCTATACAGATGTTCACAGAATTGGTCTGCGAGCAAGTATTTAAATTTGTAAATAACTTTTGACAAATAATTGTGTAAATAAACAAGTGCGTGCATTTTTAGAATGTATCGGTGTCTATTTAGTTTCAATGTAGTTAGTTTTCTAAAATTAAATACTAAGTATCGATACCACTTTAGTTTATTGATTACGGTCTGTTTCGCATTTGACTCTTTCAACACCTCCATATTAGTTTTTCTGGCAGCCCATGGTATTCTCAGCATTCTTCTATAGAACCACATCTCTATTGCCTCTAATTTCCCACTTTCCAGTTTGTTTATTGTCCAAGACTCGCACCCATATGTTAGTATAGGGGTTATATAGCACTGCAGAACTCTCTCACCTCTAATGACAAGGTCATATTACACAATATATTTTTCATTTTTCTGAATGTTGTTTTTTCCTGTCCTATTCTGCTTCTTATTTCTGTTGAACTTCTTGCATCTGCTGTAATCGTTGTACCTAAATAATTGAATTGGTGGACCTGTTGTAACACTACATCATTCACTTTGATCTTGTATCGTGTGATATTTTGTTCAATATAGTATGCATACATGAATCTAATATATGAAATATTCAGTAACATTTTTATCATGGAAAACATAAAATAGAGTGTTTTAAATCATAAATCCAGTCCCGTGGTGAGACACAACCCTTTCAACCACATATTTCTTTAAGTTATATCAGAACCATACAAAAATAATGGAGGTTACAGATCAGTTAACACGAATTTAGATTATTTCTTTTCAAAACAAAATAGACAATAATGAAAATAGAATATTCTCCATAGAGAATAGTCACAGCACGCAACTGACTGAGATAATCACTATCCAACTAATGAGGTACTTCATTGTTCATATTATGTACTTGATGAGCTGTCAATAACTTAGGATGCTGAGGGGAGAAGTCTGATAAGGTTTAACATTTGTAGAAAAGGGGGATATCTTCTTATAGAAGCTTCATGGCACGTCATCTATACAATCCCGTAGTCGTAACCTTCGATAACAGTTACCATGTTGTTTCAGCAGGCCGACGTTGTGCTTGAACTAGTTACGGGCTCGGCGTGGGTGGGCGGAACAACAAAGAAATCTGTCACAAGGGCCAGAGTTGTGCCCTGATGTCGACATCTGTTTCAACGGCATTTGACTCGAAACACCATCGAGTCAGATGGCTGATGGAACAGAGGGCGGAGCACTTATGGGAATACCCCACGTGCTGTGAGGCCAGTTTATAACCAAAAACCAAGATGATAGGGGGAAAAGTTCATGGAAAATTAATGTCAACAATCATATATTTCATACAAGAATTCAATCAATTTTTAAAAAATACATTCCGTGAAATTAATTAGTGATTATCTAAACCAACGGATGAGTACACTCTGGGCATCCCGTAGTAGTTCCGTCTCAGCATATGGTGAGGAGTATTTATACTGATAGTTCTCGTGTCATGAAGGAAGGTAAAAGTAGGTCTCGTTCGCGAACACTGGATTGAGGCTTTGAGAAAGGCGAGGCTGAAAGTGGTTACATTTATTTTTGTTCCGGGACACGTGGGTGTTAGAAGCAATGAAAGAAAAGATATACTGGCGTCATGCGCGATTGTAGCACAGAGCAATGGGGTAATGGATCGAGTTGACGTTTTGAACTCCTTAAGAGATATAGTACGCAAGAGTGAGACTAGTGTGGATGATTCCTTTTCAGTGGCCAGGATTAAAGATCAGGGATTGAAATGCGGTGTTGCTAGAAATGAACATTTTGGAGGGCGCAGAAGAATGATAGTCAACCAGCATAGGACCGGTACTGTCAAAAGAAGTGTAATGGCGGATACACTCACGGAGAAATCGGACCAACTATGGACATTTCCAGTTTGCAGTGATGATGATCCGACGACTAACTAACTAACTAACTAACTAACTAACTAACTAACTAACTAACTAACTAACTAACTAACTAACTAACTAACTAACTAACTAACTAACTAACTAACTAACTAACTAACTAACTAACTAACTAACTAACTAACTAACTAACTAACTAACTAACTAACTAACTAACTAACTATCTAACATATAATTAATGAACATTTTCATTTTATATTGTTCTATCTTTACACTTGACAATACGGTTGTCCCGCGCAAGTGGTTGTGTCTATGGGTCTCACCAATGGCTCACTAGAGAAACCAACGATGCAACAGAAAACCTTAGTAAATGACATGCCGTTATATTGAGGTTATCTTCTTATAGAAGCTTCATGGCACGTCATCTATACAATCCTGTAGTCGTAACCTTCAATAACAGTTACCATGTTGTTCCGACAGGCCGACGTTGTGTTTGAACTAGTTACTGGCACGACGTGGGTGGGCGGAACAACAAAGAAACCTGTCGCAAGGGCCAGAGTTGTGCCCTGATGTCGACGTCTGTTTCGGCTGCATTGGACTAGAAACACCATCGAGTCGAATGGCTGCTGGAACAGAGGGCGGAGCACTTATGGGAATGCCCCACGTGCTGCGAGGCCAGTTTCTAATCAAGAATCAAGAACTTGACAATAGATTATTAAGTACAATTTCATAACAAACATTCTTTTTAAACATTGTGCACGCAAAGTTAATGAACTTTCACAAGATAATTGTTACTTTCTTTTTAAAATTCTGAAACAATCCTTGTAAGCAAAAGAAGGAAATATATCTTAAATGTACACCGTACGCCCTGTCATCGGCCATAGATCGCGCACAAAGGCCGTCTCCAGACGACTTCTACCCCTGACTCCTGACTCATGACGCAGGAGGGTATATAGCGAAAAGAAAGAAGAAAGAAGAGAGAAATATGGTTTTAAACTTACACAAGATCAGTCAATACTCGGCTAATGCGAAAAGGAAGTTAAAATGTAAAGATAAATCATTTACAAGCGTCTAACTAACAAGCGTCATTTACAAGCGTCACGGTGAAGCTAATTCTAGCAGAAAATGAGTCACATATCGATGGTCGATTCTGCTATCTTCAATCAACTGTCTCGTCAAATTTGTCCTAAGGTGCGGTCAAGAGAAATATGTATCATGAGTCAAGATGTCAATGTCTTATACCTACCTTATCAACTTGTTATTCCATAACTGGACAGTACTAAAATAATTTCAGCTGTTCAGGGCCGTATTTATGACTATCATATGGAGAGGGGTTTTAAGGTCGTTCGTCCGTTTTCGTGTGTAAATTTCAGTATCTGACGGAAGATTTTAAAAACATTTTGTGATAAATCGCTTAGGGAGTTAAGTTCCTAACTCTAAAAGAGTCATGTTCATATTTGCTGCGGGGAAGGTGGGAGTTGAACATGCCAACCCCCACCCCCTTATCTACGGGACTAGAGCTGATATAGGTATTTGCCCACCTGTGCATAGCTACCTAGTCACTCTATTATCTTTCCCCAGGTGGTGTCCACTCTTGCCGGTACGCGTAGTGGTGATTGAAGCTTGATGAAGGCCAGATGTATTGCCTCGGTTGTGCTATGAAAGTGTTTGTTCAAGATGTTCCTGACGTTTTCTATCCATCTTTTTCGTGGTTTTCCTCTGGCTTTATACCCTGATCTCATTTGGTTATATGCCTGTACGGGCAACCTGTCATGATGTACGGGCAACTTGTCAGTGGCTGACTAAAGACTAGCATACTCCTGTATGGTAAACTGAAGACAGGCATGCGCCCTCAAGGTGGACAAAATAAGCGTTAAAAAGACTCATGAAAGATCTCACAGAAATTCTGTGAAATAAACAATAACACCCGGGAAGATGATTCGTATAACAGAGGTAACTACCTGTGGTGCTATGCAATAAACAAATATGACACAACATTGCGCGGAGAAAATGAGAAATACTCCAGCTCAGTGTTTCTTATCGTGGGGCACACGCCCCACAGACAGCAATTTGGTTTGGAAACACTGCTCTATACTATGTTCACTTTAAGAATGAAGTGGGTCAAAAAACACCCCCACATTACTCCGCGATAACAGGTGATTTTTAAATAGCTGATGACGCGTAAAAACAATATTATTTAAAACATTTCAACACAATTAAAAACAATATTTAAACAACGTTTGAACAAAACATTAAATACGAAATTTAAAAACAATATTATTGGGCACTTAACAATCGATTCATGCGTTCTGCGTCCAACAGCCAATCAAAAACACTGACCCACTTCATTCTTACAGTGAACAGAGTATAACTCAGCTGCGGGGACTAGCTAGAACATTAAAGATACATCCGAACCATCGAAAATGATCATTAAATGCGCAAATTGCGCAAGGGTATTTGGAGCCACCACAGAGCTTATCAGCCATCTATGAAGTCACCACAGAGCTTATCAGCCATCTATGAAGTCACCACAGAGCTTATCAGCCATCTATGAAGTCACCACAGAGCTTATCAGCCATCTACGAAGTCACCACAGTGCTTATCAGCCATCTATGAAGTCACCACAGAGCTTATCAGCCATCTATGAAGTCACCACAGAGCTTATCAGCCATCTATGAAGTCACCACAGAGCTTATCAGCCATCTATGAAGTCACCACAGAGCTTATCAGCCATCTATGAAGTCACCACAGAGCTTATCAGCCATCTATGAAGTCACCACAGAGCTTATCAGCCATCTACGAAGTCACCACAGTGCTTATCAGCCATCTACAAAGTCACCACAGAGCTTATCAGCCATCTATGAAGTCACCACAGTGCTTATCAGCCATCTATGAAGTCACCACAGAGCTTATCAGCCATCTACAAAGTCACCACAGAGCTTATCAGCCATCTATGAAGTCACCAAAGAGCTTATCAGCCATCTATGAAGTCACCACAGAGCTTATCAGCCATCTACGAAGTCACCACAGAGCTTATCAGCCATCTATGAAGTCACCACAGAGCTTATCAGCCATCTATGAAGTCACCACAGAGCATATCAGCCATCTATGAAGTCACCACAGAGCTTATCAGCCATCTATGAAGTCACCAAAGAGCATATCAGCCATCTATGAAGTCACCAAAGAGCATATCAGCCATCTATGAAGTCACCACAGAGCTTATCAGCCATCTACGAAGTCACCACAGAGCTTATCAGCCATCTATGAAGTCACCACAGAGCTTATCAGCCATCTATGAAGTCACCACAGAGCATATCAGCCATCTATGAAGTCACCACAGAGCTTATCAGCCATCTATGAAGTCACCAAAGAGCATATCAGCCATCTATGAAGTCACCAAAGAGCATATCAGCCATCTATGAAGTCACCACAGAGCTTATCAGCCATCTATGAAGTCACCACAGAGCATATCAGCCATCTATGAAGTCACCACAGAGCATATCAGCCATCTATGAAGTCACCACAGAGCTTATCAGCCATCTACGAAGTCACAGACAAGCTTATACCTGTAACTGATGTCCATGTTGTACATGTAACAAATGGTTGTCATCACTTCTGATCGACGATCAACACTCATCAGTCTGTGCTTCGTGCAGTTACTTCATCACTTATGTAATATCGCCGTCCCGATGCTGTAACATCGCCGTCCCGATGCTGTAATAGCGCCGTACCGAAGATGTAATAGCGCCGTACCGATTATGTAATATCGCCGCCCCGATGCTATAATATCGCCGTCCCGATGCTGTAATAGCGCTAACCGAAGATGTAATTAACACCGTACCGTTGATGTAATACCGCCGTACCGATGATGTAATATCGTCGTACCAATTATGTAATACCGCCGTACCGATGATGTAATATCGTCGTACCATTGATGTAATACTGCCGCACCGATGATGTAATATTGCCGCACCGTTGATGTAATATCGTCGTACCAATGATGTAATACCGTCGTACCGATGATGTAATACTGTCGTACCAATGATGTAATATTGCCGTACCGATGATGTAATATCGTCGTACCGATTATGTACTATCGCCGTCCCGATGCTGTAATATCGCCGTACCGAAGATGTAATAGCGCCGTACCGATTATGTAATAGCGCCGTACCGATGCTATAATATCGCTGTCCTAATGCTGTAATAGCGCCGTACCGAAGATGTAATAGCGCTGTACCGATACTGTAATATCGTCGTACCTTTGATGTAATACTGCCGTACCGATGATGTAATATGGTCGTACCAATGACGTAATACCGCCGTACCGATGATGTAATACCGCCGTACCGATGATGTAATATCGCCGTACCGATGATATAATGTCTCATAATTCTATGAACACACATAACCGTATGTTGATAGGGTTCTAGTATAGACTTGTGTACAGAAAGTAAATATGGCCTGTAAGGTTTATTTTTTATTATTACCGTGCGTTTCATTGGTCGGCCTTGGCCTTTTTGGCATGTGACTTCAAGTATAGAAATTGTACATCAGCATTAGGTGCCATCCCGGCTGGCGTAGGCGATCAAAGCTCTCCACAGCTCTCTGTCTCCAGCATTATGTATCAAGAATCTTTGTTGTTTCCCTGCTGTGCCAGGTTGTTAAACCGGCTAATATTTTCTCAAGTTGTCGCCCTCTGTCTCTGTTGTCTTCAATCTTGCTTGCTGTGACTATGTTCTCCAAACCTTCCTGTCTCATGAAGTGGCCAAAAAATGAAGATTGTCTTTTATATAAATTGTTACCAACAAAAAAAAGCACGACAATAATAAATAAAAAGAACGAAACGAATGAAGGTTTGTTTACTATCTGTATGAAGGTCTTCACCGCCGACGGTCTTGGTAGTACGGTGCTCAAGATGGCTGGTTCGACCATATTAACTTTTGTGTAAACAGCAACCTACCAACGCCCAAATTAGTCCATTATGTTGCCATGTCCCTGACACTCCGGGAACTTGACATCCGACAAGTAACGAGTGAGTTGGAAACCATGGACCTTAGTTGTCGTCACCTCCGAATATAGAGGATGAGGGTAGGTGGTTAGATCCCCTCCCATCATAAGAAACAAGAACAGTTTGTAAAGAAGATTTTGTTTTTAAATTGAGTGAAATCTCACCCATCCAATGAAGGATTTTCACAATTGCTATTAACAACAACAAAAACCGCACAATACCAGATAATTCGTTGTTTTCTTAGGTAAACCTCATAAAGATGTGTGTCTACGGCCCTGGCAGTAGTTGAATAGCCCGCATTCCATTATTTGATCTTGGAATAATCCTTAATTTGTTCAATTTTTTATTGTGGTGGGGGGGGGGGGGGGTTAAATATGTGACACAATTAAGCATGGGTGGTCCTGGAATTCTTGTTAGTTGTTGGCAGGATGCAGGAAAAAGTCCCCCCAAAAAATTGTGAACGCAATTTGTTGCCGGCAAATTTGTTGGTTTTTACTAAATTTCATTTCTATGTTAAATGTTCCAACAGATCAGCGGTTCTCACTCTTTGTTTTTCTCGGGGCCATCTTTTGGAAGAATATTTCTTCCATTTACGTCTTGTTGAATGTCTAGAATATTTCTTCCATGGACATCTTGTTGAATGTCTACTAGGCGTCTTACACTTAACTCAACATCGTTCAAATAGAATGGTCATATGTATGACGTCATAGGGAGCTCATACAGGGGGTCCCGAGTAAGAGAGTTTTCAGATTTGTCCTTCCGCTTCCGTCTTTTGCACATTTACCGGAGTGTTCTTTCCTTTTTAAAAATGAGTTATGTCAGCAGTGATGGTGTGCCAAGCTGAGAGATCAAGGGCTGTAGACTCTCGGGAGCTAGGTTCGATGCTGCAGTCCTAGAGAGAGATTTGAAGTGATAATTGAAACGCTTGTTCTGCCCTCCGTTTGAACGTTTACCATCGCGCAGCTCTTCATAGAATAATTTCTTTGAAAAGCTCTTGTCTTGCATACGGAGGATGTCGTCAGACCAACGGATTTGAGACATAATAAGCAGGGCATATATACTTTGCATACGGGACGAATTTCCGTGTCTTATACTTGATCGTTACAACGTACTCCATGAGGTTTCTCGCATAGACAGTCCAGGATGACGTAGCATAAAGCAGTGTTGTTAGAACAACTACACGGTACACGTCCAACTTAAATGTCAAACTGAGACCACGTTTGATCCAGACGTTGGCACGAAGGGCTCCCGAAGGCCCCACTGGCGCGAGCAATATGCATAGCAACATTCTCGTCAATTGTCGCACTTTGCGGTACGGTGCTGCCGAGATATACAATCTTATTGGCAGTATTTAGTCTCTGTTCCTTCACTGTGATTACTGGTTCTGTGTAAAGGACACTTGGCGCTCGTTGATACATTCCTAATGTCTTCGCGGTGCTGATGGTAAGACTAATTTATCTACATGACCGACTGGCTGGTTGCCATCCAGTAACTCATTTGCGCATGCCCTTTGACCCATCTACCTTTGTAAAATCAAGACCTCATCATATTCAGATCTGTAATATTCAGAACCCTCTCTTTTTTCACTGAAGTGCATGTGCACTATTGATCTGATCGTTAGTGTGAGAAAGTTCTTGAAGAATAAATAAGTATTAGTATTAGTGCATTGTCAACGGCAGTACCCTTCAGACGAACAAACACACGAGTAAACAGACAGACTAACAATCAAACAATACCTGAAAATGTCAGGACGGGTATTTATCATAATTATATCCCTTTAATTAAAAAAATATTCCTAATTTCTTGAAAGGATTTTACAAATCAATAAATAATCAATATGTGTTAGATCTTAATGGTTGATTCGAGAATGAGACAGACTGTCTTTCGTCCGTCGGAGCCGGCGAAGACCATGTCAGCTCAACTAAGATAACGACGAGGATGATGATGATGAGTGTGGTTAATTCCTAATGTGAATAGTGAGTCATATGAACGCCTGGCATTGGCATATGTGGGAGATGTATGTGGGAGACGTATGTGGGAGATGTATGTGGGAGATGTATGTGGGACATTAAGCAGTTCCAGCCTAGGAGATGTCTGTGGGATATTCAGCAGCTCTTGCCTGGGAGATGTCTGTGGGAAATTGAGCACCTCTTGCCTGGGAGATGTCTGTGGGAAATTGAGTAGCTCTAGCCTGGGAGATGTCTGTGGGAAATTGAGTAGCTCTTGCCTGGGAGATGTATGTGGGAAATTGAGTAGCTCTTGCCTGGGAGATGTATGTGGGATATGTATGTGGGAGATGTATGTGAGAGATGTATGTGGGAAATTGAGTAGCTCTTGCCTGGGAGATGTCTGTGGGAAATATCTGTGAGAGATGTCTGTGGAATATTGAGCAGTTCCTGCTGGGAGATGTTTGTGGGACATTGAGTAGTTCCTGTCTGGGAGATGTCTGTGTGAGATCTCTGTGTGAGATGTCTGTGGTACATTGAACAGTTCCTGCCTGGGAGATGTCTGTGGGAGATGTCTGTGGGACATTCAGCAGCTCATATCTTTCTTCTAGCATGTTTTTATTGAACAGAAACAATATTCCAATCTGCGTATGTGTGCGCAGAGTCTGTGATACACTGAGCATCTTCTGTCTTACTTCTAACACGTTCTTGTTAGCTGATTCAGCCCGACGATACTCATATAAGTCACTAATCGTTATTTCTTGAGACCAAAGTGACTCCAATGAGTCAGAACCAATAAAATTTGTTTTGTTCTTTTCGGTATTTATATCAACATAAGTATAGTTCGGATCGAAAGTGTAATATGTCCACATTACTTGTTGCATGATTTTGATGTGTATTGGTATCAATTTTGTAAATTATTGATAAGTTTTGAATATGACGAATTTTTCCTTTATATATATATATATATATATATATATATATATATATATATATATATATATATATATATATATATATATATATATATATATATATATATATATATATATATATATATATATATATATATATATATATATATATATATATATATATATATATATATATATATATATATATATATATATATATATATATTTCCAGTTTATTTATTTTTGTAAATTAATAACTATTGTATTTAATTTTGTCACATTTATTATTGAAATCCAACCTGGTAATTACTGGCAACTGTTATTTAGCAATCGTATGTACAAATTTATGCTATTTGTAAGAGAAATCTGTCACATTTTCGTCCGACAATCTTGGCCTAATCTCATGGGTTAATGTAGAAATGTGTTCTAAATAACAAATTTTCGACGCACTATTCATATATACTACACATGTTTGTATTTATAATTTGACTATATACAAGACTGTGTGGCAATTATTGATTCTAAAGTTTGGAACGATCAAACATCAAGTTTGAAATAGTGTTTATTAGTAATTTACATATTTTCTTTTCTTGTTAAAATAAATTTAATATATTGACATTAATTTTTTTTCAAAATGAACTTGTGATAATCATATTCTCTGTCCATTTCTTGTTTCGAAATATCTATATATATTACATTATAATGTAAATATATTTAGAAGTACTATTTCTTGTCTCGTGACAGATGTACAAAAAAAATAAATTCATTAAGACTAAAATAATTAAATGCTGAATCAGTTTCTTCTTCTCTTCTTCTGCGTTCATTCTCAAACTCCAGCTGGATCATGGTCCTGCTTGATTTCCAGCAGGATGTAGTCCAGACAATGGAAATGCGTTGTGTCGCCGTTTTATTTGCGCCACTGGCCCGACACATCCGTCTTCGGCGGGGAATCAGTTTAAGCAGCAGCTGTCTAAAGTTTTTATTTTGTAACTGCTCCAATTTTGTATACGATGCCTGTCTTTTTTTTAAATAGGTTCTCTATGACTATGTATCTACATTGAAGTTAGTCAGTGATGACTTAATCGTGTCTTTAAAACGCGTCTTCTGTTTTCCAGCCTTGCTGAAGCCAGTTTAGTTTTTTCATATATCACTTTGTTAGGGACGGTGCGAGTTCTTTCATGCAGACCAGATGATATGTCCAGCGTGTCTGTACCTGTAGAGGTAGAGTGTAGTCGAATTTTGAAAACGTCTTGACTCAAGTTGTAGGGGAATAGGTGCCAGCTGAACAGACCTAGTTCAAGTTGTAGGGGAATAGGTGCCAGATGAACGGACCTAGTTCAAGTTGTAGGGGAATAGATGCCAGCTGAACGGACCTAGTTCAAGTTGTAGGGGAATAGGTGCCAGCTGAACGGACCTAGTTCAAGTTGTAGGGGAATAGGTGCCAGCTGAACGGACCTAGTTCAAGTGCTTTCTTGCTGTGCCGTCATCAGCACTGTGTGTGTATATTTACAGATTTAGCTTTCGTCAGAGACTTCCAGTGTGGTATTTTGTCCTGCTAATCTTCTTCTTCTTCTTCATCGTTCATTCTCAAACTCCTGCTGGATCTCCCTTGTAGCAAGACCATTGTCCTGTTAGATTTCCAGCAAGAAGTAGTCCAGAGAATGGAAATGCGTTGTGTCGCCGTTTTATTTGCGCCAATAGCCCGACACATCCGTCTTCGGCGGGTCCTGCTAATGAATGTTAAGTATATTACAGGGAAAACTTAGATGGAAATAATTGAGTCTCCTAGCCATCCTAGCCTAGAACTGTCCATGTTTCACATGCAAAAAAAGTGATGGTACTATTTCTGATTGGTAAACTGTGAGTTTGATTGTTATTCCCCCTTCTGTTCCATAAATTTTTCTTAGTCTTCCAAACGCGACGCTAGCCTAAGTTATTCTGTTCTATACCTTGTAACTGCAGCTTAGGGATGTCCAGACATTAGGTTAACATATTTTAAATAGCAATTTTTGATATTCCTCATGTTTAGTATCAATTTTTGATATTTCTCATGTTTAGTATCAATTTTTGATATTCCTCATGTTTAGTATCAATTTTTGATATTCCTCATATTTAGTATCAATTTTTGATATTTCTCATTTTAAAATATCAATTTTTGATATTCCTCATGTTTAGTATCAATTTTTGATATTTCTCATGTTTAGTATCAATTTTTGATATTCCTCATGTTTAGTATCAATTTTTGATATTCCTCATGTTTAGTATCAATTTTTGATATTCCTCATGTTTAGTATCAATTTTTGATATTCCTCATGTTTAGTATCAATTTTTGATATTCCTCATGTTTAGTATCAATTTTTGATATTTCTCATTTTAAAATATCAATTTTTGACATTCCTCATTTTAAATATCAATTTGTGATATTTCTCATTTTTAAATAGCAATTTTTGCTTCGGGACAATTGCGTAAATAAAATTGAAACTCATCGCATTAACATTCTCTGGACTACATTCTGGTGGATGCACCGGTACCGTTATTGTTGTAAATCATTTCTCGAATAAACGTACCGGTGTTGTTGTAAATCATTTCTCGAATAAACGTACCGGTGTTGTAAATTATTTCTCGAATAAACGTACCGGTGTTGTAAATTATTTCTCGAATAAACGTACCGGTGTTGTAAATCATTTCTCGAATAAACGTACCGGTGTTGTAAATTATTTCTCGAATAAACGTACCGGTGTTGTAAATTATTTCCGAATAACGTACCGATGTTGTAAATTATTTCCGAATAACGTACAGGTGTTGTAAATTATTTCTGAATAACGTACCGGTGTTGTAAATTATTTCCGAATAACGTACCGGTGTTGTAAATCATTTCTCGAATAAACGTACCGATGTTGTAAATTATTTCCGAATAACGTACCGGTGTTGTAAATAAATTCTCGAATAAACGTACCGATGTTGTAAATTATTTCCGAATAACGTACCGGTGTTGTAAATAAATTCTCGAATAAACGTACCGGTGTTGTAAATTATTTCTCGAATAAACGTACCGGTGTTGTAAATTATTTCTCGAAACCGGTGTTGTAAATCATTTCTCGAATAAACGTACCGGTGTTGTAAATTATTTCTCGAAACCGGTGTTGTAAATCATTTCTCGAATAAACGTACCGGTGTTGTAAATAATTTCTAGAATAAACGTACTGGTGTTGTAAATTATTTCTCGAATAACGTACCGGTGTTGTAAATTATTTCTCGAATAAACGTACCGATGTTGTAAATTATTTCCGAATAACGTACCGGTGTTGTAAATAAATTCTCGAATAAACGTACCGATGTTGTAAATTATTTCCGAATAACGTACCGGTGTTGTAAATAAATTCTCGAATAAACGTACCGGTGTTGTAAATTATTTCTCGAATAAACGTACCGGTGTTGTAAATTATTTCTCGAAACCGGTGTTGTAAATTATTTCTCGAATAACGTACCGGTGTTGTAAATTATTTCTCGAATAACGTACTGGTATTATCGTAAATCATTTCCCTTTTAGTGTTGACTTTCCTGTCGACATTTACTAAGTATTAACTTACTTCCTACACATTCGCAACAATATTTCTGCTTGTTTATAATTTTGTCATTGCGATGACTGTAAGTTTACTATATTTTCTTAGACTAATATTGAGAGAAAGTGATAGAAAGGGCTAATAGCGGTTGTAAATTGAACAGTACACATGTTCTTATAAACAAAGTCGCCAAATTAATTAAATTTAAAAAAATAATTATATCACCAATGGCTGATCATGTTCAATTAACCATTAAATACAGATTTGTTTTTTTTTTGTTTTTTTACAATTCAAGTCGACTCAAATATCTTCACCATTTTTGTGTTCACAATTTAAAGATTATTTCCCTTTAAAGTCAGATGTTTTTCGATGGATCCTTGAAATTTGTAAAATACTCTGCATGTATTTAAATTTTAAAAGCAATTTTTCTTTAAAAAAATTGTGCACAATATATAAAATATAAATATAAATACATAATATAATATGTAAAACATGGGGGCGATTTTTACAAGATATATTTCTGTTATTTCGCTTCACTTTAGTTAGTTTTCTAAATAAAATATTTAATACTTATACCACTTTATAATAAATTAAGAAAATAATAGCAAAATACTGAACGTATTTATATTGCCCAGAAAATCACTACAACCAAAAAATTATGGGTTAATGGCTACGGTCTGAACAGGATACGCTAGCAACGTTTATCAATAACAGTTTTTGGCATTAAGATTTTGTAAAAATATATTCCGTTCCCTTTAAAAATCGCATTACATAAAACTGAGTACCTTGCCCATAGAAACATTAATATAAAACTTTTCCATATTTTGTTTTAGATATTATAAAACACCTAACCCAAACACACTTGAAATATTTAGTCAATACATTTTTTTAAATAGAAAACCTTAGATGGTGATGAAAAGAGTTTGTATCTGAATTGTTGATGTCAGAATTGTTCGTTTGTTTGCTCCTTTCGTGACGAAGGCGACACTTAGGGCAGAGGTTTTGATTCTCCGTGTGTTGCGGTCAGCTACAAACAGTTTTAGTTCTTGTATGGTCTTGCAGTCTGTTATTTCCTCTTCTTTAAGATTTGTTATGGTTGATTTAGACCTTCCTCGTTTTCTTTTACCCTCAGGTGTTCACATAAGGGCTTGTTTTTTTATTCTGTTTCCATCTAGTGTTAAAACGTGATTCAGCTGTTTCCATCTGCGTTTTCTTATGATGTTTGAAACATATTCTTGGTGTGTTTTGTTTCTTAAATCACTATTTGTGACGAAATCATCCCGTTTTATGTTCATTAGTTTCCGGAGACATTTGTTTTCGAAGCTGTTTAATTTTTAGTCTGCTGTAAGAGTTGATTTCCAGCGTTCACAGAATGATCTGTGAATGTTATACTATATGTACTTATATTGATTTCCAGCGTTCACAGAATGATCTGTGAATGTTATACTATATGTACTTATATTGATTTCAAGCATACAAATAAATCATACATTGAAATTTCAATCCTAATTTCAATCATACAAGGTCGTTAAGTTTTACAATAACAGCAAACACTATCAGACAATTGGGTATTGGTACACAAGAAAATACAGATAACTTTATCTGTATTTCGGATAGAATGGGAGCTTAACGAATGCTGACCTCAACAAAACAGTTTCAACCATAAGATCTTTACCAAGAATATACAAGACATAACGTGAAGAAACAATTTTTAAAAGAAAGACATTGTCACAAAGGCATTAAACGGCAGACATTTTACACAAGACATCCAAGGTAATAATGATGAACGTACACATATGTATTGTCTTAGATGCGCATTACAAAAAATATGGGGAGTGAGAACAAAATAAAACAACTATGCCTGAAATAATATGGAATGACACAACAATATGAACGACAACACATCAAATCTAAACAAATGAATGATCAGTATTAAGACCAAATGGCTTAAAAGTACCAAACTACACGATATAACGATGTTACACGGACGTCCTAGCTATATAGAACATTATATCGATTGTATTTTTATATTGCTTTCAAGGAATATTTACAAAATTGAATGAGCCCTACTAAAAGTCTAGCGAAAGTTCTTTAAATTTGCATCGAGAAAGCTAATATCAGATCTAAATGTTTGATATTAAAATTCATAATCTCCTGCCAGGACTGAAAGCAGAAAAATATAATTAATGGCATATGCATGATACACTGAGTAAAAATAATACTGTTTTATTTCACTGTGTGCAATATATTCGTAAACAATTTATTTAGTATCTAAAGATAATATTGCTGCCGCCACAGCTTGTCAAACCACTCGCCGTCTCCTTGTAAACCACCTATCAGACTATTTCACATCCCTCACCCCCCTCCTATATCTATTGACGTAATCTAGTGTGCGAAATAGATGCACTTGCATATATTTACACTGCCCAAGACAGATGTGTCGGGACAATGGCGGACATAAAACGGCGACACAACACATTTCCATTCTCTGAACTGGATCTTGCTGGAAATATTGTAGGACCATTGTCCTACTACAAGAGTGATCCAGTGGGATTTGAGGACCATTGTCCTACTACAAAAGTGATGCAGCGGGATTTGAGGACCATTGTCCTACTACAAGAGTGATCCAGTGGGATGTGAGGACCATTGTCCTACTACAAGAGTGATCCAGTGGGATTTGAGGATCATTGTCCTACTACAAATGTGATGCAGCGGGATTTGAGGACCATTGTCCTACTACAAGAGTGATCCAATGAGATTTGAGGACGTTTGTCTTACTACAAGAGTGATCCAGTGGGATTTGAGAATGAACGATAAAGAAAAAGAAGATATATATATATATATATATATACGCCCATATGACAACAGATGCCCGAATTTCTAGTTTAGGGAGGAAATAATAGGGACTGTGTCTTCTTTCCAGATATGCCATAGGAGGCGACTAAGGAAGGTTGGGGAATAGGTTGACAACTTGTTACCTGTGATAAAACGGCGTTTTATCGACAATCATAATTGTCACATCTTGTCTCAATTTCTGACTTCTGTCTTCTGTCAAATAATTCCTACGGATGACGAAGATATTCAGGACCGACAAACACTGCCCCTTTGTAATTTTGTGGCAGACTCCAAGGTGATGGGGAATACTAGATGTGCCATCGCAGGGAATGGGTCAACAAATCTGACAAAAGAATGTTGAGATAGCTGACGCAGAAATAAATATTCCTGGTAAAGCAAAATAAATTGAACTGGTTATTAAAAACACTTACCGTACCTATGAATAAAAATATATAAAAAATTATATTAAAAAAACATACAATAAAACTACACAGGACAAATCTCAACGTGTCGGTCCAAATGGAACCTTTTTAGAGACAAATAACTTAATTATTAGATAAATAAACTCAGCAATAATACACAAATTAAATGACTAAAATTTTATCAATCCATGTTTCTATGACGCAGAAATGGTTACTGCGGCACCCTTCACTTTGTCGGACACCCTCCGACCATTTGGTTATTAATATATTGCTGACAGGATGATATATTTCTGGGATACTGACACACTTTCGGTAAAATGGCACGAGATGACGGTTGTGTTTTTTTCTTTATTGTCACAAATGGAAGTGTAATTCAATGTTTTAGAATTATTCATCTGAAATAAGTAGTCTCATTTATGTATGTGTTAATTAGAGATCACAGCGTAGCCGGGTGAGGTTTTCCTGATACAACACTGCGACAGGATTAGCAATCCGACAGGGATAACTCAAGTCGCTCGTAGTACAATGGAGGACTTTCCGCAGACGAATACCAACGTTAAAACGACCGTACTTAGCACACAAGAGGGCCGTCTCCAGAAAACTTTTCTACCCCTGACAATGAAAGGGAACAAAGGGTTTAGCGAATATATAGTTACATAGACTGGCACACTGGAATGTGTTTCCCTTCGAGGACTAAACATGCATTCATAAAACTCCCTTACATAACCACGTCTCAGACACATCCTTACATGAGTCTGGGTATCACCTCAGCTACACAACCTTACATGAGCCTGGGTATCACCTCAGCTACACAACCTTACATGAGCCTGGGTATCACCTCAGCAACACATCCTTACATGAGCCCGGGTATCACCTCAGCTACACAACCTTACATGAACCCTGGTATCACTTCAGTTACACAACCTTACATGAGCCTGGGTATCACCTCAGCTACACAACCTTACATGAACCCTGGTATCACCTCAGCTACACAACCTTACATGAGCTTGGGTATCACCTCAGCTACACAACCTTACATGAGCCTGGGTATCACCTCAGCAACACATCCTTACATGAGCCCGGGTATCACCTCAGCTACACAACCTTACATGAACCCTGGTATCACCTCAGCTACACAACCTTACATGAACCCTGGTATCACCTCAGCTACACAACCTTACATGAACCCTGGTATCACCTCAGCTACACAACCTTACATGAGCCTGGGTATCACTCAGCTACACAACCTTACATGAGCCTGGGTATCACTCAGCTACACAACCTTACATGAACCCTGGTATCACCTCAGCTACACAACCTTACATGAACCCTGGTATCACCTCAGCTACACAACCTTACATGAGCCTGGGTATCACTCAGCTACACAACCTTACATGAGCCTGGGTATCACTCAGCTACACAACCTTACATGAGCCTGGGTATCACTCAGCTACACAACCTTACACGAACCCTGGTATCACCTCAGCTACACAACCTTACATGAGCCTGGGTATCACTCAGCAACACAACCTTACATGAACCCTGGTATCACCTCAGCTACACAACCTTACATGAGCCTGGGTATCACTCAGCTACACAACCTTACATGAGCCTGGGTATCACTCAGCTACACAACCTTACATGAGCCCGGATATCACCTCAGCTACACAACCATACATGAGCCCGGATATCACCTCAGCTACACAACCTTACATGAGCCCGGATATCACCTCAGCTACACAACCTTACATGAGCCTGGGTATCACCTCAGTTACACAACCTTACATGAACCCTGGTATCACTTCAGTTACACAACCTTACATGAGCCTGGGTATCACCTCAGCTACACAACCTTACATGAACCCTGGTATCACTTCAGTTACACAACCTTACATGAACCCTGGTATCACCTCAGTTACACAACCTTACATGAACCCTGGTATCACTTCAGCTACACAACCTTACATGAACCCTGGTATCACTTCAGTTACACAACCTTACATGAACCCTGGTATCACCTCAGCTACACAACCTTACATGAACCCTGGTATCACTTCAGCTACACACCCTTACATGAACCCTGGTATCACCTCAGCTACACAACCTTACATGAGCCCGGGTATCACCTCAGCTACACAACCTTACATGAGCCCGGGTATCACTCAGCTACACAACCTTACATGAACCCTGGTATCACCTCAGCTACACAACCTTACATGAACCCTGGTATCACTCAGCTACACAACCTTACATGAACCCTGGTATCACTCAGCTACACAACCTTACATGAACCCTGGTATCACTCAGCTACACAACCTTACATGAACCCTGGTATCACCTCAGCTACACAACCTTACATGAACCCTGGTATCACCTCAGTTACACAACCTTACATGAGCCCGGATATCACCTCAGCTACACAACCTTACATGAACCCTGGTATCACTCAGCTACACAACCTTACATGAACCCTGGTATCACTCAGCTACACAACCTTACATAAGCCTGGGTATCATCTCAGTTATACAACTGAAAGAAAAGACCTTTTGTTGTAAAATCTATGGGCTGTATAGTGGTACCTATTCACAACTAAAGAGATTATTTCATCACCATTATCATAAATTTACACAATCCAATTCTTGTCAAATACGTTTACTATCCAATGCTAGTTTGCTTGAAACTGTACTATTACATATAATGCTTGTACGTACATTGCTATACGCACATTTACTTACAAAAACGTACTAATAGCACCCATTAGATATTTTATCACGAAACCGTACCGATAAAAACGATTACATCACACGAACCATGACTTACATAGATAGTCTATAGATTTAATCCATCCCGCGTTCTGATGTCCAGATGAATTAGAGATTAAGACATCTACCTGTTTTCATATCTTTGTCCCTACCAAACGTTGATAGAACCACATGCAAATCTGTCAGAGCTTAATGATATCTCCGCTCGCAGTGTTGCTTACTTACCCGCCATTTTTCCATCACGTTTGTGTCTTCACGTTGATGCCTGCTCGTTCCGTCGCGTGTTAGTTAATTAAATTCGATTACTTGCCGTCTCCGCATTAAAAGTTGGCAATAATTGGTCCTCAAAATCTTTTATCGATTGTCATGTTGTCTCAATCTAACAGGCTCTTATTTGACAACTTCTAAATGTTTTATGCCAACTAAAAACATTATTTTATGTTCACTAAAAACATTGCTTTATTTCCACTAAAAACATTGTTTTATTTCCAACAAAAATTTAAAAGCATTGGTTTTCTTTCTTGGTTGACAACCTTTACTATTCCCATATGGTTTTCATTAGTACTTCATGAGTTTACCATTCCCACATGGTATGGTTGTCCTCTATTTCTAAAAAGTTTACCATTCCCACATGGTAAGGCTGTCGTCTATTCCTAATAAGTTTACCATTCCCACATGGTATGGTTGTCCTCTATTCCTAATAAGTTTACCATTCCCACATGGTATGGCTGTCCTCTATTCCTAATAAGTTTACCATTCCCACATGGTATGGCTGTCCTCTATTCCTAATAAGTTTACCATTTCCACATGGTATGGTTATCCTCTGTTCCTAACAAGTTTACCATTCCCAAATGGTATGGCTGTCCTCTATTCCTAATAAGTTTACCATTCCCACATTGTATGGCTGTCCTCTGTTCCTAATAAGTTTACCATTCCCACATGGTATGGCTGTCCTCTGTTCCTAATAAGTTTACCATTCCCACATGGTATGGCTGTCCTCTATTCCTAATAAGTTTACCATTCCCACATGGTATGGCTGTCCTCTGTTCCTAATAAGTTTACCATTCTCACATGGCGTGGTTGTCCTCTATTCCTAATAAGTTTACCATTCCCACATGCATTGTTCTCCTCTGTGTCTAGTATTTTCATGGCGTAACAGAAAAAAAGCAAAACGTTCAAACTTCATAAGTATTATTTTAACATGTAGAATGGATTATTTGGTCAAATTATCATTGCTCATGGCGACTAGCTGGTTCCACAGTTCATCCATGACAGTACCGAATCATGGCGACCAACTGGTTGCATAATTCCCTCATGTCTATACGGAATCATAAAAGCTGCCCGTGTATGTCTTTTAGAAGAAAAGATCCCAGCGAACCATTGGTTGCACAGTTTACCCATGTCAGTACCGAATCAAGAAGATCCACTAATTACACAACTCACCCATGTCAGTATCGAATCAAGACGATCCACTAATTACACAACTCACCCATGTATGGAATAAAAAAAAAAGCTACCCGTATATGTCTTTTAGAGACATCGATCCAGGCCACCCACTGGTTGCAGTTTACCCAAGATAATATTGAATCATAAAAGCTGCCTGTATATGTCTGTTAGAAGCAAGCATAAGCCCGAGAATGGAAATGAGAAGTTTCATAAGCCCGAAAATGGAAATGAGAAGTTTCATAAGCCCGAGAAATAGAAATGAAATGTTTCATAAGCCCGAGAATAGAAATGAAATGTTTCATAAGCCCAAGAATAGAAATGAAATGTTTCATAAGCCCAAGAATAGAAATGCATAAAAGTGATGTCAATGACATGAGGAAATAAATGAATCTACATAAATTAAAATAAATAAATGTAAATAAATAAAGAAAATAAAACGGATAATTATAAAACAGTACATCTATTATTCTACATTAATATATGGCTCAGAAGCATGGATACTGAACAAACACAAGACATAATTGATGCCATTGAAATGTGGATATATAAAAAATAATAGGAAGAACTTCATGGCAAGAGAAGAAATGAAACGAAGAGGTTCTGAGAACACTGCGTATGAAAATAAGATCTATTAAAGAAAATAAAAATCAAACAAATAATGACCGACGAAGACGGATGTGTCGGGCCATTGGCGCAAATAAAATGGCCACACAACGCATTTCCATTCTCTGGACTATATCCTGCTGGAAATCTAATAGGGCCATTGCCCTGCTGCAATAGAGATCCAGCAGGAGTTTGAGAATGAACGCTGAAGAAGAAGAGGAAACAAATAAAGTATTTTATACATATTTTAAAAAAACGTGAGATCTTGTTGAAAACTTGACTCGAGAGTAGAGTTGATAGGAGGTGATCAAGAGTCAGACATAGATACAAGTGTGGTAGAGGGGATATCGTAAGATAGAAACGATACAGTCAGTGCACCACCAAAACAAGAGACAGAAAATGTTGTAGGTTCGTTTCAGTCAACCTCTCTTTTCGGAGATGGCACGTAATTATGATGGCCCTTCTCTACGTTTATTACTGTTCGATTCGTTTCTGAAAATCTATATTTCTTGTAGGTATTCTGAGAACTCCGGTTATGTGGCGAAATTGTAGTCAAGGTACCAAGTTCGATCCCCGCTACAGGAAATTGTGCATCCGGACCGTTCAGAAAGCAATGGCAAACTACTAACGTATTTATATTGCCTAGAAAGTCACCACAGTCAACAAATGATGGGTTGATAGCTAAGTCATGTAAAGGATATGCTACTAATTCTGAGAACAGAACAAAGTAATCGTCTGCTACTGAAGGTCTTCATACAGAACAAAGTAATCGTCTGCTACTGAAGGTCTTCATACAGAACAAAGTAATCGTCTTCTACTGAAGGTCTTCATACAGAACAAAGTAATCGTCTGCTACTGAAGGTATTCATACAGAACAAAGTAATCGTCTGCTACTGAAGGTCTTCATACAGAACAAAGTAATCGTCTGCTACTGAAGGTCTTCATACAGAACAAAGTAATCGTCTGCTACTGAAGGTCTTCATACATAACACTTCGATCTATTAAAATTTGTTCTGTGTTATTTAGTGATTGAATCGATCTATTCAAATAACAATTTGTTCTGTGTTATTCAGTGATTGAATCGATCTATTCAAATAACAATTTGTTCTGTGTTATTTAGTGATTAAATCGATCTATTCAAATAACAATTTGTTCTGTGTTATTCAGTGATTGAATCGATCTATTCAAATAACAATTTGTTCTGTGTTATTCAGTGATTGAATCGAATTATTCAAATAACAATTTGTTTTGTTATTTAGCGATATCGATCTATTAATATACGGTCTTCAAAATCGATTTATTTGTTAGTTTGGCACCCTCAAGCCATTTGTACTTAATTCGTAACATTCATGTGTTTAGATGTGTGTTGGTGTAGTCTTTTCTGTATTGCTATCCATGTTGCATTGGGTAATAATTTATTATAGCTGTTATCATATCTCGTCCAATTTTTAACAAGAGCCGTATCCATGACTACATGTTTCCACAGACATCATTGTCACCTTGAACTTCGTATTGCTTACATGCCAATAGTGCATCTAGTGCCTCTGTGGTGGTAACATTGTTTTTACTGTTTTCACTGTTTTTCACTGTTTGTTTTATATATTCTTGAGAAAGACCTAACGGATCGAAACGCTGAAAATGTCTTGTGTATTGTAATGTGTATGTTTTTGTATTTACACCATATAACCCCTTAATCTTAGTGATAGTCCGTCTGTTGTGTTCAAGTGACACATCAAAAACTGTGTTCTACGTAATTACGATCTATTAATATAATATTTTGTTTTGCTAGCAATGTCTCTCCATCTACTGGAGTAGAGTAAAGAAAATACTTTTACATTAATGCTTCTACCAGTACTAACTAAAAATAAACCATTCTGTTATCACGTGCAAGGGAGTGAAATCTCTAGTTGCCACCTACTCAACGCCATCAGTTCCGTGTTAGACTTGCCATTACGCCAGAGCTGGTAAATCTCGAATAGATTCAGAATTCTAAAGTTTGTTTTTACAGTCAAACGTGAATGCTCAACACAACGAAGAATCACGAAAACGTATTATAAAAAAGTGTGTCTGCAGACAATGCTAATCTATGGTAATACTTCAGGCTTTCACAAAGTAAGCAAGACGTGCCGCAGAAATGCATCTAACGACTTAGATCTTATGAGTTTCAGAAAACAACTTTTTTATTTTAACAAAATGAGATAGGCCTAATAGGAAACGACCATAGCAAGGTTGTAATCCAACAAGAACAACTTGGAAACAGTGTAATGAAGTGGAAACACATAAACTTGAAGCAAACAAAACTCACACATATAGATGTATCGACCAAAAGGCTTTCATATAAAACACAACATAACACACGGAGATTATAAACACATACATACGATAATACATGACACAGATAATTGAAATACATGCCGGAAGTTAGGATGAATATAAATAATGAATAGAAATGTACGAGACAAAATAAAGAAAAACAAATTAATGAACACAGAATATCTACCAAACAAAACAAGAAACGGTTGAACATGGATACTATTTGACAACAAGTGTTTTAACATGGATACAATGCTTGCAGCAAGTGGTTGAACATGGATCCAATGCTGGCAACAAGTGGTTGAACGTGGATACAATGCTGGCAACAAGTGGTTGAACATGGATCCAATGCTGGCAACAAGTGGGTGAACATGGATACAATGCTGGCAACAAGTGATTGAACATGGATCCAATGCTGGCAACAAGTGGTTGAACATGGATACAATGCTGGCAACAAGTGGTTGAACATGGATCCAATGCTGGCAACAAGTGATTGAACATGGATCCAATTAGTTAGTTAGTTAGTCGTTGGATCATCGTCATTGCACTCCGGACAAGTCCATAGGTACTCAGATCTTTCCTTGAGTGTATCCGCCATTACACGTTGATTGACAGTCCCAGTACGTTGTTGATTGACCATCATTCTTTTTCGCCCACGAAAACTCTCCTTTCTAGCGACACCACATTTCAAACCAAGTTCCTTTATTCTAATCATGGAACAAGAGTCATCGTCACTTGTACAGTCATTTGTTCGTACGTTTTCCCGTAGGGCATTCAAAATGTCTGCCCGATCCATCGCTCCACCAACAGCCGTAGTAGCAGCGTGGGTCCAATGCTGGCAATAAGTGGTTGGACATGGATACAATGCTGGCAACAAGTGATTGAACATGGATACAATGCTGGCAACAAGTGATTGAACATGGATACAATGCTGGCAACAAGTGATTGAACATGGATGCATTACCTGCAGCAGGAGGTTGAACACGTGCTATAGGTATTGGCAGATGACAGTTGTGATATAAAGATGTATGCTACGTTGTGATATAAAGATGTATGCAAAGTTGTAATAGAAAGATGTATGCAAAGTTGTGATATAAAGATGTATTCAAAGTTGTGATATAAAAATGTATGCAAAGCACAGAGCAAGATTTAGACTTGATAATACTCTAAGCTATTTGAGATATGAGACCCTTTAATATTTAAGAAGTATATAGAAAGAAAAATTTCATTAAAAAAATTGGGTGGCCACAAAGAAAGTAGAGGTCCTAAGCTATAGCTTGTATGGCTTATAGGTAAATCCTGCACTGGCCAAGCATCAATGAATGCTTTTGTCATGGCTTCTTAAACTGGGAGAACTGGATTAAAGAACATGTCACATAGAGAACAAACCTACGTAGCTCGTAGAACATTTCATAACTCAAAATCCTGCGAGGGGAAAGAAAAAAGAAGATTCAAGTACAAGGAGAAAGATTTCAGTTATGTAATATTCCCTTGCGTTTGATGAAACATATCAAATCTATCATGGGTCGGCAGATTTAGCAATGAAAAGACATGTTCGGCTCGTGACCACCCTCTCCAACTAATGTAAACTTGCTTCAGACCGTCTGTCAAAAATTGCATCTATATGTATAAGAAAAGGGTGGTCTATTGTATTTGTCTATTGCCTTTCCCCAGGTGAATGATGGTTGGCGTCTATTGCCTTTCCCCAGGTGAATGATGGTTTGAGTCTATTGTCTTTCTCCAGGTGAATGATGGTTTGAGTCTATTGTCTTTGTCTATTGCCTTTCCCCAGGTGAATGATGGTTGGCGTCTATTGTCTTTCTCCAGGTGAATGATGGTTTGAGTCTATTGTCTTTCCCCAGGTGAATGATGGTTTGAGTCTATTGTCTTTCCCCAGGTGAATGATGGTTTGAGTCTATTGTCTTTCCCCAGGTGAATGATGGTTTGAGTCTATTGTCTTTCACCAGGTAAATGATGGTTTGAGTCTATTGTCTTTCCCCAGGTGAATGATGGTTTGAGTCTATTGTCTTTCCCCATGTGAATGATGGTTTGAGTCTATTGCCTTTGTCTATTGTCTTTCCCCAGGTGAATGATGGTTGGAGTCTATTGTCTTTCTCCAAGTGAATAATGGTTTGAGTCTATTTCCTATGTCTATATCCTGTGTCTATTGTCTTTCCCCAGGTGAATGATGTTTGATAATATTTAAACTTACCACCAAGAGATGGGATGGGTAAGGATGAGAGCGTCAGTTATTGTTCCAATGCCAGATATATCGCCTTTACTTCGTCGAGTCCATGTTTGTTTAAGGTTATCTTGATGTTTTCTTTTTCCACCGTTTTCTTGGTCTATCTGTGGCTTTATGTTCGCATTTTCTTGTGATATTCTTCTGTTAGTCTGTTATTGTCTTCTGCTACGTGAAAAAATTTCTGAATATTCAGGATGTAGCCATCAACTCATCATTTGTATTCAGAATATGGTCATCAACATCGAATTTGGATTCAGGATGTAGATATCAACCTAGAATTTGGATTCAGTATGTAGATATCAACCTAGAATTTGGATTCAGTATGTAGATATCAACCTAGAATTTGGATTCAGGATGTAGATATCAACCTAGAATTTTGGTTCAGGATATAGATATCAACCTAGAATTTGTATTCATGATGTAGATATCAACCTAGAATTTGGATTCAGGATGTAGATATCAACCTAGAATTTGGATTCAGGATGTAGATATCAACCTAGAATTTGGATTCAGGATATAGATATCAACCTAGAATTTGGATTCAGGATATAGATATCAACCTAGAATTTGGATTCAGGATGTAGATATTAACCTAGAATTTGGATTCAGGATGTAGATATCAACCTAGAATTTGGATTCAGGATGTAGATATCAACCTAGAATTTGGATTCAGGATATAGATATCAACCTAGAATTTGGATTCAGGATGTAGATATCAACCTAGAATTTGGATTCAGGATGCAGCCAGGAAGTATCAAGGGGAGAAGAGACAGGGGATGACAAAGAGAGAAGTTTCTAGATAGACTAGTATTGCGGCATGGTAGAAGTTCACCAACCGAGCTCATTGACAACACAAGAGATAGAGAGTCGTGGAGAAACATGATCGCCTACGCCAGTCGGCATGACACTTGATTGATTGATTGATTGATGCAGCCATGCACCCAGAATTTGGATTCAGGATGTAGCCATCACTGCAGCATTTTTGTCTTTATTACTTTTCTAGGCAATATAAATAGGTTCAGCAATTTGCCATTGTTTTATGAACGGTCTGGATGCACAATATTCTGCGGCTAGATTTTAAACATATATCACGCCACCATAAACCAGATATGTATATACTTTCCCTTATGATGCTGGAGTCGAAGGTAAGGAACGATAAGACTTATTGGCGAGAACCGCTGTGGTTGATAGTACAGTACTGAGAAGAGAACGGGTTGCAAAAAAAAAGGATAGTCAAAGACGTGCTACAGAAAGAAGATGTGGTTGGAGGTGACAACATATACGCGCCGAGATCGATATCAATGGGATGATTGATCAGTATGAGAAGATCTGCAAGATTCTAATTTCACTTAAGCAATATCTGACTGAAGCTGTTTTGAACTCTCTTGGATGGATGTTGGTATAATTATGAAAACATCTCCTGTGGGTAGCTGCTGGTACAATTATGAGAACATCTCCTGTGAGTAGCTGCAGGTACAATTATGAGAACATCTCCTGTGGGTAGCTGCTGGTACAATTATGAGAACAAGCTGCTGGTACAGTTATGAGAACATCTCCTGTGGGTAGCTGCTGGTACAATTATGAGAACATCTCCTGTGGGTAGCTGCTGGTACAATTATGAGAACAAGCTGCTGGTACAATTATGAGAACATCTCTTGTGGGTAGCTGCTGGTAGAATTATGAGAACATCTCTTGTGGGTAGCTGCTGGTACAATTATGAGAACATCTCCTGTGAGTAGCTGCTGGTACAATTGTGAGAACATCTCCTGTGGGTAGCTGCTGGTACAATTATGAGAACAAGCTGCTGGTACAATTATGAGAACATCTCCTGTGAGTAGCTGCTGGTACAATTGTGAGAACATCTCCTGTGGGTAGCTGCTGGTACAATTATGAGAACAAGCTGCTGGTACAATTATGAGAACATCTCTTGTGGGTAGCTGCTGGTAGAATTATGAGAACATCTCTTGTGGGTAGCTGCTGGTAGAATTATGAGAACATCTCCTGTGGGTAGCTGCTGGTACAATTATGAGAACATCTCCTGTGGGTAGCTGCTGGTACAATTATGAGAACATCTCCTGTGGGTAGCTGCTGGTACAATTGTGAGAATGTATCATGTACTATGATGCTGATAAAGAAATAAAGTAAATATACGAATACAGAAAACTACCACAAAGAAAGTTTACAGTAAAAATATCTTGAAAAACTACTAAATGTAAGTATCTACTTAAGCTATATACGAACAACAACGTTTTCTCCAAGGATTTGCCGTTTCTGTTACAAGAGACAGCTTCGGGGGGCGTTGTCAGTGACTTGGTCAGGATACAAATGGATGTGGACAGTAGTTGATGACCCCTAGCTGTAGTGCTAAGTGCTAAACCAGTGTGAGGGTTGAATATCACACATACAACAGTCTAAGCGTCAAAATACTAAACCAGTGTGAGGGTTGAATATCACACATACAACAGTCTTAAGCGTCAAAATACTAAACCAGTGTGAGGGTTGAATATCACACATACAACAGTCTTAAGCGTCAAAATACTAAACCAGTGTGAGGGCTGAAATCACACATACAACAGTCTTAAGCGTCAAAATACTAAACCAGTGTGAGGGTTGAATATCACACATACAACAGTCTTAAGCGTCAAAATACTAAACCAGTGTGAGGGTTGAATATCACACATACAACAGTCTTAAGCGTCAAAATACTAAACCAGTGTGAGGGTTGAATATCACACATACAACAGTCTTAAGCGTCAAAATACTAAACCAGTGTGGGTGTTGAATATCAGACATACAACAGTCTTAAGCGTCAAAATACTAAACCAGTGTGAGGGTTGAATATCAGACATACAACAGTCTTAAGCGTCAAAATACTAAACCAGTGTGAGGGTTGAATATCACACATACAACAGTCTTAAGCGTCAAAATACTAAACCAGTGTGGGTGTTGAATATCAGACATACAACAGTCTTAAGCGTCAAAATACTAAACCAGTGTGAGGGTTGAATATCACACATACAACAGTCTTAAGAGTCAAAATACTAAACAATCTTCTTCCTCCAGGGTTATTCGAATTTGTCAGTAATTTAGATATTTTCTATTCATCCCTGACCTCAATCTAGCGTAGCCTTCCTGTTATTTATTTCAAGCAGAAAGACTAAACATTATTGTGGTAACCATCTTGTTTTCTAAGACTTTCATTGTCTTTGTCTCATTTCTTAGTTCTCCTTATCATGGAAGTTTTCATGTGAACTTCTTGTGTGAATGTCCTCTTTATCATAGAAGTTGTCATGTGAACTTCTTGTGTGAATGTCCTCTTTATCATAGAAGTTGTCATGTGAACTTCTTGTGTGAATGTCCTCTTTATCATAGAAGTTGTCATGTGAACTTCTTGTGTGAATGTCCTCTTTATCATAGAAGTTGTCATGTGAACTTCTTGTGTGAATGTCCTCTTTATCATAGAAGTTGTCATGTGAACTTCTTGTGTGAATGTCCTCTTTATCATAGAAGTTGTCATGTGAACTTCTTGTGTGAATGTCCTCTTTATCATAGAAGTTGTCATGTGAACTTCTTGTGTGAATGTCCTCTTTATCATAGAAGTTGTCATGTGAACTTCTTGTGTGAATGTCCTCTTTATCATAGAAGTTGTCATGTGAACTTCTTGTGTGAATGTCCTCTTTATCATAGAAGTTGTAATGTGAACTTCTTGTGTGAATGTCCTCTTTATCATAGAAGTTGTTATGTGAACTTCTTGTGTGAATGTCCTTTTTATCAGAAGTTGTTATGTGAACGTCTTGTGTGAATGTACTCTTTATCTTCAAAGTTGTAACATGAACCTCTTGTCTGAATGTCCTCTTTATTGTGGAATGTGTCATATGAACCTCCTGTGTGAATGTCCTCCTTATCGTGTGATCTCTTTCTCTTTATTTCTTCCATTTGTTAGCCTCTCTATATGTCTGTCTATATAACACTTTATCTCTGTCTCTATCTTCACTTCTTCATTGCGTTTGTATTTCACTCTGTGGTACTTTATCATCTTTATCTTGTCACTGTGTCACTCTATCATCTTTATCTTGTCACTCTATCATCTTTATCTTGTCACTCTATCATCTTTATCTTGTCACTCTCTGGCTGTTAGCATCACATTTATTTTGTGACGACACTTCTGTAAATGATTTATTTTCCTCTTTCTGCATTTCGCTAATTCTGCATTAACATTTTTTATATTTGATTTATATCTACCTAATATTTGATTTATATCTAGCTAATATTTGAGCAACGTCTAGTTAATATTTGATTTATATCTAGCTAATATGTGATCTGTGTCTAGCTAATATGTGATCTGTGTCTAGCTAATATGTGATATTTATCTGTGTATGTGATCTAGTAATATTTGACACTTCATTAAATCCAATTCTCTGAGTCTTCTGTTATATCTGCCTGCCATATTATTGTTTTTTCCCTTTATTCAATGTTTTCCTACAGAATTCAATGCGATTTCTCACAATCTATTCAAAACTTCTCGTCATGTCCGAGATTGTTTTAATTGGCTACCATAAACACACACCTCATCAATTCTTCACATATCTGGGCCGATCGTTTCTGTGTACTCCACACGCGACATTCTTCACCCTCAGTGGGATCCTTCACTCTATTGCCTTGTCAAGCATGCAATGACTAATTGGACATCCTGCAGTTCAACTTTTTCAATAAAGAAATGATATTTTAGTGTTTGTTTATATACGCTTTCGAGAAGGATTTATATTGACTACTCTCAACTATTTCCCAGCATCTGTGTTTGCCTATTTAACGCTCTATCAAGAATAGACATAACTATATTTGTAAATTTTCTGAAGAATTTTAATTTACTTAGCGAACGTAAGAATGTTTTAATAAATTGCACAATTCGCGTTTTGGCTGTTACAAATCTCATTTTGGCTGTTACAAATCTCGTTTTGGCTGTTACAAATCTCGCTTTGGCTGTTACAAATCTTGTTTTGGCTGTTACAAATCTATGTTTGATTAAATCAGCAAACAACGAAGCGTTCCAAGAACATTCATTAATAACACTCTACGCTTCCCTTCATTGACTTTTCTTCTCATAAACTGTTTTCTATTGTAATCGTCGTTCTCATAAACTCTTTTTAAAATTATCATGCGATTATTCGTTTTTAATCTAGTATGCGATTATTCGTTTTGAAAATATGTTTTAAATTGTGATATTTTCTTTTAGTGAATTGTTTCAAGTTCACTGCTATTCTCATAAAGTGTTTTAGACTGCAGTCTTTCGTTCTCATAAAGTGTTTTATGCAACAATCATTTGTTCTCATAAAGTGTTTTATGCAACAATCATTTGTTCTCATAAAGTGTTTTATGCAAAAATCTTTCGTTCTCATAAAGTGTTTTATGCAACAATCTTTTGTTCTCATAAAGTGTTTTATGCAACAATCATTCGTTCTCATAAAGTGTTTTAGACTGCAGTCTTTCGTTCTCATAAAGTGTTTTATGCAACAATCTTTCGTTCTCATAAAGTGTTTTATGCAACAATCTTTCGTTCTCATAAAGTGTTTTATGCAACAATCTTTCGTTCTCATAAAGTGTTTTATGCAACAATCTTTCGTTCTCATAAAGTGTTTTAGACTGCAGTCTTTCGTTCTCATAAAGTGTTTTATGCAACAATCTTTCGTTCTCATAAAGTGTTTTATGCAACAATCTTTCGTTCTCATAAAGTGTTTTAGACTGCAGTCTTTCGTTCTCATAAAGTGTTTTATGCAACAATCATTCGTTCTTATAAAGTGTTTTATGCAACAATCATTCGTTCTCATAAAGTGTTTTAGACTGCAGTCTTTCGTTCTCATAAAGTGTTTTATGCAACAATCTTTCGTTCTCATAAAGTGTTTTATGCAACAATCTTTCGTTCTCATAAAGTGTTTTATGCAACAATCATTCGTTCTCATAAAGTGTTTTATGCAACAATCATTCGTTCTCATTAAGTGTTTTATGCAACAATCATTCGTTCTCATAAAGTGTTGTATACTACAATCATTGGTTCTCATAAGTGTTGTATACTACAATCATTGGTTCTAATAAGTGTTGTATACTACAATCATTGGTTCTCACAATAGAAAGAGATGTTGGCGTACATGCTGGTTTTATCATATATTACAAATTGGTCTACCGTAGGATATATGTGGTGCGTCTTATGTTACGTTTGGCATATCCCATTATACAATTGGTATATCCTATGATGCATTTGGTATAGTTTATACGTATACGTATATAGGTATCTTGAGATACCTTTGTTATATCTTGAGATACCTTTGTTATATCTTGTGATATCTTTGTTATATCTTGTGATACCTTTGTTATATTTAGTGATATCTTTGTTATATCTTGTGATATCTTTGTTATATCTTGTGATATCTTTGTTATATCTTGTGATATCTTTGTTATATCTTGTGATATCTTTGTTATATCTTGTGATATCTTTGTTATATCTTGTGATATCTTTGTTATATCTTGTGATATCTTTGTTATATCTAGTGATATCTTTGTTATATCTTGAGATACCTTTGTTATATTTAGTGATATCTTTGTTATATCTTGTGATATCTTTGTTATATCTTGTGATACCTTTGTTATATTTAGTGATATCTTTGTTATATTTAGTGATATCTTTGTTATATCTTGTGATATCTTTGTTATATCTTGTGATATCTTTGTTATATCTTGTGATATCTTTGTTATATCTTGTGATATCTTTGTTATATCTTGTGATATCTTTGTTATATCTTGTGATATCTTTGTTATATCTAGTGATATGTTTGTTATATCTTGAGATACCTTTGTTATATTTAGTGATATCTTTGTTATATCTTGTGATATCTTTGTTATATCTTGCGATATATTTGTTATATCTTGTGATATCTTTGTTATATCTTGTGATACCTTTGTTATAATTAGTGATATCTTTGTTATATCTTGTGATATCGTTGTTATATCTTGTGATATGCTTATTATATCTTGTAATACCTTTGTTATATCTTGTGATATCGTTGTTATATCTTGGGATACCTTTATTACATCTTAGAGTAGGTATGTTATATATGAGAATACATTTGTTACATTTTAGAAATAAACATTCCTTCTTTCCTAACCAATGCCATTGATCTCATTTCTTTATTTTATTGGCTAGTTGGATCCATTTCCCTGGCATTTGTTTACAGCAAACATCCCAACTTTTTTATAATATCACAATTTCACAGCAGTGTCCGACATCTTGCGGCTTCATTAGCCGGCTATTCAAGAGAACTTTTTGACTGCAGGAACAAATTGTAAGGTTCACGTTACTCTCATCGACAGGCACATTGGTAGCTTTTTTGTAGAGCACAACAAAAGCCTGATGACATTGCTGGGATCTTGGACTTCATTACTAGAGGTCATTTGGCGATCCATTGTTGTTGGCATTTTTACATATCTTGGTTGTGAAATGTGAAATCAAACATACTGGAAGCTGATGTATGCTTCTGAAGAATATACAAAAGCATTGATATGCGGATTATTATTTCGAAACAATTTATTATTTGTTGATGAAGCATGTGCGCCTATATGCCTGGAACGATGTACAGAAAACTGTCAGTTGTAATTTAAAAAAAGAATATTTTTAAGTTATGGTTGTTAGTATTACAGTTGTTGTTGTCTCTACAATCTGGTTGTTAGTATCACAGTTGTTGTTTAGTTTACAATCTGGTTGTTAGTATCACAGTTGTTGTTTTGTTTACAATCTGGTTGTTAGTATCACAGTTGTTGTTTTGTTTACAATCTGGTTGTTAGTATCACAGTTGTTGTTTTGTTTACAATCTGGTTGTTAGTATCACAGTTGTTGTTTTGTTTACAATCTGGTTGTTAGTATCACAGTTGTTGTTTTGTTTACAATCTGGTTGTTAGTATCACAGTTGTTGTTGTCTCTACAATCTGGTTGTTAGTATCACAATTGTTGTTTTGTTTACAATCTGGTTGTTAGTATCACAGTTGTTGTTTTGTTTACAATCTGGTTGTTAGTATCACAGTTGTTGTTTTGTTTACAATCTGGTTGTTAGTATCACAGTTGTTGTTTTGTTTACAATCTGGTTGTTAGTATCACAATTGTTGTTTTGTTTACAATCTGGTTGTTAGTATCACAGTTGTTGTTTTGTTTACAATCTGGTTGTTAGTATCACAGTTGTTGTTTTCTCTACAATCTGGTTGTTAGTATCACAGTTGTTGTTTGTTTACAATCTGGTTGTTAGTATCACAATTGTTGTTTTGTTTACAATCTGGTTGCTAATATCACAGTTGTTGTTTTGTTTACAATCTGGTTGTTAGTATCACAGTTGTTGTTTTCTCTACAATCTGGTTGTTAGTATCACAGTTGTTGTTTGTTTACAATCTGGTTGTTAGTATCACAGTTGTTGTTTGTTTACAATCTGGTTGTTAGTATCACAGATGTTGTTTTGTATACAATTTGGTTGCTAATATCACAGTTGTTGTTTTCTCTAAAATATGTTTGGGGGATTTCACAGATTTCTGATTTCATCATGCCTGATTTCCTAAGAAGGGGGAGGGTTGAGTTCACCACCCTAACCCCATCCCCTTCATCTGCGCGCTTCGACATAGGTGCACGTGTTCATTGGGTTAACAAGGGATATGTGATATGGGTTATCTGGGATACAAGGAACATGACTTATCTGGAACATGCGTTATCTGGGAGACAATGGATATGGGAGATACAAGGGGCATACATTAACTATAACACAGGGGAGATGTGATCACTGGGACACATGGGAGATGTGATTACTGGGACACATGGGAGAAGTGATTACTGGGACACACGGGAGATGTGATTACTGGGACACACGGGAGATGTGATCACTGGGACACATGGGAGATGTGATTACTGGGACACATGGGAGATGTGATCACTGGGATACATGGGAGATGTGATCACTGGGACACATGGGAGATGTGATCACTGGGACACACGGGAGATGTGATCACTGGGACGCAAGATGACAATATAGTACTGCAATATAGATATGATTTTATCTTTATGTCATTATGTTACTGCAATATATATAAGATTTTATCTTATGACGTATAGGCCTATGTGTGTAGACAAGATTTTATCTTATGACGTATAGGCCTATGTGTGTAGACAAGATTTTATCTTATGACGTATAGGCCTATGTGAGTAGACGAGATGGTTCGCCCATGTGTTTCGTGGGCCCGAGAGGGAAGCAAAGAATAGCAACGCTATTTACCTTCCATGCTTGTCGTAAGAGGCGACTAAGGAGGTTATGGGATGGAGTTGGCTGTCCCATCCCATATAGGGTCAGTGACCCGAAGCCATGCTGAACTTGGATATGTGAGACCAAATGTGCAGATATCGCAGCAATGCTGTGAACATGAGCGACCAGATATATGTAAGACATGATATTTGCAGGACATGATATATGAACGAAATGATATACATATATATCGAATCACGATCGTAGATAAGTGTGGAAGGGGTCGTTATTGGGGTTCAAAATATCACTCGATCCTGCCCCCCCTCTCCCCAGTAGATTCTTGATTATAAAACTGGCCTCACAGCATGTGGGGCATTCCCATAAGTGCTCCGCACTCTGTTCCAGCAGCCATTCGACTCGATGGTGTTTCGAGTCCAATGCCGCCGAAACAGACGTCGACATCAGGGCACAACTCTGGCCCTTGCGACAGGTTTCTTTGTTGCTCCGTCCACTCACGCCGTGTCCGTAACTAGTTAAAGCACTACGTCAGCCTGTCGGAACAACATGGTAACTGTTATCGAAGGTTACGACTACGGGTAAATCAAAACATGTCATATAGTACTAGAAAGCAGCCAAAAATAAACTGAAGCAATACTTTTATAAAGATATATCTTCCGGGATGCAATCATCAAGGAAACACATTAGTTTACATGTATGATTCATGATTGACTCAATCATTAAAAAAACACATTAGTTTACATGTATGATACATGATTGACTCAATCATTAAAAAACACATTAGTTTACATGTATGATACATGATTGACTCAATCATTAAAAAACACATTAGTTTACATGTATGATACATGATTGACTCAATCATTAAAAAACACATTAGTTTACATGTATGATACATGATTGACTCAATCATCAACAAACCACATTGTTATTTCTGCTAGTTACTAGAGTTAATTTCCGGCATTGCCAGAAGCAAATAAAAGAACCAGATTTTTCAAACGTCATGTGGTCAAATCAAATTTGTTTTGTAGGATGACTATTTAATATTAACTTGTGAGTAGAAACACTATTAACAAACAATATTAACTTGTGAGTAGAAACACTATTAACAAACAATATTAACTTGTGAGTAGAAACACTATTAACAAACAATATTAACTTGTGAGTAGAAACACAACTAGCAACAAACAATATTAACTTGTGAGTAGAAACACAACTAGCAACAAACAATATTAACTTGTGAGTAGAAACACTATTAACAAACAATATTAACTTGTGAGTAGAAACACATTATAAAACCACCATGATAGATTTTAACGTGAATTTGTTTAACGTTGGCCTGCCAGAGGATTGGTTACATAGATATTTCAAACTGTTACATAAATCTGGCCGAGAATTAAGTTTACTAAGTTCTACCGTGTATTTGCTTGACAAAAAGTGCATGACAGTTACTGAATCAGACAGTTGCCAGCATGATAATGTGTTACCGCAGGCAGAACATATCCACCCTGATCAATGTTTGGCTATAGAACAGGGAAGGTGTCTTGCGATAAAGCTGCACAGATTGACTATGATGTTTACGAGGGCTGTCAGTCCAAGTAGGAGATCATTCAGGGTGAGATTTATTTGGGGGACGCTATAACAGAGAGGATTTTCCAAACCTAATGCTCTCAATTCTTGACTGCAATATCGATTCGTAATTTGTAATCAGAATCGCAGCTACATTCTAGGCAATGAAGGAGTGAAACTCATAGTGGTTAGTAAACGCGTTAGAAGAGTACTTGGTAGACAGTTTTACCGCAGTTCTTCTTTAATTTTTAGTTTTGACTACCGCGCGGCAACTCACGTGATAAGTCTTATAGGGAAAAAAAACAGAGATACGCAAGGAGTTTTGCAGCAAAATGCAAAACCTACTAACGACTTCAACAGAAAAAAACAACGTTTCGACTTAAAATCTTCATTAAAAAAAAATTATGAATATTACAAAAAGATAATCGTTAGGCTGTTCCTTACCACTGATGATGTATCGTGTTACATCTTCTAATTGTTTTCTACCTTACTTTGTCATACTATGCCCTTATTAAACTATATCTCCGTCCAGATTCGGGGTGCCATACTGGCATCGTTCATTCTTTTCCATCCAACTCTCTAAGGTAGCTATTGACTTCTCCATCCAACTCTCTAAGGTAGCTATTGACTTCTCCATCCAACTCTCTAAGGTAACTATTGACTTCTCCATCCAACTCTCTAAGGTAGCTATTGACTTCTCCATCCAACTCTCTAAGGTAGCTATTGACTTCGCATTCACTACATTATTTTGTGACTTTTACTCCTGAATCTTACTTCTCATACATGTGTCTACATTTACGTGAACTATTTACCAATCACAGCATGTAGTTTATATTTATGTTGTTCTACTTTACCTCATCTATTTATGCCATGGTAATATAGATACCTACATACTTCACTCCAATGTAGTTTCTTTATTTATTCTAATTCCAGTGTTTGTGTATGTCCTTCTCTTGACAAAGGACTAGTGGTCGAAACGTTAAATATGTGTATTCTTCCTATCTGTACAACTGATATTTAACCATGTTTGTGTATTTTATAAATGTGTATTTACTGCAATGATGGAGAGAACAATGGTATTGCAATTAGGAACATAAACTTCGAAATATATAGAGAAAACTAGTGACAACAGAAATGTTGCGTCTACAAAGAAAAGTTGAAATGTGATTGATAGAATTAGAGACGATAACATCAGACAAATAACCAAAACAGTAACAGTATTAGAATACACAAAATGACAACAGATTAAGTGGCTTTCACACACGTCCAGACTATACACAGATAGTATGCCAGAAATAGCCGTGACACCAAGACACCCCACAGATATAAAGCAAGAAGCAGATCAGGTAAAAGATGGACTACAGACATCAATCAATTTTACTACAATCGCATCTTCTTTAGGGATGCTGTGTGGTCGAAGACGGAAAACGTGTTGACTCAAATAGCGAGGCGATTGGGTGCCATCTGAGCGGACCTGGTTTAAATCCCGTGTGTGTGTGTTACCTTATGATTTTCCTCTAATCATAAATCCTCGATGCTTCTTATGCAAAATTATACAAATGTGTATTCTCTTTTCACTAAACCTGGGGACTAGGCGAGACCTCATAGTTCAATGACCAAACACAGATGAATGTTATCCTTTTTCTTATTTATATTGCCATCTTTTTCAATGATAATTCCTTTACTATAAACTATTTGCTCCATCCCTCTGTTTCATGTATATTTGTATAAGCTCAGACCCAGGTATGGATTACTTCTGGGGACAAAATTCCTACTCACTGGTCACTTGGGATCTCAAATAACATCAGCCTTAAATTAGACCCATCTCAGATGACATGTCATTTATTGGTTCAATATAGAACCCAGGCACGGTGTGTCGTAGGTCAACAGTAGACAGGCGCAATCTGACAACAATCCCCGCCCCCACATATATTAATATAAACCAGAGAGGTGTTAAACGTAAAAAATCCCACAAAGTAAAATTTGACAGTTTACAAAATAGAATGAATCGACGTTTCGACTAAAAAAAACCTTTATAAAAAGAATTCTTTTTTTGGTTTGGTAAAATGTTAACTATTTATTTTGTGTAATTCAGTCCTTGTTTTGTAAAATCAAAGATAATATGAATTGTGAACCATAGTACATGGTTTCCCATAAGTGTCCGACAGACTAGTCAGCGGTTGACCAGAAACTGCTTGAAACGTGTCGCTTACCGCACTACTTCAATAGTGATGGCACCATTCCTCTACTTTTCCAGAGCATAAGTCCTGGTACTATACATTCTGGTGACTGGGGTTTTTTTTTACGCAATGTATTTCATACCACGAATAATTAGTAGATTTGAAATCCAGGTCTCCTGGTCAGCGGGCGAATGACTTTACCGGGCATTAGACTACCGCGACTCGCATGTTTTGTGATATGCAAAATAGATTTACTGTGCTTCTTTTATAAACACATCTTCTTCTTCTTCTTCACATTTTAATATGTCTACTTGACAGGATATCATATTCTGGGTGTAGCCATCTACCTAGAAATTTTATGCTGTAGTGATTTTCTTGGTAATATAAATACGTTTAGTAGTTTGGAATTACTTCCTGAACGATGCAGAGAGAGTTTGAGAACGTGCGTTCAAATGAAATAAAGTTGGACCAGAAATAAATGAATAAAATTTAAATAAGACGCGATTTTGTCAAACCAAGAATATCCTAGAACAAAATTCAGAACTTTTTTGTTGCTAAGTTCTTGAGGGCCACGGCAATAAAAATCATATGGAGGTTGCGAAAAAAAAGTTTAAAAAAAAACAACATAATAAGATTAAAGGAATCCATATGTATCCAATACTTCGTCTTATTCTTCTTCTGCGTTCGTTCTCAAACTCCTGCGGATTAACAGGATGTAGTCCGGAGAACGAAATGCGTTGTGTCATGGTTTACAGCATTGCTGCGATATCTGCGCCTTTCGGCCTGACGCATCCGACTTCAGCATGGCTTTGGGTCACTGAACCTATATGGGAAGGAACAGCCAACTCCATCTCATAACCTTCTTAGTCGCCTCTTACTACATTTATGGAAGGTAAACTGTGTTGATACTCTTTGCTCCCCTTTTGGGCCCCGGCAACACACGGGCAATATCCAATACTAAAGTAATCCATTCATATCCATAATCCCATAATCCACCATGTTTGTAAGGGTAGCACGTTGGATGGATTAGCACACGGAGCTCCCCAGCCATTTATATACTCAACAATGTGAATTAGCGATGAATAATTGCGACCTGTCCAGTTTTTTATGTTGTATTTTCATAATTTTCTTTGTCCTCCTCTGTTTCTTATACCTTTGACGATTCCATGTAATATCGTGTTTAGCAATAAATCATGGCGGCATTCAGTTAAAAAGCGCATGCGGTTGTGTCTGTGGGTCTCACCAATGGCTCACTAGACAAACCAACCATGCAACAGAAAACCTTAGTAGATGATATGCCTTTATATTGAGGTTATCTTCTTATAGAAGCTTCATGGCATGTCATCTATACAATCCCGTAGTCGTAACCTTCGATAACAGTTACCATGTTGTTCCGACAGGCCGACGTTGTGCTTGAACTAGTTACGGGCGGCGTGGGTGGGGGAAACAACACAGAAACATGTCACAAGGGCCAGAGTTGTGTCCTGATGTCTATGTCTGTTTCGGCGGCATTGGACTCGAAACACCATCGAGTCGAATGGTTGCTGGAACAGAGGGCGGAGCACTTATGGGAATGTCCTACGTGCTGTGAGGCCAGTTTTCTAATCAAGAAGAATCATGGCGGCACACATGTCTAAAGATTTTATGAAAAAATTATAAAAGTATTTATTCTTTTACTATTGAAAGAAATGGTTCTTGTGGACCTGTATACATCTCTATTTTAATTCTTACATACACATTTGTGTATGTAACAAGTCAATGAATTTAAATATCTAGGCAGCGAATTTTCCGAAGATGGAAGACTAGACAGAGAAATAGAAACAAGATGCCAAAAAGCAAACACCGTGACTTACCAACTTTCACCATTACTTCTTCATCCAAAGATCAAGATGGACATTTTTAAAAACAGATAATATCTACAATTTTTATACCTACACTCTGCTACTAATGTCAAACATGGTCTTTAACAGCCTCACAACAGAGGAAAATTGTTACATGTGAAATGAAGTGTCTGGGAAAAGCTGCAATGGTTACTAAACTAGATAAAATAAGAAACGAAGAAATTAGGAAAAGAGTTGGTATAATATCATGTATTGCACATATTGAAAGACAGCAAGTAAAATGGTTCGGTCACCTTATGAGAATGAAGCCAAATCAAATACCAATAAGAGGATATAACAAAAGAATATCCGGACATAAAGCCAAAGGTAAACCACGAAAACGGTGGATAGAAAATGGACTAATGAACAAAAATGGACTAAATGGAACCAGTGCAACTTATTTGGCCTTGGAACGCCAACTTAAGATCCCACCGCTACACTTAACGGCATGTGTGAATGCGATCAACAATCATTTACCTGGGGAAAGACAAGACAATAGACAATAAACATTTGTCTTATGCTCTCTGTAGGAGATTCGAAGAATTCGTTTGTAACATGTGTATTCCAAGGCCTGTAACTGTTTCTCCATATCTTCAGTGAGTGTACAACTCTCACAACCATACACCACAATAGAAAGCACTAGTGAGTTATACAGTTTGATTTTCACTTCAACGCTGGTATTGTTTTTATAAATTGTATGAATATAATGTAGATAAAATCTAGAGCAGAGTTTGAATTGTATTCTTTATAATTGCCAGCCGGCATGCACTGCGATATCAGGAAAGTACGACGATCCAGAGACAGACATAATTTTCCAGTCTCCTGTAATTTTGTCTCATCCGGTATTTGGCTGGAAGCTACTTCTTAACTCTGACAATCAGAACATACCAGAGAATCTATAAATTGGGTTTAAAAAACAGGAAGGGATCCCTGGTACATGCTCTCAATTGTGGTCTGTATAATTTCTATGACAAGAGGATTTGTAAAAAAAAAATTATTGCACTTTTCATGATAACTAACAAAGTCCGTCAGTTCGGCTTCTTTCTCTACCACATACCTGGCCATCAAATAGAATTCGCTCTAATGAGTATTTATACAAAACAGGAGGGAGGAACTATGGAAAGTTAGACAAGGAGAAATAGACAGAAGTGAGGAATGGTGCTTGCAAACGTATTGTTGTGTAAAGGCATTGGTAATAACGTTTGAAAGACGGCTGGGATATTTGCGTGGTTAAAGCGAATTTCCGGTTCTTCGAACACGGCAGTCACGAATGAATATGATTATTGAAAAGGTCAAAGTTTATCTTAGCTAATACGTCACTCGTGGCGTTTTCGAAATCGATTGGAGCATGTATTACAATCATGATTGTCGTTGTGTTCCACACACACACACACACACACACACACACATATAATGATTTTCTCATTCAGCAACATGTATAATACAACAAAATCTGCGCATGAAAAGTCTCCCGTAACGGTTCATTGACAAGGCCGTCACCGTCTTGACCCATCCACATATTTAGAAACACATTTTATTTAAACGTTCTCAATCTATCTTTCCGACTGATAAGGTTATTTTAATCGTTTCAGTTTGCACCCAAGATTTTCTTTTGTGGCTTTGAACGGATATTTTGAGACAGACACCTTATAAATATGACCCATCTAGGAGCTGGTATCGAAACACACAGACACCTTATAAATATGGCCCATCTAGGAGCTGGTATTGAGACACACAGACACCTTATAAATATGGCCCATCTAGGAGCTGGTATCGAAACACACAGACACCTTATAAATATGGCCCATCTAGGAGCTGGTATCGAAACACACAGACACCTTATAAATATGGCCCATCTAGGAGCTGGTATCGAAACACGCAGACACCTTATAAATATGGCCCATCTAGGAGCTGGTATCGAAACACACAGACACCTTATAAATATGGCCCATCTAGGAGCTGGTATCGAAACACGCAGACACCTTATAAATATGGCCCATCTAGGAGCTGGTATCGAAACACACAGACACCTTATAAATATGGCCCATCTAGGAGCTGGTATCGAAACACACAGACACCTTATAAATATGGCCCATCTAGGAGCTGGTATCGAAACACACAGACACCTTATAAATATGGCCCATCTAGGAGCTGGTATCGAGACACACAGACACCTTATAAATATGGCCCATCTAGGAGCTGGTATCGAAACACACAGACACCTTATAAATATGGCCCATCTAGGAGCTGGTATCGAAACACACAGACACCTTATAAATATGGCCCATCTAGGAGCTGGTATCGAAACACACAGACACCTTATAAATATGGCCCATCTAGGAGCTGGTATCGAAACACACAGACACCTTATAAATATGGCCCATCTAGGAGCTGGTATCGAAACACACAGACACCTTATAAATATGGCCCATCTAGGAGCTGGTATCGAAACACACAGACACCTTATAAATATGGCCCATCTAGGAGCTGGTATCGAGACACACAGACACCTTATAAATATGGCCCATCTAGGAGCTGGTATCGAAACACACAGACACCTTATAAATATGGCCCATCTAGGAGCTGGTATCGAAACACACAGACACCTTATAAATATGGCCCATCTAGGAGCTGGTATCGAAACACACAGACACCTTATAAATATGGCCCATCTAGGAGCTGGTATCGAAACACACAGACACCTTATAAATATGGCCCATCTAGGAGCTGGTATCGAAACACACAGACACCTTATAAATATGGCCCATCTAGGAGCTGGTATCGAAACACATAGACATACGTTGTGCATCCACATACAAATTGTAAAGTTGGTGGGGGGGGGGGGCTGTCCATAAATTATGTCAACAAATTATGAAGGGATCTGAAAACGTTTGGCAGTTGTTGACAAGGGTGGAACAGGGAGTAGGAAGGATAGTTTGGTAAAAGTTGACGTCAAAAATCCTATTTATATAGAAATTAAATGGTTTTTTTTTCATTTTCAAATGTTTTCCAATAATACGAGGGGGGGGGGAACTCACAGTTTTTGCGGTCTTTTTAAAAAAAAAAACTTGTATAGAAAGGTGGGAGTTGTGGATTAAAACTGTTTGACACAATTAAGCAGGAGTTCATAAATTCTTGACAGTCTGTTGACACAATCTGTTAAGGTCGAAAGGCGCAGGTATTGCAGCAATGCTGTACACCATAACACAACGCATTCCGCTCTCCGGACTACATCCTGCTAATCTGCAGGAGTTTGAGAACGAACGCAGAAGAAGAAGAAAAAGAAGAACATAATAATAATATAAAATGTTTACAAAATGTGACAATTAAACAAACAAATGTCGTAGTTTACACAATTTGTGCAACACTAACATAAGAGATATAGCAGGCATGAGTGAGACTAGTGTGGATGATGATTCCTTTTCAGTGGCCAGGATTAAAGATCAGGGATTGAAATGCGGTGTTGCTAGAGGTGAACATTTTGGAGGGCGCAGAAGAATAACGGTCAACCAGCATAAGACCGGTACTGTCAACAGAAGTGTAATGGCGGATACATTCAGGGAGAGATCGGACCAACTATGGACTGTCCGTGATGTGATGATCCGATGACTAACTAACTAACTAACTAACTAACTAACTAACTAACTAACTAACTAACTAACTAACTAACTAACTAACTAACTAACCAACCAACCAACCAACCAACCAACCAACCAACCAACCAACCAACCAACCAACCAACCAACCAACCAACCAACCAACTAACTAACTAACTAACTAACTAACTAACTAACTAACTAACAGAAATGCAGAAATTGAGCACACGCGAGTTAGTCTAGAAATGTGTTTAAACTGTCGTGCCATGTTTGTGTGAGATTAACAGTTTTGTGTCATGTTCTGTCACTGAGTTAGACTGTCTCAAGATGTCTGACTGTCGTATTACTGTATTCTAGACTCTCTAATATTGTCTATGAGTGTCGTGTCCTGTAGCTGTCAGTTATACTATCTAATAATGTCTGTCACTTTCGTATCCTGTCACAGTGAATTAATCTAATAATTTCTGCGAATGTCATGTTCTGTCATTGGTAGATAATTTAGTTGTATTGACGCATGACTCGATATATCTACAAGGACTAACTGCAGTGCGTGTCCAACATTGGTACCATTAAATGGATGTAGGTCAGGGCTATTTAATTGGCGGCCCGCGGGCCACTTACTAGGCCTCCATTGCTAAAAAAGTGAAATAAAGTTATAAAAAAACTAAATGTATAAAATCATTCAATGTGTTTTTTTTTAAATAAATCTGGCCCGTGATGATCGCCATTTTCTACACTTTGGCCCCCGAATAAATATAGTTGAATAGCCCTGCTGTAGGCTCTCATGTGATTAGATAAGTATGAACAAGGTACTTGAACGTGAATTCTACAAAATATCATTCCTCTAAATAAGAGACATTTTTTCTCACAACAGTGTATGCTGAGAGATGGAATCTTCTTGTTATGTAGAAAAACGCTAAAGAAACTCCACATTGCACATAGGAAACATTTGCTTCATTGCTCGTAATTCATGTTCACAGTGATAATGAAGTTATCTCATTAGATTTTAGCAGGAAGTTGTTGACACCACATAGCTTGTTCTGACAGAAGCACATGTTCTTCTCGGTTGTGTAACTGACAGAAGCACATGTTCTTCTCGGTTGTGTAACTGACAGAAGCACATCTTCTCGGTTGTGTAACTGACAGAAGCACATGTTCTTCTCGGTTGTGTAACTGACAGAAGCACATGTTCTTCTCGGTTGTGTAACTGACAGAAGCACATCTTCTCGGTTGTGTAACTGACAGAAGCACATCTTCTCGGTTGTGAAGGGTTATGGATGCATGCTCAATCCCCGAAGAGATGCACATTCCAGTGCACCAACCCCAGGATTACCATGTCTTGCTAGGAGCACAGTACACACTTCTGGGTCAACCAACTCATCATTGTTCTGTCAGATTTGTTGATTGATCCGCAGGCAGTGATGGCACATCTAGCATTTCCCGTCACCTAGGAGTCTGTCACACACAGTGATGGCACATCTAACATTTCTCGTCACCTAGGTGTCTGTCACACACAGTGATGGCACATCTAGCATTTCTCGTCATCTAGGAGTCTGTCACACGCAGTGATGGCACATCTAACATTTCTCGTCATCTAGGAGTCTGTCACACGCAGTGATGGCACATCTAGCATTTCTCGTCACCTAGGAGTCTGTCACACACAGTGATGGCACATCTAACATTTCTCGTCATCTAGGAGTCTGTCACACGCAGTGATGGCACATCTAGCATTTCTCGTCACCTAGGAGTCTGCCACAAAAAAACAAAGGTTTTTCTAACAATTTGTAGTGTGTAGTCATACTGCTAGTAGGCCAACCGTACGAGAGAGATGATTGCTGTACTGTATGCTGCAAACCATCCTTACGAGAGAGATGGTTGCTGTACAGTATGTTGAACACTGTCTGCTGGTCTGCATCTCTGTTACCCATATGGATTATTTCATATAAACAAATAAATATACAAGATGTAACAATGATGATTTTTTTCACAGATGACAAGGTTGTCTGCTTATCCCCAACATTCCTTACTCACCTCCTACGACATGCATGGAAAGAAGATGTAAACGTACTATTTGCAAGCTGAACCTGAAGTCCAGCCCTCGTTTCCCAATGTATCTGTCCGTATAAAAATCAAGAAAAGCAAATCGTATATCTAGAATTATTTCTAGCTATCATTCTGACATATCCACTGATGCGGGTCTACTGGTAACTGGCATGTCTAGACTCAATGAAGAATGACTATACATATAGTTCGTAGCCCGCGTGACATACTGACGTGCCTATTGACTTCTTCTTCCTAACTTAATAACGTTTTCAGAATGTTGTGTTTTTCTCAGATCAAAAAACAGTGGACTGAAAGACATTATTTCTATTGTCTTGTATTTTCTTGAAAAAGACATTAAGGTTGAAACGTTGAAGCTGACTTTTATACTGTTATTTGTATTTGTTCGTACATATACCCTAAAGTCTGATAGTATATGCATCCAGTGTAAAGCTGGTATCATTTGTGTTTTACCTGCATTCATTGTAAAGCTGGTATACATTGTGTGTTACTTGCATTCAGGGCCGGTCTTAGGCCATTGCAACCTATGCGGCCGCAGTGGACCCCGCACTTCATAGGCCCATAAATTCATATTAGAATTTATTTTATTATCCTCTTCCCTACCCAGAGTGGCCCCGCATTGGGCCCCTCAATTGTTAGGTCCGGCCCTGCTTGCATTCATTGCAAGCTCTCCAGTCTGGAAAACTAACAGACTTACAAAAACTTCTGAATGAACTGTCTTACCAGTGTAGGTTAACTATGCAGTGAATACCATCTCACTGTGGAATACTAGGAAATGAGAAAGCAGAAAGGAAGGTGCTGCCGAAGACCAACCAGATATACCAATCACCTACAATAAGAAAAAACAGATGATCAAGTCAATAAGAAAGCCACAAACACCAACACAAGATGACTATCACATTATGAACAGATCAGAACAAGTTATAATTCTACGTCTCAGAACAGGACACAACCGACTCCGCAGTCACATGTATACAAAATTCAAGATTGGCAACACGGCCATGTGTACATGTGGCCAAACATATACTTCAAGAGTGTTCTGAGCATGAAATGCTGAGGCAGACATATTGGCCAGGGGAAACAGCACTGGAATCAAAGCTCTATAGGACACTGTATGAACTACAAAAGAGTGAGTTTTATTCAGGAGAATAAATTACAAACATAGACATGTTTCAAGTGAATTAAAGAAGAAGAAGATAACAAATGACGCTTAAAATGTGCATTTAAAAAGTAATACTAAAAAACCCAAAATGGAGATAAAAAAGATGAAAAGATAAAGACAATATCATTAGTTAGCAGACACAACAAGATTAAAGTAACACAGTCAAGAATAAAGCCCACACAGGTTTTCACTGACAGCTTATTGCTCAGACACGAGGACTTCTCAGACGTTTTCTGAGATGACCTCTTCAAAATGATATTGAAGAAGCTAACAGGATATTTTCATTTTCGGATACATTCTTGATTTCATTCAAGAAACAAATCAAAGCAGAGCCAGTCTGTGTAATCCATTCAGTTTTCTATAGAAAAAAAAACGAAATCAACACACATTCAATATGTGTCAGTAATTCTGAATCAACTTCAATGAAATGTGTTTTGCTGTCCGTGCATTTCTTGTTTGTTATCTCCTCGCGTATTTTATGTTATTTCATCGTTTTTCCATACTTTATTATGTGTGTATATTTTCAAGAATTTCGGCCTTCTTTGTCTGTGATAGATAACTATTTATCTAGCCTTCTTCTTCTTCTGCGTTCGCTCTCATGTAACCACAGCGAATATATCGTGTGATTTCCGCCGGGGAGCATGAAGTACGTTGTGCTGCAAGTTCCACAGTAGATCTGTGTTATCTTCCAAAAAAGATGCGATTTTGTCAAGAAATTCAAAGCGTGCACTCAAAGTCACCCGAACGGACCAATCGAGACAAGGACTATTACAACAACAACAAACATCCCGTACAGGTATTGAAATATCCTCAGTAACAACAAACATATAACATATAATATCCGTTGCTGTTACGATCTTTTGTTGTGTCCCCGAAGTTTCCCAAACAATGTTCACGATAGTTTTTTTTCTCCCAATTCTACAATTGAAATCTCCTATAACAATTAAGTCTTTTTTTAAATTAATTTTATTCAGAACGTCACAGTTTTTCCCAACAATTCTCTTCTTTCTTTTATGTTGTTACCTTCATTGCATGGAACGTAAACTTTTAATATAGTGGTTGTCCTTTCTCTTTCTGTTAACTGTATTCTTACTATAATCTCTGACACATATTCAATGTCTGATATTTATTTTTCCTTATTTTGATGCAACAAAAAACCAACTCCATTTTTTGCTCTTTCATTTTCACCCACCCCGCTTCACATCAAAACGTAATTGTTAAGAACAGCCTTTATGTTGTTTTCTTTTTTTCCCCAGATATTTCCTTCATAAACAAAATGAATTCGGGTGTTTTGTCCCCCAACCCGCAAATATTCAACATAGCTGATTTGTATGTTGTCTTCATTATGTAGTTAGCTCTTGATTTTTTATTCACCGCGGTATTACTTTAGCATGTCTCAGCCTCAGTTAAATAGCTGCTTTTGTTCCCCACGTCCAATCATAGAATTATCACTGGTATTCAAAACGAAATCACAATGAATTTCACAATAAAAAGCCAACTGGATTGCTCCTTGAAATATGTTTGCGCACAAATACTTCTATCGGCTCTCAAAGCCATTCACAGAAGCTAGCTTTGGCAGGATCTCAATGTTGACACATCCATGTCCGCCATGTTGGCCAGATTTTTCTTGAATTGATAACACGTCTTTAACGCTACTACACAATGTATGGCACGTCTATATCGCTACTACACAAAGTATGACACGTCTATGCTACTACTACTACACAGTCTATGACACGTCTATGCTACTACTACTACACAATGTATGACACGTCTATGCTACTACTACTACACAATCTATGACACGTCTATGCTACTACTACTACACAATGTATGACACGTCTATATCGCTACTACACAATGTATGACACGTCTATACTACTACTACTACACAATGTATGACACGTCTATACTACTACTACTACTACACAATGTATGACACGTCTATACTACTACTACACAATGTATGACACGTCTATAGTGCTAATATTCAACAATTGGTGACGGATTGCTGCTACCAAACAAGAATTGAATTAGTTAGTCGTTGGATCGTCGTCACTGTACTCAGGACAAGTCCATATGTGCTCAGATCTCTCCTTGAGTGTAGTCATCATTACACGTTGACTGACGGTCCCAGTACGCAGTTGATTGACCATCATTCTTTCTCGTCCATGAAACCGCTCCTTTCTAGCGACACATCATTTCAAACCAAACTCCTTTATTCTAGTCATGGAACAAGAGCCATCGTCAGTTATACAGTCATTTGCTCGTGCTTTTTTCCCGTAAGGCATTCAAAATGTCTGCCCGATCCATTGCTCCTCCAACAGCCATTGAAGCAGCGTGTGCAGCCAAACTATCTACTCTCTCATTACCCCGGACTCCCGCATGTCCCAACACAAAAATAAAAGTCACTTTCCACACACATAAATTTTTCACTGCATCCAGCCACTGATCCCGAATTCACCCCGCTTGCACTTTAGCAACCATGCTCATCGAGTCACTGAGTATACAGGCATGTGTCACAGTCTGGGAGCACACCCATGTCAACGCTTTGGTTACTGCCAAAATCTCCATTGTCATGCTGCCTGTCGTCTAATATCGCACTACATTCGTCTCTGAAGGACTTCCCCCACCTTTGAGCCGTGAAAGTCCAGTCAAACTAATGACATTCTACTTGATTCTGATGACTCATGATTTCTAGAGTTCGACAGTCGAAAGAGTCCTTATAGTGTATTTATTTAATCGTTAATGCATTCATTCATTTATGTTCCTTTAGTGTTGAAGTTAGTGCATAGGGCAGAAGTCAGATCTCTCCAATTCTGTCTGTTCAAAGCTATTATGTGCAGTTCTTGAATAGTATGAATATTGTTTGTTTTAATTTCTGTGAGTATTGTTCTTCTGAGTGTTTCCTTTGGTATACCTCTGGCTCTTCTGCCTGTTGGTATCCATGCAAGAGATTGGTTATGTATTCTGTTATTGTCTGAGCGTAGGACATGTCCGATGTAGGACCAACGGTGTTTTCTAATAACATCTGTGATGAAATTTTGATGTGTCTCTTCTCTGATTTTTTTTATTCGAGTTGAATTCGCTTCAGTGGGTGTTAGTTATCCTACGAAGGCATTTGTTTTATACATGTATTCATGTATTTTACAGAGAATGTTAGAAATGGGAGTATCTAGAAGCGAGGGGGGGGGGGGAGTAACTTTTGTGGAAAGTCCCGAAGATCACACAATCAGCACCATGCCGGGACTCTGAGTACATACTCTTGAAGTATGTCTACATACACTGGGATGGTTGCTCGAATGGAGGGAGGAGCTCTTATGGGAATGCCCCGCGTGCTGTGAATCTAGTTTCTAATCAAGAATCGAGGCATTTGTTTTCGAAACTCAATATTTTCTTTTCTGAAGATAAGAACTTTTCAAGCTCTCATATCCATATGACAGCACTGGAATTACGCAGGAAATAAATAAGCGCCTTTTTTGGTGAGTGTGCTGATTAACTTTGACCTCCAGATATTATTATATGTTTCCGATATTATTATTATTATTATTATTATTATTATTATTATTATTATTACGTTAATGTATCCCTAGTACATTTTAATATTGGGAGTCGGGACTCTACTACTTTTTGAGATAATCGAATACCAAGTGACCCCACCGACAGAACACATTAACGTTTTAAATCAATCGATACCAACTACCAAATCTACTGACAACAGACACTTACTAAAATATATGGCTGCATCAACTTATCAAATCAACTGACCACATTAACTTACAAAATCAACTGACCATGCCCAAACTTACAAACTTCACTAGCTTACCACATCCACCTGCAAAACAAACGCACCAATTGAACTGTCACCACACCAACTGACCAGCCTCGACATTTTTTAGTGGAAAGATGGCAAAAACTATGAGGGAAAAGTCTGAAAAATTATCATGAGAAATCAATTCGTTTTTTTTTTGTTTTACCAAATGTACATCTAATTGTCTTACTTAAGAACACATTTTCTCCATCTGTAGTGACGAGGCTCTCAGCCTAGACCTATTATATAGTCACACGAGGACTGACACAAATTATCTAAAATAGCATTCTCCGAGTTAAGCAGAAGATGAGGGTCTGAGAGTGAAGTTACTGTTGTTCAAATGGAAACACGAAAATCTCATATGACTACAGCAGTCAACCTGACATAAATATAAGAGAATATAACAATTTAATCCAGATAAAGTTTGGTATACAATTATCGTTTTCATATTAGCATATATATATATATATATACATTATTTTGAATACTTAGGAGCAAACATCAACGGTGCAGGAGACTGCATGGCAGAAATAAGGAAGAGATTGGCAATGGCATATTGCAAAATAACACGGCTGAAAAACATATGGAAAAACAACAAAATAGAAACGAACGTGCTAATGTTACGAACTTTTATTTTTCCGGTTGCAACATACGGCTGTGAAACATGGACTCTAAGTAAAACAGCGGCAAAGAATATCAACGCCTTCGAGCTGAAATGCTACAGAAATATACTTAGAATATCATGGACGGATAAAATCAGAAACTCAGATATTATAAACACACTGAATATTCCAGAGTGTTGGTTACTAAACACAATAACAAAAAGAAAACTACGCCTGTTTGGTCATATAAAGAGACATAACTGTTTAGAAAGACAAATAATGGAGGGAAGAGTACCTGGGTAGAGGAGAAGGGGCAGACCAAGAAGACGATGGACTGACGACATTAAAGATAACATGAATACATCGCTAGAAAATGCAAGCCACATCGCCCAAGACAGAGAGAGGTTCAGAGAGTTCATTGGGAAGACAACGTTCTGGAAGGAATACGTCACATGACATACATACATACATACACACACATATATATATACATACATATATACTATATATATATATATACAGGAGCGAATTGAAAGGTTTTGACTCATATCTGATAATTTGATTAATATACAAATACACATAGGAACTTTACATTTTCTGAAAGCTTGTAATGTCCTTATAAGTGAGGTGTCATTATTTTTCAATATAGTTCCCATTCCGGTCCACTCACAAATGAAGCAAGGTATATCAGGATATTTGAAGCAAGGTATATCAGGATATTTGAAGCAAGGTATATCAGGATATTTGAAGCAAGGTATATCAGGATATTTGAAGCAAGGTAAATCAGGATATTTGAAGCAAGGTATATCAGGATATTTGAAGCAAGGTATATCAGGATATTTGAAGCAAGGTATATCAGGATATTTGAAGCAAGGTATATCAGGATATTTGAAGCAAGGTATATCAGGATATTTGAAGCAAGGTATATCAGGATATTTGAAGCAAGGTATATCATGATATTTGAAGCAAGGTATATCAGGATATTTGAAGCAAGGTATATCAGGATATTTGAAGCAAGGTATATCAGGATATTTGAAGCAAGGTATATCAGGATATTTGAAGCAAGGTATATCAGGATATTTGAAGCAAGGTATATCAGGATATTTGAAGCAAGGTATATCAGGATATTTGAAGCAAGGTATATCAGGATATTTGAAGCAAGGTAAATCAGGATATTTTAAGCAAGGTATATCAGGATATTTGAAGCAAGGTATATCAGGATATTTGAAGCAAGGTATATCAGGATATTTGAAGCAAGGTATATCATGATATTTGAAGCAAGGTATATCAGGATATTTGAAGCAAGGTATATCAGGATATTTGAAGCAAGGTATATCAGGATATTTGAAGCAAGGTATATCAGGATATTTGAAGCAAGGTATATCAGGATATTTGAAGCAAGGTATATCAGGATATTTGAAGCAAGGTATATCAGGATATTTGAAGCAAGGTATATCAGGATATTTGAAGCAAGGTAAATCAGGATATTTTAAGCAAGGTATATCAGGATATTTGAAGCAAGGTATATCAGGATATTTGAAGCAAGGTATATCAGGATATTTGAAGCAAGGTATATCAGGATATTTGAAGCAAGGTATATCAGGATATTTGAAGCAAGGTGTATCAGGATTTTAGAAGCAATAAATTTTGAATACCTCTGGATCTGTACATTCACATGTCTAACTTTTTTTTTTAAAGTTATCGATGATACAATTTTGCTGATGTTATATAAACATGAATGTACTATTTTGTGATTGTACTATTTTGTGATTGTACTATTTTGTGATTGTACTATTTTGTGATTGTACTATTTTGTGACAACTATTTTGGGATTGTACTATTTTGGAACTACTATTTTGTAACTGTACTATTTTATGACTGTACTATCTTGTGAATGTACTATCTTGTGAATGTACTATCTTGTGAATGTACTATCTTGTGAATGTACTATCTTGTGACTGTACTTTCTTGTGGATGTACTATTTTGTGACTAATATTTATCACAGTAATACATTTTTTCCTCATACACGAAAGGTAATCTCACGTAATACACGTTGAATATGAGACACAACATAAACACACACATACATACATACATACACACATACATACACACATACATACATACACACCCAATTGAGCCAACTTCTAAGAAACTTATTAAAACTTCAGAAAGGAAAGACATGATGAAATCTCTGAATACTTTGCCAGGTTTCCACACAAAAACAGAGCATAAAAGGTCTTATGCATGATCTTTTCATTGGTTGTTATAATTAGTTTTCTGATGATACGTCCGTAAATGTGAAAAGACCGCCTTTGCTTTTTTTCTAAAATAAAAATAACTGAGAATAATAATTCATTTAAATAAAATATGTTAGTATGATTAAATAATAGCTGTTAGTATGATTAAATAAAAGTTGTTACTAAGATTAAATAAAATATGTTAGTATGATTAAATAAAAGTTGCTATATGATTAAATAAAAGTTGCTATATGATTAAATAAAAGTTGCTATATGATTAAATAAAAGTTGCTATATGATTAAATAAAAGTTGTTAGTATGATTAAATAAAAGTTGTTAGCATGATTAAATAAAAGTTGTTACTATGATTAAATAAAAGTTGTTAGTATGATTAAATAAAAGTTGTTACTATGATTAAATAAAAGTTGTTAGTATGATTAAATAAAAGTTGTTAGTATGATTAAATAAAAGTTGCTATATGATTAAATAAAAGTTGCTATATGATTAAATAAAAGTTGCTATATGATTAAATAAAAGTTGTTAGTATGATTAAATAAAAGTTGCTATATGATTAAATAAAAGTTGCTATATGATTAAATAAAAGTTGCTATATGATTAAATAAAAGTTGCTATATGATTAAATAAAAGTTGTTAGTATGATTAAATAAAAGTTGTTAGTATGATTAAATAAAAGTTGTTAGTATGATTAAATAAAAGTTGTTACTATGATTAAATAAAATATGTTAGCATGATTAAATAAAAGTTGTTACTATGATTAAATAAAAGTTGTAGTATGATTAAATAAAAGTTGTTACTATGATTAAATAAAAGTTGCTATATGATTAAATAAAAGTTGCTATATGATTAAATAAAAGTTGCTATATGATTAAATAAAAGTTGCTATATGATTAAATAAAAGTTGTAGTATGATTAAATAAAAGTTGTTACTATGATTAAATAAAAGTTGTTACTATGATTAAATAAAAGTTGCTATATGATTAAATAAAAGTTGCTATATGACTAAATAAAAGTTGCTATATGATTAAATAAAAGTTGCTATATGATTAAATAAAAGTTGTTAGTATGATTAAATAAAAGTTGTTAGTATGATTAAATAAAAGTTGTTACTATGATTAAATAAAAGTTGCTATATGATTAAATAAAAGTTGCTATATGATTAAATAAAAGTTGCTATATGATTAAATAAAAGTTGCTATATGATTAAATAAAAGTTGCTATATGATTAAATAAAAGTTGCTATATGATTAAATAAAAGTTGCTATATGATTAAATAAAAGTTGCTATATGATTAAATAAAAGTTGCTATATGATTAAATAAAAGTTGCTATATGATTAAATAAAAGTTGCTATATGATTAAATAAAAGTTGCTATATGATTAAATAAAAGTTGCTATATGATTAAATAAAAGTTGCTATATGATTAAATAAAAGTTGCTATATGATTAAATAAAAGTTGCTATATGATTAAATAAAAGTTGCTATATGATTAAATAAAAGTTGCTATATGATTAAATAAAAGTTGCTATATGATTAAATAAAAGTTGCTATATGATTAAATAAAAGTTGCTATATGATTAAATAAAAGTTGCTATATGATTAAATAAAAGTTGCTATATGACTAGAAGTTGATTATGTGATATACTACTATAGAATTTGTATAAGAAAAATGGATGATTTTATTGAATGGGAAACTATCAAATAATTTGTGTAAATAGCGCTGAATTGCGATTCAAATTCTCAGATAATTTGTGTAAATAGCACTAGATTACGATTTACATTCTCAGATAATTTGTGTAAATGATGCTGATGTTACCATTCACAAACGAAGATGAGTATGGTATTAAAAAAATGTCATATTAGGTTTGATTGTTTGTTTGTCCTCTATTACATGTTCTACCTATTTGTTCTACTTTGATGGCTTAAAGATCTATTGCAGTGGGAGCAGGAATGTCGTTGATCTTGCGATGAATGAAATGTCTTGTCACTATTTTAATTTTTATCTCTTTTAAATCGCCCGCAGTGTTCTACTCTTTAATGCCTGCCCGATCTGACCATTCCAGGCTTGACGGTCAGGAGAACTGGCTTCCTAAGAGCTTTGGTCAATCCTGCAGTGCTTAAGAGGCGTCTTCAAACAATCAGTGAAACGCTTTGTAATGTCTGATCTTGGACACATATTGTAATGTTTCATCTTGGACGCATATTGTAATGTTTCATCTAGGACACATATTGTAATGTTTCATCTTGGACACATATTGTAATGTTTCATCTTGGACACATATTGTAATGTCTTCTCTTGGACACATATTGTAATGTCTTCTCTTGGACACATATTGTAATGTTTCATCTTGGACACATATTGTAATGTTTCATCTTGGACACATATTGTAATGTCTGATCTTGGACACATATTGTAATGTTTCATCTTGGACGCATATTGTAATGTTTCATCTAGGACACATATTGTAATGTTTCATCTTGGACACATATTGTAATGTTTCATCTTGGACACATATTGTAATGTCTTCTCTTGGACACATATTGTAATGTCTTCTCTTGGACACATATTGTAATATTTCATCTTGGACACATATTGTAATATTTCATCTTGGACACATATTGTAATGTTTCATCTAGGACACATATTGTAATGTTTCATCTTGGACACATATTGTAATGTCTTCTCTTGGACACATATTGTAATGTTTCATCTTGGACGCATATTGTAATGTCTTCTCTTGGACACATATTGTAATGTCTTCTCTTGGACACATATTGTAATATTTCATCTTGGACACATATTGTAATATTTCATCTTGGACACATATTGTAATGTCTTCTCTTGGACACATATTGTAATGTCTTCTCTTGGACACATATTGTAATGTCTTCTCTTGGACACATATTGTAATGTTTCATCTTGGACACATATTGTAATGTCTTCTCTTGGACACATATTGTAATGTTTCATCTTGGACACATATTGTAATGTCTTCTCTTGGACACATATTGTAATGTCTTCTCTTGGACACATATTGTAATGTCTTCTCTTGGACACATATTGTAATGTCTTCTCTTGGACACATATTGTAATGTTTGATCTTGGACGCATATTGTAATGTCTTCTCTTGGACACATATTGTAATGTTTCATCTTGGACGCATATTGTAATGTTTCATCTTGGACACATATTGTAATGTTTGATCTTGGACGCATATTGTAATGTCTTCTCTTGGACACATATTGTAATGTTTCATCTTGGACGCATATTGTAATGTCTCATCTTGGACGCATATTGTAATGTCTTCTCTTGGACACATATTGTAATGTTTCATCTTGGACACATATTGTAATGTTTCATCTTGGACACATATTGTAATGTTTCATCTTGGACACATATTGTAATGTTTCATCTTGGGCACATATTGTAATGTTTCATCTTGGACGCATATTGTAATGTCTCATCTTGGACACATATTGTAATGTTTCATCTTGGACACATATTGTAATGTTTCATCTTGGACGCATATTGTAATGTTTCATCTTGCACACATATTGTAATGTTTCATCTTGGACACATATTGTAATGTTTCATCTTGGACACATATTGTAATGTTTCATCTTGGACGCATATTGTAATGTCTGATCTTGGACGCATATTGTAATGTCTGATCTTGGACACATATTGTAATGTTTCATCTTGGACACATATTGTAATGTTTCATCTTGGACACATATTGTAATGTCTCATCTTGGACGCATATTGGAATGTTTGATCTTGGACGCATATTGTAATGTCTTCTCTTGGACACATATTGTAATGTTTCATCTTGGACGCATATTGTAATGTCTTCTCTTGGACACATATTGTAATGTTTGATCTTGGACGCATATTGTAATGTCTTCTCTTGGACACATATTGTAATGTTTCATCTTGGACGCATATTGTAATGTTTCATCTTGGACACATATTGTAATGTTTGATCTTGGACGCATATTGTAATGTCTTCTCTTGGACACATATTGTAATGTCTTCTCTTGGACACATATTGTAATGTTTGATCTTCGACACATATTGTAATGTTTCATCTTGGACACATATTGTAATGTCTCATCTTTGACACATATTGTAATGTTTCATCTTGGACACATATTGTAATGTTTCATCTTGGACACATATTGTAATGTTTCATCTTGGACGCATATTGTAATGTCTTCTCTTGGACGCATATTGTAATGTTTCATCTTGGACGCATATTGTAATATTTCATCCTGGACACATATTGTAATGTCTCATCTTGGACACATATTGTAATGTTTCATCTTGAACACAAATTGTAATGTTTCATCTAGGACACATATTGTAATGTTTCATCTTGGACGCATATTGTAATGTTTCATCTAGGACACATATTGTAATGTTTCATCTTGGACACATATTGTAATGTTTCATCTTGGACACATATTGTAATGTCTCATCTTGGACACATATTGTAATGTTTCATCTTGGACATATATTGTAATGTTTCATCTTGGACGCATATTGTAATGTTTCATCTAGGACACATATTGTAATGTTTCATCTTGGACACATATTGTAATGTCTTCTCTTGGACACATATTGTAATGTCTCATCTTGGACACATATTGTAATGTTTCATCTTGGACACATATTGTAATGTTTCATCTTGGACACATATTGTAATGTTTCATCTTGGACACATATTGTAATGTTTCATCTTGGACACATATTGTAATGTCTGATCTTGGACACATATTGTAATGTTTCATCTTGGACACATATTGTAATGTTTCATCTTGGACACATATTGTAATGTTTCATCTTGGACACATATTGTAATGTTTCATCTTGGACGCATATTGTAATGTCTTCTCTTGGAACTTACCTACACACAGTTCACTATAGAACAGTCTCTTTGGAAGACCTTTATCTGAGATGCAGCTGACTCTTCCGACCCAACGAAGTGGAGATCTAATCAACAAGGCGTGGATACTTTCAATCTTAGACATTTCGAGGATATGAGAATTTTATCATGCCATCGTACACCAAGAAATTTTATCGGGTTCAATAGATGAAAAGAATTCAGATTTCTTGCAAGTCTAGCATAGACTTTCCATGACTCAACTGCATATAACAGCAAAGGCAGAATGACTGCACTGTATACCCTCAGTTTGGTTTCCAGGCTCAGACCAAGCCGGATTCAAACTTTCGCACGAAGACCACAAGAGAGCTGTGGAGAGCCATGACAGCCTGCGCCAGCCGTAATGGCACCTGATGATGCTATCTATAATACAGTAGGATTTTACAGACTCACTCCCGCAGATGTCGGTACAGCTAGCACAATATACAACATTGAAGAAAGATGTCGGTACAGCTAGCACAATATACAACATTGAAGGAAGATGTCGGTACAGCTAGCACAATAGACAACATTGAATGAAGATGTCGGTACAGCTAGCACAATATACAACATTGAATGAAGATGTCGGTACAGCTAGCACAATATACAACATTGAATGAAGATGTCGGTACAGCTCGCACAATATACAACATTGAATGAAGATGTCGGTACAGCTAGCACAATATGCAACATTGAAGCAAGATGTCGGTACAGCTAGCACAATATACAACATTAAAGGAAGATGTCGGTACAGCTTGCACAATATACAACATTGAAGGAAGATGTCGGTACAGCTAGCACAATATACAACATTGAATGAAGATGTCGGTACAGCTAGCACAATATACAACATTGAATGAAGATGTCGGTACAGCTAGCACAATATACAACATTGAATGAAGATGTCGGTACAGCTAGCACAATATACAACATTGAAGGAAGATGTCGGTACAGATAGCACAATATACAACATTGAAGGAAGATGTCGGTACAGCTAGCACAATATACAACATTGAAGGAAGATGTCGGTACAGCTAGCACAATATACAACATTGAAGAAAGATGTCGGTACAGCTAGCACAATATACAACATTGAAGAAAGATGTCGGTACAGCTAGCACAATACACAACATTGAAGGAAGATGTCGGTACAGCTAGCACAATATACAACATTGAATGAAGATTTCGGTACAGCTAGCACAATATACATTGAATGAAGATGTCGGTACAGCTAGCACAATATACATTGAATGAAGATGTCGGTACAGCTAGCACAATATACAACATTTAATGAAGATGTCGGTACAGCTAGCACAATATACAACATTGAAGGAAGATGTCGGTACAGCTAGCACAATATACAACATTGAAGGAAGATGTCGGTACAGCTAGCACAATATACAACATTGAAGGAAGATGTCGGTACAGCTAGCACAATATACAACATTGAAGGAAGATGTCGGTACAGCTAGCACAATATACATTGAATGAAGATGTCGGTACAGCTAGCACAATATACATTGAATGAAGATGTCGGTACAGCTAGCACAATATACAACATTGAAGGAAGATGTCGGTACAGCTAGCACAATATACAACATTGAAGGAAGATGTCGGTACAGCTAGCACAATATACAACATTGAATGAAGATGTCGGTACAGCTAGCACAATATACAACATTGAAGGAAGATGTCGGTACAGCTAGCACAATATACAACATTGAAGGAAGATGTCGGTACAGCTAGCACAATATACAACATTGAAGGAAGATGTCGGTACAGCTAGCACAATATACAACATTGAAGGAAGAGAAAAACTGAAACCAGGTTTGAAATATCTACCCCAAAAAATAATATATTATGTGATTACTTTCATAACGCTGACTTAACTTCGTATTTTCCCGCGAATTTAAAAGGAAATGCAAAAAGATACGTGCTAGTTGTCCTGCTTTCACTCTCACATCATCAAATTGGCAAATAAAAAACGTATCTTCTCCACATCCCACTTGTCTATAGTTGAGTGACATCTGAAAGGTTATTGGTCATCGATACAGAAACTCTGATTCTACTCAAGCATTGATTTTCAACATTTTCAAAGAGCTTGTCTGATAGTCATTAAGATAAAACTCTATCGTTTGTGTCCTTTCTGTGTTGGTTTTTTTTTTCCCTTTGGAAAGTCTATTTTCGATTATTTATTTTAACCTTGACATTCTTCGGTGTATTTTCACTTCTTTTTTTTTTTTTTTAAATACATGTTCTACTTTGTAGATCTGCATTTGGTGTCATATAATTCCGTGCGGGGACAAGTAAATAATGTCAAAATTATAATTTTTTTTTTTATTTTTGACAAATTGTCCATAATTTGACGAATCATGTGTTCATTTATCATCATCATCAAGTGCCGTCTCCTCAACTAAGTTTGGCTGCAACATATCTCGAACATCTCCTGTCTCTTGTTTTGGTGGTGCACTGTGTTAGATTTTAACCTGTCCATCTTGTGATGTTACTCTCCCACTTGTATCTCTGTTTACCTCTTGTTCTCTTCCTTTGACTTTACCCTTAAGTAAGATGTCAGGTCTTCAATAAGATGTCATGTCTTTTAATGTGTCCAAAATATTTTATTTGCTTGATCTTTATTTCTCTTAGTAGTTCTGGCTCCTCAAAACTACTTTTTAAAAAAACACAAACTAACATATTTCAGACATAAGGAGACACAGTAGCTTAGAAAGATTAATCATGGACAGAACAGTTGCAGGTAAAAGAACAAGAGGCAAACCAAGACTACGATGGACACAGGATATCGAAGAAGTTCTGAACATGGCAATGGAAGAGGTTGGACCACGTACACAGAACTGAGAGGCTTATGAAGTGCCAGTGAAGACATCATTATGTAAATGACACTTAACATAGATAGAAGATAGATACAGGATTTAAAATGTTCCAATTATAGAAGAAAATGCCACTAATCTTTGGTACAGCTACAATGAACTCCGATAAAGAGGTCAACAAATCCTGATTATAGCTATAATATACTCGGATAAAGAAGTCAGCAATCCCTGATTATAGCTATAATGTACTCCGATAAAAAGCCAATAATCACTGGTAAAACGTAAGGTACTCTGATCGAAAGTCAAAAATCCCTGATTATAGCTACAACGTACTCCTATTTATTAAAAAGCCAGCAATCCCTGATTATAGCTACAACGTACTCCTATTTTTAAAAAGCCAACAATCCCTAATTATAGCTACAACGTACTCCTATTTATTAAAAAGCCAGCAATCCCTGATTATAGCTACAACGTACTCCTATTTTTAAAAAGCCAACAATCCCTAATTATAGCTACAACGTACTCCTATTTATTAAAAAGCCAGCAATCCCTGATTATAGCTACAACGTACTCCTATTTATTAAAAAGCCAGCAATCCCTGATTATAGCTACAACGTACTCCATTCAAAGATGAAGGGAGCATGACGAGACCTAAATTGAATTAATCTCATACACAAAAATAGAAATCACCTGAAATGTACATCAAATGAGAAATAAACTATCACTCTAATCACATGAAATAAACTGAACATAAAGCATCAAACAAGTCATTCAATGGCTTGCCAATTCAAAGAAATCGTAGATTCATCAGTTCCTTCAGATTGAAGTCCATGAAAGTAATTTTATCAACAGCACGATAAACACAAACCGTAGAATTTCCCAATAACAAATATGTGGGAAGATTTATCTATGAGGCAATTAAGGATTTCCCGATAACATCGTGAAGGCTAATGAAATCTCAAGTGAAATCTTGAAACATTTCTTTCTGGGTAGACGAATCTGGGCAAGTTGAAAAACTTGACTCGCTATCGGCATCAGGGACAATTACTTGAGAAACTAAACCGGATAGAGCAAAGTTAGACATTGTACAGCGCAATTCTTAGAGTTTTAGCGTATAGCACAAGAAAACAGCAATGTGTGTTAGTGTCAGGGATTTAACAGCCAGAGACAACTTACTGCATGTGAGATGATTGAATAAGGAAATGAACAGATACTGTTCTAATTGCAGCAGAACTGTCTGGATAGTGTTTTCATAAATGGACTCAGTTTCTGGAGAAAAGTTCCTGAAGAGTGTATGAATGTTTGCTTGTTCAACATTGTGGCCTGTAATTGATGGAGTTTCTCTTTATTGTTTCCACTCAGGAAAACATCAGACACTGAAAAGACGGACCAGTTCGCGCCATATTTGATACAAGAAGCTAGCTTCCCTTTTCTTGCACTGTCTTCCTGAATTGCCAGGGTAGTCACAATAATCAATGATATAGCGTAAGGTACTCTGATAAAAAATAAAACTTCCGCAAAAAAATCTCGTAGAAAATGAATGTTTTTTCTTTGATTGCTATTCGATAAACAGTCTCCCCCCCCCCCCCCCGCTGACAGCAATGACAGACTACAGGAGTAATGTCTCTAGTAATTCTTTTAGAGGTGCAACTCGCGCTGCACGAGATGCTTAATCTTGGTCTTACACGGGAACCCGTACAGGAGGTTTGGGGTTTTTGTTTGGTAACTATTTATATACGTGGAATCGCCTTTGCGTTTTTTTGCATGCGATTCCAAGTATGTAAATAGTGACCAACCGAAAACCAAACAATAACTTTTAAAAATCTCAACGAGTTGGAGTCCTAATTAATTATGTTGTAAAGTCTTTATTGGAGAGGTCATACATGAGCAGCAGTGTTTATTGATAATTATTTTTCGCGTTATTGTCGTCCCACAGATGTACACTAAATACCCACAATTCACTTGGTGTAGTTTCAACATGAATATAAGTATGTGCAAAGCGACTTTATAGACACCTTATATATCCGTTTCTATTAGCTTGTAGCTCTGACGTGCGCAGACAAAAACGCAAAAAAATTGAAATGAGTAACCCTTGTAGTAGTGCATGGTCAAAGTCACGTTTAGGAGATAACGAATATTACTTTTGGTGTTCATAGGATTCAGCCACTCTTGAGTAATCGTGATAACACTCGGACAACACTCCCATAAGATGCAAATAATTTTAATCACCGGCTTTTGGTGTCAACGATCATTATGACCATTATTTCAGTTAGCCTTCTACAAGGAGAACAGTGAAGGAACATACATTCGCGCGCGTACACACGCACGTAAACGCACACAATGAGCGAAAAATGTTGTTTTTTTTTAAAGGCAGCATGAAGGAAATGACCTAATTCAAACATCGTCCCCGCATACACAAGGCCATATATGATGGTGTTAAATCGCATACTATTCCAATTTTAGCAAAGTGAGGTATGACATATTGTAGTGGATGAAGAACTAAACAAATATCAGTGAGGAAGAACTACACAAATATCAGTGAGGAAGAACTAAACAAATATCAGTGAGGAAGAACTAAACAAATATCAGTGAGGAAGAACTAAACAAAAATCAGTGAGGAAGAACTAAACAAATATCAGTGAGGAAGAACGAAGCATACTATAGTAGATGAAGAACTAAACAAATATCAGTGAGGAAGAACGAAGCATACTATAGTAGATGAAGAACTAAACAATCTCCAGTGAAATAATAACTAAAGATACCTAAGTGGAGGGAGAAGTAAACAAAATATAGTGAAGTAAACTAAGACATAAAGTGAACTACAACATGAAGTGAACTACAACATGAAGTGAACTACAACATGAAGTGAACTACAACATGAAGTGAACTACAATATGAAGTGAACTACAACATGAAGTGAACTACAATATGAAGTGAACTAAAATATAAAAGGAATTAAAATATGAAGAACTGGATTATGAAGATCTAAAACATGAAGAACTAAAACATGAAGAACTAAAACATGAAGTAAACTAAAATATTAAGAAATGAAACATGAACAACTAAAACATTCATCATCATCATCAGGTGTCATGCCGGCTGGCGTAGGCGATAATAGAATTCACAGCTCTCTGTCTACAGTTTTATGTATCAAGGTCGTTGTTGTTTCCTTGCCGTGCCAGGTTGTCAAACTGTCTAATATTTTCTCACGTTGTCGCCCTCTTTCTCTGCCTCCTTCAATTTTGCCTGTTGTGACTATGTTCTCCAAACCTGCCTGTCTCACGAAGTGGCCAAAAAATGAAGATTGTCTTTTTCTTATATTATTGATTAAGGTCCGTTTTATATTTGACTCTTTCAACACCTCTACATTAGTTTTTCTGGCAGTCCATGGTATTCTCAGCATTCTTCTATAGAACCACTTCTCTGTTGCTTCTAATTTTCCACTTTCAAGTTTGTTTATTATGTGAACTAAAACACCAAATACTGAGACATGAAGTAAAATAACACATAAAGAACTAAAACATGAAGTGAACTAAAATAGTAAGTGAACTAAAACATGAAGTGAACTAAGACAGGAAGAACAAAAGCAAAAAATAAAACATGAAACCTTGTAAGATTTATGGAATCAAAGAGATGGCCAGTGGAAAATGGAAAATATTTTGTGATGGAAGATCACAAAAAACTTTGTTTAAGCAATCAATGAACAGTCAACAAACATATTGGACACGCCAGCATGCACAATCCTCCAAGTAGAAACAGGTCACATGTGTGTCTGCTCAGAGTGGATCACCATCCATGTAGAAGACTAAACTAAACTAAACTAATTGGACCGGATAAAATATGAGAATGATAAAAAGATTAAGTAAGAGAGAAATCGCCGGATTATAAAATAAAATACAAGAATATTCAAAGATTAGTTTCAGAACAGGAGTCACATTTGTATAACTTCTAGCACCGCCATTGTTGTCGTCATTCCAAGTGTTAGTTCCCCGCGATGCTAGATTATTGTTGTGAGAGACTAGACGCACACATGCACAGTGGAATTTATTGTACCAAACGAAATGTAACATCAATAGCCGTTCTCGGTAGAATAGGAACCGATGTTTTGAATAAGATTCGAATAAATACGATTGTTTTTGTTTTATATTTTATGAAAGTTTTGTTTGAATTGAGATAACGATCTATAATAAATTCATAACAGCGTGTTTCTGGGCAGAATATGTTAATAAAAACAAACATTTCAGCACGAAACGGTTTTCCTCTAACAACAATGGATGTTACTTTCTAAACTCAAAATATTATCTAATTGTGCCAAGAATGTGTCTACACTGTGTCGTCAAGCTAGTAAATACGTTTTTTAGTTGTTAAATTATTGAAATACAACTACAGGGAAATAAATGGAACAATTTTTATTTACAAAAAAAGACGTGAAAGTTCTTTTTTTTATCATGTTTCATCTAATCATATGTTCAAATTTATGGGATGGATGGATGTAAACGGAGACTTGGATGCATGAATCTCCAGGTACAAGGGAAAAGTGTTTATGCGTTATATCTAATCATAGGCTTATGTTCAAACTGACTGGATAGATGGATGTAAACGCAGACTACATGGATGCATGGTTCTCCTAGTACAATGATAGAAAACCGGACCAGACCTTGACATAAAATATACTTAATAAAACCACAGCGACAGGAACCAGACCTTGACATAAACCTAGACTTAATTAAGGAAACCACAGTGACCGGACCAGACCATAACATGTTGCAAGAGACAACGCAGAATGTTGAGGTAAAAGTCGGCATTCTATCAATTGTAGAGAATCTCTATTGTTAAACAATAGAAAGGCCCAATTGCTGACCACGACGACACAGTCTCTACCACCATCAAGGGTTGGATAGCTGACAACCTACCCCCTTTCCATCGTGGCCGCTCTATGTCTCAAAGAAAGCAGTGTGGGTAGGCCTGCATTCTATATGCTACCTAAAATCTACAAGCCTTCTAACTCCAAGTGCTTTTTGTCACAGTCCTTCAATAATTTCACGAGTTGTACTGAGAGGTAATGATTTGTTAGTTTGTTCCTTTCGTGCCGCAAGCGACACATAGGGCAGAGGTTTTGGTTCTCCATATGATGCGGTCCGCTGCCAGCAGCTTTAGTTCCTAGATGGTCTTACAGTCTATTAATTCCCCTTCTTTAAGAATGGTGTTTTTAAGGGTTGTTTTAGGTCTTCCTCTTTTTCTTTTACCCTCAGATGACCACATAAGAGCTTGCTGGTTTATTCTGTTTACATCTAGTCGTAAAACATGACCAAGGTATTTCCATCTGTAATGATTGGAGGTAATGATTGGAAAAATTATTTTGTTACAACATATTCTCTTTCCACAGGAAGCCTCAGAAACATGAGTTCCATCCCCAAAGCGTTCGCAAGACAATTTGCAAAACTCACATTTGCATGTTTCCGAAACGCACCACATCGAGGTACTTTTAGTCAGTTGTCATCATCCTTGAACACAGGACACTTCCATGGGTGTTCTGATGTTCCCTTGTACACAGGACACTTCCATGGGTGTTCTGATGTTCCCTTGTACACAGGACACTTCCATGGGTGTTCTGATGTTCCCTTGTACACAGGATACTTCCATGGGTGTTCTGATGTTCCCTTGTACACAGGATACTTCCATGGGTGTTCTGATGTTCCCTTGTACACAGGATACTTCCATGGGTGTTCTGATGTTCCCTTGTACACAGGACACTTCCATGGGTGTTCTGATGTTCCCTTGTACACAGGATACTTCCATGGGTGTTCTGATGTTCCCTTGTACACAGGATACTTCCATGGGTGTTCTGATGTTCCCTTGTACACAGGACACATCCATGGGTGTTCTGATGTTCCCTTGTACACAGGATACTTCCATGGGTGTTCTGATGTTCCCTTGTACACAGGATACTTCCATGGGTGTTCTGATGTTCCCTAGTACACATGATACTTCCATGGGTGTTCTGATGTTCCCTTGCACACAGGATACTTCCATGGGTGTTCTGATGTTCCCTTGTACACAGGATACTTCCATGGGTGTTCTGATGTTCCCTTGCACACAGGATACTTCCATGGGTGTTCTGATGTTCCCTTGTACACAGGATACTTCCATGGGTGTTCTGATGTTCCCTTGTACACAGGATACTTCCATGGGTGTTCTGATGTTCCCTTGCACACAGGATACTTCCATGGGTATTCTGATGTTCCCTTGCACACAGGACACTTCCATGGGTGTTCTGATTTTCCCTTGCACACAGGATACTTCCATGGGTGTTCTGGTGTTCCCTTGCACACAGGACACTTCCATGGGTGTTCATATTTTCCCTTGCACACAGGATACTTCCATGGGTGTTCTGATGTTCCATTGCACACAGGATACTTCCATGGGTGTTCATATTTTCCCTTGCACACAGGATACTTCCACCATGGGTGTTCTGATGGTCCCTTTCACACAGGACACTTCCATGGGTGTTCTGATACTCCCCTTGCACACAGGATACTTTCATGGGTGTTCTGATACCCCCCTTGCACACAGGATACTTCCATGGGTGTTCTGGTGTTCCCTTGCACACAGGACACTTCCATGGGTGTTCATATTTTCCCTTGCACACAGGATACTTCCATGGGTGTTCTGATGTTCCATTGCACACAGGATACTTCCATGGGTGTTCATATTTTCCCTTGCACACAGGATACTTCCACCATGGGTGTTCTGATGGTCCCTTTCACACAGGACACTTCCATGGGTGTTCTGATACCCCCTTGCACACAGGATACTTTCATGGGTGTTCTGATACCCCCCTTGCACACAGGACACTTCTATGCAGAAGAATATGCAAAAACGAAACAGTTTACAATACAATTATATCTATCGTTTTCTTCTCTGATTTTGCTGTAAGACATGGCAAGATTAAATGATGACTGATTTTTGTGTACGTTACGTTTGGTCACTTGATATGCAGTAATATTGTCTCCGAACGTTGGTAACTCTTTCAATCCGCTTCTTCATATTCCTCTATATCATACTGTTTCTATTTTCATGTTGCATTGCTCTGGCAAGTAAGGGTTCATTCTCATTAAATAGACAAACAATGTTAGTCTTACCACAAACAAACTGGAAAGTGGGAAATTAGAGGCAACAGAGATGTGGTTCTACAGAAGAATGCTGAGAATACCATGGACTGCCAGAAAAACTAATGTAGAGATGTTGAAAGAGTCAAATGCGAAATGGACCTTAATCAATAATATAAGAAAAAGGCAATCTTCTTTTTTTTGCCACTTCATGAGACAGGCAGGTTTAGAGAACATAGTCACAACAGGCAAAATTGAAGGCAACAGACAGAGGGTGACAACGTGAGAAAATATTAGACAGTTTGACAACCTGGCACGGCAAGGACACAACAACGACTGTGATACATAATACTGTGGACAGAGAGCTGTGGAGAGCCATGACCGCCTACGCCAGCCGACATGGCACCTGATTATGATGATGATGTCAGTCTTATAAAATAAAATATTCAACAAGTACACATGAACACAATATTCAACAAGAAAATGATTGGTTATTTAAGTTGCATAGAACTGGTAGTTTATTCAAATCTTTAAAATATTTATTGATAAAATTGAACAAACATACAAACACAACCAATTTTTGTTCAGAAAGCGCAGTTTTCAATATACATGCAACATGATTGGACTAGACAAATATATCATCAGATCTAGAAACATGGAAAACTACATTTAACCATGACATATTTATTCACAAGCAGTCAGTATTTCTTATATCTGTGATATCAAATTTTGTTACATCATACGTAATGTTATCAATATTATCAACATCATAACTTTTATTAAGTCTGCCTTTGAGAAGTTAGCTTAGCTAAATGGAGGAAAGCTCAATTTGTTCAGCCCGAACAGTATCGAAATTCTGGTACAGGTCTATTTCCTAATAACCTAGATTGGTAACGAGGCTTTCTCTAACTATGCAGTAAATTGGCAGAAATAAAAACAGAAAGAAAAAAAAGTCAAATACTGCACAGGTTAATCTAGTTATGCAATAAATTGACAGAAAGAAAAACAGAAAGAAAAAAAGTCAAATACTGCACAGGTTAATCTAGACACTGTTCACATTCTTCTTCTTCTTCAACATTCATTCTCAATCTCCCACTGTATTTCTCTTGTAGAAAGACAATGGTCCTACTAGATTTCCAGCAGGATGTAGTCCAGAGAATGAAAATTTGTTGTGCCACCATTTTATTAGCACCATTTGGCCTACACATTTGTCTTTGGAAGAAAAGTATATCTAAAATTCTGCATATATCTACTTTCTGCATTTCATATCTACTTTCTGCATATCGTATCTACTTTCTGCATATCTTATCCATTTTCTGCACAACTGAGAAAACTGAAGGTAGTAATATGAACATTTGTTCATTCTCAAGAATTGGGAGTGACGGGAGGGCAGGAAGAAAAACAAATATGTGATTTATAGATATATAAATATCTATTTATCACAAATATAGATTTGTGCATCACAAATTGTCAAAACATTACTGGGCTATTATTTCACAACATATAACATACACAAACACATACACAAATAAAATGTATCAGATCTGTTCAAGATGTACCACACACACACACACACACAAACAAGATATCACTGTTTTGATATTAAGCATGTACCAGCTGTACATTGCTCCTTTTGAAGGCATAAGCAAACACTTCAATGTATAAACAGCATTCAAGTTTATATAAGGCACTTGATTGAATGTAGATATGTTTATCTTCTGTAGACTTGCTGACAAGAATCACTACATCTACTCCAGGATTGGGGATGCACACTTGTTATAGGTTAAAAGAATACATAATTATGAAAAAAGTACATGAGCTCAATCCACCCACAAAGTATGAAATTTAATTGTTATCTCCCTTTTGTGTCAGGAAAAACAGATTATGATTAGTATATCTATTTGCTAAACCCTTTTTTGCCTTTCAGCGCCATGGGTAGAAGAGTTCTCTGGAGATGGCCCTCGTGTGTAATGAGTATATTGTGAAATTTGTTGCCTCTTTTATTTAGGTGGTCCATCATTTTCATGGTCAGCCTCTAGGTCTGCCTTCCTTGTATCTGTGTAGCATAGTTTGCTGTGGTAGTAGTCTGCTGATGTGTGCAAACCATTTGATCTGTTGGTTCTTAATATATTCCAAGATTGGGGCGGTGCTGGTTCTTTATCTAATGTCTTCATTTATCACTTTGTCTCTTAGCGATATTCTTAGGATTCTGCGTAAGCATGCCATTTCAGCTGTCACAAGTATACATTTGTCTTGTGCTGTCGTTGTCCATTGCCAGCGCAGCGTTGGCATAAAAATTGTTTTGAATAGTGTTATGTTGTATTTAAATCTACTTCTGTTTCTGGAGATTGGTGTCATTTACCCTAGAGCTTGGCATGTTTTACTACATCTATTGTGTATGGCCGTGTAAGACTATTAACAATAACTCAAACCCATTGAAAAAAAATTGTTTAGCACACAAAATATAGACAACTACGGTTCTTGTTTGGAAGCCATGCCTCCCTGCTTATATTAAGATTAATTCATCTAAATATTATATAAATAATTAATGAATAATGAATTCAAATATTCATTTTTTAGGGTTAAGGTTAGTCATGTTTTACATAACTAACCATAACCCTAAATCATTTTATATTTAAATTAATAAATGATAAACATAAACTGATGAACATAGCCAAGGGAAATAATCAAACAAGGGGACACAGGATCCAAACAAGAACCACAAATAAATTTCATGCTTCATGTGTGGAGTCAGAAAGAATTACCTAGAAAAATAAGCAAATTTTTTTTAAAAAAGGATTTCAAAATCTTTGTTTTGTGTTTCAGTTAAATTTTTCTTTTAAAAAGGATTTCAAAATCTTTGTTTTGTGTTTCAGTTAAATTTTTTTTTTAAATGATAATTGTTTAAATTAACATTATGATCACCACTCACAGGTGACAACCAAATTAAGTATGCTCAACTTTGGTATGTAGGCACGCGTCAATTCTTCTGTATATTCTTCACCTTCAACATCAGCATGAAATCTAATCATAACTTTATCGATTTCACTAATGCATTAGATTGAGTGTGGCAAGAAAGTTTATGAAAAATTATGAGAAATATTAATTTTGACAGAAATATATCGTAATAGAAATCATTGAAGCGCTACACAAAGTAGCAACTAGTGCTGTTTTAATTACTCAACTAGTGCTGTTTTAATTACTCAACTAGTGCTGTTTTAATTACTCAACTAGTGCTGTTTTAATTAACGGTTCTAATTCTTCCTTGTTCTCCAGTCGAAGTCGGATGCTGATATGGATGTTATCAATAAATAGGACTGGGGTCACCAATCCCGAGACAAGGCTGTAGAGCTTGTCCGCTAGAGCTGTTTCAGATAGCCATAGTTTTCTTCTTGTGGCGTTGTAAAGTGGGCAGTTCTGTAAAATATATTCTGTGTTTTCTGCAGGTTTTTCTACAGGGGCAAGTTAGTTATCTGTCTACAAGCACAACAATCACACACTGATTGAAAAAAGATGCAATGCTCACATTCAGCAAAAAAGACTGAAGAATAAATGTCAGACTCAAAACCCTTACACTATGCTCTTATGCCTTGGATGAGTTAAAAAAAACTAATCCCCATGCACCCTTTCCAAGAAGACAAAGATATATCTTACTACATACACTAGAATCCATATATATTGCACCCCCTCTATAACATAAAAAGAAAACTACGCCTGTTTGGTCATATAAAGAGACATAACTGTTTAGAAAGACAAATAATGGAGGGAAGAGTACCTGGGTAGAGGAGAAGGGGCAGACCAAGAAGACGATGGACTGACGACATTAAAGATAATATGAATACATCGCTAGAAAATGCAAGCCACATCGCCCAAGACAGAGAGAGGTTCAGAGAGTTCATTGGGAAGACAACGTTCTGGAAGGAATACGTCACATGACACACTATAACATATTTCCCTATATAACAACACTTTTCAAAAATCTCCAATTATATTTATTCTATATTATTTGTACTGTATATATATAGTGAATTTCTGTTATTACATATATATATATATTGTCAGTCTGGACCAAGTTGTTATATCAGGATTCCACTGTATTACAAAAAAAAGGTAGCAGATGGGATTTAAATCTGGTCTGTTCATGGTCTGGTCAGAAATGGACAAAAAAATCTTTCCAATATTTATAATATAGAAAATTATACACAATCAAAGAGAAACAAATCAGAGAAGGGATATATAATTCAAAGAGAAATAAAGAAGAGAAAAAATCAAAGAAGAGAAATAGATAAATAAGAAAATAAATCAATTTAAAAAAATAAATCACACAAGAGAAATAAATCAAAGAGAAACAAATTAAGGAAAATAATTATGTTAATGAAGAGAAATAAATCATAGAAAAATAAATCAAACACTGGAAACAAAGAAAAATAAATGAAACGAGAAATAAATTAAAGAGAAACAAATTAAATGAGAAATAAAACAAGACAAATGAATCCAAGAAGAGAAATGAATCCAAGAAGAGAAATGAATCCAAGAAGAGAAATGAATCCAAGAAGAGAAATGAATCCAAGAAGAGAAATGAATCCAAGAAGAGAAATGAATCCAAGAAGAGAAATGAATCCAAGATGAAAAATAAAGAAAAATAAGTCAAAGAAGAGAAATAAATCAAAGACAAATACATGAAACAAGGAAAATAAATCTAAGAAGACAAACAAATCACAGAAGGGAAACAAATCAGAGAAGAGAAGTAAATAACAGAAGGGAAACAAATGCAAGAAGAGGAATCAATCAAAGGAAAAACAAACCCCCCCCCCAAAAAAGGTAACAACTCGTAAAATTTCACATTTATATGTACAGATTATAAAACAGGTTCAAAGTTGAATGCACACCTGTGAAGTTGAATGCATACCTGTGAAGTTGAATGCACACCTGTGAAGTTGAATGCACACCTGTGAAGTTGAATGCACACCTGTGAAGTTGAATGCACACCTGTGAAGTTGAATGCACACCTGTGAAGAACTTTGCTGTTTCTCAGGTAATATTACAGTATATTTCTTTTATCAAAAACATATGATTAGAAATGGTATTGATATGATTCCATTGACAACCAGCGCCCACTAAAGTGCATGAGCTAAGTCATCACAATCACGCTGTGTAAAAATTATGATTTGTATTTTGATATGAAATATAACCAGCATTTTATACGAATAATTATTTGCTTTAAATTATTTATATTTGAAATAGACAAAAAAAATGTTTGTATAAAATAATTCATTCAGATGACCTACTCATAGTTTATATTATTATCAAATATGAGTGTACTCAGACTTGATCAAGACAAACTTCACAATATATCAAATTATGATCAAAATTTATCAAGTTAATGTTTACAATATGACAAAATACACTAAAGACTTGACAATAACATTCTTTTACAATATAACTCAGACTTGACTCTGATCAAGTTTACAATGATAAAATACACTAAAGACTTGACTTTGACATTCTTTTACAATATAACTCAGACTTGACTCTGATCAAGTTTACAATGATAAAATACACTAAAGACTTGACTTTGACATTCTTTTACAATATAACTCAGACTTGACTGACAAAGTTTACAATGTAACAAATTAAGTTTCAGTTTACTATAAACTAATATGTACTTAGACTTGGACAAAGTTTGCAATACAAATCAGACTTGGCACGAATACAGTCTATAATATAACTCAGAGATTTTACTCTGATCAAACTTATACTATAACTCAGACTTGACTTGGGTCAAGTTTACAATACAGCCAATTAACTTAACTGCATATCAATATGCACTTAGAACTGGACATAGCTTACAATATAACTCAGATTTGATCTGGACATTTCTTACAATATAACTCAGACTTGACTCTGACCAATTTAGCTATCTAAGGTTAGTATATACTAAAGAACACTCAGACTTGGATTTAGCTATCTAAGGTTAGTATATACTAAAGAACACTCAGACTTGGATACAGCTTACAATAAACCTCTGAATTAACTTTACAAAGTTCATAACATAACTCAGATAAATTTTACAATATAACAAAACGCATTCATAATTGACCTGTACAAATTTTCATAAAAACAACTTCAAACATGACAAAGAAAAAGCAGTAAATATATTAAAAAATAGACATTTCTTCATGACAATATAAACAATATAAATGTTTTCACTCAAAAAAATTGTGGTTAAAAAAAAACAAACTGATCAATGTTATTTCTTTAAATTGTTAAAAAGTTGTAATGAGGAGTAAACTCATTACTTGATTATTTTGACTTGTTCCTCCTGTAAAACTCACACCTAGCAGTACAAAATTGGAAAAAAACAGGAAAAGAAGCAAAATGTGTTAAATACACTAAATAATATACTGAAAATGTAAATCTACAAACTCTAGTATCGGCAGTGATGTTAAGATACTTCCAAGTTCAGAACATTATGATATAAATAGAATTCAGGGGTGGACCAATATTTAATGGTGACTAACAACAGTGTTGCCATTCAGGGGTGGAAAAATATTTATTGTGATTAACAACAGTGTTGTCAGCATCATGTCAACTGTTGTGGAAACCTAGAAGAGCAGCAATGAACTGTCTCCTCCTTAGATCCGTCATTACTGCGTGTAAGAATCCTATTTTCCAGAGAAGCCTGAACGGTAAATATTAAAACTGTTGCCTTATTCTCTGTAACTGTTCAACCAAGGCTTGTAAATAATGTGTGGTTACGTGCCTTGTCTCATCTTGTGTGGTTACATGCCTTGTCTCATCTTGTGTGGTTACATTCCTTGTCTCATCTTGTGTGGTTACATGCCTTGTCTCATCTTGTGTGGTTACATGCCTTGTCTCATCTTGTGTGGTTACATGCCTTGTCTCATCTTGTGTGGTTACATTCCTTGTCTCATCTTGTGTGGTTACATGCCTTGTCTCATCTTGTGTGGTTACATTCCTTGTCTCATCTTGTGTGGTTACATGCCTTGTCTCATCTTGTGTGGTTACATGCCTTGTCTCTTCTTGTGTGGTACGTGCCTTGTCTCACCTTGTGTGGTTACATGTCTCGCCTCTTCTTGTGTGGTTACATGTCTCGCCTCTTCTTGTGTGGTTACATGTCTTGCCTCTTCTTGTAACTTGAACAGCTTTCCTCTAGTACAGGGGTTCTCAACCTTGCTAATGCCACGACACTTTAATACAGTTCCTCATGTTGTAGTGAACCCCAACCATAAAATTATATTCGTTGCTACTTCATAATATGTCTTTTCCGATGATCTTAGGCAAAGCCTGTGAAAGGGTCATTCAACCCCAAAGGTTGAGAACCGTTTCTCTAGTATCTCATACATAACTTTAAAAAAATATGATTCTAGAATAATGATATGATGTACGAACATCAGAAATTAGTCAATATTTTGATTGCATGAATTAAGGTACATACAACAAGCAACATGATGATGATAGTACGTACATTTCTGGGTACATGTTCCTAAAATAATACCCGACTGAAAATGTGTCTACACTAGTTCATGAGTGCTCACAAGTTCATGAGTGCTCACAATATCAATGTGTCTACACTAGTTCATGAGTGCTCACAAGTTCATGAGTGCTCACAAGTTCATGAGTGCTCACAAGTTCATGAGTGCTCACAAGTTCATGAGTGCTCACAAGTTCATGAGTGCTCACAATATCAATGTGTCTACACAAGTTCATGAGTGCTCACAAGTTCATGAGTGCTCACAATATCAATGTGTCTACACAAGTTCATGAGTGCTCACAATATCAATGTGTCTACACAAGTTCATGAGTGCTCACAATATCAATGTGTCTACACAAGTTCATGAGTGCTCACAATATCAATGTGTCTACACAAGTTCATGAGTGCTCACAATATCAATGTGTCTACACTAGTTCATGAGTGCTCACAATATCAATGTGTCTACACAAGTTCATGAGTGCTCACAATATCAATGTGTCTACACTAGTTCATGAGTGCTCACAATATCAATGTGTCTACACAAGTTCATGAGTGCTCACAATATCAATGTGTCTACACAAGTTCATGAGTGCTCACAATATCAATGTGTCTACACAAGTTCATGAGTGCTCACAATATCAATGTGTCTACACTAGTTCATGAGTGCTCACAATATCAATGTGTCTACACTAGTTCATGAGTGCTCACAATATCAATGTGTCTACACTAGTTCATGAGTGCTCACAATATCAATGTGTCTACACTAGTTCATGAGTGCTCACAATATCAATGTGTCTACACTAGTTCATGAGTGCTCACAATATCAATGTGTCTACACTAGTTCATGAGTGCTCACAATATCAATGTGTCTACACTAGTTCATGAGTGCTCACAATATCAATGTGTCTACACTAGTTCATGAGTGCTCACAATATCAATGTGTCTACACTAGTTCATGAGTGCTCACAATATCAATGTGTCTACACAAGTTCATGAGTGCTCACAATATCAATGTGTCTACACTAGTTCATGAGTGCTCACAATATCAATGTGTCTACACTAGTTCATGAGTGCTCACAATATCAATGTGTCTACACTAGTTCATGAGTGCTCACAATATCAATGTGTCTACACAAGTTCATGAGTGTTCACAATATCAATGTGTCTACACTAGTTCATGAGTGCTCACAATATCAATGTGTCTACACTAGTTCATGAGTGCTCACAATATCAATGTGTCTACACTAGTTCATGAGTGCTCACAATATCAATGTGTCTACACAAGTTCATGAGTGCTCACAATATCAATGTGTCTACACTAGTTCATGAGTGCTCACAATATCAATGTGTCTACACAAGTTCATGAGTGCTCACAATATCAATGTGTCTACACAAGTTCATGAGTGTTCACAATATCAATGTGTCTACACTAGTTCATGAGTGCTCACAATATCAATGTGTCTACACTAGTTCATGAGTGCTCACAATATCAATGTGTCTACACTAGTTCATGAGTGCTCACAATATCAATGTGTCTACACAAGTTCATGAGTGCTCACAATATCAATGTGTCTACACAAGTTCATGAGTGCTCACAATATCAATGTGTCTACACTAGTTCATGAGTGCTCACAATATCAATGTGTCTACACTAGTTCATGAGTGCTCACAATATCAATGTGTCTACACAAGTTCATGAGTGCTCACAATATCAATGTGTCTACACAAATTCATGAGTGCTCACAATATCAATGTGTCTACACAAATTCATGAGTGCTCACAATATCAATGTGTCTACACAAGTTCATGAGTGCTCACAATATCAATGTGTCTACACTAGTTCATGAGTGCTCACAATATCAATGTGTCTACACAAGTTCATGAGTGCTCACAATATCAATGTGTCTACACAAGTTCATGAGTGCTCACAATATCAATGTGTCTACACAAGTTCATGAGTGCTCACAATATCAATGTGTCTACACAAGTTCATGAGTGCTCACAATATCAATGTGTCTACACTAGTTCATGAGTGCTCACAATATCAATGTGTCTACACTAGTTCATGAGTGCTCACAATATCAATGTGTCTACACTAGTTCATGAGTGCTCACAATATCAATGTGTCTACACAAGTTCATGAGTGCTCACAATACACATAAATACATTTATTTTCATTGGTTCTCAAACTCCTACCATATCTCTCTTGTAGCAGGACAAAGGTCCTTCTAGATCTCTCTCTTGTAGCTGGATAAAGGTCCTAAATTTCTCTCTTGTAGCAGGGCCAGTACAAATATCCTAGATTTCTAGATGTATTACAGAAAATGAAGATGCATTGTGTTGCCATGTTATTTTTGGCAATGGCCTGACACATCAGACTTCAGTGCTAGTAGAGGTGTTATTTTTACCAGTTACACTGAACAATTGATGTCTATAACCATATCGCTAGTGGGCCAGCTGTACAAGAGAACTGGCTCTCATATTTTCACTCTGTTTACCGAGCTGAAGATTCACTTTTTATCGCGGTCTTACATAGCAATTGATATAGCCACATATGGCTACAAATTGTTAACACATTTGCTAATGCTAATGATAACCAATCATCATGAATTATGACAAACTATTGAACAAATGTTCACATGAATGAGAAATGCTAGGGCTACGTTGATTTTTTTTAAATGTTATAAAATGCATTTCTTGATATTCCCAAACCAGGTGTTTTGGGAATAATTTTTGCATTTTACAATTTCCGTTCTATGCAAAACAAAAAAGAAAAACCATTGAGAAATATTATGTCATCTGTGCTTTATCAACAACTTATTCTACGGAAGGCCATGTAAACACATTTCAAAGTTTGATATCTGTGCTTAACCAACAACTTATTCTATGGAAAACCATATAAACACATTTCAAAGTTTGATGTCATTTTAGGAACATATACCCATTTCTGGACTAGATTAGGACAGTCTGTCATGACTACATCAAATGTTTAGTAAATGTTGCTACGCATGAAAATGTGCTTTTATGCAGGCAGCCTTATGTGCTACCTGAGACGCCTTCTCATACAGGTGGCATCAAACAGGTGACTTCAGGGCCATCAATATAACTTTGATATGACAGGGAGTAATTTTCTTGAGAACCTTTTTTTGGAATTCATTAGTTCTTAGTCTTAAGGATGGGGAGGTGCATATTTGCTGTTTTTTATTTGTGTTAGTCGAAATACGGTTGCGAGATGTAGGCAATGACATCGATAATGGAAAAGAAAAAATCTGCATTTGAAATGAAATGCTATTCAAAGGTCCTAAGAATATCATGGACAGAAAAAAGAGGTAGTGCAGATGTTTGCAAAGATCTGAACATTGAAGAAGACTATCTCCTCAAAACTATCAAAAAAATGCAAACTTACATATTTCAGAATAAAAAGACACAATGGTTTGAAAAGATTAATCATGGAGGAGAAAGTTCCAGGGAAGAGAACAAGAGACAGATCAAGACTACGATGGACACATAACATCGAAGACCTTCTGAACATGACACTGGAAGAAGCTGGGCAGCTCGCACAGAACCATGAGGCTTACAGAGTGGCAGTGAGGACAATGTTCTGCAAAGGACACATCATATAGAGAGAGAGTTGGACACTCAGCATACAAGCTGACACAGCAAATCTCTGCTCCATGGAATACATCCTGATGCAATTTTAGGAAGACCATTGTCCAGCTGCAAGAGAGATCCATTGGGTGTCTTAGAATGACTACTAAAAATGTGTGTTCTATATACTGGGTGGTTTGTGTTCTAGGCATCCTTATATACTTGGTGGTTTATGTTCTATATACTGGGTGGTTTGTGTTCTAGGTATCCTTATATGCTGGGTGATTTGTGTTCTAGGTATCCTTATATACTGGGTGGTTTGTGTTCTAGGTATCCTTATATACTGGGTGGTTTGTGGTCTAGGTATCCTTACATACTGGGTGGTTTGAACATCTCAACTACATCCCCCCAATCAACTACCTCCCACTCCATCAGTATCTGAGACCCTAGGTATCTTTGTGCATCAAACACTTAACCTGACATGTGACATATGGTAACCTGACATATCATACAGGTAACCAACCTGGTGCATAACATAGGGTAACAAGACATGTAAATAACCTGACACGCCACATAGTTATCTCAACAAATTATATAGGTAATATGACACGTCACACAGGTTAACCTGGTATGTCGTACATGTAACCTGTGGTAATCAGATGTCATAAATGTAACATGACACATCACAGTTAATCCGATGTGTCATACAAGTAACAAACAACAATATTATTTTAGTACAACTTTCAGAATATTTACAAAAAAATTAAACACTACTGCAGCAGGCACTGCATTCATAGACAACTAGATTATATGCCTTATTGGCTTGTTTAGAAAATAAATGACCTCAAGAAATTGCTGTTGACCAGCTTTCGTTGACTTCATACATAACAAACTTGTTCTCAAACAATATGATATAACAACAACAACAACAATAATAATAATAATAATAACAATAATAATAATAATACCATAGCCTGTCAGGGTCATAGAGGTGCCACATTGGAGACATCAACAAAAGCTCTCCAAACACCTGTCCTCAGCCATTCAGATGAGTATCGAGCAATCATCCCCAGACTATTTCTTGATGTTGTCAATCCAGGATTTTCTTTTCACCTCTTCTCCTTCCACCCTCAACTGTTCCTTGCAAAATAGTTTTAGAATGTGAGTTGTGTCTTGTTACATGTGAAAACAAAACAAGTCTACACCGTTTCACCACTGCCAAAAGTGGTTCTTGATACCCTGCAAAGTTTGCTTATTTGCTGCCGGATTAATATATTTGTCATGTTTTTATATAACTCATTTTTATCAAACGTTTGCAGTACATATACTCACAAGCCTAAATCCTTCTTTCCATGTCCACATTGAGTGTCGCGCTTTCACATCCAGTGTAGCATTTCATTGGACTGAATTTTACTTTGTGGTACCAAATTACACTTCAACGTCCGAGTGTTTCTGGGGCCCGAAAGCGGAGAAAAATAATAGCAACACTGTTTACCTTCCACGCATGTTGTAAAAGGTGACTAAGGAGGTTATGGGATGGGGTTGGCTGTCCCATCCCATATAGGGTCAGTGGCCCAAAGCCATGATGAAGTCAGATGTGTCAGGCCGAACGGCACAGATATCGCAGCAATGCTGTAAACCATGACACAACGCATTCCATTCTCCGGACTACATCCTGCTAATCTGCAGGAGTTTAAGAACGAACGCAGAAGATTACACTTAAAAACTTGGCTTATTGGCAAAGCAAAAAATCACCACTGTTATTCTACGCTGTTTTACAGGAGGCCTCAATAATAATTGTTTCAAAACTATATATACCTGTCACAAACTGTCAACAGCATACCTGCAGTTTTCTATCTTGGCAATATGACATTAAAATAAAATATAACTAACACACACAAAATAATGCTACAATCACAAAAAACACAATTTAATATCTGAATCTATAAGTAGAGATTGAGTTCAATGATCAAGTCAAAAGACACTCTGCTGCTCACAACGCTGTACATTTTGATCATTGGCAATGAGATTCTTACTAAGGACAAAGTAAACAAAATTATATTAAGCTGTGGATCACATGACTGGAAGGGAGAATACTCGTCCACTGATAATGCTATTGTTTCCCTTTGCCAAGCTCTGTCACATTTCCATTTTACATGAACCATTACTGTTGAGAAAGAAACACAAATGATATTTGATATGAATATATGATATCATATATAATATGATATTATCCCCTTAGCTGCGGAGGTATCCTTAAGGATACAATGAGGGGTTGCCACCAGTTTGTCTAGATCTTCTTAGTTTCCCAGGGAAATAATTAGTCTAAATGCTTTATTATAAGCTTCCAGACAAAATTTTCCCCTGGGAAGCTAAGAAGAGGAGGATCTCCACAAATTGGTGGTGGCTTTTCATTATATCCTTTAGAATGCCTCCGCAGCTAAAGGGATATACAATGAAATAGAGTTTTTATAGTCAGTTGACAGATAATTCTCATTGCACATCGAACCATTGACCCATAAGTGATTAGGTTTCCTTCTCCAAACATCTCTCAGCGTGTAGTGACTATCCACCCCCACACTGTGTTGGTTTACTAATCTCCTATGAGTATCTGTGTAACACTCTTGTTTGGCCACTCCCCTCTTGACACCATGTTCTTGTAGTCTGTTCAAGACTGCATTTCCACAAACATTAATAGGCTCTCTCAGTCCTATCTCTCGAAGTGGCATTAATAGGTTCGCTCAGTCCTATCTCTCGAAGTGGCATTAATAGGTTCGCTCAGTCCTAACTCTCGAAGTGGCATTAATAGGTTCGCTCAGTCCTATCTCTCGAAGTGGCATTAATAGGCTCGCTCAGTCCTATCTCTCGAAGTGGCATTAATAGGTTCACTCAGTCCTATCTCTCGAAGTGGCATTAAGAACATCAGCTTGGTACATTGTTTGTCCAATCCCGTGGTCCCTTGTTCTCTTTCCTGGAACTTTTCCCTCCATGATTAATCTGTCTAAACCATTGTTTCTCTTTATATGTACGAAATATGTTCGCTTGAATTTTTTTATAGTTTCGAGTATCTATTCTTCTTCAATGTTCAGGTTTTTTCATATTGAATATCTGCATTTGTTCATCTTTCTATCCATCATATTCTTAGAATGTTTCCATAACATTTCATTTCGAATGCCAATATTTTCTTTTCCATTGCGGAATGTCATTGCCTACGTCTCACAATCATATGTATTATATATATATATATATTACCGATTAAGATCTTCTGTATTCGTTCATAAGCTCTAGCGAATTTACAAGATGTGGTCTGGAGAACGGGCTACACTGTGTAATGGTCTATACCAGCACATTTCGTGAAAGTAATATTGCTTCTTTTGACCTGACATATCCAAGTTCAGTATGACTTTTGGTTCCTTTGACATATTAGAACGTGACAACCAACTTGACTCCTCAAAACTTCATAGTAATCTTCTATAACATTCACGGCAGGCGACAATGCTGCTACTCTCTGCTCCTTTCCGAACCCTTGTAACACACGTGATTCATCCTGCTCAATGGATTGTCACTTCCTAAAAGGATACATCCTCAGTGTTGGGGAATAACTCAACATACTAAAGATGTGAGGGCTTGTGCAACACAGAGTAATGAGGGAAAAAAACACATACATAAGTAGTGTTGCAGAAAATACAAAACATACTAACGACATCAACAGAAACTAACGACGTTTAAACTAAAAAGTCTTCATCAGGGCAAAATAATGTTTGTAATATTCATTTTGTGTTTGTTTTTGTCTTGATGAAGACTTTTTTAGCCAAACATTTGTTTCTGTTGATGCCATTAATGTGTTTTGTATTTTGCTGCAAGCAAAACTCCTTACATATGTTTTTTTTCTCTTGATCACTTCTTGTTTGGAGACCATGTATGCAGCCATGGAGTGGTGATCCAGGGTACAAGCCTTGGTCATCATTATCTTAATACAGATATCTATCTATGTTCCTTCAGTGCCAAACACTGTGCATAGGGCAGAAACCAGAGCTCTCCAGTTCGAGCAATGTGATGCTACTGTGTGTAATTCTTGTATGTTGTTGAAACACATAGTCATACCCTCTTGATGGTTGTTCTGCGAAGAGTCTTTCTTGGTCTTCATCTTTTTCTTTTGCCATCTGGTACCCATTTTAATGCTTGTAGTCGCAGTATGTTTTCAGTCATTCTAAGTACATGTCCGATATAAGTCCATCATTTTCTTCTTATTGTTGTAGAAACATATTGCTGTTTGATGTCTTCTCTTACTAGCATGCTTGACTTTAATTCTTCCCAACCAATATTTAAGAGTCTTCTAAGACATTTATTTTGAAATGAATTCAATTTCTTCTCCAGCGCATTTGTCATTTTCTAACTTTCGCAATCATATGTCAACACGGATATCACATTGGAGTTGAACAGTCATAGTTTGGTATGTTTACTTATTGTTTTTGATTTCAGATGTTTGTTAGGTGATGGAACGAACTTGATGCCAACACAATTCTGGTAAAGATCTCTTTTGTTATATCTTTATCTTGTGTCATTTTGCTGCCTAAAGAAGAAAAGTTATCAACTGTCTGAATTATTTCTCTGCTGAGGGTGATTTTATGGTTACAATTAGTAGAATTCATTAACTTAGTCATGGAAGTGTTGACTGAAGGCCAGTTTGTTCTGAAAGCTGAACACAGATATACATGGATTTAATAGCATCCATCATACACGCAACATTGTCTCACCTCATAAGGGGGGGGGGGGGGGGAAATAAAAGCAAACTAACCTGCATTTAAGAGCTCTCTTCTTGGCCTTCTTCTTCCGCTTCCTTAGGGGCCAAGGCCTCGATGACCTTACACCTGTACTTCATGTGCTGGCTGTAAGAGCCGGAGTGTGAGAACCGTTTGTCACAGAAGGTACAGCGGAATGGCTTCTCTCCACTGTGTAGGCGCTTGTGTTCTGTTAGATGGTGTCGCTGTTTGAAAGCCTTGTCGCAGACATCACAGAGAAACTTACGAGAGTTCTTATCACCTTTCTCTATATTCTCTCTCTTACCTGGCGAAGCTGTAACGAAGACAAAATAATATGTTACTAGTTTCTCTTGCCTGGCGAGGCTGTAACGAAGACAAAATAATATGTTACTAGTTTCTCTTGCCTGGCGAAGCTGTAACCAAGACAAAATAATATGTTACTGGTTTATCTTGCCTGGCGAAGCTGTAATGAAGACAAAATAATATGTTACTGGTTTCTCTTGCCTGGCGAAGCTGTAATGAAGACAAAATAATATGTTACTGGTTTCTCTTGCCTGGCGAAGCTGTAACCAAGACAAAATAATATGTTACTGGTTTATCTTGCCTGGCGAAGCTGTAATGAAGACAAAATAATATGTTACTGGTTTCTCTTGCCTGGCGAAGCTGTAACCAAGACAAAATAATATGTTACTGGTTTCTCTTGCCTGGCGAAGCTGTAACCAAGACAAAATAATATGTTACTGGTTTATCTTGCCTGGCGAAGCTGTAATGAAGACAAAATAATATGTTACTGGTTTCTCTTGCCTGGCGAAGCTGTAATGAAGACAAAATAATATGTTACTGGTTTATCTTGCCTGGCGAAGCTGTAATGAAGACAAAATAATATGTTACTGGTTTATCTTGCCTGGCGAAGCTGTAATGAAGACAAAATAAGATGTTACTAGTTTCTCTTGCCAGCATGTTATCAGAGGACCATCTTTTTCTGCAATCATTCTCAAACTCCTGCGGATTAGCAGGATGTAATCCATAGAACGGAATACGTTATGTCATGGTTTACATCTTTGCTGTGATATCGGCACCTTTTGGCCTGACACATTTGTCTTCATCATGGTTTCTGGATCACTTTGACCCCTTTCTGAGATGGGGCAGCCAACTCTGCCCCCAAAACCTCCTTAGCCAACTCTTATAACATGCATGGCAGGTAACATGTCACTATTCATTGCTCCCCTTTCAGGCCTCGGCAACACACAGGCAGTTATGTTTGTGAATGACAGCTATAGGAAACAAGAGATGAATTGTTTGTAATTGCTGGTGATCTTCACACAAAGATCATGCTACAAGAGTTATAGATAACCACTTCGGTATTCTTTCTCAAACTCCCGCTGGATCTCTCTTACAGCAGGACAATGGCCCTACTAGATTTCTTTCTCAAACTCCCGCTGGATCTCTCTTACAGCAGGACAATGGCCCTACTAGATTTCTTTCTCAAACTCCCGCTGGATCTCTTACATGGCCCTACTAGATTTCTTTCTCAAACTCCCGCTGGATCGCTCTTACAGCAGGACAATGCTTCTACTGAATTTCCAGCAGGTCATAGTCCATACAGCAGAAATACATTATATCGCCATTTCATTTGCATCTCTGGCCCAACATACTCAACTTCGGTAGTCATTTCTAGTTGATTTATGAAAGTAAATAGAGAAGAAAGATTTCTAGTTACTTCTAAATATAAATAAAAATGTTTCCTCATTCAAACAAGTTTCCAAAAGAAAATTAGTACTGAAACTCAAGGGTAATACATAAAACAAAATGCAGCAGAATTCCTCTACCGCAGACGAGAATTCCTCTACCGCAGATATTTATAACAAATGTTAACAACACTTTATAGAACCCCCAATTATTTTTAATTCTTTATTGCTTAAAATATTTATAGCGAATTTGTGTTAGTACAAATATATTTCTTTAGTTCTGACCAAGTTGTTCTAATTGGATAATAGTCAATAAGTAAATGAGTTATAAATATCTACCGCCACTAATATAAAAAGATGATTAAAAAAACAATTATAATAAAATGGATACGGACAAAAATGGTCAATTTTTAATTTACGATCTTCATCTAAACGAACATGTAATGATAAGAAAACGAATACATTAAAAAATATTCATAAAAATTTTTTCAGACAAATATAAACAGTTCGTGTAACGGCCTGGCCTAAATAATTACTCAAATAATTACTCAATGTAACAGCGTGGGCTATTTATTTTTTTATGCATTCATTTGCATATCATTATATGTTTTACATAGATTTTAGATAGAAAAGTCTACAGTTTTCATCCTTATTTGTATTATTATAAATGTATTTATCATCCTTCTATTAGTAGTGGTAGGTATTTGTATTTACGGTATTCACTATTACTACTTTGGTATTTGTGTTTCTGCAGCCCATACCTGATTGTTGGGTCTTCTCTGACTTTTTTAATAATTATATATTGTTATAATTGGATTTGACTGTAATGCCTCTCGATTAGTGTGCTCTGTGGCAGAGAACATGTCATTGATGACCAAGGAACCAGATTAAATTAACAGAACAGACATCTGTGCATCCGGACAATTCAGAAGGCATTAGCAAACTACTGAACACATTTTCTGCCTAGAAACTCCCTAAACCAAAAATACTGGGTTGATTCTCTCTTTTGTTCACTACTGGATGTCTAGACTATCAGACAAGTCTTATGGATAAACTCCTTCGTTGTCTGAAGCTCTACTTTTTTCCATATATCTTTGCTTGCAGGGTTGTGCCATTGGGCCTGTAAGTCTCTGTCAAATGTTCAAATGTATGAATTAAAGATGTGGAGAAACCTTCCCATTGTACAATAGAGTTTTTGTTCTTCTTCAGCGTTCATTCTCAAACTCCCGCTGGTTTTCTCTTGTAACAGGACAATAGTTCTACAACAGATTTCCAGCGGGATGTAGTCCAGAATATAGAAAAGTATTGCATCTCCATTTTATTTGGGCCAATGTCCTGACACATTCAACTTCTGTAGGAAAGGATTCAAGGGTTGTATTGTTCATAGTTTCTGGAAATACATGGGAATAAACATGACTACATTCTGAATAGGATGTACTACCCACCACACATTGAACGAACCCAAAAGAGGAGCACATAATATCAATACTGCTATACTAACATATTGATACTAATATCAAAATGCAATACTGTCATGCATGTCATAGAAAGAGGCTAAGGAGGGTTTGCCATGGAGGCTGTTCCATCCCATAGAGAAGTCTTGACCTAGAAGTCAAGGTGAAGTCAGATAGAAAATTGCAGATATCGCAGCCAGGTTGTAAACCATGGTACACAGTATTTTGTTCTCTGGATTCTCTGCTAATATGCAGAAGTTTAAGAACCAAAAAAAGAAGGACATGCTACCAATTTTTTTTTAAAGTTTCTTAGCGTGTAATGAGACACATGGAAAAGAACTACCTACACATAAAAGCACCCACCTTTCCTCAACTCTCAAAAATACTAACAAACTGCCGAAAACGGATGTACCGGGCCATGTGTACAAATAAAACTGCCACACAATGCATTTCCATTCTCTGGACTACGTCCTGCTGGAAATTTAGTAGCACCATTGTCGTGCTGCAAGAGTGATCTAGCGGTACTGTGAGAATGAACGCTGAAGAAGAAATACTAACAATAAACATTGTTTATTCTCATACCTTCTGTGGCCTTGAACTTCTTCATCTTCACTGTTTTATTCTTGCGATACCAGCCATCTTTCTCTCCGTTCAGCTCCCTCTCTTGATAGACAAAATACAAGACAATTATTAAACAAATACCCACCAATAGTTTCCATAAAAATGACTCCCTTTACAACAAATGTCATCCGGCTCAACAAAATAGTTATGTATTACCCATAATTCATTATATATATATGTGACACAATGGTACAATTTGTCCGTGTAGAAACATCTGCTTCCATTGTTGTTTTAACATTTGCTTCATAAGCTTAAAAAAAAAAAAAAAGGTATGGCAAAATCCAACTTCTCTTGGAATCCCTCTATGTGCATCCTGTTGTAACAGATTTCTCTATTTTAACCCTTTTCAAAATCTCTAATTATATTTACTTTTAGTTTGTACTGTATGTAGCAAATTTGTGTTTATTACAAATTTTGTTGGTTCGGACCAAGTTGGTATAATGGAATTTGAATATAAATTTCAAAAAGTGTGTTACTTTTGAATGTGATTTAGTTTTATTTGTCATCCTGTGTTTCTCAGTATAGTTTTAGCTCTGTGACACAACATTTCTATCTATACTGCATTTGTTGTTACATTAGCCCCAATTGTTCTAGTATGTTTGTTTGAGAACCCCAGAAATTGCGAGTGATTAGCCTTTACTTTCTTTGTGCAGTGTGGTGTTTTTTCTGAGCTTTCTTTCAAAACCATTAAACTTCAGCTTTCAGCTTAGTGCACGGTCTTAGTGAAAGAGCCTTCTACTCAGAGGGGGTCTTTTGTATAGATGACATGCTACAAAGCTTCCATAAGAGAGCCTCAATATAACGGTATGTCATTAACTAAGGTTTTCTGTTGCATGGGTGGTTTGTCTAGTGGACCATTGGTGAGACCCACAGATGCAACCACATGCGTAATGCACTGTTATAGATAAAAATGTATGAATCGCTTGTGTGTTGCAAGGACATGAAAAGGGGGTTTTCTATCCTCATTTCGCATGGGGGTTGTCTGAGTCCAAAATTGGAGCGAATAATAGTGGCACTGTGCATGACATGCATGTCGTAAGAGTTGGCTGTCCCATCCTAGAAAAGGACAAATATATATGTAATACACATATACATATAAATTCGTAGCATATCTATTCAGGATGCTATCAACCCACCATTTTTTGACTTATGATTTTCTAGGCAATATAAATATGTCAGTAGTTTGCCATTGCTTTCTGAACGACCTGGATGCACACTTGCCTGTGGTGGGGATTGAACTCGGTACCTAGGCTGTCACAGATGCACTCTGTACCACTTTGCCACAGAGTCAGACAATATATATATAAATGGACAACACCATAACTCTATATTTTTCCTGTAATGTATAGGGTCCTCGAGTACATCACGCAGAATAAGGATTTGTGGTTTTGTTACAGTTTGGCTAAATTGAAAATGGGTGGCACGCAGAAAATTGTAAAAGTACTCCTGTACTCTGGAAAATCTGGTCATTGGTATGATTGCTTAACCTTTTACCTCTGCACAAAGTTCAAATGCATGCAAACATTTGTCGATAACGGCTAGATTTAATGAGCGTTGAAAATGTGTATTATTGTATTTTTATCAGCATTTAATGTTTCAATCAACGTTTATGATGTATTAATCTGTTACCTATAGTTTCTACTGCATAATACTGTGTGTGTGTGTGTATATATATATATTTCTATTGTATTCTTAAATTGTAATTGATCTGACATTGAATTCTCCTGTAAACAGTGTTGCCACTATGTTCTGCAAAGAATACGTCACATGACACACAAGAGTACACAACTTTTATAAAGCTACAATTTTACGCTGTTTTTTTTATGTGTGTGTCCAGAATAGCTCAATTAGTATGAGTGTGAAGTATATTATGTGAGGGACTATGGCTGAGGGTGTTCAATCCATATTTTTGTGTGTGGGTAATATGTAGAAACTGAAACATATCAATGTCATTGATACATTATTCAAAAAATATTTACATGTTCTATTTTTCTTCTTTGTTTTATTCTCACCTTGGCAACACAAGGATACATATATATATATATATATATATATTATGGCTCTAGAATATGCTTTTAGTATATAATAGAAACAAAGCATTGTTTCAAGTGTGTGTGTGTATATATATATATATATAAACAGTATTGCTTTTATCATATTTATTAAGCCCAGCCACCATTCCTCTTGCAACTAATGACCCCTACCCCCTACATATTTGTACCGTTTATTTGTAACCCCTATCTCCATATTTCTTTGTGTGATCTTCCACGCGTACAATATTTTGTATGTTTGTATACGTCTGTATGTACAGTTAGCATTATTGATGTGAAGCATTCACTTAACCCATTAACAGCCAAAATCGTTGGCTATATATACATTACCGCAGCGGCCATTCTCGTTAATTGGCACATGGTCATTTTGATAATGTCTTCCGGTTCCATGCAAACAGACATGCTAAATTTAGTGCTGCGGTGATTAATGGTAATGGCGGCACCCAATATTTTTCAATTGTTTCTAACAGCTGTCATTTCTGAACTGTACAAGGTTTATTATGACCTTCACTTTTCATCTAAGCTTTGTAAAAATTGACCTACTTATCATTCAGATTTTGATATACAATGTTTAAATAGAATTCTAGAGAATGTGAATGAATCGGGCGTTGATGGTGTAGTAGTTCAGTATTTAGTAGGCCTAGTTTAAATTAGTGGCGATCTGTAGTGTAGGTCTAATTGATGATGTGCGCATCCCGCCACACAAACCATAGACCAAGTAATGATTGAGAATTGATCTACTGGGTATGTCAATATTGAGGCATCAGGTCCTGTAAATGAGATTGATTGAGATTACACTGCTTACGAGACAAGGCCTAGTTTTACTATTTCTACGTGAGTCATTCTTTGGGGGGTACGTGCAGAAAAAAAACACTGTGTATGTTTGTATCAAAATTTTCAGAAAAACAAGATCTGTTTTGGAACCCTCTTTCATCAGATATCTAAGGCTTTCTTATGTGAACTAGGCCTATATGTTTGGAGTAGTTAACAGTTATAGAATGTTGTTTACAAGCTGCGCAAGGGAGACTGCATTGCAGCTTTCATTTCAACATTTATCAGCAAATGGACATAAGTAGATGAAACCGACGTGAAACTGGTGCTCATTTTTTCCTCTTTCGTGTTACATGACAAATAAACATACATAACAATCACAAAGATTATGTTCACAAATGAGTATCTCTTCCATTTACCTGTTAATTGGACTTTGAATCATAAAAATTTATTGCAAATTGTATTTTATATTAATTTTCTTGCACAATCAATTCTGATTTGTGCGGAGTTATTCCCCTTGCCCTGGGAATTAAGCCCAGAGTTTTTCTGTAACTGCTGGGATTGAAAGGGTTAATCATGTTTCAAACTCATGCTTATTCTCTTGTAGCATTCGACTTATCTCGTTTTATTTTTGTCAACCAATGATGCGCAAAATTCAAATGAGTACCGCTGTTGCTTATAACTAAACATGATTTCGCTTTTCGTTTCAAATACAATGAGATGAGAGTGTGAGACCATCTCATTGTACTGACAGTTATGTGTGTTTATTTCTGGTCATTGTTGCTTTTTTGATCCTTAATTGATTGTAGCATTAAAAAAAGTCCTTGTTCCTTTGTTTTTTTGTTATTTCTCATTTACATTATCTTTTGTCATTTATTAGTTATACTAGTAATCAGTGACAATAATATTTTATCGTAGGTGTTATTCCTAGAAACCCTGCAGGTCTGACGTTTACGGCTGACAAGAACAGATATCACAGGTAATATAAAATCCATGACATAATACATCCGGATTTCTCTGAACTATAACAAGCAGGAGTTTAACAACAAATGTAGAAAAAGATTTATGAATTATCATCCCTTGCCAAAATGTCAGCCTCTACATTTTGTATTATATAACTGGGGCCTCGGACACATTATAATACCATTTCTGTGTCAATAATGTAAAGATGCAATAAAGAAGGAACCCAAAGAGGGAGCAAAGAATAACAGCACTGTTACCTGCCAAGTATGTCATAACAGTTGACTAAGGGGGTTTGGGGTGAGATGACTGTCCCACAATACAGAGGAGCGAAGTGACCCAGAAACCTTGCCGAAGTCATATTTATCAGGACGAAAGTCGCAGATAAGATGTAAACCATGACACAACATATCCCACTCTCCATCCTGTTAATCTACAGTAGTGTGAGAATGAACGCAGAAGAAATACATTCAGTAGGTTGTCATTGATTTTGATATAACAGCACTAAAATGCTTTAACTCTTTCAGGACTTGATTATGTTTAGGTTTGGACCAAATTAATTTTATAAAATTTCCTTATATGTGTTTTTTATTGTATCACTTGACATACTAATATTGATAAATAGTGTATGTGTAATATATCATTGGAAAGGGGAATGGATACAGAATATGAATATATAAGTACATTGATGGTATGTGATTACTTCACAAGGTTAGAGTTAGCCTTGTGAAGTAATAAAATATCAAATGAAAGCCAGTATACTGGCGATTGTCCGGAAAGAGTTAATATGTGAAAATAAAAACGTCTCTTTAAAAATTATGTGTGTAAATACATAAAAGCACTGAGAAAAACCAGTGCTTTTTATTTTGTCAAAAAAAAGGCCACAGACTATCAAGAACTAAATACTAACAGCTAAAGGGATTATTTCATCATCATATAAAAAGAAGATAACACAAAAAAGACCTTGTGGACATGAAATTTTATTGACATATATAAAAGAAAACAAATGAGAAACCTGATGAATAATCATTTATTTTCTAAAGCACAAAAAAAAGACATTTCATAAATAGACAACATTTACCAATGATGATAAATTTGTGTACCAGCAAAATACAGAATATGATATCGACTACAAATACAGGAAGAAACACTGACACCAAGTACAGGAAGAAACATTGACACCAAACACAGGAAGAAATTTTGACATAATAAACATGAGAAAATGTGACCAAATTAAAACAATCACTTTTGTGTGTATAATAAACCAGTGTGAGTCTAGCTGATCAAGTGAGGAAATCCTGGCGACTATGGTCATTGACAATATACCATCATCATGTGACAGCTGAGTGTCACAAGTGGCAGCATGTCTTGTCTATAACCATACAATGTAATATTACTGTTTGTGGAATGTTGAATCAAGGTTGACAAAAAATATACAACAAATCTCAGGGAATCCTCCTCCCCCCAAATCATCCACTCTGACAGAAAACAATCTCTTTTTCTTGCTCAATAACATGTACATCTTTGAGGACACTGCCCATACCAGATCTGTCTTCTGGAATTTATTCTGAATGTAATTTGCATGGTTGCATGATTATGTGAATAAATATCCCTTGCACACTAGAATCCTTGATTCTAAGAGACAACGAGTCTTTGTTCAACAGCATCCCTCTAGTCTATCTTTTATCACAAAACTACTATCTGCGGTCTCCGTAAGTTTAAATATTTCTCATGATTTGGGTCTTCAAATGCCCTCACCTGAGTTGCCACAGCTCCATAAGTGAGTGAGTAAAAGAAAAAAAGGTAAAGTGAGTTATGAACCAGCACTATAGCACATGGCTTCCCATAAGTGCTCACCTGCCTAGTCAGTGGTTGACCATAAACTACGTGACTTGCTTTGCCTAACGAACTTGATCAGTAGTGATGGCACCATTCCTCTACCTTCCTATGAGTTCTGATATCTTACTTCTGATGGCAAGTTGAACCATGCGAGAAATTTTTATTTAAAGACATAAATAACGAGTGGATTAAGTGAGTGGGTGGTAGCTAATGCCATGTTTAGATATTTGCACTACTCCAATGCAAGCTCATGTGGATTTAGAATACATCTAAATACGGCATTCTTAAGTCAGTTTGCCTTACAGCTGGTTCTAGTAGTCTTAAGTCAGTTTATCTTACAGCTGTTCCCAGCAGTGTTAAGTCAGTCTGTTTTACAGCTGATCCTAGTACAGTATTAAGTCAGTCTGTCTTACAGCTGGTTCTAGTACAGTCTTAAGTCAGGCTGCCTACAGCTGCTCTCAAGATAGCATTGAGTTAAATGATTAGTAATGGACACTTGAACGATGACCACATGTGGCACATACCTTGAACAATGACCACATGTGGCACATACCTTGAACAATATTTCTTGGAACTAGAAAATAAGTATTTATCTAGGAGCTAACAAATTCCTAGAAATAAAGTAGGTCACCTGAACTCTAGGTCCTATCAAGCTAGTCTAAAACATCAGCAGTTTAGTACATGGTAACTCTGTAAATGATTGTAAGTAACCCTCAGCTTCTCCAAATATTTCATTTCAGCAAGGTGACTAGGGATTGTCTACAGCGGGAACTGAATACCATATATCCATCCCACTGTCTCAATGGGATAATGACTCCCTATACATGTGATGTACAGAGCAATATACATTCGTACACACCGGCTGAGAGGTTACCGCAGGATATCGTCTATTTATTTTATTTGTTAAACATTGGTTGCATATCTTATACAGGATGTAGCCATCAACCCAACATTCTATGGCTGTAGTGATTTTGCTTGGCAATTTACGTTCAGTAGTTTGTCATTGCTTTCAGAACGGTTTGGTGCACAATTATCTGAGGCTGGTATCGAAATCGGTACCTTGGCTGTCACAGACACGCTCTGTACCAATCCATCACAGAGACGGACTGATCTATATCAAAGTTAATTGACGTTACCATAGGAACTCTTCAATATCAAAGTTAATAATAATGAACACATGGCATGAAACAAAACATTTACAAGTTATAAAACAAACTAGATGTGACAAATAAAAAAACGTGACAACTGCATGATGTGACAAGTCAGTAATGTGACAACTGCATAATGTGACAAGACATATGTTACACATTTAACACTGGATTTCTAGTCTAGTCATTGCCTGATACTGTTAGTGGTTGCAGTAAAAAAAATTGTAATGTTCATGTGTGTAACGTTCATGTTTGTTTCAATCCACAGGAATTATCAGCTTCTTTTTTCTTCCACATTTGTTTTTAAAACTCTAGCAGCTGCCGAAGACGGATGTGTCGGGCCATTGGCGCAGATAAAACGGTGACACAACGCAATCCATTCTCTGGACTACATCCTGCTGGAAATCTAGTAGTCACTCTACAAGAGAGATCCAGAGGGAGTTTGAGAATGAACGCTGAAGAAGAAGAAACTAGCAGATTAGCGGGATGTAATTCGGAGAACAGAATATGTTGTGTCATGGTTTACAGCTTAGCTGCAATATCTGCTTCTTGGTCACATTGACCATATATGGGATGTGACAGTCAACTCTAATGTTCCCTCTAAGACAGGAGTGCAAGTGAGCAAAAATGTATCTCTGTGGGCTGATAAATTTCAAACACTTCATTTGGGTAAACCTTCGTTTCAAACACTTCATCTGGACAAACCTTCGTTTCGAACAACACTCCATCTGGGCAAAACTTCTACCTAAAAAGCAGTCGTCAGCATGTTCTATTTACACCAGTTCTATTCTTTTTATAGGAACTTTTACACACAATTCTATACACAAGTCTTGTGTGCCACGTCCATACTATGCGCGCCAAGGGATGGGTGCACTAGAACACGGTAGAGCAGCTTTAGAGGGAACAGCGGTCAACACCACCCCAAAACATCCTCATTCTTTGCATGTGGCATCTTGGAAAGTAAACAGTCTTGCTATTCTTTGCTCCCTTTTTAGACCCTAGCAACACAGATGGAATTTAAAGCAATAGAGGACATCAGGACAAAAGGAACAGATATCACAGCAAAACTGAAAACCGTGTGTTCCTTTTTTCAGTCTACTTCCTGCTAAGCAGGAATTTAAACACAGAAGGGGTCTCAAAGACCTATGGCATCAGTGCGACCTGATCGAGTGTGGGCTGATTGAGTGCGAGCTGATCGTGTGTCGGCTGATTGAGTGCGAGCTGATCGTGTGTCGGCTGATTGAGTGCGAGCTGATCGTGTGTCGGCTGATTGAGTGCGAGCTGATCGTGTGTCGGCTGATTGAGTGCGAGCTGATCGTGTGTCGGATGATTAAGAGGGGGTTTTATTGAACTAGAAATGTGACATGGATACCATGTCAACAAGAAACTTGATCTTACTTACATACTACATTCATTCTCAAATTCCTGCTGGTGGAATGCATTGTCAATGTTTACAGCTTGGCTGTGATATCTGCATATTTTTTACCCAACCCATCCGACTTCAGCATAGCTTATGGGTCACATTAACATGGAATGTAATACCTTAGTCCCCTCTTACAAAAGCATGGAAAAAAATCATAGAAATATTCTTTTCTCCCTTTTAGACTGACAATTCATCATACAGATATCATACATCTAGTCCAGTACTGTCAAAACTCAGATGTGTTGGGCCATTGGCACAAATAAAACAGTGACACACATCTCCATTTTCTGAACTAAATCCTACTGGAGATGTACATCTGTCTCGTTCTGCTACAAGAAAAAACCGGCAGAAGTTTGAGAACAAATGGTTTTTTTTAAATATCGGCCAATGAAAGTGTGACAAATTTCAACAAATAAAATATTCACATCAGTGACAAGTAATGTATCAACAACAATGAAATTCTAACCAAAAAATAAACAAGACTACACACATTTTTGTTGTTCGTAGAATACACCTTTCTTTCAGAAGAGACTCAAAAATTATCCACATATGTCCCGTCCCGATCAATATTAAAATATTTGAAGTATTTCCTTAATTAACACTTGCTCATACCTAAAAAAAAAGACTTAGGGAGAAGGAGTCTGTCTGCATGTGTTGATGATCAACATAGGAAACTACAAAAATTGCAAATAAATTGGGCAGGTATTTTTTTCAAACTTTTTTTAAAAAGCTTTTTTCAGCTGGAAGTGAAAAAACTCACTTTCATTGAAACAAATCATTTTATCAACCTGTTTTAGTAGATGTGGTCCCATGCCAGTTGAACTTAACCTGTTTGAGTAGATGTGGTCCCATGCTAGTTGAACAACTATAAATTTGGCCCAATGACCATAAAAAAGGTTGCTCACCAACACTGCACGTTACTTGGTAAAAATGCGAGAGATACCAATGAAACAGAAAGAAAGATGAATGGTAAAACCATCTTCTTCTTCAGCGTTCATTCTCAAACTCCCACTGGATTTCTATTGTAAATGGGTTAATTGTCCTACAAGATTTCCAGCTGGATGTAGTCCAGAGAATGGAAATGTGTTGTGCTGCCGTTTTATCTTTTTAATGATCCAACACATCCGTCTTCAGTGGTAAACCATCTAAGACTAGAGATTTAAAAGATTGTAGAAAGTAAGCGCTGTCATTATCAGCTTTTGGAAAAATGAAAATACTGAATTATTCTGGACCGGGTTAAAGAGTGTCAAGGGAGTTCCTAGGAGATATATGTTTTCAGTAAGATGTTATTGCTTTCTGAACAGTCTTGATGCACAACAGTGTGCAGCTGAAATTGAAACAGGCACATAGCCGCTAGATATTTGTTCTATACCCCTAAACCACAGAACTGGTATAGAAACATCATGAGAGATGGCAAGGGGGATGGGTAGGGCATATTAAGACCAGCAAGAAGTGTATTGCTCTAGAACCCACAGGGAGAGAATAGAAAATCAAGAAGTGCATTGTTCTAGAACCCACAGGTAATCATGAATAGAAAATCAAGAAGTATTGTTCTAGAACCCACAGGTAGAGAATAGAAAATCAAGAAGTGTATTGTTCTAGAACCCACAGGAAGAGAATAGAAAATCAAGAAGTGTATTGTTCTAGAACCCACAGGAAGAGAATAGAAAATCAAGAAGTGTATTATTCTAGAACCCACATGGAGAACAGAAAATCAAGAAGTGTATTGTTCTAGAACCCACAGGTAGAGAATAGAAAATAAAGAAGTGTATTGTTCTAGAACCTCCAGGTAGAGAATAGAAAATCAAGAAGTGTATTGTTCTAGAACCCACAGGAAGAGAATAGAAAATCAAGAAGTGTATTGTTCTAGAACCCACATGGAGAACAGAAAATCAAGAAGTGTATTGTTCTAGAACCCACAGGTAGAGAATAGAAAATCAAGAAGTGTATTGTTCTAGAACCCACAGGTAGAGAATAGAAAATCAAGAAGTGTATTGTTCTAGAATCCACAGGTAGAGAATAGAAAATCAAGAAGTGTATTGTTCTAGAACCCACAGGGAGAGATTAGAAAATCAAGAAGTGTATTGTTCTAGAACCCACAGGGAGAGATTAGAAAATCAAGAAGTGTATTGTTCGAGAGCCCACAGGGAGAGAATAGAAAAGAAAAACAGAGATTATCCAGAAGAGACTTGAAACATAAAAATGGATGCATGAGACATGGAAAGGAACTAGAAGCATTACCTAACGATAGAAACAAGATTGAAAGTCCTCTGAATTTTCGCTCACTCGGAATTGAAAAAAAGGAAGAAAAAATAGGCAATGGCAATATTTTACTAACTTATCTCTGAGAATTGTATGTTTTCAGAACATTCTCTGACATAGTTTATCATAGCCGGTTGTCATCGACTAATAATGATGCAGATCTCTACAACAATGACAACATTTCTAAGAGACTGCAACCTATCCTCTCATCTCTCTGTTGTCTAGACTTTTCTCCTGCTGGTTGGCTGTTTCCTCTGATGATGGAGAAGCTGCTTCTAAAGAGTCTGTGCGAACATTTTCTTTGGCTTCTGTTGACGGAAAGAAGAACTGTTTTTAGGCAAAAACATAACCCATAATTTTGACATATTTTAGAACATATAAGATGTGATTTAACTTTGTAAGCATTTCTCTATTGTTCTGATAACTGCTATAATTTGATATTATGACAAGCTAAAGCATCTCATCATTTGAACTTCTACAAATGTAATGACACTGGATTTTGGTACATGCATATTGTAGTATTATCTGGCAGCTTCTTCGCTGCATCCCAGATTTAGCAGTGTGTCAGTTTATGGGTCAGTTTAAGATAATTGTGAGCAAAATCCTGCTGGGCAAATCCAGCTTGCCAAGCCATGTTCACTAGCCTGTTAGGCTGATTTAAAAGTACCTCATGTACTTGATCCGAGCTTAGAAAAATGCTATTTGGAGCTCCAGTGGACTTTTGAAAAAGCTTTTTTGCATCATACTAGACAGAAAAAGCTTAATCTGGCTCGCAGACCAAAAAAAGTTTATCGGCCTCAAATTTAGAAATTCAACACTTGTGAGTGTATTCATCAAGTTATCTGTGTGTTGTCGAAGCCCAAACGTAGAACAAAGAATAGCACTACTGTGGTCTATCACAGAACTTGACTACTGAGTTTTGGGGATTGGGTTGGTCCCATCCTAGAGAGGGTCACCAACCAAGAAAATCTGATGAAGTCAGATGTATTGGGATGAAATGCAAATATACCACAGCCAAACTGTAAACCTATGAAACAACCATGTCCATTCTCTGGGACTACACACTGAATAATCTGCAGGAATTTGAGAATGAACAGAATAAAGACTAAGAAGTTCATGTAGGAGAGAGTAACAGCACTGATAACAAGCTGTATAGACGGTTATAGATCTGCCACATTGATACCATTAGTGCATACAATTCCTCCCACAATATACAAACTATATGTGTATGTATATATATATCATCTGTTGTAGATTTGAAGAGCATTCAGAAAAATTTCTTGACAATATGCATGGCCAAAATCTGTTGGTGTATTTTCTGGGATACAAATTAAGAAATAAGCAACGATAAAATATATCTATCATGGGGTATGTGTTTAAAACTAACAAAACTGTGATAGTATACCATGAAATCTACGGATGTAACAAATACAATAGCTACAGTATACCATGAAATCTACGGATGTAACAAATACAATAGCTACAGTATACCATGAAATCTACGGATGTAACAAATACAATAGCTACAGTATACCATGAAATCTACGGATGTGACAAACACAATGGCTACAGTATACAATGACATCTACGGCTGTGACAAACACAATGGCTACAGTATAGAATGAAATCTACAGTTGTGATAATCACTGGTAAGATATGCTTATCTAAATAACAAATAACAGAAAGGCTACAATACAGATATGGATGTATTAACTACAATATAGACATGGATGTGTTTAACTACAATATAGACATGGATGTGTTTAACTACAATATAGACATGGATGTGTTGTTTAACTACAATATAGACATGGATGTGTTTAACTACAATATAGACATGGATGTGTTATTTAACTACAATATAGACATGGATGTGTTATTTAACTACAATATAGACATGGATGTGTTTAACTACAATATAGACATGGATGTGTTTAACTACAATATAGACATGGATGTGTTGTTTAACTACAATATAGACATGGATGTGTTATTTAACTACAATATAGACATGGATGTGTTATTTAACTACAATATAGACATGGATGTGTTTACAATATAGACATGGATGTGTTTAACTACAATATAGACATGGATGTGTTTAACTACAATATAGACATGGATGTGTTTAACTACAATATAGACATGGATGTGTTTAACTACAATATAGACATGGATGTGTTTAACTACAATATAGACATGGATGTGTTGTTTAACTACAATATAGATATGGATGTGTTGTTTAACTACAATATAGACATGGATGTGTTTAACTACAATATAGACATGGATGTGTTATTTAACTACAATATAGACATGGATGTGTTTAACTACAATATAGACATGGGTGTGTTATTTAACTACAATATAGACATGGATGTGTTATTTAACTACAATATAGACATGGATGTGTTTAACTACAATATAGACATGGATGTGTTTAACTACAATATAGACATGGGTGTGTTTAACTACAATATAGACATGGATGTGTTTAACTACAATATAGACATGGATGTGTTTAACTACAATATAGACATGGATGTGTTTAACTACAATATAGACATGGATGTGTTGTTTAACTACAATATAGACATGGATGTGTTTAACTACAATATAGACATGGATGTGTTGTTTAACTACAATATAGACATGGATGTGTTGTTTAACTACAATATAGACATGGATGTGTTTAACTACAATATAGACATGGATGTGTTTAACTACAATATAGACATGGATGTGTTGTTAAACTACAATATAGACATGGATGTGTTTAACTACAATATAGACATGGGTGTGTTTAACTACAATATAGACATGGATGTGTTTAACTACAATATAGACATGGATGTGTTGTTAAACTACAATATAGACAATGTGTTTAACTACAATATAGACATGGATGTGTTATTTAACTACAATATAGACATGGATGTGTTATTTAACTACAATATAGACATGGATGTGTTTAACTACAATATAGACAGGGATGTGTTTAACTACAATATAGACATGGATGTGTTGTGTAACTACAATATAGACATGGATGTGTTTAACTACAATATAGACATGGATGTGTTTAACTACAATATAGACATGGATGTGTTTAACTACAATATAGACATGGATGTGTTTAACTACAATATAGACATGGATGTGTTTAACTACAATATAGACATGGATGTGTTGTTAAACTACAATATAGACAATGTGTTTAACTACAATATAGACATGGATGTGTTATTTAACTACAATATAGACGTGGATGTGTTGTTTAACTACAATATAGACATGGATGTGTTTAACTACAATATAGACATGGATGTGTTTAACTACAATATAGACATGGATGTGTTGTTTAACTACAATATAGACATGGATGTGTTGTTTAACTACAATATAGACGTGGATGTGTTGTTTAACTACAATATAGACATGGATGTGTTTAACTACAATATAGACATGGATGTGTTTAACTACAATATAGACATGGATGTGTTGTTTAACTACAATATAGACATGGATGTGTTTAACTACAATATAGACATGGATGTGTTTAACTACAATATAGACATGGATGTGTTAAACTACAATATAGACATGGATGTGTTTAACTAAAGTCAAGGACTAGAGTATACCTTGCAATGTGCTCTAGCTAAAGTCAAAGACTAGAGTATATCTTGCAATTTACTTTTAGAACTAACACTATGTCCTTTTGTTGGCTAGGGACCAAAGAATAGAAACACTGTGACCTACCATGATTGACACAAGAGGCAACTAAAGAAGTTTGGGAGTGGAGTTTACTAGTTTATGTTTGGGAGTGGGGTTTTCAAACCTCACCACATAGGTCAAATTAAAACCAAAAATAATGCTGAATTCAGATGTGTCGGGCCAAAGGCATAGATAATCACAGCCAAGCTGTAAACCACGACACAGGACTATGTCCTGCTAACCTGCTGAAGTTTGAAAACTAATACACAAAGAAGAATGAATGCACAAGAACTATTATTTCTTCATTTTTTTCATTGGGAATGTTCTTATATCTGAGGTTTTGTCTGTTCTATAAACTTGATTGTTTTCTGTAACTCAGAGAGATGTCCGCAGAGTGTTTCTTCCGCTGTTGTTTCTCTAGGTCAGTGTATCTGCCTCAGCATTTCATATTCTGGGCACTCCTGGGGCATATGCTCTGCTGTCTAAGGTGTCTGTCTACATGCGCACATGGCAGTGTTGCCAATCTTGAACTTTGTATACATGTGGCTGCGGATTCGGTTGTGTCCTGTTCTGAGGCACAGAATGACAACTTGTTCTGTTCTGAATTTGGTAGCCATCTTGTGATTCAGTTATCTTTCTAAGTGTTGCGATCGTCTGTTTCTTTTGATGGTACGTTATTGGCACATCTGGTTGATCATCAGCAGCACCCTCCTTAGCCAGATGATCTGCTTCCCCATTTCCAGTTATTCCACAAAGTGATGGTATTCACTGCACAGCTACTTTACACTGACTGATTGCTTAGTTCTGTCAGTAGTATTTGCAGGTCTGGTAGTATTTGCAGGTCTGGTAGTATTTGCAGGTCTGGTAGTATTTGCAGGTCTGGTAGTATTTGCAGGTCTGGTAGTATTTGCAGGTCTGGTAGTATTTGCAGGTCTGGTAGTATTTGCAGGTCTGGTAGTATTTGCAGGTCTGGTAGTTTTCTAGATTGCAGCATTTGGAGCGCTGATCTTGCATTTGTCAGGAATACTAGAGGCTGTAAACCAAGATTAATACTCAGCTGTTTTTTGGCTGTCACCTTGATTGCCTGGATCTCTGCAATGTAATTATGACAGAATTCCACAGTTGGTACTTTGATTGTATCCCAACATTGTTTGGTACTCTATATATATTCCTGCTCCTCAAATTTTTTTACTGCATTTTCTCCTAAGAACTATTATAAAATCAAGAGTCTCCATATTGAAAGTTGCCAAAAAACTAGCTTCCAACTTCCTGTCTCCTATGTTAACGTAAACTTGGTTGTTCATTTTCGTGCAGAGACGTGGGTGTTCGAGGCAATGAAAGAGCAGAACGACTGGTATCATGTGCGATTGTGGCACAGGGCAGCGATGAGGCAATGGATTGAGTTGCCATTTTGAACTTAAGAGATATAGAACGCAAGAGTGAGACTGGTGTGAATGATGATTCCTTTTCAATGGCCAGGATTAAAGATAAGGGTTTTGAAATGCAGTGTTGGTAGAAGTGAACATTTGGGGGGGGGGGGGCGCAGAAGAATGATGGTCAACCAGCATAGGACCGATACTGTCAGCAGAAGTGTAATGGTGGATACACTCAGGTAGAGATCGGAGCAACTATGGACGTGTCCAGTTTTCAGTGATAATGATGATCCGACGACTAACTAACTAGTGGGTTGTTCATCTTTTAATGTAATCTTCACCATCTTGTCTGTCAACCTTCAACTTTACCTTCAAACAGAACGATGTGTTGATGTCTTACTGGGTGATGTATTGCCTCTGGTTTGTCTTCCCCTTCTATATATTTCTTCCACCATTATGTGTATGTGTTATGGTTTTTGATTCTCTGTAGGACAGTGGGTGTCAGTGTTGTTCCATTTCACTACCTGTTCTTGACAAGTATCAACTGTCTCATTTCCGATGATTTCACAGTGTGAGGGTATCCATTGAAGTGTAAGACATTAGGATTTTTGGATATATCTAAGCTCTTGTCTGCTGTTGTGCAGCTTTCAATTCTAGTTCTCTGGATTGATTCCAGTAGGGATCTGCAGTCAGTGAATATTGATTTGAGACCATACAGACCATATGAGTACATGTCACTTCAGACCATACACCCTACATGGCATATGAATATATGAGTACATGTCACTTCAGACCATACACCCTACATGGCATATGAATATATGAGTACATGTCACTTCAGACCATACACCCTACATGGCATATGAATATATGAGTACATGTCACTTCAGACCATACACCCTACATGGCATATGACTATATGAGTACATGTCACTTCAGACCATACACCCTACATGGCATATGAATATATGAGTACATGTCACTTCAGACCATACACCCTACATGGCATATGACTATATGAGCACATGTCACTTCAGACCATACACCCTACATGGCATATGACTATATGAGTACATGTCACTTCAGACCATACACCCTACATGGCATATGACTATGTGCCTCAAGCTGGTAAACATTCACATCTTCAAAGTTTCAATTCTGTCTTCCAAAACTACCCCATTTTTGGCACCATATATTTATCTGCATTTGTTCTCAAACTCCTGCAGATTAGCAGGATGTAGTACAGAGAACGGAATGTGTTCTCATGTTTTACAGATTAAATTGCAATATCTGCACCTTTCAGTCTGGCACATCCGACATCATCATTGCTTCTGGGTCATTCGACCATCTATGGGATGGGCCAATCAACATCAGTAAAACTCCCTTAGTTGCCTCTTACAACATGTGAGGCTGGTAACTCATTATTTGCACCCCTTTAGCACCCAGAAAAGACAATGGGAGCAACATTGAATATAAGTAGCCATTTCTGACTTTCATTTTCATCACATCAAAGAATATTATTTATAACGCATAAAACTGTGAACCGTTACCATCTGTTTGATTTACTGAGATGATAATCAGAACACTATGGACATGACCAATGTTTACTGATGATAAACTGCATCTATAGCACACAGAATGTGCTAGTATAATTAATAAGCAAAAACTACAATATACACTGGGACCTTATTTTGTTGGTAATGGAATGAACTTTATATAACATGGGATGTGCTTGTAGACCTAACATAAGAACTAATACATAACATAATGTGCTTGTAGACCTAACATAAGAACTAATACATAACATGGGATGTGCTTGTAGACCTAACATAAGAACTAATACATAACATGGGATGTGCATGTAGACCTAACATAAGAACTCATACGTAACATGGGATGTGCTTGTAGACCTAACATAAGAACTAATACATAACATGGGATGTGCTTGTAGACCTAACATAAGAACTAATACATAACATGGGAGGTGCACTAAGTTTTACAGTAAGTGATCGTGTAAGTAGCAATGCAAATGCCATGTTCAATAGCTCAATACAATGAATGGTACAGTGCCTAATCTAGCAGAGAGAATTATAAACTCCCTCAACTTAAATTTATAAGACTTATCAACAGACAACACTGTATAACCCCCCTCAATGATCTCCATAAGTAATCTGGGATATTGGTAAACTGTCATTTATGAAAATAAACTGTCATTTATGAAACAAACTATACTTTTATGACACAAACAATACTTTTATAACCTAATATCATATCACATAGAAATGCACCATATGTATCTTAAAATGTTACAATAATGTAGCAAGGCTAAGGGGATGCAATAACAATTACTCAAATAGTACAAACATTCCTACAAAAAGCCAAATTGGCATGCGTATGAGAGTGCAAGTGGCAGGTGATCTTTTTCTACTGCCAATGTGGCAATAAAATGACAAACTGCATTCCTTGAAACCAATGCTTTTCAATGGGCACCACTGCCGTAGGATCTTTATGTCATATCCAGTGCTTTTTTCTAGGAAACAGGTTGGGGGATGTTATGGTATATACGAAAATGGATAGCCTATAATTTTTTCGCCACCCCCCGCCCCCACCACAATCCAGTAGTGCGACTAATAGTGCATTTTTATAAACATACTATTTCCTGACATTACTTTCATCCCCATAATTCTACTTAATGTAGAATCTTGTTCAAACATTATTCTTTTCTCCTGTCTGATCCTCAAACTTGTGCCATTTTTCCAGACTTTCCTGGTTGCCTATAAGCGTGACAAAATCTTAACGTCTTGGTCCAGTCACCACAGGGTCAATGTTTCAGATAATTTCAGCGTGGTTCATTGCGGACACAGGCATTGCTACACATGTGCTGATGTAGTACAGATCTGCCCATGTCATTTCCTAAGGCCACTTTCACTATCAACATTGTCTTTACATATAAATACCATAACATCATTTGTAAATGTTGTGACATGAAATATATAGGTAATTATACTGGCAAAAAAAAAACTAAGTGATCGTTTCTGCCAAGTTCTTCATGTCATCAACCACAGACCACTGACTCCTGTCACTACGCATTTCAATGGCGCTAAACGCCATTTTACCTGTCAGGTCACTGCAATAAGATCTTACACCACAGAAAATAGAGCCAGGTACACCATTGAAAAATTATTTTGATAATACTATATATTGCAGTTTGGTATCCTTGAACCGTTTGGTCTTAATACAGATCGTTCATTTATTTAGATATGGGTGGTTGGACCTTTGTTGTGCGTCAATCATGTTATTTTTAGGTATAGTTATTTTATTTGGCTCTCATTCCCCATATGTGTTTAATATTTGTCTCTGACAATACTTGTTTTTACGCATGGCATTGTTACCTCGGATAAATGTTAAATATCTCTAATGCTTTTGTGATAGCATCTTTATTTTTACTGTTTATTCAGTTTGTTTTGTATATTCTTGAAAAATGACCTTGGGGTTGAAACTATCTTGTATACTGTTATCTGTAATTTTTCTATATCCATACCATATAGTTGGTGTAGCGCATGGCTGAGAGGTTAGAGCATTGGTCTCAGATTTGTGAGGTCCAGAGTTTGATCCCCAGTAAGAGCTCGGTTTTTTTCTGTCGGAGTATACATTTTAAAAAAATATCCTGAACATGGCGTGGCGACAGCAAGGGAATGCTGCCTTTATCGCACAAGCCACTCGAATACTCCCTGTAACGCCATAAAGGGAAAAATACAGCATGACAGTTTGTTATTTTTAATACTCTAGTCTGATTGTGTGTTCCTTGTACAGATGATTGACTTTGTGTTTTACGTAAGTACTATTATTTCATGAAAGAGGAGGGGAGGGTTGATGTTCTCGTTATATTTGTGCTCATTGTATCAATTATGAGGCTACATTATCTATAAAAAGCATTAATATTCTCAGCATTAACTGACAGAACAAAGGCTAGATGGACTTTGAGTTGCTCAATTCTTTTTGCCGTGGACATGCAAGTTTCTTTAGGCTGGGGCTGAATTCTATCTTCTGACAGATGTCTCTGGCCATCTGCGCAAATAAAACAGCGATACAAAGCATTTCCATTCTCTGGACTACATCCTGTTGGAAATCTAGTAGGACAATGGTCCTGCTACGAGATAAATTCAGCAGGAGTTTGAGAATGTACGCTGAAGAAGAAGAGGATTTCTATCTATGTGACGTGTCCTTTAGAGAATGTTGTTCTCACTGCCGCTCTGTGAGCCTCTAAATTCTGTGCAAGCTGTCCAATTTCTTTCAGTGTCATGTTCAGGCAGACTTTGATGTCATATGACCATTGTAGTCTTGGTTTGTATTTGTTCTCTTTCCTGGAACTTTTCTCTCCATGATTATCCATTCTAAACCACTATCACAAATTGATAGTTTTGAAGAACCAGTCTTCTATGTTCAGATCTTTGCGGACATCTGTGTTGGTTCATTTTTCTGTCCATAATATTCTCAAGACCTTCCTATAACATTTCATTTCTAATGTCAATATTTTCGGTAAAAATTAAGTATCGTCCGACATTGTGCTATAAATAACGCCTTAGACGAGAATTCTTAGAGAATTATTAATTCTAAACACTGATTCTAACCCTTCTCCCCCCTCCCCAAAAGCTATAAATTAATTCTAATCCCCCCCTCCCACTTACGCAATTTTACGCAACTTATCTAACACTACCAAGGTTAGGTGATCACAACGGTGGACGATACTTAAGATGTGCCATATTTTCTTTTACCATTGCAGATGTCATTGCCCGTGTCTCACAACTATATTTTGCCACTGGAAAGATATAGCTTCTTAACAGTTTTAACTTTGTTTTTCTGTTTGTCCCTTGCCATGGATTTTTCATCTAGGATGTTGTTGTAGGGCATTGCTAATTTCTTTCTGATCTCCGCAGAGCAATCTCCTGTGGTGTTTATGGTTGACTGGAGATATTCAGTATGTTAATATTTTCTGGTTGTTCTTTGTTAATGACTATTGTAGCTGTGAGTTCATCTCTGCTGATATACAATATTTAGGTCTTTGTTGCATTAAATTATATATATTAAGTGACATATTCTTTCTAGAACATTGTCTTCGTTGTGAATACTCTGTCTCTCTGTCCCATGCAAGCAGATCTGCATTGGTCAGAGACATGTGCATACATTCTTCAATGTTGCTGGTTCATCGTTTCTTGGTCTTCCTCTTTTCTCTCACCTGGCCCTCTGCCCTCAAGAATTAGCCTTTCGATACCATCATGTCGCTTTAAGTGTCCAAAATACTGTAGTTTCCTTCTTATGATGGTATTTATAAGCCAGCCCTAATTTAGTTTCAGTAATTTCAAAACTTCAATCTTCTTTTCTTTTTCTTTTGCATTGAATTAGAATTTTTTAAATACCAGAAACAAAATTTCTAAATAATAAAAGGGTGGTGTATGGCATATACCCCCAGAAAAAAAGTATACACCCCCAGAAAAAAGTATATACACCCAGAAAAAAGTATACACCCCCAGAAAAAAGTATATACACCCAGAAAAAAGTCCTGTCCTACATATTTCATACAATAACTCCAAAGATAGATTACTAAAACGAGATGTGCCCGCAAATTGTGTTAGTATGTTCAGTGGTGTCGAGTTATGGTTGAAAAGCACTGGTTTCTGTTATACAAGACAAACACAAGACACATAATGTTATGATCAACTCCTTTGCTGCTGATGCTATTTTGTTACATGGAATTGTGATCTCATGCCATCTACAATTAGCAGGGGAAAGTAACTACTGCCACACAACTCTTTAACTCAATTTGACTTTTACAAAACTATAAATATTTTGTTTATATCTAACACTGAGTTAAGGTTCCTATCAGAATGTTAGATTGGTTGTCACAAAGGGTTTGTTCGAACTAGAGGTAAAAAAAAAATGAAACAAACAAATGGGACATGCAGTAAACAAAACCAAAAAAAAAAACTAATTAAAACCACAAAAGCACACACAAAGTATTTATTATTTTTTTTTTTAAAAAGCACAACCCTCCACCAACTTACTTTAGTTGCACTGTCCTGGTGTCTTTCTGTCCCAAATAATACAAATAGCCACAACAGGAAAACATTTCATCTTTGGAGATGAAGCCAGATGAGGAAACCAAAAAGTCTATGGGCTACTTAGTGGAGAAACAGCCGGTGCAGTATCTAACACGGAAGATTTATGCTAGCGCGTACAAAACCGGTAGTATTTTCTCTGCAACATTGTTATTTTGCTTACTGCTGTTCTGTTATGCCAAATATAAACATATGGCTGTAAAACATGGATACAGTCACCACATATCAGGACTATATGTCAATCATTTTTATATGGGGTTAGAACTTCCATCAACCAACAGAACAAAGCCAGCCAAATTAACGTATGACTTTGTCGTTGGTATTTGGAAATCTTCACATGAACAGCAAAAGAGTTTCTCATGACTGATCATTTGATCATTTATTAACAATATTATTTTATATATGAAGACCTGACACAGGCTGGGAAAGACAGCGAGAAAGAGAGATAGTGTCAGTGAGGAAACAATATTTTTTTTGTCAAATAAAGAAAATGCTTACAAAATCAAATCATAACATGAACAAACCACACAGAATAAATTAATGAAGAAATGTAAGCAAAACAAAATGATAGAAACAATAAAAATTAGCAAATTATATTGAAATATCAAAATGTAATAACAGTAAAGACTTGCTCTCATGTCAGGACATAAGCAAGATGTACCACAATTGACTATTATACCAAACCCTTCTTCAGATATAAGTTCTGTTAACTGGGCACACAATGCCGCCAATCTGGGCTGATACAACTTTTAATTGGCTGGCATCACAAAGTTTACACTGAGTAACCACTTAAAATTTGGAATCAGTTGCACCAGCCAAGATAAGTGACAATGTGTCAGGAGCTATATCTAGAGAATGACTTGGTTATATCAACACTTTACATGGAATGTTTATCATTGATTTCAAATGCCAATATAATTATACATAGATAATATTCACGATTATACAGACACCATCAACAATAAGTAGGGAGCAACAAAGGAGCATCAAGGCAAGACCAGAAATAAAATCAAAGAAACAATATTACACAAATGTTTCAAATATTACTTAGCACAGACTAAAGTGGTAGAAAATGTCAAGAGATTCTGGATTTGACGCCATTTTTATATTCTAAATTACTGGTTCTTATTGTGGGTCATATATCTTTCCTCCTCCCCCCTCCCCATCTGGAGGTGGCCGCTGGGACTTGCGGGAGGGCCACACACAAATTTTGAAATGGGGGGGGGGTCGCAGAGACCACAAGAAGGTAATTATATGCACAAATAGATATATAGGTAGCAGGATCATGCTCTAACGTCAGTACTTCCAGCACAGGTAAGATGAAGAATAAGTCTTAAAGAATTTGGAATTACCCCTGGAGGCTACTGAGGTGTGTGTGTACGTAACCACCTAGCTACAGGAACCAACAGCATGCAAACTCTTTGTTATCTGCTGTGAGAAATCAAGCACCTATGGGTTTGCCCAGGTGTGTCAACATCAATTCAGAAAACTACACTAAATATTAATCGCAATTCATTTTAAAGAGCCTTGACTCACAACGTACATCAATTACCTTTTCTTATGATGCGGGGTGGGCGGAGTATTTTGTTTAATACACAGAATTGATGTTTCGACCAAAAGGTCTTTATCAAGATAGGAACAAACAGAATGGAACCTTAACATCAAACAGAGACTATGCTATACCACTGCCAATGAGATGTTCTTGTTGACCCGCAAGAGTATTTATTGTGTTTCTCCTGTATATGTTGGTTTTATGTTCTGTATATAATCAATGAACAATACAGCACATTATATTGAACAATACAGAATCAACGTATACGTGAGAAACAAAATAAATTCTCTACCAGGTCAACAAGAATCTTGTGGCAGTGGTGAAACGTCACAAACATGTGAGGTTTGGTCGCCATAAAATTGTGTGGTTTGGTCACGTTTCAAACTTCTGTGGTTTGGTCACACCATAACATTGTGTGGTTTGGTCATGTCACAAACTTGTGTGGTTTGGTCACATGTAAGGTACACTTCCCTTTTCAAAACTATCAGGGAACCTACTGGGAACAGTTGAGGTGGGAAGAAGAAAATAGGTAAAAGAAAGCATGGATTGATAATATTAAAGACTAGACAAGATTACAATTCTTCACACTTAAAAAAAAAACAGAGCAGGGAGGTATGGCAGAATTTTTGTTGTGATATTTCCAGATTGGCAACCCTGAAGGGTGATGGGTTGTTTTGTGATATTTCCAGATTGGCAACCCTGAAGGGTGATAAGTTGTTCTGTGATATTTCCAGATTGGCAACACTGAAGAATGATGAGTTGTTTTGTGGTGATGTTTCCACATTGGCAAAACTGAAGGATGATGGGGTTGGATGATGATGTTACATCATGAAGAAAATCACATGCTCCTCTAGAAAGGAAGAGTGACAAACTTGTATTCCGTTAGAGTTCTATCATCACACACACACACAACTGTGTCAAACACGGTGAAATGTGTGTATGAACATACTTATACACATGAAGAACACAGATTCAAAAAACTTTGCAAACAGATGATAAGTTTAAATTTCCTGGGTTTGAAGGACATTTCCTGAGACAACTCTTATTGCAGATTAAAGAGACTAATAATTTCTGGGAATTCAAACAAACATACTGGTAAGAGAAAGCTTCAATAATACAGGCACATGTTGAGAGATTCCTCGATGGCAAGAGATGTTATTCAAGGTATGGTGGAGGGTGGAAGAAGACGAGGTGGCGAGAAGATATAGCTGGATAATATCAAGGACAGGAGAGGATGTGAAGTTTCCAAACTCATCAGGAGAGGACGGAAATGCATAGAGATATTTCTGCATCAAATGTCTCAATGTGACATGCCTACAACCCTGGTTATGGGTTTGACTAGTACTAATATTGTTGATAAGAGAAAACAAGATAACAGAAAAATATAACAATAAAAATAACAACAACTGGTAATATGAACAATAAAAGTGAGAAAGAAGTTACAATGAAAGAATTGTTGACCATCTTAAATGATAATTAAAACTAAGGAATTATACACAATCTTTGATTTGACAACAAGAACAATAATGTGCATGAGTAGGTATTCATGTGATGAAACAGGTTTGGAGACGGTCATGCCTGGCTCGTTTGAGAGTAGGTCCACACACACAAAAATCACATAGGCAGGGTATGATAAGAGTAATGTTGTTAAGTCTGTGTAGCCTGCTGAAGAGAATCAGAGAGAAGAATGGTGGGAAAACTAGCATAAACTACAAGGCATTGGTGAATAATTGCTTCAGAAGAGCACTAAACAGGTATAAAAGTTTCTTCCTGGCAGTTGAAAGGGAAGGGCAGTCATTAGGAGGTGTTTCACTGTTTTGTTGTGATAAGAGAAGTCCTTACAAAATATGCAGTTGCTAGATCTGATACAGTTAAAATTGTGGTTACTGGGGTCTGATAGTTTAAATGTGCAGTTGTTGGGGTCTGATAGTTTAAATGTGCAGTTGTTGGGGTCTGATAGTTTAAATGTGCAGTTGTTGGGGTCTGATAGTTTAAATGTGCAGTAGTTGGGGTCTGATACAGTTTAAATGTGCAGTTGTTGGGGTCTGATAGTTTAAATGTGCAGTTGTTGGGGTCTGATAGTTTAAATGTGCAGTTGTTGGGGTCTGATAGTTTAAATGTGCAGTTGTTGGGGTCTGATACAGTTTAAATGTGCAGTTGTTGGGGTCTGATAGTTTAAATGTGCAGTTGTTGGGGTCTGATACAGTTTAAATGTGCAGTTGTTGGGGTCTGATAGTTTAAATGTGCAGTTGTTGGGGTCTGATAGTTTAAATGTGCAGTTGTTGGGGTCTGATACAGTTTAAATGTGCAGTTGTTGGGGTCTGATAGTTTAAATGTGCAGTTGTTGGGGTCTGATAGTTTAAATGTGCAGTTGTTGGGGTCTGATAGTTTAAATGTGCAGTTGTTGGGGTCTGATAGTTTAAATGTGCAGTAGTTGGGGTCTGATACAGTTTAAATGTGCAGTTGTTGGGGTCTGATAGTTTAAATGTGCAGTTGTTGGGGTCTGATAGTTTAAATGTGCAGTTGTTGGGGTCTGATAGTTTAAATGTGCAGTTGTTGGGGTCTGATACAGTTTAAATGTGCAGTTGTTGGGGTCTGATAGTTTAAATGTGCAGTAGTTGGGGTCTGATACAGTTTAAATGTGCAGTTGTTGGGGTCTGATAGTTTAAATGTGCAGTTGTTGGGGTCTGATACAGTTTAAATGTGCAGTTGTTGGGGTCTGATAGTTTAAATGTGCAGTTGTTGGGGTCTGATAGTTTAAATGTGCAGTTGTTGGGGTCTGATAGTTTAAATGTGCAGTTGTTGGGGTCTGATAGTTTAAATGTGCAGTAGTTGGGGTCTGATACAGTTTAAATGGCTATTGACTCTTGCATGCTCTGTTCACAACTGAAAGATAAGGAATTGATTTTCCATACATGAATGAGAAGACTAAAGTTGTACTTGAAGAAATAAGGCTAGACCACGCCAGTGTGTTGCCAGGACCAATAAGGGAAGAACGGAATAGTGTTGCCAGGACCAATAAGTGAAGAACGGAATAGTGTTGCCAGGACCAATAAGGGAACAACGGAATAGTGTTGCCAGGACCAATAAGGGACGAACAGAATAGTGTTGCCAGGACCAATAAGGGAAGAACGGAATAGTGTTGCCAGGACCAATAAGGGAAGAACCAAATAGTGTTGCCAGGACCCATATGGGATGAACAGAATAGTGACGCTGTTGTCTGCCACACATGTTGTAGGAGGCGATTGTGAAGTTTTGGAGTGGAGTTGGCTGTCCCATTCTATAGAGAGTTAAAGTGATAGATGCCATGCTGAGGTCAGATGTGCCAGGTCGAAAGGCGTATATATCGCAACCAAGTTGTAGACCATGTCATAATGTATTCTGTTCTCTGGACTACATTTTACTAATTTGTCTTCTGGTCAAATTCATGGTTGTCAGATAGAGATTGAGCCATGCATGCTAGCTTGGAGACATGACAAAAACCCTTCTTTGTCCTTTTTACTGAAATACTTTCTCCAATCAAAATTGAACTTATTAAAATGTATTCTTGTCATCTCCCTAAGTCTCAGTTTTGTTCATTTGCTCAACTTGCATCATCAAAGATTTGATGTAATCATTTTATCTTTATCACTATTTAGTATTGCAGTTTACAGTTAGATTGCGATAGCTTGTGTTTTCATATTTTGTGAGCTCAGGGGATAGTGAACATTGCATATCAGCTTAGACGGACAGTAAAAATGGCTTGGTAGGTCGATTTTTCCCACCACTGATGTCAAAAAAGCACTTGAAGAAATGAGGCTAAGTGCAAAAGTTTTAGATAAGGAAATGCAGATGGGAGCTAATATTTGGCTGAAGAAAATCAAGATAGTTCCTAAAGCTGTAGATCGCTATAAAGTTGTAGATAGCTATAAAAGTGTCGATAGCCATAAAGTTGGACATAGCAAGCAGATAGTTGATAGCCATAAAGTTGGACATAGCAAGCAGATAGTTGATTAGTGCACATATTGTGATAGTAGATTCAATATTCTTGAGTTAAACTTCAACTGTGTGTGTCAGCTACATATGAAGAAAATGGCTATAGAAGAATGATGTATACTCAACAATAAACAATGACATCTGTAGTGATAGAAGAATGATGTATACTCAACAATAAACAATGACATCTGTAGTGATAGAAGAATGATGTATACTCAACAATAAACAATGACATCTGTAGTGATAGAAGAATGATGTATACTCAACATAAACAATGACATCTGTAGTGATAGAAGAATGATGTATACTCAACAATAAACAATGACATCTGTGGTGATAGTAAAAGAATGATGTATATTCAACATAAACAATGACATCTGTATTGATAGTAAAAGAATGATGTATACTCAACATAAACAATGACATCTGTAGTGATAGAAGAATGATGTATACTCAACAATAAACAATGACATCTGTAGTGATAGAAGAATGATGTATACTCAACAATAAACAATGACATCTGTAGTGATAGAAGAATGATGTATACTCAACAATAAACAATGACATCTGTAGTGATAGAAGAATGATGTATACTCAACAATAAACAATGACATCTGTGGTGATAGTAAAAGAATGATGTATATTCAACATAAACAATGACATCTGTATTGATAGTAAAAGAATGATGTATACTCAACATAAACAATGACATCTGTAGTGATAGAAGAATGATGTATACTCAACAATAAACAATGACATCTGTGGTGATAGTAAAAGAATGATGTATATTCAACATAAACAATGACATCTGTATTGATAGTAAAAGAATGATGTATACTCAACATAAACAATGACATCTGTAGTGATAGAAGAATGATGTATACTCAACATAAACAATGACATCTGTAGTGATAGAAGAATGATGTATACTCAGCAATAAACAATGACATCTGTAGTGATAGTAAAAGAATGATGTATACTCAACAAAAACAAGAATCTTACCTGACCCCGCCGTACTGGAAGTACCCGGTGACTCTGTGCCACTTTTATCTGGAGTTGTGTTGGTTCCAATCTCCTCACTGGGAAGGGCTGCAGCTGGGCTTGTCATGGTAGCATCTGAAGAGTTAGCCTCTGTCAGAGGTGCAGGTGTCTGAAGACAATACCAATAATAGAAATATATCAACTACCCAGAAATGAAAAAAATGAACTCAGGACACTTCCTCTTCTTCTTCAGCGTTCATTCTCAAACTCCTGCTGGTTCTCTCTTATAGCAGGACAATGGTCGTACAAGATTTCCAGCAGAATGTAGTCCAGAGAATGGAAATGCGTTGTCACAGTTTTATTTCAGCCAATGGCCCGACATCCGTCTTCGGTAGAAGTTTATGTTTTAGTTTATGTAAAAATACTGATATTGTAATTCATAATATAAAATACTGAATGTTCTAGTTTGATATTTATGTTCTAGTTTATGTATAAATACTGACATTGTAATTTATAATATAAAATACTGAATGTTCGAGTATGACATTTATGTTTATCACTGGAAATGAGAGAGCTGATACAAAAGCAGAAGGTAAAATGGAACAACTCTGCCATACAGTGAAGCCAAAACACTAATCCACAACTTTGTACATCACAGTAGAAGAAAGATATGGATGTTGATAAAAAAAAATCTAGACCCCATACACCACCAACTTCATAGGCAAAAACAGACCATCAACCTTCGACTTAGAACTGGCAAGTGCAGACTCCAAGACAAACTGTACCATATCAGGGTGACCAACACAAATGAATGTTCATGAAGAAAAGGCATACAGACCCCAGAACATGCACTCCAAGACTATCCAGAATACAAAGAACTACAAGGCAAGATATGGCCACACTGGAATGAACTGAGGCAAAGATTTTGGGGCAATCACTCCGACCTGGAGAGGACTGGTAGCTTCGTCCTGGCGACTGGCCTGCAGATCTAGCAAGACCAAAAGATTCCTGAATACAGAAGAAGAAGATATTTGTCTCCACCCCATAACCTCCTTAGTCTCTTACAACATGTATGGAAGGTAAACAGTATTCTTTGATCCCCTTTCAGACCCTGGCAAAATATGCTTGATATTGTAGAAAACAGTTGTCCAACAGCATACCTAGGGATCAGTAAGTGGTCAGCATTACACCCACCACCTTTACTTACCCAGAAGATCTGGTACCTGTTTCCTTAGGCTGAGTCAACCAAGGAAATTGTGGTGATTTAAAAATATTTAAAGTTGAACTGAAAATTGAATCATTATCCTGGCAGAAACTGTTTCACTAACTGAGCTACTGCTTGTACTCCCTTGAATAGCACCCTGAACTAGAGGTCCAAGTTCTGGCTGTCATACGAGCAATATAATACATTCTATTTATATATGTTATCAGAACAAAAATTATTGATAGTTAACAGAAACTGCAAGTAGACAGAATAACACTGCGACGTACCATATTTGCACTTCTGTCGACATCCATTGCTTCATGATGCCCATTGTGTAGACTGGAAGCTACGGTTTCATCTGCCACATTAGTTCCCACCATCTGTCCATCCTCCGACCCACTGTGAGTGTGCTGCTTCTTCCTCTCGTCATCATGGTGCTGCGTGAGAAGTTGCTGCTGTCTGAGCTTTAACTCTTCCTTGGCTACCATATTGTTAAACATGTCATCTGTGATCTGCGGTTTGCTCTCACACAGCTGCACACGAGATAACATAACGTATGAGTATCACATAACACACACGAGATAACATAACATATGAGTATCACATAACACACACGAGATGACATAACATATGAGTATCACATAACACACACGAGATGACATAACATATGAGTATCACATAACACACACGAGATGACATAACATATGAGTATCACATAACACACACGAGATGACATAACATATGAGTATCACATAACACACACGAGATAACATAACATATGAGTATCACATAACACACACAAGATAACATAACATATGAGTATCACATAACACACACGAGATAACATAACGTATGGGTATCACATTACACACACACGAGATAGCAAAGGTTAATCATAGTACACTCAATCTTACACATATAACAGCACTTAATTTAGTGACAGAAGCTGCCAAGCTGTCCACTCTCTCATTGCCTTAAACACCTGAATGCCCAGGCACAAAAATAAATGTGACCCCCTCCACCTTTGACCTCCTCACAGTATCTAGCCACTGTTCACAAAACTTTGACCTCACAGCATCAAGCCACTGTTCGTGAATACATCCCCACAGCATCAAGCCTCTGTTCACAAAACTTCGTAGATGCCTGTATTTTTCTGATCATGCAGACAAAACTGCATTCTATGTGGCCAGTTTAAGACTCTAGTCACTGCTATAATTTCCATTGTCCTGCTACTCTTAGTCACAGTGACAGTTGCACTCCCCTCGCTAAGTCTCCTCATACACTGAGCTGTGAGGGGGACCCATGAACTGCATACACACCTAATAACAGAACCATCAGTGTATACAAAAGTACAATGTATACCAGAAATGTAACAGTAGTTCTCTATTATCATCTAGACAATGATAAAATGGCATACTACAAGAAATAAGAAATGTGAACACGAACCTTTTTGAGATCCTGGTAAAATGCCTCATTAGACTCCATAAACTTTCTTTTCTTTTGTTCATGTTTGTCCTCTATTTGGTGCAACTCTCCTTCCAGCTTTTTCTATACACAATCCAGATAGAAACATTACATTAGTGTACTCAGATACTACCACTCAAATACCACCATGCTAATGCATACATACGTACATACATTTGGTGTATTCAGGTACCACCATGCTAATACATACATTTAGTGTATTCATATACCATCATGCTAATACATACATTTGGTGTATTCAGATAGTTAGTTACTTTCATGCCCCAGGTGGCAAACAGGGCAGAGGTTTTGATTGTCCATGCATTGTGGTTCGCTGCCTGTACTGTTAGTTCTTGTATGGACTTCCTATTATCTCTCCCTCTTTAAGTATGGTGCTTTAGGGTAATTTTAGGTCTACCTCTTTTTTCTTTTCCCCTCAGGTGTCCACATAAAGGCTTGCTGGTTCAGTCTGTTTTCATCTAGTCTAAGAAAGTGTCCCAGGTATTTCCATCTTCATTTTCTTATAACATTTGAAACATATTCTTGGTTTGTTTTATTTCTTACGTCGCTATTTGTGACGAAATCACTCCACTTTATGTTCAACAATTTCAGAGATATTTGTTTTCAAAGAAGTTTAACTTTTGGTTCATTGTCTGTGTTGATTTCCAGCTTTCACTACCATAAGTCAATGATGTGTTCAGATACCACCAGGCTAATATGTACAAACATTTGATGTATTCTTTGTTTGGATAACAAATATAACATTGGTATATTCACACATCTTCCATATTAGTTCTCAGACTTCTACCCACTGTCATTGGGTTTAATTCTGCAGAATTACTTGCAATAGAGCTCTAGTAATCTTTTTTGTGAAATGGGGGAAAGTTTCTCCAGAGCTTTATTTCATAGCTAGAAGACTAACTCTCAGCGGTGGACACTGAGGTGGTATCTCCAGAGCCAGAAGACTAACTCTCAGCGGTGGACACTGAGGTGGTATCTCAGTGGTCATAGAACAAAATGTACTGTGTCATAGTTTAAGGCTTTGTTGTGCCTTACAATCTAACATATTTGACTTCTACATGACTTTTGTGTTGTTTTGACCTACAGGTGTGACAACTAACTCCACAAAAACTTCATTAGTCCTCTTTGTCAACATGCATGGCAGACGACAATGCTGCTTATATTTTGCTCCCCTTTCAGAATATGGACCACCAAGGCAATCTAACAAGTCTTTGTGTTGTCAGTTCTTAAAGGGGGGAGCAAGAAATGGCAACATTAAACATGCCATGCATATCATAAGAGGTGACTAAGGAGGTTGTCCCATCCACTAGTTATGGTGGCACAAAAGCAACACTGAAGTCAGATGTGCCAGGACAGAGTGCAGATATTGCAGCCATGCTGTAAACAAAAGCAATACTGAAGTCAGATGTGTCAGAACTTGAGGTGCAGATATCACAGCCATGCTGTAAACCATGACACAATGTACTCAATTCTCTTGACTACATCCTGCTAACCAACAAAAAGTTTAACAATAAATGCAAAAGAAGACATATGTACTGCACACAAACATTGGTATATTCATATCTATAATGATGTTCATGCCAACAGACATGCACATATGTAGGGTGTCACCACAAGTCACTGTGCACTGACATCACACAGATCTGCACTAAATACTCATAGTTCATATAATGTAGTCACAAGAAATTTAATGAGTGTAGTGACTTTGTAAACACCTGGTACAAACATAGGTATATTCTTATCTATAATAATGGTTCTGGCACCACAAACACATAGGTATATTCTCAACTACAATAATTGTTATGGCATCACATATACAAACATAGGTATATGACATCACATCGAATATCAAGAACAGAAAATAGAGCTATTCAAATCATCAGAAGTCAACATAGCATGACAAGATGCCTACACAAGACTACACAACAGACTGAACAAACACATGCACAGGATACGACTGTGTGCCACACCAATGTGTGCACTTGTGGAACAGATGAACAGACTTCTGAACATATTCCGCAGAACTGTCCCCAGTATGAACAATTGAGGGAGAACAACTGGCCTAACAGCTCAACCCTACAAGCAAAGATAAATGGAACCAAAGTAGAGCTTCAGACAATGGTCACATTTATCCATAAGACTTGCCTGAAAGTGTAGATAGCAAATAGCAAACAAAATGAAGAAAGACAAACATAGGTATAATCAAATCTATAATGATGGTTCTGGCACAATATATACATATACAAACAAATATTATTAATCTCACAAACAGCCATAGCAGACATTCAAATCTAGGCAACAAAAGATTTAGAAATGGTAAAACACAGTTACACATACCTGGTGCATTGTCAGGGACTGGACCTGTCTCTTAAGAACAGTCATTCTGGCCTCTGTGACAACACTTCGAACATCTGGCACAACAGTATCACTGAAGATCTCATTGATGAGCCGATGGTTTCTAAGGTACCGGGCCTGGGCAATATGCTTTGTGGTGAAGCCTTCCTCAACATCTACAATGAGATGTCATGTCATTGGCATTACAACAGAGACATCATGTCATTGACATTACAATAGAGATGTCATGTCATTGGCATTACAATAGAGATATCATGCCATTGGCATTACAATAGAGATGTCATGTCATTGGCATTACAATAGAGATGTCATGTCATTGGCATTACAATAGAGATGTCATGCCATTGGCATTAGAAGAGATGTCATGTCATTGGCATTACAATAATTCTTGACATTACAAATTATTATTCTTCTACATGTTCTATCTCAAACTCCTGCAGATTAGCAGGATGTAGTCCAGAGAACGGAATGCGTTGTGTTATGACTTACGATTTGCTGCGGTATTTGCGTCTTCCAGCCTGACACATCCGACTTCAGAATGGCTTCTGGTCACTTTGACCCTATAGTCACCAGTGTTGCTTGCCCCAGTGTGCATAGCTGTTCTTAGACCCTTGAGGTCCCGGATTCAATCCACGGTTGGGACAGGATTTTCTATTTCGGAGGTACAATCAAAATCCTTCCTGTACATGTTGCGGCACCTGCTATGGCAAAGTGGCCTGTATTTCTACAGCCCATAGAAAGCCTCCCTGCATTCCTTCACAGGAAAATGTGTAGTAACGAAGGTTGCCCAGTCCAAAAGGGTAACAAAGAATAGTAATACTATTTACCTTCCATGCATGTTATAAGCAGTAACTACCTAAGTTTCTGGGTGGAGTGGGCTGCCCCATCCCATTTACAGTTAAAGGAACCCATGGCCATGCTGAAGTTGGATGTATCAGTCCCAAAGATGCAGATATATAGCCAGGCTGTAAACCACGACACAATACAATTCATTTTCTGGACTACATTTTTCTAATTTGCAAGAATTTGAGAAAAACGCAGAACTTGTGGAACAAATCTTTAAGCATACCCTGCAGAACTGTCCCCAGAATGAACAATAAAAAGAGGAAGACACAAGAAACAATGAGACCTGGAACACAATAAACAAAGAAATAATGATACTTAGAACACACAATAAACAAGAAAATAATGACAGAACACACAATAAACAAAGAAACAAATGAAACCTGGAACACACAATAAACAAATAAATAATGAGACCATAGAGGCAGAAACAAAGACACTTAGAATACACAATAAACAATTCGAACTACAAGTAAGACAATCTGTCTCATATTGCTTCAACATATGTTTCTACACTTACCGTCGTGATCCTCAGTTGGAAGAATAGTGATTCGTGATCCTTCTCCCTTTGAACTCTTGAGTAATAAAATAAAAAAATAAAGCACAAATGTTAACGACAGAAAAACTACAACAGAAAGTTAAAAATTGCAATAAAAAACTATTCTTCTTCTAGGACTTTCACACTTCTGCTGGTTAGCCGGATGTAGTCTGGAGAACAATACTTTTTGTCATTATTTACGGCAAGGCTGTGATATCTGCGCTTTTAACTCTGAAACTATCAATTGGCATGTAAAATAAGGCATAGAGGGTTGATTTAATTGTACTCTGGTTTTCCCACAAGTACTCTTATGAGTTCTATTGCTTACAATTCATGAGGATCGAATCAAACAGAAAAACCAGTTAGTGTGCAGGCATCCAGTCACGTTCTGCATTCATTTTAAAACTCCGGCAGATCAGCATAACATTTTTCCAGAGTAGTCCTCTGTATGGCACGCGACAGCAAACTCCACCCCAAAACATTCTTAGTCACATCCTACGTGTCTGAACGCAACAGTGTTGCTATTCTTTACTCCTCTTTCGGAGCAAACAACACATGAATGTCATCACTTGTAATTCTTGGGTGTCTAAATAAATAAATATTCTATTTATTGAGTACTGAACCCAAACCATATACCAATAAGAGCATATAACAGAACAATATCCGGAGAGCCAAAGGTAGACCAAGAAAGCGGTGGATAGAAAACATCAAGATAGCTTGAACAACAAACATAGACTCAAGGCAAAACAAAGGTGATACATCTGGTCTAGGAACACCAACTGAGGCTCCTACCTCTACTCTTAACGGCAAGTGTGGATACTATCAACCAACATTCACCTGGGAAAAGACAATAGATGGAGGATTGACAGACACATAATTGTAAAAAGAAAAATGTTCCAGTGTTGGGTAACGACCCTAAACAGGAAATGAGTGGCTGGAGTAATACAGGGCAAATGTCAAAATGAACAAAAATAGGTATAAGTGTTACCAACTGTGTCTTGTTGTTAGGTTGTTTTATGACATTTTGGTAACACATATACCTATTTTCTCTTATTTTGACATACTGGTAATTGTAAAGCATATTTACCGGTTTGTGAGTGGATGCCGGAGGTCTCTCAGGTCTTGTCATAGGCTCTTCCTCATCAACAGCTTCTCTCTCAGCTGGAAAATACAAATACAAGTTTTCAAATGAGAATTGATCATAAATGGTTTACATGAAGATAATGTTTAAAAGCATAGGGGATTGACTTTATTGTGCTTAGATTTTCCTTATATGTGCCTCGTGCCTCTCGACACAATAAGATGCTTACTGAGAGTGTCATTCAAGAGTACTGAACTCCATAGCTTGAGTCACAACACTCAGGGACATCAGGAAATAGTTATGAACCAGATGATGAGAATCGAACCCTTAATCTCATCAGCGCAAGCAATACGCTCAACTATTTTGCCATTTTGCTCTATTTCCTCTTTTGCATACGTTCTCAAACTCTTGCAGATTAGCAGAATGTGGTCCAGAGAACAGAATGTGATCTTGGTTTACACATGTATAGCTTAGCTACAATATTTGCATCTTTCAACCCAACATATCCAACTTTTGCAGGGCTCTTAATCGGATAGGACAGCAAACTCCACCCCAAAATGTCCTTAGTCACAGTTTACAGCATCCATGATAGGTGTCGCTATGCTTGTTTCATCTTTCGGACCCTGTCAATACACAGGTGTTTTAGGTGACTTAGATTTTCTATCTAGCAAAAAGATCGCAGCATGTGAAATGAGATGTTTGAGAACAGTTATAACTGTCACCAGATGGATGCCGGGTATGCCAGGCCATTGGAGCAAATAAATTGGCAACACAACACATTTCCATTCTCTGGACATCCTGCTGGTAATCTAGGACCTGTATTGTCCTGCTACAAGAGAGGACCAGTTAAGAGTTTGAGAATGAACGCTGAAGACGAAGATTTAATATCAAAATGTAGCTTTAAAACTGACCAGCCTTGTATTTTCCAGCAACATATCCGCACGCGCAATGATTCTCAAAGTTAGAAAACAGGGTCTTACCTTTAGCAGCGATCCAAGCCTGATATGCAGGTGAATTGTGATAAGCTTTCAATGCTTCTGTATACTGGGTCTATGAGAATCAGAAATGGGAGTCAATTTACTTACAGAATTTGACTAACTATACAAATATAACCAAAATATGTTACATGAACCGAACAACTACAATGACTAAACTTATATTTGTTATGTTACTGCGGCACTCCCCACTTTGTTGGACATCCTCTGACATTTTGGTTATTTATAACTACAATTAGGGGTGCAAAGGATACCACGTTGCTCTTGTGTAGTCCCAGGGTTAGCAGATAACAATGAAATCAAAATAACCTCCTCGTGGTGCACCCTGGAAACAGAAAACAGCTGCTTGTGCTGTTTTCCGGCCAACACTTTTGGGGATCGTGTCCGTGAATGCAGAGGCAGTAGATGGAATGAGAATTGACTGCAAAAATACAGGCACTATCACTGATACATCTGCTCCAATACATGTAGAAGCACTGTAAAGATACAGTGACGCAAGATAGTCCGGCTGGAGCATTGGAGGGGCAGCTAATGCAAATGTCACAAAATGGGTAGATATTGAGCATATTAAGAGCTGTGCGCTAGTCTCCGTAAGGATTAAAATTGAGTAAGTCTGCAGGCAGCACAGTGCCAGAAGGTAGGACCACGTGCAAATATAATAGGGAAACAGTACAAGGAAATCGGAACTAAAGTTTTATTCAACTCGAGAACAAGCTTCTAGTCTCTGGTGCTCCTAAATATGTGTAGAGATTCAGAATTGGGGTTCACGATGTCGGTGAATGACACCTCGACAAAGGAGAGCAAATCTGGGCCCAACTCTACCGTTGGAGCTTTCCTATGCTGGAATCATGCTCTCAGAGAGAGAAGGTTCAGTACGCGATGAGCACAGAAATACGCTTAATTATGCAAAAAGAATTCGCCGGCAGCAGAATACCTCATGCGAGATAGACGTATTCGACCCAAGTCTATATTCCTGATTACCACCTCCTCAGAGACTGCCACCCACCCAGAGTCATGTTTTGGCCTGAAAAGTCCAAGGGCACAGTGGGTGATAAACGACATGCGTAGAGTCGATACACTTTCACCACCTGGCATCAGATAGGAAGGTTGCCACGACAATATTTTTTAAATATCTACAATAATCATATACTTGTACTTGTGACAACAGTAAAATATATAATTATGACAATTCATGGACACGGTTAATGGTTATATTTGATTTAAAAAAAGATATTTCTAAATAATGCTGGCAATCTATTAAATCTATGGCCCCTGTACTAAAGTCTATATTCTATCTATACCCAGACGTGGAAGGTCCAGTACCCTACATTATTTTTCTAGTTCCATATAAGACTATGTAGCAAGGCTTATCTTCCAGTGAAATCTCTCCAACATTCATCTGTACAACTGTATGTTTCATGTTGCATGTCCCCCACGCATAACCCTAAAGTTAAATGTGTGTCTTGTACTGTTGCTGTCTATCAAATAATCCCCCTGAATGCTGACATTAGGAAGGCCTGAAGACAATATGGCTTTCTTTTGTAGCAGACTCCTGGGTGACGAAGAATGCCAGATATGGTACCGATAAATTTATTGAACCATCTGCAGTGATAGCACATCTGGCTGAATAATGATTAAATAATTGATTATAGTCCATGTCTTGATTGGTCCATTCTCAGTGAATTGAGTACACAGTTTGAATGTCTTGAAAAAATCACAAATTTTAATTTGGAATTGCAGTTAAGTATAGAAAAACCTGTTTGCTCAAGTTGCAAGGCGATTCATTGCCGTTAGAATGGACTTGGTTCAATTCCCGTTACTCTCAAGAATTATTACTTGAATTTACTTAAAATAAACCAAGTGTGTTGATGGGGCCAAAAAGTGGAGCATAAAATGGCAACACTGTTTATGGAGTCATGGGTATGACATGCACTGCATGTCACAGTGTTGCTAATCTTTACGCTCCTGGAGGCTCTGGCAACAGGTGGATGAGTTAAACTGTTCACGATTTGTTGAATTTTGTTAACAGTCAACCACAAAAGATATTCTATCTACCAATATCCATATTGCCTGTTTATTGCAGCGGCCTGAAAGGGGAGCAATGTATAGCAACACTGTTACCAGATGCATGTAGTACGAAGTGACTAAGGCAGTTGGGGGTAGAATTGACTGTCCTATCCCATAGATGGTCAGCGGCCCAGACGCCATGCTGGTCAGATGTATGAGGCTGAAAAGCGCAGATCCGCAGCCATGATATAATGTATTCTATTCTCCGGACTCCATCCTGCTAATATGCAGGAATTTGAGAATGAACACAGAAGAAAAAAGTACAACACCCCGAGTGCTTTTTTCAAGCAGTTTTGCTTATATCCAAACCACCGTCTTATCCGTGCACACTGAAATATTTAGAAGAAACATAGAAGAACAAGGCAAATACTTCTACCTTTTCCACTTCATATTCTTCTTGGAATTCTTGTTTCTCATGCTCAGAGAGGTCCCGCCACATCTGACCAATGATCTTGCCAATCTCCCACAACTTGAGATCAGGATTCTGTGCCTTGACTTGCTCCCACACCTGCATAAAATACAAGCACAATCACACTGCACATACACTAGACAACCCTCACTACCAACCCAATGTCAGGTCTTGATACTATACTATTTTAATGGCTAGAATCAAATTATTATTTCTCTCATACAATATAAGTATACTAGAGGACTGAACTGATGCAAAAATATGGGACCTGGTGAAGACTGGAAGCTTCATCCATGCGGCTGGCCTGAAGATCTAGCAAGACATTAAAAAAATTCCTGAACTCAGAAGAAGATTACTAGCATTGAAATTATTCTGATGCAGACAAAAGATTCATGGGCAGGTAATCTGGTACTAATCCCAGATCAGCATCCACCAAAAACACTTTATGGTGTGTTTCAGAAGGGCATATGTTCTCAAGGTGGCCAAAAGCACCGAAAGGACTAATTAAAGACCTCACCGAAAGGACTAATTAAAGACCTCACCGAAAGGACTAATTAAAGACCTCACCGAAAGGACTAATTAAAGACCTCACCGAAAGGACTAATTAAAGACCTCACCGAAAGGACTAATTAAAGACCTCACAGAAAGGACTAATTAAATACCTCACTGAAAGGCTTTGAAACAGACCAAAATACGTGCACAAAATAGAGCTACATGGTGCTCTAGTAAAAAAAAAATGTGCAATATCTTGTGGTGGTTGGTTGGTTGCTGATCCAGTGGTCCATGGGGTTTATGCCCTTTTGACCCAACATTATATTGCTGGGAAGAGCGCAAGCAACATCTTGTGAAAAGAGGATAAATGCAGCACTTCAACAGTGGATAGTAGCTAGAAAGTCACAGGTAGACCAAAAACCACCTACAGTGGTCATTTCATGCCCGAACTGTCTAAGGACGTTTGAGGCTCAAATAGGGCTTATTAGCCATTTACGAACTCATAGTCAAGGGACATAACTCTAACTGAATTAATTTTTTTAAATTGATGTAACAAATAGTCATCATCACTTGTGATGGACGAACAATAAGCTTACTGCCATACAATATAAAAACCACTATACTATCATAAAACATAATTTTACTGCCACGTAACAATACTTACGTAAGACAAAAAGTTACTCAGCTTTACAATGAACTCATAGACTGTAGGGCATGTATGGGTTTTGAAAAACATTACAGATAACAGTATACACAACAGCTTGAATGTTTCAACCTAAAGGTATTTTTCAAGAAAATAGCAGACAAACAGTGAACAAACAGCAAATATAAAGGCACTATCACATAAGCATTAGGCAGCAGACATTGCTCAGCAGAGACATCTTAGGTGACAATGATGTACGTAGACACAAGTATTGTCATAGAGACATGCATTCAAAAATATAGGGAATGAGATTCTCACTTATCTCATTGTCTGGCTTATTATCTCATTGTCTGGCTTTATTATCTCTTTGTCTGGCTTATTTTCTCATTGTCTGACTTATTATCTCATTGTCTGGCTTATTATCTCTTTGTCTGACATTTTTTCATTGTCTGACTTATTATCTCTTTGTCTGGCTTATTATCTCATTGTCTGGCTTATTATCTCATTGTCTGACTTATTATCTCTGTCTGGCTTATTATCTCTTTGTCTGGCTTATTATCTCATTGTCTGGCTTATTATCTCTTTGTCTGACTTATTATCTCATTGTCTGACTTATTATCTCTGTCTGGCTTATTATCTCTTTGTCTGGCTTATTATCTCATTGTCTGGCTTATTATCTCATTGTCTGGCTTATTATCTCATTGTCTGGCTTATTATCTCATTGTCTGACTTATTATCTCATTGTCTGACTTATTTTTTCATTGTCTGACTTATTATCTATCTCTTTGTCTGACTTATTATCGATTGTCAAACAATATAAAAACACTTATGCTATTACACAAAAATAAAACACAATACACTGCATACCATTTGCTGTTTCTTTGTTTCGTTCATTTTTTTGTTCTGTTGTAGTTTACCTAGATTATCTTCCACATTTGACAATTGGTTCGTCTGAATTATGAATGAATTATGTAACAGTTGTCTCCCAATTTTGTTTAGCATTTGTTCTGAAACTCCCACTGGATCTCTGTTGTAGTAGGACAATAGTCTTACTAGAGTTTCATCAGGCAGGATGTCTGAAACTCCCACTGGATCTCTGTTGTAGTAGGACAATAGTCTTACTAGAGTTTCATCATCATCAGGCAGGATGTAGTCCAGAGAAGAAAGATGTGCTACTTCCCCATTTTATTTGTATAACCAATAGTTCTTCTTCTTCTCCGGCGTTCATTCTCAAACTCCCGTTGGATCTCTCTAGTAGCAGGACCATGGTCCTATTAGATTTCCAGCAGGATGTAGTCCAGAGAATGGAAATGCGCTGTGTTGCCGTTTTATTTGCGCCAATGGCCCGACACATCCGTCTTTGGCGGGTAACCAATAGTTCAACACATCCTAACTTTGAAAATGATATCTAATACATTCTGATCTACAAATTCCACTGAACGGTTAACATGCGCAGCCTTATCGCTAGTAGGACAGCTGTGCACTGCAACCCGTTTAACAGCGTTTGTCCCATTCACCGATCTAAGTGCTATCCACTGTCAGCTATACTTGACCATTTTTCCTATGCTGGGTCGCTATCGATGTGACCACAGATGTCACGTGTTAACTCTAATATATGCCGGCCTTATCAATCCTCAATTCTATACTTTATAAATTCAATATTGTCCTTGGGATCCACTGGAGTGTAGTGTTAAGTCATTCGTCTACTGACCAGTAAACCCAGGTTTCGAACCCACCCTTTATTCATGGTTTGAAATAAACAAAATTACTCCAAAGGTTCACCCAGGACTCATACTAGGGGAAGGCTGTTGAATTTATGGTAGGCGACGCTATTCAGGGAGTTTCTGGTCAACCACTAACTAGGCAGCTGAGCGCTTATGGGAAACCTTGTGCTATGACACTGGTTCATAACTTGTATTACCTTGACCTCTCTATGTGATGCGTCATTTGCAGAAAGTTGTCCTCACTGCCACTCTGTAAAGCTCACAGCTCTGTGTGAGCTGCCCAGTTTCTTCCAGTGCCATCCATGTTCAGAAGGTCTTCAATATGTGTCCATCGTAGTCTTGATTTGTCTCTTGTTCTATTTCCTGAAACTTTCCCATATGAAACTTTCCTGGAAATATGTACGTTTGCAGTTTTTGATAGTTTTGAGGAGCCAGTCTTCTTCTATGTTCAGATCTTTGCGTTAGTTCTTTTTTCTGTCCAATATTCTTAAGACCTTTCTATAGCATTTCATTTAGAATGCAGATAATTTATTTTCCATTGTCGATGTCATTGCCCATGTCTACAACCATATGTTGCCACTGGAAAGATATAGCTTCTTAGTAGTTGTAACTTTGTTTATATGTTTGCTTTTTTGCCATAGATTTATTCACCTGTGATGTTTTTTGCAGTGCCATTACTAATCTTTCTTATCTCTGCCAAGCAATCCCCAGTGGTGTTGATGGTTGATTCTAAATATTCAAAGTTGTTTACATTTTCCAGTTGCTCTTTGTCAATTGACTATTTTATGTGTAATTTCATCTCTGCTTATATGCATTATTTATTTTTTTGTCTTTTTTGCATTGAGGAAAAGATTTTGTGCCTCGCTATGATGTTTGACTGACATAATCATTTGTTCTAAACCTGTGGGGATCCTTGATATTAGTGGTGTCATCTGCATACCTAATTTCGGAGATTTCATGTTCTCCGATATTATGGGGTTGAAACTGTTCATAACGTGGGTCTTCTCGTACGTTTCGTATGTTTTCTGCATAAATGTTGAACAGGTGTGGCAAGAGGATGCATCCTTGTCAGACTCCTTTTTGGACTTCACACAAGTGAGATATTTCTCCATCGAGACGAACAGAAGTCTGTTGTTTCTGATAAAGCATTTTTATGAGCGATATGAGATGGTGTGGTACCTTGACCTAGTATTACACTATTCTCATGTCACTGTCTTTATTTATTATAAATTTGAAATCAGTCAACTTTTTGCTTTGCATTGATTCACGCTTTCTTCATCAGATCTGTTTTGTGACTATCTTCTGCATTCTTTCTCAAACTGTTGGTTAACAGGATTTGGTCCGGAGAACCGATAACATTGTGCCAGAGTTTACAGATTTGTTTGAACTGTCTGACTTCAGCTTCATTTTTCGATTACTCTGCACTATGGAAAGGGACTGCCAATGGGCCCACAAACGTCCATAGTGGTCTCTTATGTCATGCATTGCATATGCGAGTGTGTGCATGCATAGATGGTCTTTTTCATCATTTCTGCGGTCTTTAAGCAACCATTTACCTAGTTGAGCAATAACTCTAATGAATAAACCGTCTCTGCGACAAACTCACAGAAACTGAACATTTGTGTTTGCGTCTTTTTCTTTTGTCCTCCATCTGTTTTTAGACTTTGCTCCTGGATGACAGGGCCCCTGTATGTAGGTTATATCCAGGTGTGTGATCATTGGCAAGAACTTCCTAATTTTAAAGTCAAAAGAGGCATCATTTATTGATTATGTGTCTTTATACCTGGGTCTACCACGGATCCAGTGCCATTCAGAAATTTAATGGTTTTATATGTATGTATATATCTTCTTCTGTTCTCTGTATCTGTGGCATTATATTGTCATGCCTGTCGTAGGCGGAGTCCACTGTTTTCTCCAGGTCAGAGCGGCTGCTCCATAGCTTTTGCCTCAAATCTGTATCCTCTGGCCAGGTCCGATGTCTCTGCTCTTTGTATGTTGGGCAGTCCTGAAGTATGCGTTGAAGAGTCTGGGTTCCGGATCCACATATGCATTCATCTGTTTATGAGATCCTGAGTCTGTAATGCTGACTCAACATTCTGCAGTGACCTGTTCTAAGGTGAAATAATGTGGTCTGTTGGTGTCTTTGGAAGTGATGTATTGCATCGAGTTTGTCTTCCATTTCTATTTGTTTCTTCCACCTTACTCATCTTGTCCTATGTTGTGTTTTTAATAAAGGTGTTTTGATAGAACCATTGATTTGTATGTTTCTGTGCACTTCCAGTGATTCGCTTCATTACACTGTGTTTTCAATCTGCACCTTACTTCCTGTTATGATAGTTCATTCTTAAAACAATATTTCCTATGAAGTTTTGTGATGATGCAACATTAGGAAACCAACATCATGTTGTGTATGTAGTCATGTCATCTAATAAAACCCATTTTGGACAGAAGTAAACATTTTTGGCTCACTATCATTGGTTGGGGCATTTGCTATAAGCACTCATATGTTACTAAAAAATTTGCGCCCCCTTCTGTGCTAAATGTCTAACGCGTATGTGTTGCTGGGCCTGAGTGGGAAGCAGAGAATAGTGCTACTGTTTACCTTCTATGTATGTCGAAAGAGGTGATTGGGAATATGGGTGGAGTTGACTGTCCTATCCCATAGAGGGCAAAAGTGACCCAGAGGCAATGCTGAAGTCAGATGTATTAGGCCAATAGGTGTAGATATCGCAGCAAAGTTGTAAACCATGCCACAACACATTCTATTCTCTGGACTACATCCTTCGAATCTGTAGGAGTTTGAGAACGATTGCAGAGGAATAATGCATATCACAGCTGTACATATTGAATATAAACATTTATTAACCTGCAGAAAAATAGTAAGCAATAACATGCAGCAATAGATCAACATTGAAATGACATGCAAGCATAAAACATTATTACAGCAAGCAAGCAAGATGGAGTAAACAAGAAGCGACAAAAGAAAATATTAATCACATTGGTACAGTTTGTCCACTGATCCGTTAATATTGCTGTGCACACTTGTAGCATATGATTTGTGTTTGCTTTTGTCATGTAGCTGCTTTACAGACAAGACATGATCATTTTTGTACATCTGACTAGTATGGGCTTTGTTCAATCTACTAAACCAGTGCATGAGTTGTTAGAAATTTCACAAAAAACTACCCACCACAATTAAGTTTACTGTCTCTCATAAATTGGCAACCCTGAACATAGCAATCAGAATTGCCACTTAGGACATGTTTACGGTCAAATATGTATGTAAATATTGCTAAACTACTAAACTTGAATTGATTTAATTGTAATTAAAATTCATTGAGGCAGTCTTAATTACCTGTACAGGCTGCAGAGCATTTTAAACTGACCACAGAGAAATTCAATGCAATTAAGAATTTTAATATGAACAACTACATCTAGGAGGTTAAGTTAACATTTATTTCTTGTCTGTCCTTTAGCGACAGTTAATGAGAGAAATAATTCTATCAACAACTGGTGTTATCAGATTTCATCCATTTAAACGTGAATTATTATTTTTTTTAATATTTTCTAATTTGTCAACAAATACAAAAAAATTGTGAAAAGATACAATTTTATGGCCAGTGATATTTCATTTGTAAAATTTGTTATGAAATGGTCAATATGGCAACCCTGCTTTCTGTGATCGTGTTCAAGGTTGAAATAATATGGCAACCCTGCTTTCTGTAATTATGTTCAAAGTTGAAATATTAAAAACACTGTGTATGGCAGTTTGACAAATTACTAAAACAGACAAAATTGAAGTTTAAAATAAAAGGTTTTAAGAAGTGAACATGACAAATATCAATGCTACACTATTCGGGGAGACCACACACACATCAAGATAATGCTACACTACTTGGGGAGACCACACATGGAGATCAATGCTACACTATTTGGGGAGACCACACTTCCTGATAAATGGTACACTACTTGGGGAGACTAGACATTGAGATCAATGCTACACTACTTGGGGAGACCACACATGGAGATCAATGCTACACTATTCGGGGAGATCACACATTGAGATCATTGTCAGAGATGTCTCCTATCACATGCTCTGAAAATAAGGAGCTGTAAAAATTACTTGCACGCCGACCAATGAACATGGGACGATAAATTTAATTTAAGCTAATGGAATGAAACTGGGAAGTTAATTCGTTATGCATGGTTTGAAACAAACGTTACTCCCGTTGTTTACCACACCACAAGAAAGTAGAGTATCAGTAATCATGCTCTGGGACGGTTGAGAAATGGTGCCAATGCTATTGAGCAAGTACAAAGGCAACACTAGTAAAGTGGTTTCTGGTCAGCCACACTAGGCAGCTGAGCACTTAGGGAAACCATGTACTAGGGAAACAATGTACCATGACTCTGGTTCATAAATCAAATTACTTTTAGTCTTTTTTCACAAAGAGTTGTTAAGAGGTCTATCTGGAAAATAGTAACCCCTAAAAATACGAAATATCTTAAAAATTAAACAACTATAATTAATTAATAAATGATGTTGAAAAGGTGTTATGGACTGACTTGAATTACCCTATATGTACTCTGTCTCTCATAACGAGCATGTAGAGAGTACCACTCCATAGCACATATTTAGCTTCCAGCGATAATTACCATGGATTGCCCAAAAAAATCCACTTTGTAATCAAGATTTCTTCTTCTTCTGTGTTCGTTCTCAAACTCCTGCAGGTTAGCAGGATGTAGTCCAGAGAACGGAATGCGTTGTGTCATGGTTTACGATATCTGCGCCTTTCGGCCTGACACATCTGACTTCAGCATGGCTTTGGGTCACTGACCCTATAAGGGATGGGACAGCCAACTCCATCCCATAACCTCCTTAGTCGCCTTTTATGACATGCATGGAAGGTAAACAGTGTTGTTATTCTTTGCTCCCCTTTCGGGCCCCAGCAACACACAGGCGTAAACAAGATGTAACGAGATCTTTGTAATCAAAATTTCTAAACAAGATGTAACGAGTTCTTTGTAATCAAGATTTCTAAACAGGGTGTAACGAGATCTTTGTAATTAAGATTTCTAAACAAGATGTAACGAGTTCTTTGTAATCAAGATTTCTAAACAGGGTGTAACGAGATCTTTGTAATTAAGATTTCTAAACAAGATGTAACGAGTTCTTTGTAATCAAGATTTCTAAACAAGATGTAACGAGTTCTTTGTAATCAAAATTTCTAAACAAGATGTAACGAGTTCTTTGTAATCAAGATTTCTAAACAGGGTGTAACGAGATCTTTGTAATTAAGATTTCTAAACAAGATGTAACGAGTTCTTTGTAATCAAGATTTCTAAACAAGATGTAACGAGTTCTTTGTAATCAAGATTTCTAAACAAGATGTAACGAGATCTTTGTAATTAAGATTTCTAAACAAGATGTAACGAGTTCTTTGTAATCAAGATTTCTAAACAAGATGTAACGAGTTCTTTGTAATCAAGATTTCTAAACAGGGTGTAACGAGATCTTTGTAATCAAGATTTCTAAACAAGATGTAACGAGTTCTTTGTAATCAAGATTTCTAAACAGGGTGTAACGAGATCTTTGTAATTAAGATTTCTAAACAAGATGTAACGAGTTCTTTGTAATCAAGATTTCTAAACAAGATGTAACGAGTTCTTTGTAATCAAGATTTCTAAACAAGATGTAACGAGTTCTTTGTAATTAAGATTTCTAAACAAGGTGTAACGAGATCTTTGTAATTAAGATTTCTAAACAAGATGTGGGACAATAATGAACATACATGGGAACAAAGTTAGTAAACACTAAGTAAAGTTATTCATCACTATCATGAGTTATCTGAGAAATATGTTGTGTTTTGTGTGTGAACGGAGCCATTCTAAGGGTGATGTTTTTTAGCATAATGACATCCACTTTTACTGTCAGATTTGTTCTGGAACCTATTTCCTAAAGCTAGGTCAAATAGAAAGTCATATTGTGCTCTAGCAACTTTCCACTTAAAAAAAAAAGATAATGGGGTTGAATGTGTCATCATGGTTTACAGATTGGTTGTAATATCTGCACCTTCTTACCAGAAACATCTAACTTCAGAGTGACTTCTGGGTTATTTTAACCCTCTAAGGGATGGGACAATCAACCTCTAACCTCCAGGACCTTAGTTGTCTCTGATGACATACATGTCAGATCAGTGGCACTATTCCTTACTTTCCTTTTGGCAAGATATGGGTGAAAATATATATATTGAGAAGACAAAACATGAATAGAATATTGAACATTTTTGACAGCAAATTTATATTTGTAGACTTGACACACACACACACACACAAACAAATCTATCACAGTTGACTTTTTAGATATCAAACAGACAAATACAAAACTAACATACAAAGGTAAATAATAACATACAAAAAAATACAAAGGTAAGATCCTTTAAGTATGATCGCAGAGGAGTGGATGTTGTGAGCAGAATTCGACAAGACAAACGTAAGGCTCAAGTAGTGGGAAATCAGGTGTGGGATAGGCCCCCCTGGTGGAACGAAGAGGTTCAAAGGGCATGGAGCGAGAAACGGAAAGCAATATCACTACGGCAAAGGACAAGGAAACGTGTTGCGGCTCAGCTCATGGAAACGGAAGAAAGATATCTTAGTCCAAACATTCAAAGATATTGTAACGTCAGCAAAGGCGTCAAAATGGGACGAATTTTGCAAGGAGATAACACACGAAAAGTCACTAAAATTGTTCTGGCGGTTACACAAGTCCATGAATGGTCTGACAAGACGCGTGACTATTGCCGATTTCCAGAGCGACGATACCATCTGGCAGAAGACGGACAAGACAAAAGGTGCGGCGTTGCTGGCACACTACACCGCACAAATTGGTCAGAGAAATGTGGAGGCATATCAAGAAATCAGGAAAACGATCACAGACACGTGTAAGAACTTGAGCATGGAAAACCATATGCTAATCACAGTTGAAGAAATCAGGAAGGCACTGAAAAGTACAAAAAACACAGCACCAGGGCCAGATGGCATTAGATACGATGACATTAGTCGAAGAACGGATGAAGAGTTGGGAGAGTTGGCGGACATGTTCAATAATAGCCTTCTAAAGGGCACAGAAAAAAGACTGGTTGCACAGCTATTTAGTTCCACTACCCAAACCTGGGAAGGACCACACCAGGATACAAGGCTACAGAATAATAACAATGCAGAATACGATTGGCAAGCTTTTGGAAAAAATTGTGGCCTGGAAGGTATCGTGTTATCTTGAAAGAAATAAGTGTTTACCAGCATTGTTAGGAGGATATCGTCCAGGAAAGAAGACATGGCAGAATGCAGCCATATTTGCGCAGGATGTTTTTGAGGGATTCGATTCGCGCATGGAGACGTGCTGTCGCAATAGACCTTGAGGATGCGTACAATAGGGTGTCCTTGGATATCTTGATGCATCAGCTGTTAAATCTTGCAGTTAATCCTTTTGTCGTGCGTTGGGTTGGCGCCGCCCTGATGCACAGGGTTGTAGTTCTTAAGTGTGGTAACTGGATATCTACACCAACGGTTATTAGCCCTGGCCTGCCACAGGGATCGCCTCTATCTCCTGTACTTTTCAATGTATACACAGTACATATCGCTGGCAATCAAATCACAGGTGTTGGCAGAACGATGTCATATGACGATGATATCCTGGTGTATAGACAGGGCAGAAATCGAAAAGAGTGCGTCGCGCGTGGAATTACAGAAGGAGCTGGACAGACTAACAAATTGGTGTCGAGATACGGGAGCAGTGGTTAATCCGTCTAAGGCATTCGTGACATGGTTTTCCTTGAACAATCACATGGTAAAGACACCCATGCCACAAGTTTCGTTGTCCGGGAAAAGTTTTAGAAAGAACTAGCACAATGAGATATCTGGGTGTGTTTTTGACAGAAGCCTGAGTTTCAGGGAACATGTTGACCACATTATCATAAGGGCAGACAAAGGCTTAGTAGCAATGAAGGTTATGGCTGCTGCGCAGTGTGAGCAAAGATTGTTATTTCTTTTGTACCAGGGTTTGGTTGTGGCTGTGGTGGAATATGCACTGGCAATTCTGACTCTTAGCCAAACTCAGATTGAAAGACTGGATAGAGTCCAGAATGCAGCAATGCGTATCATTCTGGGATGCACAAGAGACACATCGACAAGAGCTATGCGATTCCTACTTGACTACCTAACAGCTGAGCATAGATTACAGTATTGCCGTGCACGGGCGTACCTTCAAATACATGCAGATAAGGAACACCCGTTGCATTCCGAAATACAGAAAGTTAAAGGCAGCAGACTTAAGAGAGGACGGTCGTGGATGGGACGTGCTGAGGATGTAATACAAAGCGTGTGCAGATTACAGGATGTGGCAGCAGGTGCGGAATGGATAGGTCTACCCACAGATTTCGAAACTTGTTTGAGAGTAGTGATATCACTTAGCAGGGAATGCAGAGAATGGTGTCCCACAGCTGTGGAGAAAGAAGTGCAGGCTTTAATCAGTGAGAATACCAAAGAGGGGGATGTGATTATATACACTGATGGATCTGTAATTAGGCATGTTCGCAGTGCTTAGGCCTTTACAGCTCAGTGCACAGGTAAAACGATCAAGGAGGAAAATGGTGCATTTGCGGTAACTACGAGTAGTATGACCATGGAGACTATGGCGGTGACCAAGGCATTTGAGTGGCTACGCACACAGAAGATAACGCAGGTCTGCATCTTGAGTGACTCAATGAGTATGATTAAGAAGGTACAAGTGGGTCTCGTTCGCGAACAGTGGATTGAGGCCTTGAGAAATGCGAGCTTGAAAGCGGTTACATTTATTTTCGTGCCGGGACATCATGGCGTTCGAGGCAATGAAAGAGCGGATCAACTGGCATCATGTGCGCGATTGTGGCACAGGGTGATGGGGCAATGGATCGCGCTGACGTTTTGAACTCCTTAAGAGATATAACACGCGAGAGTGAGACTAATGTGGATGATGATTCCTTTTCAATGGCTAGGATTAAAGATCAGGGATTGAAATGCAGTGTTGCTAGAGGTGAACATTTTGGAGGGCACAGAAGAATGATGGTCAACCAGCATAGGACTGGTACTGTCAGCAGAAGTGTGATGGCGGATACACTCAAGGAGAGATCAGAGCAACTATGGATGTGTCCAGTTAGCAGTGATGATGATCCGACGACTAACTAACAAAACTAATAAATCTATCACAGTTGACTTTATAGATATAAAACAGACAATTACAAAACTAACAAATCTATCATCGTAAACTTGCTACACATGTTAGACATAGAACAGACATACAAATCTACATCCGCACTGATATCTACCACAAGACTCATGGTTATTGGCAAAACAACAAAACGCAAGATAATCTATTCACAAATTTCATTATTGCCATCTTATTTGGTTAATATGACCAGGTGCTTCTAAACAAGCCCAATTTGTTAGTTATAATAATAATTTGTGATGTGATGATAGGAAGAATACTCAACGTGGCAAAAAAATGTTAGTGTTACTATACTACTGTTAATGTTAATGATTCTTAGAGTTAACTCTATCAATCAAGTGTCAGTTTGGGGGGTGATAATATTTGGTTACTAAATGTTCAAATTTTGTTCTCACACTAAAAACCATGTCTAATATTAATTATCTTATTTTAAAGCATCACTGAGTACATCTACATTAGTTACTTTGGTATCACTGAGTACATCTACATTAGTTACTTTGGTATCACTGAGTACATCTACATTAGTTACTTTGGTATCACTGAGTACATCTACATTAGTTACTTTGGTATCACTGAGTACATCTACATTAGTTACTTTGGTATCACTGAGTACATCTACATTAGTTACTTTGGTATCACTGAGTACATCTACATTAGTTACTTTGGTATCACTGAGTACATCTACATTAGTTACTTTGGTATCACTGAGTACATCTACATTAGTTACTTTGGTATCACTGAGTACATCTACATTAGTTACTTTGGTATCACTGAGTACATCTACATTAGTTACTTTGGTATCACTGAGTACATCTACATTAGTTACTTTGGTATCACTGAGTACATCTACATTAGTTACTTTGGTATCACTGAGTACATCTACATTAGTTACTTTGGTATCACTGAGTACATCTACATTAGTTACTTTGGTATCACTGAGTACATCTACATTAGTTACTTTGGTATCACTGAGTACATCTACATTAGTTACTTTGGTATCACTGAGTACATCTACATTAGTTACTTTGGTATCACTGAGTACATCTACATTAGTTACTTTGGTATCACTGAGTACATCTACATTAGTTACTTTGGTATCACTGAGTACATCTACATTAGTTACTTTGGTATCACTGAGTACATCTACATTAGTTACTTTGGTATCACTGAGTACATCTACATTAGTTACTTTGGTATCACTGAGTACATCTACATTAGTTACTTTGGTATCACTGAGTACATCTACATTAGTTACTTTGGTATCACTGAGTGCATCTACATTAGTTACTCCAGTATCACTGAGTATATCTACATTAGTTACTTTGGTATCACTGAGTACATCTACATTAGTTACTTTGGTATCACTAAGTACATCTACATTAGTTTTCTTAGCTGTCCATGGAAAAATGTTCATTCTTCTAAAAAAAATATATCTCAGTTTCCAATTAATTTTGACCTTTTTTTGTGTAGTCCATGTTTCACATCCATAAAAAAGAATTGGTTTGATATTCTTCTTCTTTCTTTCACATGGGACATGTTTACATCTGAAGTTTTGTTTCTTCTATAAACTTGGCTGTGTTTTGTAACTCATACAGAGTTCCGCAGCGTTTTTTGGTTTCATATAATAACCCAACACTAGAATTTGCATATAGATTGAAAGTCCTATATTGCATAGAATATTTCTAATTTTTTTTAATACAGAAAATGCTATACATTTTCTGTACAATGTTATACATCTATCATAGTTTAGCTTTTTAGATACAACACAGACACATACACAAATGAACAAATCTATCATATTTGACCTTTTTACATATACAATATAGTACATGCTAGTCTCTTGCAAACTAAACAAATGACCTCATTACTTTTCAATTCACTGTCAAATTTTTTTGTTAAAGTATACTTTCTTCATATGCATTCGTTCTCTAACTCCTGCAGATCAGCATGATATGGTCCAGAGAATGGAGTGTGTGTATGTGTGTGGTGTGGTTTACAGCTTAGCTGCGATATTTGCACTTTTAACCTGATACATTCAACTTCAGCATTTCTGGGTCACTTTGATCCAATATTGGATAGGACAGTAAATTCCACCCCAAAACCTCTTATGACAGTTGAAAGTAGTCACAACAAATGTACTGACACCAGCACCTCTTATGACAGTTGAAAGTAGTCACAACAAATGTACTGACACCAGGAGCCACATCACAAGAAGAGAATAAACAATGACATTCACTACTATATTATTGTAGTAAATTGTTAATGTTGATCTTTGTGTTGAAGGGGTTATACATACATTCAAATAGTATAATTATTGTATATAATAATGAGAAATAATGAAATAGTACAAAAATTAAGACTAAACTAAACTGTGAGTACTACCGTGCTTCCGATTTTTAAAATATTTACCAAAATGTTTACCAAACAAACCACAAAATGTAAGGGTAAATAAATTAGGTCAACAATTAGGTCGTGGGGAGAGGGATCTGAAAAAGTTTAACAGCTATTGACAGAGAGAAGGAGTGTTTAATAAAAATTGATGCCAACAATACTGTTTTTTATACACCAAGTAAAATTGTTTAAATATGAAAAATGTTCATAAAAATGTGAAACAAAATATGAACAGTATTCACAATTTTTATGATAATACAAAATTATGGGTGGAGGATGGGATCCCAGAATTCTTGACAGGAAGTGAGGGTATAAAAATGTGTTGTTCGTCATATATGAGCAGCAACTAAAGAACGGCTGGTCTGTGTGGAGTATCGGTTAGTAAGACATTCGCATAGTCTTGACGGGTGCCAACTACGTTGGAGTTTTGCAACCTGGCATGGATCAAGTGATACCTAGAAATTCAACAATAGTGGATAAAATTTGTCTTGAACAGGACACACCTCAATGATATCTTCATCTGCATAACTTCTCAAACTCCAGAACTCGCAAAACAGATGTCGCAATGTGTCGGATCATTGATGCAAATAAAGTGTTGGCACAGCAATGCATTTCTGTTCACCGTCCTATGGAAACCTAGTAGGACAGCAATCCTGATATAAGAGAGATCCGGTTGGAAAATGACTACAGAAAAGAAATCTTACAGATTAGCAAGATTTAGTCTAGAGAATGAAATGAGTTGTTTAATAGTTTACAGCTTAGCTGCGATATCTGTGCATTTTGACCTAAGACATTTGGCTTCAACATTGCTTCATGGTCACTATATGGGATGGTCAACTCCACCTCACAACCTTTTCAGTCACCCTTTAAAAAAATCATAGCAGGTAACTGCAGCCATTCTTTGCCCCTCACCTTTTCGGCACCCATCAAGACACTGCGTCTCAAGTTATATAATAATGTTAATAATAATAAAAAGTCACGGCATATCGTATAAATTACATGATTCTGAAACTTATTGACTGCAGAAGACGGATGTATCTGGTCAGTGACTCAAATAAAATTGCCACACAGCTCATTTCTATTCCTTAGACTATATCCTGTTGGAAGTCTAGTATAACCATCATCATGCTAAAAAGAGAGATCCAGCGGGAGTTTGAGAATGTGTCCTGCTACAAGAGAGATCCAACGGGAGTTTGAGAATGAACACTGAAGTAGATAAAACTTATTGAATTTTTAGATTCTCATATGTTCAGCAGCATTGCCAATGCAACGTGACCGGCATGACTATCATCACAATTGAATCCTGACCTAGTCTGCACATGTTGGATTGAGAATGCCTCACTATACTTATGCCACAGAAGATGAAAGTCCATTTTTGATTGGTACAAAACTTAACATACAACTACAGAAACAATTCAGGAGAGAATATTTAAAACAGCAACTAATGTTCTAGGCACTATAAAATTTCATTGATTATAATTTTCATTTAGTGTCACTATTCTTTGCTCCTCTTGCAGACCTCAGTAACACACTAGCACCAATGAACTGATAGTGACATATTTCAGTTGCACCTAACTCAAAGAAAATATTTGAGTTGAGCACAAAACTGTTCTCAAACTCCCACTCGTTCTCTCTTGCATCAAAACAATGGTCCTACTACATTTCCTGCAGATGGAAGTACAGAAAATGGAAATGTGTTCTGCTGTTTTGTTTGCAATAGCCAGAAACATTTAACTTCGGCATGTTTCGCTTATATGAAGCACGATAGAGTTGTTAGTTTTTGTGTGTGCTTGTTCTATATCTAATGTGTGTAGCATGTTTTCTGTGATAGATTTGTTAGTTTTTATGTTTTATATCTAAAAAGTCAACTATGATCAATTTGTTAGGTCTTGTATTTCTCTGTTTTATATCTAAAAAGTGGATGCTGACAGGAATAATTTTCAACATATTATGTGAACATTCTTCACAGATTAAGATAATTTTCATCATTTACTAAACTTTTTATTAAACTTTGCATGTAACTAGTTTCCGTTACACATTTATTCTGTGTGAATTAACTTCATATAAAGTTATTAATTACCTATAAATAGTACAAACCCACAATCTATCTACATTCTTAAGATCTAATAAAGCAGGATTAAGGACATGTACCAACACCAGGTTTGGTCTCGATATGTCTAGTTATTGTAATAAATGTCTGCTAGTTCCTGATATCTACTGGCCATGCACCATCAAGCCACAATACTGAGACAGATGTACAAATAATCATGTCTTGCTAGTCAATTTCTGATAAAAATCTTAGGTTAGCAAATCATGGGCACATTATATGGTAGCACTTGCAACAGGGTAATGAAGAATGAAGTTTTGCTAATCACTGGAATAGCACACAAATTGAAGTTTCGACCAAAAGGCCTTTATCAAGAACACATTCACAACAACAACAAAAAAAGATAAGTAAAAACAAAATCATTGATGCTCATATGACAGAGCTAAAATGAGCTACTTCACCACTGCATTTTAGCTCTGAAATATGAACATCAATGGCGCAGTTCTCACTCACCATTTCTTGTTGTGAATGCATTCTTGATAAAGGCCTTTTGGTCAAAACATCAATTTGTGTGTTATTATGTGTTTCCAGTGATAAGTAAAACTTCATTAACCTGTTCGAATATTCACCTCTTGTATTTCAGTTTTGCTGCAGTTATATGGTAGCACACAATGTGGTGTTATTGTCTTTGTTTGGCAACAAATTGCTTAACAATGAAAAGAAATTTCTTCTGTAGTGTCGTAACTTTTGCCCACGATTTACATACCCAAGATTTAATGAAGGAAACACAATCAGTCTATGGCAGATGCAAATGTTTCAGTCTAAACTAACATAACTGCAAGAAAACGTATGAAAAAATGCAATTATTTATTTCCCGGTGCTTTCCACTACATGGATGTGATCCTTTAGAAGGGTGTGATGTCACTGATATGAAAAACATCCGTTATTAAACTGATGTCACTGATAGAATAGCACTCATGGACAAATGAACTACTCTTCTGCATTAATTCTCAAACTTATGTATGTTAGTAGAATGAAGTCAGAGAACGGATTGCATTTGCAGTGGTTTAAAGCTGAGCTGCGATACCCGCACCTTTCAACCTGACACATCCGACTTCAGCATGGACTGTTGGTCACTTTGACACTTTATAGTATGGAACAGCCAACTCCACTCCCAGCATTCACCAATCAGGAATGTGCGAATTTGGGTGGTGACAATCTGCCACAGTTTAACAAATAGTGACCTACATTTTGTTATATAACACCCCTCTAAAAGACAGTGGATGTGCAAAGCACCTTTAATTTAAATTGATATCTTTATTTACAACAGACACATAATAAAGTGTTTTAATGATTTAAAATCTAGAATAACTCTACAATGAAAAAAATGTTCCAATGAACAATGAAATTCTAAAGTGTACCTATTCAATGTGGACTGATGGTGTTTCCTTTCAAATGCAACTACCACAACATAAAAAAAAACCAGGTAATAAAATCAGTGGACAAACCTTTCCTATTACCTTTCTGCTGTAGCGCATGTAGGGCATTAGGGGCTTGTCTGGGGGCTTGGGAGGTTTATGGATACGGCCCTCAGACTGAGAAATAAATGTAATGTTGATGTTATTTCATGTAAACATTTTTATGCAGAAACAAACATGTAGATTTAAACATCAAAATAACACTATTCAAAATGATTATTAAGCCAACGCAGTGCTACCAATGTCAAACATGGACAATGACAGCACAAGACAAACGTAAACTTGTGACAGCTGAAATGGCATGCTTACACGGAATCCAAGGAATATCGCTAAGAGACAGAGTGAGAAATGAGGACATTAAACAAAGAACCGGCACCACCCCAATCTTGGAATATTTTAAGAGACAACAGATCAAATGGTGTGCACACAGCAGATTACATCAGATAGCATACCACAGAAAGCTATGCTACACAGATACAGTGAAGACAGACCTAGAGGCTGACCACAAAAACGATGGACCACAGAAATAAAATAGATGACAAATTCCACAATATACTCAGCACACATGAGGGTCACTGCACAAAACTCTTCTACCCCCGACGCTGAAAGGCAACAAAGGATTTGGTGAATGGATAGAACATTTTTATGAATTCAGAGTTGGACAAACATTTTATGATTGACTTCATTGCAATGAACAATTTAACTATCTTTCTTCTTTTTCTGTAAGATTGGTAGAAGATTGGTATTATTGTGCCACGATTTACAGCTTTACTGCAATATCCGCACCTTTTGTCCTGATACATCCATCTGAGTTACTTTCACCATCTATTGTACCCAAAAAAAAACTTTCTTAGTTGCCTCTTATAGCAGGTCACAGTTTTGCTATTCGTTGCTCTTTATTTTGTGCTCCCACCGAAGACGGATGTGTAGGCCATGGGTGCAAATAAAGTGCGACACAATGGATTTCCATTCTCTGGACTACATCCTGTTGGAAATCTAGTAGGATCATGGTCCTGCTACAAGGGAGATCCAGCAAGAGTTTGAGAATGAACGCTGAAGAAGAAGATTTGAGCACTGGCAAAACTAATTTATTAACTATCAACTTCCTATAGTTATGTTATACATTGACAAAGACTTAAAAGGCATATGTTTATTCGCTATCTCCAGTTATTGCAAGTAACTTGCTCTCACTTCCTATGTGCAGTGGGGTGGTTTCTCTGACATTTCTTTCAAACCTAGAAGATTTCAGCATCAGTTTCCTCATTTATTCTTCTGTCTAGCCTTCACAAGTGGATCATAACCGCTGTAAGCATGCAACAGCTACCACACCTCTGAAACTGCTTCGATGTTTAAAATCAGTGATGGCTCCAAATGGTATCTGTGCCCATAGCCTCTGATGTATGGGCCCATGTCCTGCCCAGCATGTAAAGTCTGGATGCGGCGAACTGCGCAAAGGAGCTCAACTAACATGGGCCACTGGACATAAAGGCGTCATTCAGCTTGTGTCATAGAGCGTCAAAGAGCACGGTGAGACATTAAGGCACCCTGGTCATCTACTGCACCTGACACAAACTCAACAGAGCTACTGCGACCCCTGGTATAAATAGGTACAAGATGGATAGCAAAAGAAGAGAACAAAACACAAGGCAAACCGCTCGTAGATTAACCACCAAAGAAAGAATAAATTTGATTTCCATTTCTTTTTTTCAATAAATCACACATTGTCTTTTCCCATCACACCAAGTTCAACTGCCTCTTCTTGTGTCCATTCAGTTCCCTGTGGAACGTAGAACAGCAACTGTTGCTCTTCAATGATTTATATACTTCTGTCGTCTTCAATTGTTCCAACGAGGTCACAAGTTGGTCTCTTCCTCCTTCCACTATTCTTCTCCAAGTGATCATGATATTCATATTTTAATCCTCCGTTTGCTGCATGATTTTTCCATGTTAATAAATCCTTGATGCTTCCATATTATATTCATTTATTCATGTCACTTCTGGTGCAACCTTGTTTACTTGTATGTATTATTTATGTTAATGTGTTATTTATGTTTACAAGTAGGCCTAATTTGGTCATTGTAGTATTGAGGCCTTCTGGCACTTACTAATGTTAAATATTTGTAGTTCTGGAGGAATTTACATATCTGTACAGTGTGTATGTTGTTGTTGTCTGTGTGTCGACCAACTAGTCCATATTCATAGTAGCTTCAGTATATACATTTCGAAGTCTGGACTAAAATCACATCTTTTTATAGGAATGTGATGTGGCTGAAGACGGAAAACAAGTTGACTCTGTGACGCGAATGTGTGCCATCTAAGAACCTGGTTTAAATCCAGTTTGCTGCAGGATTTTTTATATGGTTTTCCAACTCCCATCTTTAGTTTTGTTTTGTTTTGCTTCTTTTTAAGGGCGTGTCCTATCCATCTCCAACTTTTGATCTCCACCATGCACTGGTGTGTTCTCTTCCACAACTCATCATTTCATATCAACTCTGGTCATCTAATGTGAAGTAGACAATGGAGATATCTATTTGAGGACATTCCCATAGACAGCACTGAGGACATTCCCATAGACAGCACTGAGGACATTCCCATAGACAGCACTGAGGACATTCCCATAGACAGAACTGAGGACATTCCCGTAGACAGAACTGAGGACATTCCCGTAGACAGAACTGAGGACATTCCCATAGACAGAACTGAGGACATTTCCATAGACAGCACTGAGGACATTCCCATAGACAGAACTGAGGACATTCCCATAGACAGAACTGAGGACATTCACATAGACAGCACTGAGGACATTCCCATAGACAGAACTGAGGACATTCCCATAGACAGAACTGAGGACATTCCCATAGACAGCACTGAGGACATTCCCATAGACAGAACTGAGGACATTCACATAGACAGAACTGAGGACATTCACATAGACAGAACTGAGGACATTCCCATAGACAGAACTGAGGACATTCCCATAGACAGAACTGAGGACATTCCCATAGACAGAACTGAGGACATTCCCATAGAAAGAACTGAGGACATTCCCATAGACAGCACTGAGGACATTCCCATAGATAGAACTGAGGACATTCCCATAGACAGCACTGAGGACATTCCCATAGACAGCACTGAGGACATTCCCATAAGTGCTCAGCTTACCAGCTATCTAAAAGTGCATGCTTTCAGTATCTCACTCCAGTGTAGGTTTTTTTTCTGATATTTTCGGACAGGACATAATTTCTTCCTGTCTCCCTTTGTAACTCCCACTTCTATCATTCTCTGAACATGTACATGATCTCCTTCAGGTTCATCACTTTATAGTATATCCATACCTGACCTATGTTGTGTAGATTCCAAGAAATTTGATTGTTTAGCTCTTACTTCCTATATGCAATGGAGTATTTCAACTGAACTTTATTTCATAGAGTAGACTACAACTGTCCGGGTTCTTGATGGCCAAGGTACTGGATTCAAATCTCTCCATAGGCAAATGTGCATCCAGACAGTTCAGAAAGTAATGGCACACTACTAAATGTAAATACTGTCAAGAAAATCAATGCAGTCAAACCATTCTGGGTGTATGGCTAAATCCTAAATAGAATATGCTACAAATTCAGACACCAACTCTCAGTGGTGTGCACCAAAGACACCATCTTAGCGGTGTGCACCAGAAGACTCCAACTCTCAGTGGTGTGCAACACTTTGAGAAGATTTCTGCTAAGATGGTATAAATTCTAGCGGTTTTGTGGATTTCTACCTTTCCTCAACATGCATAGTCAGAGTCATGAGTTTCAGGTTTCCCTGGCAATTATCCATTCCTGTCAGGTGTCCATAGCAACACAGCTCTAGGACATGGTCACTGGGATGAGTGGGACAGCGGATATACAACCCTCGTCATCCAAGGGAACTCTCCCATTATTTGGGCTAACATACTTGACTGATTCAAAGTGGGGGCACAACATACATCTTTGCAGATAGAACCATGGTCAGGGCTGGAGATCATCCAATTTCACCAGTGTTTTGTGCAATGTTGGGTTCTCGGAAAGTTACACCACAAATGGAAGCAATTGTACAGATGAAATTCTGTGGGAATTCCATAAGAGGAAACCTAATTATAATTGGCATTTCATCTACTGAGATATTATCCTTGCATAATGGTAAGTCTGATAAGCTAATAGTAAGACATTTAGTCCTTCCTTCTACATGAAAATAACTGCTCTAATCAACTACAACATCTCATCTAATCCCTCATCATCATCATCAAGTGCCGTACCGAATGGCGTTGGTGATATTTCTCCATGTACATCAATCTCTCATATATGTCATCATCTCTGTTAGTGTTGTCAATCGAAGTGTCGTCATTTAGTCAAACTGTTCAATATCTTTTCTCTGGGTCTTCCCCTTGACCTTTTCCCTTCTATCTTTCCCGATGTCACTATATTCTCAATGTCTCCTCAATCTCTGCACCATTTAATATAACATTTCTCACCAATGTATCATCTCTTTCATTGCATATGACTCCCGCATTACCAAAAACAGTTGCTATAATGTTTCAATATTTTCAAAAACTAATAAACTATTTCTGACTTACCGATCCAGACCCTTTAGTTGCCTGTGAAGAGAAAGATATCAGACAATGTAATATACATGGATATGGTTATCTACATTATACTGGATGAATCCACAATATAAATCAAATATATCTGTATTTAATTAATAAATCAAATGTGGGCAACCTGTCTAGGTCGGATGTAGTTTTTCTTCATGTTGGGTGGCGGCAATAAAATGTTTTTAGTAACCCTTTAGTAATGTTGTTTAGTGTGATCCCTTTGAGTAACAAATAGTTTTTGTTTGTCTGTCTGTCCATCCATCAACCTATTTATCTATCTTTCCCATTGAACCTGCTACAAAAGAGATCCAGTGGAAGAATGAACCTACAGGAGAAGACTTTTGTCAAAAAGCACTTCCAAATATTTAATTGTACCGGTTCTTTCCCGGGTGTCCCCCACATAATACTGAGACAGATACTGAAACACAAGATGTGGGAATATTTATCATGCGGTCATTGAAAGAAAACCACATTAGAGGCTTTAGGTAAATAAGAAGTTAATTATAAAGGTTACTGAAAATAGCCTAACTATCAATATAAATAAATCAGAAATAACAATAAAACAAAGAACAAAAACAATTTTCAACGTGTCAATCTTATTGGGACCTTTGTCAAAAAAATTGGGACCTTTTACTTCCATTTTGTTGGACATCCTCCGATATTTTGGTTATTTATATTAGAGGCTTTAGATGGATTCACTAATGTACCTGCATCCCTACACCACTCCTCTATGAAGGTTAACTCATTGACGCACATGTCTCAATTTGTTGAACTCAGGCGCTTCTCCACAATGTGTGCTCAAAACACAAAAAGTGTTCCAAACAGGTTTCCATAGATGTTATGGATTGGTTAGGAAAACCACATTTTCTGAATGATGAAACTGCCCCATTGAGGCCAACTCCTGGAAGTGGAGATGGGGCATAGTCCAGCAAACAGAGGCTGGAAACTAAGATTGGTCGGGCCAACCCAATATCGAGCAGGGTCACAATCCTGCCCAAGCAAGTACAGGTGATGAAGTCAGAGATACCAGGCCGAGAGGCACACCAGCAACTATGGTATCATGCAAACCGAATAGTTGACATGTCTGCAACTAAACCAGTTACGGGAAGAACACTGGCCCACAGAGATGGATATCCACAGAAAGATGTATAGGGAGCACTGACGAGCTTTCAAAGACAGCAGCATTTATTAAGAAAACAGGACTTGCTGTGTAGACATGCCAAACTCCGAACGAGAAGATGATGAAACTGCACGATAAATATATGTCAAGCTCTTTAGTGTGGTAAATCATTAACTTCACTGACAGATTCATATATATAAATGATGTGTTATGGTTAGGTTTTTGTAAGAAAGCAGAAATGACCCATCAACTACTTCTTTCAAAGATAAATAATTACTAGATTCACTGCGACACAAAACACCATGCAACAATATCTAGTCATAAACTCTGCTTATCATTAAGTGATCTACATTTTCTCCACTTATTTCATTGATTAAATGATCTACATTTTCTACACAAACTCAGTTGGAACACTTTTTATGTTTAGAGAACATATTGTTCAGAAGTGCCAAGACTATAATTGCACAATAATACATACAGATGTCCTAGAATACACAAGAGATACACCTATCATTGCACAATAATACATACTGATGTCCTAGAATACACAAGAGATACACCTATCATTGCACAATAATACATACAGATGTCCTAGAATACACAAGAGATACACCTATCATTGCACAATAATACATACTGATGTCCTAAAGAACACAAGAGATACACCTATCATTGCACAATAATACATACTGATGTCCTAGAATACACAAGAGATACACCTATCATTGCACAATAATACATACTGATGTCCTAGAATACACAGGAGATACACATATCACTGCACAATAATACATACAGATATCCTAGAATACACAAGAGATACACATATCATTGCACAATAATACATACAGATGTCCTGGAATGCACAATGAGAATGTCCCGTTGTTTGTTTCTATTAAAGAATCATTCTTCTTCTGCATTCATTCTCAAATTCCTGCAGATTAGCAGAATGTAGTCCAGAGAATGTCATGATTCACAAAATTTCTGCGATATCTGCACATTTCGGCCTGACACATCCGATTTCAGCACGGGCTTGTGTCACTTTGATGGATATGAGATGGGACAGCCAACCGCACCCCATAACCTCCTTAATCGTTGCTTACGACATGCATGGAAGGTAAACAATGATGCTATTCTTTGCTCCCCTCCCTGATCCCAGAAACACAATGGTGTAAAGAAAACAAAACAGCCAAGACTAATATGGAACATGTCTCGAGAAGATTATTCTATAAAAAAAGGAAGTATGAGATCTTTCATGGTATCGAATCAGTTTTGACAAGCCTGACTTTTACAATGTCTGAATTTGATCGGCTGCTATTACAAGAAATATGGTGGTGTGATGGTTAACTTACAGTTCCTGTGCCCCTTGACTTGGTCGGGTTAAAGTTTGGATGTCCATGTGGAGATGGTAGAAAAGGGGTAGAGTTTTTCTCCTGGAAATAACAAATACATTTTTTTACAATAATAAAACTTTGAATCATTACAAAGATAAAATTTTGAATCATAAAGATAAAAATGAATCATTATAAAGATAAAACTTTGAATCATCATAAATATAAAACTGTGAATCATCATAAAGATAAAACTTTGAATCATTGTAAAGTGTTTTTTTGGCAGTAACGGTTGGCTCCAGCATATTGTTTCTTCCCTCTGTGATGCACTCTGATAGACTGAATTGTATACACTTCATGATGTTACCTTCCCACTAGCATTTCTACCTACTTGTTCTTCTTCCTTCAACTTCAATTGATGTCTTCAACAAAATGTCACATATTTTTACATGTCCATAATATGTTTGATTTAAATGTCCTTTAACTGTACTTGTTATTTATATTTGGTATTAACTGTACTTGTTATTCATATTTGTTATTAACTGTACTTGTTATTTATATTTGGTATTAACTGTACTTGTTATTTAAATTTGGTATTAACTGTACTTGTTATTTATATTTGTTATTAACTGTACTTGTTATTTATATTTGTTATTAACTGTACTTGTTATTCATATTTGTTATTAACTGTACTTGTTATTTATATTTGGTATTAACTGTACTTGTTATTTAAATTTGGTATTAACTGTACTTGTTATTTATATTTGTTATTAACTGTACTTGTTATTTATATTTGTTATTAACTGTACTTGTTATTTATATTTGTTATTAACTGTACTTGTTATTTATATTTGGTATTAACTGTACTTGTTATTTATATTTGGTATTAACTGTACTTATTTATATTTGTTATTAACTGTACTTGTTATTTATATTTGTTATTAACTGTACTTGTTATTTATATTTGTTATTAACTGTACTTGTTATTTATATTTGGTATTAACTGTACTTGTTATTTATATTTGTTATTAACTGTACTTGTTATTTATATTATGTCTAGAACTTCTTTGACTTTTTTATTCTGGCAGGAAAGTTCATATTCTATATATTAATTTTAATAATAGTAATAATAATAAACTTGCTAATACTAAGACCCATAGCCTATCATGGTCGTTGGGCGTCCATATTGGATATATCAGCACAAAAAGCCATCTAAACACCACTGTCATCATCCATTCATGTAGAAAATCACACCCAGGCCATTCTTTGATGTTGTTGTCGATATCCAAATTCTGCTGATTAGTTCTACTCTTGTCAACAGAATGCCATTCTTAAACAAGTGCAAGTCTTCTGAAGTTGGCAACGATCCATAGGGACTGTTAAGGGTGTCTGTAAAAGGTTTTCGCTCTATGATCGCAATCCAACCTGTTTTTATTCTTGTTTCCCCATTATGCCTACCTATGTACAGGGTGGCCCAAAAGTAGGTTTACAGTTATTAAACTACCTTTTATATGGTTGAAGTTACTTGCTTAGTAATCTTCTTCTTTCCTTCCTCTTTTACCCTTTACGGGTGTCGAGGGAGATACAATGTTCTTGTTCTCGCTTTTCTGGCAGCTTCAGATAATGTTATTTAGTGTTCGTGTAATGTCTCTTTGATGTTGTCGATCCAGCGTACTCTAGGTCTACTCTTGGCTCCTCTTTCTGCTTCTCCTCTCTTCGTATATGCTTTATAAACTAATCAATCACACAACATTCTTTCCAGATGACCAAACCATTGTATCTGTTGGTTTTGTATGTATTGTAGAATTGATGACACCCACTCTTTCTCTTATGACATCGCTTAGTAATACCAATATAAAACATTCCTTAGAGTATAAATGTAAATTACATAAACAGTTTTCCCTTACTGATTGTAATTTATTTTATTATGTAAAGCTAACTTTTTACTTGATGGTGCACCACCACATTATGCGACTGCAATAAGAGACTACCTTAACCAAGTTTTTCCACAGCGTTGGTTCGGAAGAAGGGGCAGCATCGAATGGCTACCACGTTCATCTGACCTGACACCTATGGATTTCTTTTTTGAGGTGTTGTTAAGAACAAGGTTTATGAGAAGAAACCCAAAACAATCAATGATTTAAAAGATTACATTCATCTCGCATTCACAGAAATTGATGAAGATCGGAATTTGTTTCGCACTGTGTGTCAAAGTGTCCTGGAGAGAGTTGAAGAATGTTGTAGGACATTTTGAGCATCTGAGAGATTAAATTGTTTTTGTTTATGTTAACAGGTATAACGAATCAGATCGAATTTTCCGCTGTTCTAGTGTCGAATTTTCAAATAAATAGTCTACGTGATAACTGTAAACCTACTTTTGGGCCACCTTGTATTTTGTGGTTAATTTATATAAATATTATATCAATAATTAATTGAAATATTCAATTTTTAGAGTTAGGGGTTAGAATTAGCTATGTTTTACTAGCTATTGGCGGAAAGTGGTGTTAGATTGTCATCATAGTACCAAAGTTTCCCTGGCAGTTTAAAGGAAAAAGATCAATAAGGAGGTGTCCCGCTGTTTCATTGGGATGAGAGCAGTGTCTAAAAATAGGTAGCTGCCGGGGTCTGATACGGTTTAAATGGCTATTAACACTTGTATGTCCTTTTCTAAACTCAAAGATTACGGATTCATTTCTCCGCAGTTTTCTTGATATCAGTCCAGGACTTTCCTTATCCGCCTCTTCTACCCTCAACTGTTTCTTGCAATATAGTTTTAGAAAATGAAATTTCATATATCTACATCTCAAAACAATAAATATTAACTTTTAAATATTCAACTTTACAAAATATGACGATGATGAAATAATCCCTTCAGCCGTGAGAAGGTAGCTCTTGACAGCCAATAGCCTTTCTGGCAAAAACACGTCTTTCTCAGTTGAGTAACCCTGGCCACACAATTTCGTATACGGTTTGCTGTTTCAAATGCATGGTTGTATTAGGGCATTTTATGGATGCAATTTAGACCCCAAAGTTAGGTATTCCAACGCAGCAGTATCCCAGGATCATCATAATAATAAGATCCCATTAGGGTGGTATGGGTGCCACACTGGAAACATCAGCACAAAAAGCTCTCTAAACAACAATATCCTTAGCCATTCAGAAAAATGTAGAAAAATCATGCCCAGACCATTCCTTGATGTAATAAATCCAGGATTTTCTCTGTCCTACTTTTCATCCTCGACTATTCCTTTCAAATTAATTTTAGAAAGTTAACCATATCTTGTTACATGTCCAAACCAAAAAATGTACTGTTTGATCACTGCTAGAAATGGTTCTTGATATCCTGCAAGTATGTTTATTTGCTATCAAACAAATATATTTGTCTTGTGTTCAGGATCATGTCCTGCCAGGAAAAATTTGACAATAGAACCTTGAGAGTTTATGATTTTGCCACTCTTGTTCCTTATCAGGCTGTGTAGTTTTATTTTCAGCTCCAGATTATTGTTTCTTTTTTTTTTTTCATGGGCAGATTTTCCAGAACTTGTGCCAATCCCAGATGACTGTTTCAGTCAGTGTGGTGACTGGTTGCAATCTTGATTCTTGATTAGAAAACTTGCCTCACAGCACGTGGGGCATTCCCATAAGTGCTCCGCCCTCTGTTCCAGCAGCCGTCAGACGTGATGGTCTTTCGAGTCCAATGCTGCCGAAACAGACATCGACATCAGGGCACAACTCTGGCCCTTGCGACAGGTTTCTTTGTTGTTCCCCCCACCCATGCCGTGCCCGTAACTAGTTCAAGCACAACGTCGGCCTGTTGGAACAACATGGTAACTGTTATTGAAGGTTACGACTACGGGATTGTATAGATGACATCCCATGAAGCTTCTACAAGAAGATAACCTCAATATAAATGCATGTCATCTACTAAAGTTGTCTGTTGAATGGTTGGTTTGTCTAGTGAGACATTGTGAGACCCACAGACACAACTGCATGGCTGGTTGCAATGCCATGAACTCAACAGTCTTCTACTCTGGAGATAACTTTGCTATGACTTTCTTGTAATCTCAAGGCAAGCTGCAGATAAAAGGGTTCATTACCTTCCAGCTGTTCTTCAGCAGGCATCATCATATAGAGTTCATGGTGCAAGCTAGTCAACACCACATCAAACTTAACTTGCATCTTATGACTTGCATGGCAAATGACACTGTTCCTATTCTATGCTCCCTTTTCAGATGTACAGCTCTAGTAATGACAGCAGACATCCTAGTACTTTCTGCACTGTCTTCTGCATAGTTAATTCTGAAACTCCCTTGGATCTCTTGCAACAGGACAATGGTCATACTAGATTTCCAGCAGGATGTAGTGGAGAGAACAGATATGCGTTGTGTCATCATTTTATTTTTTTTCAATGGCCAGACACATCCATCTTCAGTGGAGCCTCTGTGCTGTCAAAACATAAATCTAAAGAGAGTGATGCTAAGTGACTTACCTTTTCAGATGTGTTGGGTGTTCCTGAAGGCGGCTTGACTTTAGCTGCTGAGAAGAGACAAAATTGGTGTTAGAGCTACTTTATTTTATAGAAGGTGGTACTGCTAGTAGAACATAATGGAAAATAATACTCACGTGTAAGACAGATAATGAAGTCCTACTAAATGTAGACTAAAATACTACACACTATCACTAACGGATGTAAATATGGTACATATAACAAAACAAAACACAGAATATAATCTACAGATGACAATACACAGGACAAAGTCGACGTTTTGGACCAATAGGCCTTTTTCAAGATACGGACATAACATACAAACATAAAAAACCACAAGTAAAAATGAATGCGTATCCGAGTGAAATGTGGTAGTAAGATAGATACCGGAAGCATACGAACAGGAAGTACACAAAGATGATAATACAAGTGGAACGAGAGGAACAAAACGATGACGTAACAAAGACCAATACGATCGAGAACTAAGCGAAAGAGTGGTCGGAATTGAGTCCAAATGGCTTGATGGTACCCAACTCGAAAATGAGACGATTTTCGAGGGCGTACCTAGATCTATCATCGGTGGTGCAGGATCTGATGGCAGTGACCTGAATGTCAAGGACACCACGGTGGCCATCGCCGTTGAAATGATTGGCCACAGGAGTGGGTGTTCTGTGTTTGATAGCATGCAAGTGGTTACAGAAGCGGTCACTCAGTCTAAGGCCAGTCTCACCGATATATTGCTTACCACAGCGTTAACATATGATCACGTAAATAACATTACGGGATTCACATGTAAAGGCCTCATCGATGGAGAAACTGGCCTTGGGGCATGAGATGGAGCGCATCTGAACCACATAAGGACATGTGAAACAACGACCGCGTGAGCGGTCTCCATCCCATAACCTCCTTAGTCGTCTTTTACGACATGCGTGGAAAGTAAACAGTGTTGCTATTCTTTGCTCCCCTTTCGGGCCCCGGCAACACACGGACGAACTATGACCATATATCGGATGGGACAGCCAACTCCACCACTAAACCTACTTAATTGCCTCTAACGACACACATTAAAAATCACTATTCTTTGTTCCCTTCCCTTGCTCACACAGATGGATGTTTACACTAATTCAAAGACATTATCAATGTCTTTGTTTATGTGCTCATATCTATGTTCATGTTCAAGCTCCTGTCTGATCTATTTTATAGCACGACAATGTGTTTACTAGATTTCTAGCAGATTATAGTCCAGACAATGGAAATGTGTCTTTTTATTTGTGCCATGGCTGGACACATTTGATTGTTGTGATTATCAATAATTTAATCTGTAACAAACAATGCACAGTACTCTTTTTAATCTTCTGCATTTGTTCTCAGAATTAGCACGAATATACAAATGATTTGAGCCACAGAACATGAAGTACGCCACAGAATATGAAGTACGTATGTAAACCTTTTAGTGCATGACACCCTTTTTCAGCATTTGCATAGTACTGATAATGCACTCGGACAAAATCTGCAACATTTTACAATGGTCAAGGGAACATTTTACAACTAGTTTTCCCACTTTTTACAAAGTAGATCTGAGGTTGAGTACTTAGCAATAAATTGTCCTGGATTGCAAATGGACTGATCCGTGTGGTGGTGGAAGGTGTAGTTGGGTACACAATCATGGTTAACAATCATTACACCATTACAATTGGTGAACCATATATGACAGCTCCCAGAAATTGCGGAAAGTGTTTTCACAAATGAAAACATGCAGTTGTATATATATATATATATATCCGGTCCTGTGGCAGTGTGGTAAAGAGTGTGTCTGTGATGGTACAGACTTTGATCCACACCACCAGCAATTGTGCATCCGCACCATTGCACAATAATAATAATAGTATAATAGAAAGCAATGCTAAACTACTGAACATATTTATATTGCCCAGAAAAATCATTTAAAAAAATGCTGAGTTGGTAGCTACGTACTGAATATAAACAAACAAGGTCGACCAAGAGGAAAATATCTAGAACAAGAGGTAGGAATTGATACAAGTCAGGGGGGAATATTACAAGATGCACAGGTTAGTCTAGCAGAGTACACCACAAAAACAAGAGACAGAGGATGTTGCAGGCATCGTTTGTTAGAGATAGCACTTTATGGTGGACTTCTCTGGTTCTGGGTTGGTTGATAACTCATGTTTTGATTCCTGTATGTTCCTTGTTCCTGGCAACTAAAAGTCACTTCCAGGTCCTGAATTCCAGAAATAGACACATAATAAGAAACACCCAACATCTGCCAACTGGTCTAATGCCTTGATTGTATTCAAAATATTATCATGCTCCAATTTAACACCAATTGTCACTGTGGTCACCCTGGCAAGTCTATCTTCTGTGTGTGTAATCATGTTCCATTTTAATACCCATTATCACTGTGGCCACCCTGGCAAGTCTGTCTTCTTCGTGTGCTCTATGTTAACCAATACAAAGGTTAGTGCAATTCCCAGCAAGGAGTATAAAGTACGTTGTGCTGCTGGTTTCACAGTAAAGCTGCTCATAATTTTGCGCATTCCATCCCAGCATATCCATTTTCAGCATGAGTCTATCCTTTCATCCTTCTCAATACCCATTTGTCTAGAAGAAACACATCCCTAAGTAAACACACAAATGAGTCTAAGTCACACATGCAACTTCTGTTACAAACTTACGTGGAACTGGTGAGGCAACAGTATTTGCCCTCAATATTGGTAATGCCATGTCTTTTGCTGGTTCTTACTTCTTTGGAAAAGTGCGACCAACTGATCAGCCACAACTCTCTTTTATTCTGATTATGTTGCAGCCATTTCACATGAGCATGCTGTTTTTGATTAAGAAAATATAAAAATATAAATCACTAGATTCATGTTTTTAAATTAAAAATCAACTATAAGATCACAAGTAACAGTATTTCTTTTCGTACAAGACAAGAAAATGCACAGAAAAAAAATGTATCAATTCCAAGAAGTAGGGGTGTTGCTCTTGTTTCTTATTGTGGCAACAGTGAATTCTTAGAGCTTTCATACCTAAATCAATTTTTATAGCGTTCTACATAATACATACAAAAAAACAATTACTTGAAAGTGTCTCTCATTACTTGGTACATATTGTTGTAAGAAAGACATCTCCAAATAATCTTTACATTTCGATGTTGTTTCTTGTTCAATGTTTATGCTTATAATTTTCTTGAAAAACGCCCAGTTGAACCAGAACATGGAAAAAAGTCCTTGTTCTTTTGTTTGCTATTTATTTATTTACATTGATAGGCTTTAATCAGGCCGCCGCTTATTTAATAGGGGACAGGCCGCCGGCAATGCATCTCGTGTGAAGCTGTGGAAGGAAGTCACAGCTGATGAGATGACAGCTTTTGTTGCTTTTGTGCTCTTGATGGGACTGACCAAACATTCCTCCTTTGAATTGTATTGGTCTAATGATGGTCTCATCGAGATGCCTGGGTTCAGGAATATCATGAGTAGGAATAGATTTTTAGCTATTTTTTCATTCCTGCACCTTGTAGACAACACAACAGCTGTTGCACGAGGGCAACCGGGTCACAGCAAGGCGTTCAAGATACAGGGGTTTGTTGACAAACTTATTCCTCTGTTCCAACAATATTATGGCCTCTCCAAAGAAATCAGTATCGATGAAAGCATGATTGCTTTCAAGGGTAGGACTAGTCTTATGCAGTACATGCCCAAGAAACCCTCAAAGTGGGGTATAAAGTCTTGGGCACTGGCTGACTCGAAGACTAGTTATCACTGGAACTGGAAGCTGTACCTTGGGAAGGAGGACATCTATGACAAAGAGAAGGGATTGGCTCACTGCGTTGTGAGTAATTTGTTGGCCGCAATGCACGGTAAGGGCCATATTGTCTACATGGACAACTTCTTTTCCTATCCAGCACTTTTCAAGGAGCTTGCCGAGAACCAGATAGGCGCCTGCGGCACACTACAATTGGATCGCAAAGGGGTCCCCCGTGCGTTGAAGGGTCTAAAACTCAAGGCTGGTGACCCACTTCGTACTGATAGTGCTGACAACATGCTTTACATGTCATGGTATGACAAGAGGCAAGTAAATTTGATGACATCTGTACACGATGCGCAGACCTTCAATAGGAAGGTCCGTTCCAAACGTCATGGTGGCAATGTGAGGGATGTGGTAAAACCATGCGCAATACAGGCCTATACCCGTCATATGGGAGGCGTTGATCGTGTTGACAAGCAGCTAACATATTATATGTTAGGCCACAGGTCCTGCAAGTGGTGGAAGAAAATTTTCTTATACTTGTTGGAAGCTTGCTTTGTAAATGCAATTGTCCTGTGGCGGGCCAAACATCCTGGCCGAGTCAAGGCGGAAAAATTTCGCTTGCAGATAGTTCATGGGCTTCTTCAGAGTTGCAACTCTCGGCCTTCTTCTTCCAGTGCCGGAAGAAGAACAAGCCACCCACTGGATAGGTTGACAATAGGACCAACACACCATATTGCTATAAATCCTAAACGGTTGTCCAGTGTCAAGCCTGCGCTTCCTGACTGTGTAGTCTGTTCAGATCGGTCAAAGAAGCGTCACCAGACTCAGTACGTGTGCGCAGCATGTCAGGTCACTCTGTGCCCCTACCCCTGCTTCCATAGATACCACACATTGGTACATTTCAAAATTGATTGTTCCTCTGAGCTGCACAGCAAGTAGGAGAGCAGCACAGCCTGTAGGTTTACTCCAGAGCTGCATGGCAGTGGGTAAGTCATTTGTGTTGTTTGTTATTATGTAATTTTAAAATAAAAATTGTCTTCACCTCTTGTGCAAACCTCGGGTAGGATACATAAAAAAAAACTAATTACACACCCATTTGCAGTATTCAATTCTGCATTTACATGTGTTGTAATTATTTTAAAAGCTCTAATAACAAAAATGTTATTGAGTTTTCCGAACACCCATGTCTTTTTTGCATGTATTTTGTTTTTTCGAGAAAATGTCTTCACCTCTTGTGCAAAACTCGGGTAGGATACATAAAAAAAAACAATTACACACCCATTTGCAGTATTCAATTCTACATTTAATTAAATCTGTTGGAATTATTTTAAAACTTTAATAGCAAAAATGTTATTGAGTTTTCCGAACACCCATGTCTTGTTGTTTCTGTTGGTTTTTTGCGCAAAAAAGGTGTTCACTTCTTGCGCAATCCCCGGGTATGTTACATTAAAAAAAAAAATATACATACATTTGCGGTATTCAATTCTGCATTTGCACGAGAAACAAAAATTTTTAATCTTGAATAACAAAAAAGTTATTGCATTTCCGTAACACCAACCAGAAAAGATGAAAATTCTCAAAAAAGAATCCGGTGGCAGGAAGAGGTTTTGCATTTTTTAATCTGGCTTGCTAAAGGTTAAATTGTCTAATATTTTCTCACATTGTCATCCTCTGCCGCCTCAATTTTGCCTGTTGTGTAGGTATTGGACAACTGGGATTAGTGTGTTTGGAAAAATTTTCTTATGCTATAAATTTCCATTACAGATTCTATAATCCAAAGTTGTCCAAAATGACCAAACCTTGCTAGTCTCATTCACCATGGCCAAAAAAATGAAGATGGTCATTTTCTTATTTTATTATATTATTGACTAAGCTCCGTCTCGCATTTGACTCTTTCACGTTGGGGCTTCACGTTTTTGTTTTCTGACATTCCATGATATTCCCAGCATTCTTTGGTAGAACCACTACCGACCGTGACTACGACTAATGCTTCTAATTTCCCTATTTTTATTTGAATTAAGTAAGGCCTACTAACAATTAATTAATATTTAAAATATGAGCAGATTGAGCATACCATAATTCACAGTAGATTAAGCAAATCTGATAGATCTAGCATATTTCAAGACGTTATTTTTTTTAAATTGTCGATATTATGTCATTTACCTGTAATCATAATGTATTAGAATTGGGTTGGTGGTGTTTTCACTACTTTTCCCACACAAAGCCTCAAAGGAAGATGACGTCCATGGCTTTGCTCCCTCATTGTTACCACTCAGCATTTTTTTAAAGCCGAGTCCGCGAGGTCCTTTCCGGCCTATTGTAATATTGCTTGGTGGTCCCAATATCGTTTATCTTATGTGATGCAACTTTCGCGACGCTGTGTGGATCGACACACGGAATACATTGGAAAGGCATACCTTCTTCAAAGCATGTATGTACTGTGGACTTCTTCATAGCGTGTATGTACTGTGGACTTCTTCATATATGTGCAGTAGACCTTCTTGGATGACAAAGTAGAAATTATTTTTAATCTCGAGCTAGTTGGACTGTCTATGTTCGTCCAACTTCTGAATATGGATTTAGAACATATACAACAGCACCAAATACTCAACTCCAGAAGCTGGGCAAAATTCAAAATATAGGTCTCAGAATTTTTATTATTATAGTCTATCTAATGAGCAAACATATAACGACAATCGAAGCAACAGCAGGATTACAAAATATAATAGATCGACGGGATGAGAAAAACACAATAACAACTGGAAAATGTAGGCGCCTAAAACATCACTCCATGAATTAGAAAACAAATGAACTAACCAAAAAATATATTGAAAAGACCAAGCTTCCATCACCTATCAAAAAAGCGTATGAGACAAAAGAGGAACAAAGATTCAAAGAAGAAACATAATCTCCTTGTGTGACTGCATGTCAGTTTTCCAGACCATTCAAAAATTAACCTTAAAATCTCCTAACAAAAACAGTTGGTGCATGATATTCTTAGAACCTTTCTATAATATTTAATTTGGAATGCCAATATTTTCTTTTCCATTACAGATACCATTGCCTACAATTCACAACCATATGTTGCTACTGGAAAGATATAGCTCTTAAATAGTTATAATTTTTTTTTGCACTTCGCCCTACATTTTTCATTTTATTCAAAACAACAGAGAAACAATTTTAGGAGCGGCAACAGCGAGTTCCACTACAAATTGATAGAATCGATACTTACATTTTCACGCACGATACTATATGTAATCCTTACACTTCCTTTTTCTTCACTCTGTCTTCTGTGTCGCTCACTCCTCCTACCTCCAATTCATTTTCCCCATATATATATATTTTTTTTTTGTTTCTTGAAAAAGGTTCCAATGGAACCGCAACGTAGGAAAATTGTCATGTTTTGTTTTATTGCATATTTCTTATATACCTTTTTATCTAGATATGTTCATAGTTAGGTATTCCCAGTAACCTGTTTATCTTATTTTGCATTATTATATAGAAAGACAACAGATTAAATGGTTCGATCACCCTACGAGAATGGAACCAGATCGCCTTCCAGCTGTAGCATATAACAGAAGAATATCAGGGTACAGAGCGAGAGAAAGACGAGGCAGATGGATTGATAACATCAGAGACATACTACAACAATATGGTATTACAACAAATGCAACATGAAAATGAACACACCAAAGACAGAAAATATGAAAATCAGTAGACTACCTGGTCCATTGAACATCAATCAATCAATAAACCCGTAACCCTTCAGGGTAATAGGGGTACCACATTGGATGCCTCAGCACACAGAGTCCTCCATCGAATTCTATCCTCAGCGATGCGGATGAGTGTGGAAATATCTTGCCCTTTCCATTCCTTGATGTCGTTTGCCCATGCCTTTATTTGTCCCGCTCTGCTTCTTCCACCCTCGACAGTTCCCTGTCATATTGTTTTTGTCAAGGAATCGTGCCTGCATACATGTCCGAACTATGCTAGTTTTCGTCGTTTCACTATTGAAAGCAATGGCTCCTGAACACCTGCACACATCTCTACTTTATTTTTTACGTACACTTTGGTCTTATGTTCCCTATAGGAAATTCGTAGAATTTGTCTGTATCATTTCTACTCGAAAGCCTGTAATCTTCTCTCCATGTCCGCAGTGAGTGTCCAACTCTCACAACTATACGGCACAACAGAAAGCACCAGCGACTTATACAGTTTGATTTTCACTCCAACACTGATGTTGCTTTTCCAAATCACAGTTAGCCTTGACAAGGACGCTAAAGCCATCTCCAGCCTTACATTTAGTTCTGCTTTGCATTTACCATCGCTGCATATGCTAGATCCGAGGTATTTGAAGGTATTCACCTCTTCAAGCTTATGTTCACTCATCACGATATTAGTCTGCTTTTCTGTGTCTCTGCTGTTTACCGAGATTTTGCTCTTATCTGTATTGATTTCCATTCCGTACTTGCTGGTAACTTTTTCCATCTTTGCTGTTAATTCTTGCAATGATTGTTCTGATCCAGCTATAAAAGAACATTGTACATACATATTAACGAAAACAACCTCAGACAAGTACAGGACATTTGAAGACGGACTCCCAACGACGCTCCGTGGTATTTGTGGCTTGGACAAGACAAGACAATAAAGGCAATTCATTATAATATTAATAAGGAGCAAGTAAAAATTCGAATAACAGTGAGGAAAGTAAAAACTATGACATTTTGCCGTGTTCGTTGATATCGATACCAGTATCGTCATGAATGTGTTTGGTGGAAAATATCATTACGTATGACGAGTAGATATTGGATCTTCTAGTTTCACTTGTGCATTTTCTACCCACAATGCATGCGTGGGTAGATTCCTGCCTGCACTCATTCACAGGAAAAAATGCAGTAACGAAAGTTGTTTTTTTTTAATGCATGATATTTCTTTGTTCCAGATCAACTGAGGAGTAGTCGCTAGCCTAGTCCCGTGACCATTTCTTTGTGAGTCGTGTGGGCTAAATTGTGAACCATCCTTCTAAAATGATACATTTGACTCTTCCCATGACTTTCATTGGCTCTTGTCGATACAAAGTGACCAATTAAAATCATGGGGAAAGCCAAATGATCTCTTTAGAAAATTATAGTTAGGAACAAGGTAATGAAGTTGTGCTAATCACTGGAGACACACATAATCACACACACAAATTGACGTTTCGACCAAAAGACATTTATCAAGACTACATACACAACAGAAAACGACAAGAAGAAACGGTACTATAACGTTCACATCGCTGAGTTAACTGTAATGTGGAGATGAACAGAACAAGGAATATACAACATGGCTACATACATGTGAAATGAGACAAATAGAGAAATAAAGTAACAAATTGATATCATCTTAGAGACATGAGCTCATTGATCACGAAGGGTACCGAATTGATATATGTAGCGTTTCTCAAGCGCAAGGCATTTTCGGTCTTCAGAGAAGCACGACTTAATGACCGTAACCTGAATGTCCTGTGCGCCCCGATGGCCCACGCCAGTGAATTGGATTTCTACAAGATTGGCCACAGAACTGTATGATTGACGAAAGACACTATTGTTCCCATCAGTGCGAAAGAAAGAAAGGTGAAAATTGAACGCACGTGATGATGAAGTTGTGCCAATCACTGGAAGCACAGAGGAAAACAATATATGCAATACACATTATACGAGAATTCGCCTTTGTGCTCCCGAAAAGGGAGCAAATAATAGCAATACTGTTACCTGCCATACCTGTCTTAGGAGGCGACCAATGAGGTTTGGGGATAGAGTTTGACACAGAAGACATACTGATTTCCGATGTGTCAGACTGAAAGGCAGCCAAACTGTAAACCGTGGCACAACGCATTATGTTCTCCAGACCGCATTTTGCTAATCTAAGAATTGTGTGAACGGACCCAGAAAAGATTGTATGAGAGTTACATAGCAGCAGAAGAGATTGTATGAGAGCTACATAGCACCAGAAGAGATTGTATGAGAGTTATCAATGATACAATGCATCATAAGAGATTGTATGAGAGTTACATAGCACCAATACATCAGTGTTACTGACTGCCCTGCCATCTAACTAAGAAATTGGTGTAGGCACATCATGTGAGAACTGTTTAGTCGTCTCTTTATGTGTGTATAAGCCTGCCATTCATTCACCGCCGCAAAGGACGGTGCAGAAGACATACACCTGATAAACCAGGAGTTTTGCTTTTTATAATTATTTTTTGGTTTTCCCAGACCACTTTTGTTAGTCTGTTCTTGTTGGCAGCTACAACTTCTAGCTCATCACCATCAATGACAATCTGTGGCTGCTTGTTGGCAGCCGGTCTCATAATGTGTGTCTTATTTTTGTTGATTGTCAGTCCAAAGTCACTTAAAGTACAAGAAAAGGCAGATAGTACGAGTATGCAGTTCCTACTCTGAGTGTGTCGTAATTGTATAGCTTTATCTGCGAATAGCAACTCCATTATCAGGATCTTCTTTATCCTGGTTTTGGCTTTCAACTTTTGAGATTTGTAGAGGTCACCGTGTGATAAGAAAGTGTAACCTTTCAACTGGAAAAGTAAATCATCATTTCGCCTGCGGACACAAAATGGCAGCTTTGACTCTTTTAGAAAAGGGCAATCTATTGTCAACTGGCTGACCACCCACGAACTAGTGAAAAGCATTATTTTATTTTTGATGCTGTTTATCAAATGTTAAAAATAAAATATGTTCATCGCAATGTATGTACCATGAATAATAAAAAAAAATATATGCAATGTTTGCATATTAGAGATAGAGTACAGCATCTGTAGCGATCTGTTTTTCTACAATAGATAAGAAAGTGTAACCTTTCACTTGTGACCTTTGATCACACTACACCATAGTTGCCATTTTAGTGCCATTTAGTTGCCATTTTTATTTTTGGATAGCTTTTTCCTCCAGTCCTGCGCTGGAGGTTTCGGTGTCTTGTTGCATTCAATGTGGTATCCCCACGATCCTGACGGGTTATTAGCTTAAAGACAGATAGGTTATATTACTTTTGTAAGCCATTATGTGTAAAAACTTTGGAAATTGCGGACTTGCTATTTTAGCGTTCCTCTAAAAATCATTTTTCTGCTTTTAGTACTTTCCTCCTCTTTGGTGCTTTATATTTCTTTTTTCTTATTCTTCTGTGTTCGTTCTCAAACTCCTGCAGATTAGCAGGATGTAGTCCACAGAACGGAATGCGTTGTGTCATGGTTTACAGCAGTGCTGCGATATCTGCGCCTTTCGGCCTGACACATCCGACTTCAGCATGGCTTTGGGTCACTGGCCCTATATGGGATGGGACAGGTAACTCCATCCCATAACCTCCTTAGTCGCCTATTACGACATGCGTAGAAGGTAAACTGTGTTGCTATTCTTTGCTCCCCTTTCGGGCCCCGCAACACATGGGCGAAGTTTCGTTCGAAGGCCACATGTGTCATCTTGGTTGCATAGAGTCCATATTTTTTCAAGGTTATTTTGATGTTTTATTCACCGTTTTCGAGGTTTTCGTCCGGATATTGTTTTGTCTTATACCATTGCAAGTATTTTGTTTGACTTCATTCCCAAAAGATGACTGAACCATTTTACTTGCTGTCTTTTTATATATTCAATACATGGTATTATCATATACCTACTATTTTTCTAATTTCTTCATTTATTTTATCTAGTTTAGCAACGATTATCGCTTTTCCTTTGCTTCGAGACTGTTAGAGACAATGTATATTGGTAACATAGTGATTTGCTAATATAAATGAATCATAATGTGATATCGTGTAATATTTTATTGATAAGTAAATATTGAAAATTATAAAATGGATTAAAGTGGCAGCTTTACGTTGAACAATACTCAGGATCGACGTTTCGACCATAATGTCTTTATCAAGATATGGACGAACAGACACAGAATGACAAGTATGCCGAAAACAGATGTGCTGGATTAAAAGGGGTAAATAAAGCATCTCCGCTGAAAAATTTGTACAATAACGTATTTCAAGCTCTCATACGAAAATGACTGGTGCTGATAACGTGAGAGTGAACGCCGAAGAAAAAGGAAATACAGTCATAGTTTTACAGCCGCATCCATCGAGCTCATTTTATTTAGAACTTTTTAATGAAAAGGTTCATGTTAATCAGATGCGACCTATTTTTAACGGAACTAATCTCATATCTTATTGAACTTTATCATATCTAAATGAACTTTCACTAAAGGCGCATACAACACATCATCTATCGATCTATGTCTAACGCAGTGAGAGATCCCCTTCCCCCTAACACAAGCTCGAGCTCTAATCAACCCTACACTAGGCTACACTGAACGGCAAGAGTGGATAACAAACCACCTGGGGAAAGACAATAGGCAATTAAATTAAACCTATTATTAAAAAGATGGACTGTTATCACGTGATGAAGCCACATTTGCCAAATATGTACCAATGAAAGATGTTTAGGGCCTATACTATTGTTTAGCGCTATTCCACATTTGCTGATTTTTGGCTCGAGAATACTCTGAATAGTGTTTTCAATTATTATTAACAAATTAATTGGCAACTATTAGAAGACTAACAAAACATGGCAGTGCAAGCAGACGACGGACTGTATCTTGGCTTTGACTTAAGCACACAGCAGGTTAGTAGCCTATTAATTTTGACAAAGTTGTTGTAGATGCAAACAATCATTGTAACAATGTCAATGGGGAATTTTTGCATAAGTTTTTTCTAACTTAGTGATACATTTGTAAATAATATATGAAAAAAGTGCATTTCTGACCGATTTTTTTGTTAGGGGAGTCACGATCGTCTGGTTTAGAAATTAGACAGAGACACAACCGTGAGATCGATTTCGACATGCCTTCTTAAGTTATTAACAGTTAACAGTAAGTAAGTTAAATATTTGTGAAGAATAGATTGATTCATGTGCTACGCAAATGGAAATGCGAAAAGGCAAACTTGCTCATTCAACTCTTTGCAATTTTATTTCATATACTATTTATTTGAAAAATAGGGTCCCCCCATTGAACTAAAAAAATGCACATTTTGGTTTAAATATAGGCCCATTTTGTTAAAATTAAAGTATTATTTGCTGTTCATTTGAAATAAGCAGAGTAGCCAGTAGCTCTAGTGCTTAGGTCTAGATCCTTTGCCTAGGCTTAATTTAAGGCTGTTTAGATACTATTCTGATTCAATTTTATTGTAATTGAGTGTAAAATATGAAAGATCAATCATAGTAATGCACACACTGGAGTAGGGCCTAAGCTATATTATTATTATATTTCCAGCAAACTGGGTTATTGTAAATTTTCTTCTTCTGCGTTCATTCTCAAGCTCCTGCAGATTAGCAGGATGTAGTCCAGAGAACGGAATGCGTTGTGTCATGGTTTTCAGCATTTGCTGCGATATCTTCGCTTTTTGACCTGACACATCCGACATCAGCATGTCTTTGGGTCACTGCCCTATATGGGATGGGACAGCCAACTCCATCCCATAACCTCCTTAGCCGCCTCTTACGACATGCATGGAAGGTAAACAGTGTTGCTATTTGCTCCCCTTTCGGGCCACCGCAACACACGGGCGAAATCTTGTAAATCTTACTTTTATGATTCAGATCTCCAGAGAGAAAGATGAAGTTGACAATGCAAGAGATAAAAATAGGAGCTTAACCATGACTGTTGATGCAGGAATGAAAGTTTGAGGGTAGAGCTGAAACTAGACAGGTTAGACACCCGGAGTGGAAGTGTCAAAAGGGAAAAGCAACAACTGAAATGACATTATATATATAAAGGTGGAGGCTGAGTTTCCCCAGGGCTTTGTTTAAGAGGGTTTGATAATCACCTCCATTGCACATAAAACCTAGAGGTTGAGGTAACTTGATTACTTGAACTGCAGCCTCCACTATTTTATGATGGTTGTAAAACTCTGGTATAACAAAATTGGATTAACATTCATGGTTGAAAGGAGCTTACCTCACCCTAACAGCTGTATTTTATGTAACCAAACTAAAAAAACCCTGTCCTTTTACAGACATTGAGAAAAAATTTTATATTTTGGGAAATGCAAAAACAGACAAAGTTTCCTTTCTCATCACAGCAGAGATAGTTTATCTTTCAAGTGAAAATAGGACCATGTGTATCAATTTACTCATGGACTAGTTTGAAAATTTCCCTACTCAGTGAAGTTGCATCTATGGTCCTGAGTTCAACTCTCCCCGTATATTAATTAACTGCCTGTGCGGTAGATGGGATCTGGATTTCTAGTTTAGGAAGCAAAGAATATAGCTACTGTCTTCTTTTCAGGTATGTTGTAGGGGAAGGGGTGACATAGGAAGGTTAGGGGATAGGCTGATAACCTGTCATGTGAAAAATTAATTACTGTCACATCTTGTCTCTATTTTATTACTTTTATCTTCTGTCATGTTAAAAATACAACATGAAGATCAATATTCAAAATACGGAAACTGAAAATATACAGAACACTGAGCCCACTAAACGTACAGATAGACAACAGGAGTAAAACAAGTAACAGAATTCAAATATCTCGGTAGTATTTTCACAGAAAATGGAAGCCATGATAGAGAGAAAAGACGAGATGTCAAAAGGCAAGTGCAGTAACATACCATCACCACTACTTCTTCATTCCAAGATCGAGATGGAAGTTAAAAGATAAATGATTTACAGTATATTCCTACCAATACTGTGTTACCAGTGCCAAACCTGGTCTCATCTTCACATTACAGAAAGATAGTGGCATGTGAGAAAATGCTTGAAGAAAGCTGCAGAGGTCACCAGGCTTGATAAGTTATAAAATGAAGACATCAGAGAAAGAATAGGTATAACACTGCCAAAAATACATAGAAAGGCAGCAGATCAAGTGGTTTGGCCACATAATGGGAATGCATCACGACTAGTTTCCCATACAGGCATATAACCAAATGAGTCAGAGTACAAAGCCAGAGGAAAACCATGAAAAGGATGGATAGAAAATGTCAGGGACATCTTGAACAAAAATGGTTAAGCATAGCTGAGCTGACACATCTGGCCTTGAAGCACAAGCTCAAGCTCCAATCACCCCTACGCTTAATGGCAAGATTGAATAAGAAGCCACCTTGGGAGAGACAGTAGACAATCTTCTTTCACATGGTCCATGGTTCATCATAGGTTGTGCGCATTCAGTTGTGTCTGTGGGTCTCACCAATGGCTCACTAGACAAACCAACTATGCAACAGAAAACCTTAGTAGATGACATGCCTTTATATTGAGGTTATCTTCTTATAGAAGCTTCATGGCACGTCATCTATACAATCCCGTAGTCATAACCTTCGATAACAGTTACGATGTTGTTTAGTTATAATACCGACGTTGTGCTTGAACTAGTTACGGGCACGGCGTGGGTGGGTGAAACAACAAAGAAACCTGTCGCAAGGGCCAGAGTTGTGCCCTGATGTCGACGTCTGTTTCGGCTTCATTGGACTCGAAACACCATCGAGTCGGATGGCTGCTGGAACAGAGGGCAGAGCACTTATGGGAATGCCCCACGTGCTGTGAGGCCAGTTTTCTAATCAAGATCATAGGTTCCCACAATTTTTTCGGGCTACCACCAACTTTGCAAGACATAAATGTAGCATTTATAACCATATATTTTATACCATATTATAAATATTTACATTATTTGTTGCAGTTGAAAGTTCTTGCTGTTACTGACAGATTGGAGGTTTTCTATGATGGCCATGTCCATTTTGATGCTGATCTACCAGAATTCAAGTATAGTTTTTTTTCTTATGGTCAGAGAATTCATATATATTCCACTATATGTAAATCTTCTTCTATGTGACATGCTCTTTGCAAAATATTGTCCTAACGGCAGCTCTGTAAGCCTCTCGGTTCTGTGCAAGCTGTCCACACTCTTCCTGTGTAATGTTTAGGTCTTCGATATCCTGTATCCATTTTAGTCTTGGTCTACCTCTTGCTCTCGTTCCTGGAAATTGTTCCTCAATGATTAATCTTTCTAAACCATAATTCATGAATAGTTGGACAATCCTAAAACCATGTTAGATCTTAGAATCATCATATTTAACTATCATTAGTCCATACTCGTGTGATTCTGGTGACTAACTCATACTCCCTCTATGTTTCATCATCATCAAATATGCATACTTTTCTCCACTAAACTAAAAAGAAAATTTGTACGGATTTGAAAGGGAGGGAGGGAGGTTAATAATGGTTTTACTTTCATATAGAAGCAACATTGTTTATTTTAGGTTACCAGAACTATTATTTTATTTTATATTTACAGAACTATTATTTTATATTCTCAGAACTATTATTTTATTTTATATTCACAGAACTATTATTTTATTGTATATTTTCAGAACTATTATTTTATTTTATATTCCCAGAACTATTATTTTATTGTATATTCTCAGAACTATTATTTTATTGTATATTTTCAGAACTATTATTTTATTTTATATTCACAGAACTATTATTTTATATTTCCAGAACTATTATTTTATTTAATATTCCCAGAACTATTATTTTATTTTATATTCCCAGAACTATTATTTTATTTTGTCACCATTCCATTATGAGAATTTCGGAGAGGAGTTGGTGAACAGTCATTTTGAGACATTAGGAATGAGTTTTAAGTTAATGAATATCATAAACTCCGGTGGTACAGTCTTGTGATGAGATATTCCTCGATGAGAAAAGATATTCTTCAAAGTACGATGGAGGGAGGAAGAACACAAGTTGTTGGCCAGAAGAGTACAGGGCTGGATAATATCAAGGACTGGACACTGTGTGAAGTTTTCAAACTCATTAAGATGGTAGAGGATAGAGATGGGTGGAGATCTTTAGGTACCAAATGTCTCAATATGACACACCTAATACCCTGATGTTTTTCCAGTTGCATCTTACGGCAGTGATGCTTTGACAATAAATAGAACAATGGCAAAAGAATAGCGGATTTTGAACTGAAGTGTTATAGGACAATCTTAAGAATTTCCTGGATAGACAAGATAAGGAATAGTGAGGTTTTGAATATGCTAAAAATAGAAGGATGGCCGGTGAATACAATTACACATAGAAAACTGAAATATTTAGGATATTTAAATAGACACACAATTGCATGGAAAGACGCATATTAGAGGGCAGAATTCCAGGAAGTAGAAGAAAACGTAGACCTAGAAGGAGATGGACAGATGACATCAAAGAATGTATGAAGATATCGTTGGAGGAGACAGGTAGATTGGCACAGGATAGTCGGGTTCAGAACATCAATTGCAAAGACAATGTTCTGGAAAGAATATGTCACGTGATGATGGTTATTACTACCCTGATGAGTTATGGTTTTATATTATTATTGTTATTGCTATTATTGTTATCATTATTATTATTATTATTGTTATTATTATGATTGTTATTGTTATTATTATGATTATTATTGTTATTGTTATTATTCCTAGGGATTCACTAATGTGATCCATTTCTTGGAAGGGGAGAAGAGAATGGCAGCATTGTAACCTGTCATGCATTGTGTACGAAGCAACTACGAAGGTTGTTGGGGATGGAGTTGGCTGTCTCAACACATGAGGGTCAAAGTGATCCGAAGCCATGCTGAAGTCGGATGTGTCAGGCTGAAAGGCATAGATATTACAATTAAAACATGACAATGCATTCTAGACTGCATCCTGTTGACAAGTAGGAGTTTCCTCTTCTTCTGCATTCACTATCAGACTCCTGAAAATTAGCAGGATGTAGTCTGGAGAACAGAATGCATTGTGTCATGATTTACAGCTTTGCTGCAATATCCGCACCTTTCAGCATAGTTTCTGGGTCACTTCGACTATATATGGGATAGGACAACCAACTCCACCCCATAACCTTCTTAGTTGTCTATTATGACATGCATGGAAGATAAACAGTATTGCTATTCTTTGCTCCTCTTTCAGGCCCTGACATCACACGGGCAATGAAGGAGTTTGAGAACAAATACTGAAGACAAATTCTCTGAATTACATCCTGCTAAGCTATGATTACATCCTGCTAAGCCATAATTATATCTTGCTAAGCTATGATACATCCCGCTAAGCCATAATTATATCCTGCTAAGCTATGATTACATCCTGCTAAGCCATGATTATATCCTGCTAAGCTATGATTACATCCTGCTAAGCTGCGAGACTATGAGAATGAATGAGAAAATCTAAACTGTTGCATGTTTTTATTCAACAGAACACAGGGTGGTGTGCATATTCATGCTGATAATGCTACTGTTACCGCGCCGACAGGAATGTGGATCAAGGCCTTAGACCTCCTACTTGATCGGATGAAAGCTGCACAGTTTCCATTCAGTAGAGTCAGAGCTATATCAGGAGCTGGGCAGGTACGCCTTATATACTTTGTTTTTATACTTGTGTCTGATGTCTGGTCAGTTATGTTTTATCTTTATACTTGTCTGGTCAGTTATATTTTATCTTTATATTTGTCTGGTCAGTTGTATTTTAGCTTGTCTCCATTGTACTGTCAATAGTCCATATGCTTCTCAAGATTTTATTTTCTTCTGTCTGCCCTTTTGCTTGTCTGTTTTATTTCAAGTTGCTCATGAGCTTGTTATGTTTTTTTTTAAGTTGCCCATATGCTTATCTTTCTTTAGTTGCCCATATGCATGTCTTTCATTAAGTTGCACATATGCTTGTCTGTTTTAATTTTGTTTCTGGACTTGCCTGTGTTGTTCTTTCAGTAGTATATATGACTGTCTCAGTTTTTGTTTTATTTATGCCCGTCTATTTTCCTGTTTAAGTATTCTCATATCTATGGATGTGAAAGTTGGAAATCTACCACAATAATGGATAAGAAGTTAGTTGCCTTCGAGAATAGATGCCTCAGAAAAATCACAAATACTAATTGGAAAGATTTCAAATCAAACGACATACTAAGAGAGGAGACAAAACAAGAATATGTGATGAACATCATCAGAAAACGCTGCGGGACATACATCGGCCACATACTTAGAATGAAGGAAGATAGAATTCCACGACAAGTCTTCATGTGGACAACAGATGGGAAAATAAAACAGGAATGACCAAAAACAACGCTCAGAAGAACATTTATGAATGAATTAAAATCAACAGGCATAAATGCACAAGACCTGCAATCCCTGGCAACTGACCGACAGGCATGGAGAACTATGACATCCGCCCTATGTACCAAACGTGGCAATAGAGAAACTAACTGATGTATTCTTGTTTCTTCTTTTCTGTCACTTGTGTAAGATGTCTTGTTTGTGTATTGAATAGAATAAAACTTCATTCAGACAGGAACCTGACATCTGTTCAACCAATAGTTTTCAAAAACATGTTGAATGTCAGCTACGTCTGTCATCTGAACACTTAATCCAAGACTGTCCAGATTTCAATGTCGGCAAGGAAAAAGATGATCACACTAGATTGAACTGAGACTAAGAATTTGGGGTAGCCAATCTGACCTTGAGAAGACAAAACTTTGTCCTGGCGACTGGTCTGAGAATCTAGCAAGACCAAATGAATCCTGAACACAGAAGAAGAAGAAACTGTCTATACATGAATCTAACATATGAACAAGAATTATGACAAACCAAAGAAACTTTTTTAATGCAGACTGTCTTCAAGTGGTACTGCTTTTTCTGAAATAAAAAGATTCAAAAGACATATATGCTCTGTCCCTCTCAATAAAACAGCCTGCAGAGTGCTTCTCATGACATGTAGTTTTTAGCTTCAAGCTTTAATCCCCAGGAATTTCTTTAAAAAGGCACTTATGAACTAGACTTTGTGGCCTAATATCCTACCTATGATCTTATGAATACACGATGAATGGTCTAACAACTATATGACAGAATGTGTGTCAGAGTGTTCATGTACATATACATCACCCGTATGGTGCTGGCTCGAAAGGGGAGCAAAGAATAGTGATACTGTTACCTGCCATGCACATCATAAGAAAGTTTTGGGGGTGGAGTTGACAGTCTCATCCCATAGAGAGTCAAGTGACCCAGATATTGGAATCGGATGTGTCAGACCAAAAGTACAGCTATATCAGCCAAGCTGTAAACCATGACACAACGCATTCTGTTCTTCAGAATATATCTTGCAAATCTTTACGAGTTTGAAAATGAAACACAGAAAAATTACATATGTTTATGTGTTTGTTGTATACATGTACATATGTTTATGTGTTTGTTGTATACATGTACATATGTTTATGTGTTTGTTGTATACATGTACATATGTTTATGTGTTTGTTGTATACATGTACATATGTTTATGTGTTTATTGTATACATGTACATAGGAATACATCTGCATGTATATTTGTTATTATATATTATTTCTCTTCCAGCAACATGGCAGCGTATACTGGAAGATAGGATCAGAGCCAATCCTGACAAATCTGGAGTCAGATAAAACATTGTATGAACAACTTAAGGTTTGTGTAGTTGTGTACTTTTATTATTTTGAACAATATAAATATTGAATTAAACAATTGATGAACAAATTGAATACAGTAGTAATCAAAGGCTACAAAAGATCGAAGTATAATTAGATAGACGTTTACCTAAATGAAATCACAAATTATGTTGAGCTTGGCCTGCAAGTGATCAGTTATGTTTTGTTAATTTCTGTTTTGTGTCTGTTCAGGATTGTTTCAGTATCGAAGACTCCCCTATTTGGATGGATTCCAGTACTACAAAACAGTGTTGGCAGTTAGAGGAGATTGTGGGTGGAGCTCAGGTAGATATGTTTTTTTATGTCTTTAGTATAATATATAAATCTAGCTACAGTATGGTTGGCTGCTAATCCTGTAGTCCGAAGTAGGTCATGTGTCTAAAGGTGCAGACATCGCAGAAATGCTGTAAACCATAACCCAACTAATTCTGTGCTCTGGACTACGTCCTTCTAATCTTCAGGAATTTGAGAACGGACGCAGAAGATCTTCAGGTCTTTGTGGATATTTGTGTTGGACTTGTCCAGGATATTCTTAGGACTTCATTTCAAATGCTATTTCCTTTTCAATTGCAGATGTCATCACTCTGGTCTCATAGCCATATGTTGCCACTTGAAAAATATAACTTGAATAGTTGTAACTGCATGTGTGTTGCCAGGGCCCCAGAAGGGTGCAAAGAATAGCAACACTGTTTACTTTCCATGAATGTCATAAGAAGTAATTAAGAAGGTTATAGGGTGGAGTTGGCTGTCCCATTCCATATAGGGTCAAAGTGACTCAAGGCCACACTGAAGTCAGATCTTTCAGGCCAAAAGGCACAGATATTGTAACATTGTTGTAAACCATGACACACTCATTCCGTTCTCCTGACTACATCCTGCTAATCTGCAGGAGTTTGAGAATGAACGCAGAAGAAGAATAGTTGTAACTTTGTATTACAGTATGCCCATTGTCATAAATTTTAAATCTGTGATGTTCAAGATTTTGCCTACCAAAATGGTAGGAAAGTTGCAGACTCTACTCTGCTGCTTGTTCCATAATATCGAGTATGAGGATAGGGGTGATGACACAAACACCAACACACACACACCGATTCTATCAGGCTCACAGATCATGCTGCACAAGATAACAAAGTGCATAAGAAAGGATTTGGGTCACTCTTCTCAACAACATTGAAAATATCACATGGATATACCATCCAGGTAATGCAGGAGTCCGAGGCACAGATAGAGTTGATGAATTGGCAAGTAATGTTATAGTGGATATGGAACAGTATAAGAGGAGATGGATGCCGGGTGTCTGAGAGGGGAGCAAAGAATAACAACACTGTTTGCCTTCCATGCATGTTGTAAGAGGTGACTAAGGAGGTTATGGGGTAGGAATTGGTTGTCTAATCCCATATAGGGTCAAAGTGACCCAGAAGCCATGCTGAAGTCGGTGTGTCAGGCTGAAAGGCGCAGATATTACAGCAATGCTGTAAACCATGATACAACGCATTCCGTTCTCCAGACTACATCCTGCTAAGCTGCAGGAGTTTGAGAATGAACACAGAAGAAGAAGAAGAAGAGACAGAGCTGAGTTAATTAAAGCAGTTATGGATGTACTACAAAGTGATAGAGTTTTAAAGAGACAATATGCTTGCTCAGTGAATTAAAGAAATGGGAGTGACTAGAGGAGAGGGGAGAAAGGGCATCCTTCCTGCACAGATCTGAAGAATATACTTCATCTTTGATCATTCTCAAATTTCTGTATACGAACAGGATGTAATCCTAAGAACGGAATTCATTGTGTCATTATTTATAGCTTAGCTGCGATATCTGCTCCTCTCGACCTGACACATCAGACTTCAGCATGACTATTGGATCACTTTGATCCTCTGTGGGATGGAACAGCCAACCCCACCCCAAAACTGTCTTAGTCCTCCCTTACGACATACATGGACAATAAACAGTAGTGATATTCTTTATTCCTCCTGAAACACACAGATGTATAGAATGTATAACAGTGTTATTTATACATGGTTAGATGACTGATGGACTGGTTGGCACTGCTCCCGCTAAGCTGCTATACTGTGCGCTAGCGTACACATTTTTACCCATTGATACACAAAGTTAGGACTTGGCTCACAAGACTTAAGTATATAAAATGTGTGTAACATTTCCTATAATAAAAAATACAACTGGTGTAATTAGAACATAAATATAAATAACCAAATGGTCAGAGGGTGTCCGACAAAGTGGATGGCGCCGCAGTAACCTAATGAACAAATAGTAACGCAAAATGAGGTACACAGGTTACTGAAACACTTACCTGGCCTATTAATAAAAATATATTAAAAAAGTATATATAAAAAACATACAATAAAACTAAACAGGACAAAATTTTTGTCGTTTTCTGTTGTTTGTCTCTTGAAAAAGGTTCAATTTGAGCCGATACGTGGAGAATTGTCCTGTTTAGTTTTATTGTATGTTTTTTATATATACTTTTTTAATATATTTTTATTAATAGGCCAGGTAAGTGTTTCAGTAACCTGTTTACCTCATTTTGCGTTACTATTTGTAATTAGAACATGATCTTCTTCAGCGTTCATTCTCAAACTCCCGCTGGTTCTCCCTTATAGCAGGACTATGGTCCTAGATTTCCAGCAGGATGTACTCCAGAGAGTGGAAATATGTTGTGTTGCCGTTTTATTTGCGTCAATGGCCCGACACATCCATCTTCGGCGGGATTAGAACATGATGAAGAGTATTAGCATTTTTATGGTAGAAAATGTGCAGAGAAAAATGGAGTTCAAAATATATCAGCTCCCAGAGATAGATTTTTGCTGACATGCACTGTTGTCTTAGAGGGAACATTGCTGGTGAGCTAAGCCTTTATGAGAATGGGTCTCCCTCCAGCATCATGATGCTGATTCACCAAATAAAGAATATACATGATAGCTACCGCCGAAGACTTATGTGTCGGGCCGTTGGCTTTAATAAAACAGTGACACAAAGCATTTCTATTCTCTGGACTACATCCTACTGGAAATTTAGTGGGACCGTAGTCCTGCTCAAATGTCTTCGTAGGATAACTAACACCTATTGGAGTGAATTCAAATTGAAGCCGTTGATCCTACATCGGACATGTCCTACCTGCAGACATCAACAGAATACACCACCAGTCTCTTGAATGAATACCTACAGGCAGAAGAGCCATGGGTAGACCAAAAGAAACACCCAGAAGAACAATACTTAGAGAAAGTAAAACAACCAATATCCATACTATTCACGAACTGCACTGAATAGCTTTGAACAGACAGAATTGGAGAGATCTGACCTCTGCCCTATGCTTTAACTTCAGCACAAAAATAAAATGATGATGATAGTCCTGCTACAAAAGAGATCCAGCGGGAGTTTGATAATATATGCTGAAGAAGAAGAAGACATGACTTTTTTTTTAAGAGTTGGAATGATCAGTTTCTTAAGTATCTTCACAATTGTTACATGACTGTTTCAGGCATTAGCAAACTTGACTGGCTCTAGGGCATATGAAAGGTTCACTGGATCCCAGATCATGAAAATCTTTCAAACACAACCAGAGGCTTATAACAACACACAGGTCAGTCATATAGATAGAATCCACCTGCTCAGTCAGGTATAACAACACACAGGTCAGTCATATAGATAGAATCCACCTGCTCAGTCCGGTTTTCTTTTGTTTTTTTCATTTACAAAGTGAGATGGTTAGTAAATTGTTTATTTGCATTTGGAAAATGCATTTTTGAGAGCGGTAGATGTCCATGATTGCCTATGCCATTGCAGATGTAAAAAATGGGGAAGAGTATGACTGTGTGCGAGGGCGACTTAAATAAGGACCTTGTGTTTTTTTTGTGTGGTTTAGTAAAATATACCTTGGTTCATTAGAGGAATCTATTGCCACATTTCAACCTTTTTAATTTTATGCGAAATTTCATTCAGCTTTCGTGACGAGAGAAAAAAATCATTGTCTTCTTCCCTCAACATTGTTCTGCAAGTTATGCACTGAGAGTTCCCCCTGTCGCCCACAGGGGGCACCCAAGTGGGAAGGGAGGGGCGGGGGAGCTCTAAGTTTGTAGCCTGCAGATCGCAGCAGTAATACTAAAATAAACTTTCATTACTGTCAGTTTTCCTGTTAAGGAGTGCAGGGAGGTTTTTTAGCTGTGGAAATAAGGCCGTGTTGCCATAGCTGTCACTGCGACGTGTACAGGAAGAATTTTTTATTGAACCTTCGAAAGACAAAAATCATTGTCCAAACTGTGGATTGAGCTCGGGACCTCAGGGTTCTGAAACCGGGGGTCTAGCTAACGGGTACGCTCTCTAGCTGTAACAACACCTGTAAAATGCATCTTTATCGATATTTTGTTTTGTTTAATAATGTAGGACTTTGATGCGTTAAAATGTGGCCACTGATTCCCGTAATGTACCTGTACCACTTATGATGAGGTACACTTCTTTCAACCACAGACATTAGTCCAAATTGATTATATGAGAGCTTTTTACCATAACAAATATTGGAGTCTGCGGTAATCCAGTTACCACAACCTCCACTAAAATGCAGGAGCTTTTAGAGCCAGTTTGCAATAGAAACTATAATTGAATTTGTAGTATTGAACATGTGATGAGGAAAATGAATATAATTGGTCTGTTTTACCACCCATGTGTTGCTAAGATCTGAAAGGAGATTAGAGAACAACACCACTACCTGTCATATATGTTGTATAGGGCAGATATAAAGGGATATATACACGCTATTTATCCACTCTCCCTTTATATCTACTTTTGTTTTTCTTATCTACCTTACTTTCCTTCTCTTAACCTCATATGTTTTCTTTATCTAGTACTAGAAGCAATGCTCGGCATTGCCTGGTCGAGAGTAAAATAAAAAATAAAAATAGAATAGATGTGAATATTTGTTAAAATAATGTAGCGATTACCTTGATATGTTTCAGTTTTTACATATTAACCACAAAAATAATTTGTCTTCTGCATCTTCTGCGTTCGTTCTCAAACTCCTGCAGATTATCAGGATGTAGTCTGGAGAACGGAATGCGTTGTGTCATGGTTTACAGCATTGCTGCGATATCTGCGCCTTTCGGTCTGACACATCCGACTTCAGCATCACTTTGCGTCACTGACCCTATATGAGATGGGACAGCCAACTCCATCCCATAACCTCCTTAGTCGCCTTTTACGACATGCATGGAAGGTAAACAGTGTTGCTATTCTTTGCTTCCCTTTCTGGCCCCGGCAACACATGAGCGAGAAAAATAATTAAAAGGAAACACCTTTATTTTAGAGTGAACTCTTGATCGAGAACGGAATGATTTGTATCATGGTATCTGTGCCTTTGATGTAAGATATACAACTAACTCTACCCCATAACCACCTTAGTCCTGCCTCTTATGACATGCATGGAAGGTAAACAGTGTTGCTATTCTGAAATATTCTCCCCCCCCCCCCAATCCCCCTCGTGATGCGGGCAGACATTTTGGTGGTAATGTATTAATGTAGCTGAGCTGTTTATCTGTTATCTTCTTGCCAGAGAATATCATTGGTTAGCAGCTTTGCAGCAAGTTTGTTTATTGGTGGTTATGCTCCAATTGATCACAGTGATGGAACTGGGATGAACATACTGGACATCTGGACTAGGAGATGGTCACAGACATGTCTTGAGGTTAGTCATGTCATTTGTGATTGCCAGAGAACAAGTTGATTTTAAAGGAGTGTGTGATGTTTGGATGTGGTCAACAATGATTGTTCTTGACAGAGTATGTGTTGTTCAGTTGTGTCCACACACAAAAAGATTGGTCTTAACAGAGTATATATTCTTTGCTTGTTGACTATAAAGATTGATCTTAAAAAGACATCGGTAAGACTTTGTTGTCTGTCTGTGCTTCCTGTCCACATGAACATAGGAAAGTGAGATTAGATTTAGTCTCTAGGTGACTGTTCAGTCTGTCATGTCATGTTCTCAGACAGAACAGGACCTTTTTTTAAAACTTTATCAAGATAGTCATAGCTTTTTTCTGCTGGTTGACCTTTCTAATGGCCTTGATGAGGGTGTTTTATTCCTGGAATCAATTGTTTGTTTTCTTTTATTGTCAATAAATCTGCTCTTTCATTTCCTGGTATACCACAGTGTGACTGATTCAGTAAATACAGAATTCTTTCTTTCTTTCTAACTCCAGGAATTTCTAGGGATTAGCTCTTACTTCCTATGTGCAGTGGGGAGATTTCTCAGAGCTTTCTTTCATACCAAGGAGACTCCATCTTTCAATTTAATGCAATGCCTATTGAAGGAGCCGTCTACTCAGAGGTCACGAGACGAGCTGATAGTTTGCTTGGGTCACCTATTGTGTGTCTTTCCTCCGATGAGATGCTTCGCAGCTAGCAAGCTATTCCTTGTTTAGGAAGGTCATTCCATTACTGCCCTTCATATCCCTAGGTCTCAGACCTAATTTCTTCTGTAAAAGCCATGTTGGGTAACAGCGACAGTCGAATTATATTCAGGGTTTATACATATTTCTATACGAGGCGCTGCTTTGCCTTGTCGACAGTATTACTGGGTATGTTGGTGTAGAGATATCAGAGATATTGCTTGTCTCTTCCATCTGTGACCTTCACTTCCACAGACACGAGCCTAAAATTGTTGTCAGGAATACAGCAAGAGCAACTGTATTTCTGTTTCCCCCAAGAGATAGATCTGAAGGTAAAACTGTGGGGCAACCATAAGAACCTCCTGCTGACAACTGAATTCATGGAGGCAGACCACCTTCCTGTATAGACTTATGAGCATAGGTAACTAATCGCAGAAGAAGAAGATTTCTGTTTCCAGAGTGCACCACGAGGAGGTACTTTTAGGATCTTAGTTATATGCTAACCCTGGGTCCACATGAGAGCAATAAGAGACCCTTTGCACCCCACAAATACAGATAAGTCCCATCATATTGAAACATGTTATTGTCTCTGGTTGGGTCTCTCACATTAACAGTTATGCGCATACATGCACACACACACAGAGACACACTCACGTACGCCCATGTACATACCACCACACACACACATACACACAACAATGCTTTGACTGTCTTCGCTGTCATGGCAATTAAATAAGAACACTTGATATTCCAGGCTTGTGGAACTGATCTAGAATCTAAGCTTGGGCCAGCCGTTCATTCAACTCAACAAATTGTAAGTATTTGTTTTATTTTATGCAGCATCCTAGCAGTCTGAGCCATAGATATGTGAGGGATATTTATTCCCTTTAGGTAAATAAAAAAAAAAATACATGGGCAAATTGTATCATTTCATAAAAGAACATGGCGTTGGTTACGGATGTGTCTGGGCATTGGCGCAAATAAAATGGAGGCATAATGTATTTTCTTTTGCTGGACTGTATCCTGTTGGAATCTCTAGTGGGACCATGGTCCTGCTACAAGAGAGATCCAGTGGGAGTTTGAGAATGAACGCTGAAGAACATAAAAACAAGCTGATGAAGCCGGACCATTGGCACAAGGAAAATGCTGATGAAATACATTTCCATTCTCTGCTACATCCTTTCTGGAAATCTAGCAGGACATCCTGCAGTGAAATGTAATCTCTAGGAAAATCTGTAAGGACTTACCAAATTAAGCAGAATAAGAAATAGTAAACAGCATGTGTGACCGGGGCCCAGATTGCTAGATATTATAGATGGCAGTGTAGACCATTGTTTTGATATTTAGAAGGCAGCATTGGTCATTGCTAGGTCGTTTAAATGGCCAATACTGTGAATCATAATATAAGGTCAGAGGGACGACAGCATGTATTATGATCAGGGTTTCTTGACCACAGTTTAAGATCAGACGGGGACTTATTTTGTTACTACATGTTTACTGTTAACATTTCAAAAATGTTAACACAGCAGACTACTCCATCAGACAGTATGCCAGAGCAAACTTTGCTACACAGATACAGTGAAGGCAGACCTAGAGGCCTACCACAAAAATGATGGACCACTGAAATAAAAGAGGTGACAAATTCCACAATATACTCAGCACACACGATGGCCATCTCCAGAAAACTCTTCTACCCCTGACTGCTGAATTGCAACAAAAGGTTTCGCAGATAGATAGATAGCGAATAGATTTCAGAAATTATTTGGTATGTATTTGTATTACGTGGAGATGCATGATAAAATCAGTAATGGTATCTGTATGTCTTTTATAGGGCAAAGTTTCCAGTTACCTGGTATCTCGATATGGATTCAGCCCTGACTGTATCGTGTCAGCATTTGTAGGAGATAACCCTGGTAATATTTGTGTACTTATCTACTGAGTACAAGTTTTTATGTGGTTTTATGTTTACCATAGAACCTATGTTTTGATGGGGCCAGAAAGTGGATAAAAAGAATAACAACACTGTTTACCTTCCATGCATGTCATGAAAGGAGACTAAGAAGGTTTAGGGGGAGGGTTAGGATGTCCCATATATGATAAAAGTACCTCAGAAGCCATACTGATGTCGAATGTGTCAGGCTGAAAGGCGCAGATGTCACAGCCAAGTTTTAAACTATGACACAATTCATTCTGTTCTCTGGACTACATCCTACAGATCTGCAGAAGTTTCCACTGTCATTCAGAATTCTTCTTCAACTCAGAAAGTCCAACTATCTGTGTTCAGCTGGATAATTGAGGAATAGACTATAGTAGAAATTGAATTTTATATTTTGGGAAGAAGATGGTCATAAAATTTTTTATTAATTAAAACAAAAAAAGCGCCCAATTTCGGTGGTCTTCTTCTGTGTTCATTCTCAAACTCCTGCAAATTAAGAGAATGTAGTTTGGAGAACGGAATGCGTTGTGTCATGGTTTTACAGTTTTTCTGCCATATCTGAGTCTTTCGGCCTCGCACATCTGACCAACTTCAGCATTATTTCTGGGTCACTGACCTTATATGGGATGGGACGGCCAAACCCTCCCATACCTCTTTAGTCTCCTCTTATGACATGCATGGAAAGTAAACAGTGTTGCTAGTCTTTATTCCTCTTGCAGGCCCCGACAACACACAATGTCTTATTGTGATCTATAACTCTTTCAACCGGGGACATAGTGTCAAATTTAGTTATATCAGAGCTTTTTGCCATTAAAAATAATGGAGATTGTGGTTCAGCAAACTAGAATCTGATGTATAAGATGAGTCCTTCTTCTGCATTCATTCTCAAACTTCTACAGGCTAGCAGAATTTAGTCCAGAGAAGGCAATGTGTTGTGTCACCGTTTACAGTTTAGCTGCGATATAAACGCCTTTTGGCCTGAAACATCCAACTTCAGTATAAGATGAATTAATAATAAACAGATTCAAGCTGTGTTCTTTTCTATTACTGGGTTCGGATTTTGGTTTTTTTGTGATACCACTAGAATTTACATCCTTTGAGATTGTAACCACACCTCGATGTAAATTGTGACACCTCGATGTAAATTTTGACCACACCTTGATGTAATTTAATTATAAATGATGACAATGTTGACTATCTGGTGATAACATCACATGATATTTTTATAACTGCTTGACATTAATGTGATATGAAATTTTACTGAAAACTGATAATTTTGTCCATTTATTTCTGTCATTAGCTTCCTTTGCTGGACTGTCACCGGATAAAGGGGATATAATTGTAAGTTGTGTACTTTCTTTGTAACTGAAATAAACTAAGTCTTCTGTTATGTGTTGTTGCGGCCTACAAAACCTTACCTTGTTTACTCTGTTTGTAGCGCCAGTATGTTGCCAGGTTCTGGAAGGGAAACAAAGAATAGCAAGACTGTTACTTGCCACACATGTTATAAGATGTGACTAAGGTGGTTTGGGGGATGGATTTGACTAAGCAAGTTTTCAGAGTGGTGTTGGCTGTCCTATCTCATAGAGGGTCGAGGTGATCCAGAAGCCATGCTGAAGTAGGATATATCAGGTTGAAAGGTGTTGATAACACAGCTGTGCTGTAAACTATGGCACAATACATTCCGTTCTCCAGAATGCATCCTGCTATTCTGTAGGAGTTTAAGAGCTACGCAAAAGAAGGAGGAGGTCCATTGCAGGTAACCTTCGCTGTGAAGATGGCACCTGATAATAATAGTCATGCGTAGAATCACACAAAATGACTGGTTCTAGACTTTGTATGATTTTGTTTGTTTGACTCACAGGTTCTCTTTACCAACCAACCATGACATTATTATGTATTCCCTCACTTTAGGTTAGCCTTGGTACCAGTGACACAGTTTTTCTGTGGTTGACCAAGCCAACTCCTGGTTTGTCAGGTCACATCTTTGCCAACCCTCTCAACAGAGACGACTTCATCTCACTGACATGGTATGTGTCATGTTTTGTGTGCTGTGTTTGTATATATCATGCTTGCATGATCTGTTTGTGTATGTGCTGTGTGTAGTTGTGTATGTCATGCTTAGGACACACATAGGACACATCACAGACATCATCATCTTTAACATCCCTCCAGTTGAGCTGAAAGGTAATCATCGACTTTGATGGACAAACTTTGATGGATAATTCCTGTGATTTGCTGGTTGCATACATTCAACAGTCCTCTGATGGGTGGTAAAGATTCCTGTGATTTGCTGGTTGCATACATTCAACAGTCCTCTGATGGGTGGTAAAGAGTCCTGTGATTTGCTGGTTGCATACAATCACCAGTCCTCTGATGGGTGGTAAAGATTCCTGTGATTTGCTGGTTGCATACATTCAACAGTCCTCTGATGGGTGGTAAAGATTCCTGTGATTTGCTGGTTGCATACATTCAACAGTCCTCTGATGGGTGGTAAAGATTCCTGTGACTTGCTGGTTGCATACAATCAACAGTCCTCTGATGGGATCCTTCCTACTGATAACCCATTTGATTAAAAATTCCTGCAGTCTTAGATTGGCTTAAAGATACAGGGTGACTTGTGTTGGAGCAGGTTGGCTCACATAAATGAATATCCATGTAGATCAAGAATACAGATACAACTGAACGTATACTCAAGGACTATCCAAAAATTACTTACCAACTGTGAGCCAAGACACGGCCACACTAGAAGTAAGGCAAAAACTTTGAGACAACCGCTTTGATCTGGCGAAGACTGGAAGTTTTGTCCCAGTGACTGGCCTGAAGATCTAACATGACGAAAAACTTTGAGACAGCTGCTTTAACCTGCGAAGACTGTCCCAGTGACTGGTCTGAAGATTAAACATGACCAAAAGAATCCTGAATGCAGAACTAGCTCAAAGATAATCAACTGTATTGAATCTGACAGGCTCAGCTTGGAACATGCTATTGAAGTTTTGCTAATCACTGGAAACACACATAAAACACACACAAATCAACTTTTTGACCAAAGGCCTTTATCATGACTACATACACAACAAAAATGACTACCTGACGTTCACATGGTAGAGAAAAATATGGATATAATCTGGAAGGGTTAAAGCTAAAAGGTCAGAGATGAAACAACACAAACAAAAATAGACAAAACAAACCTAAATATCGGTGAAACAGGACAAACAGAAATGACGGAACAACACGAAATCATCCATACGACTGATGGGCATTGATCCCAAGGGTTAAAACATGCCAAATTGATATATATAGTGGTTCTCAAGCTTGTGACTAGTCCGGTTATCCAAGAAGCACGACTTAATGACTGTTACCTGAGTGCCCTTCTGTTATGTGTAACATCTGCTAGTCTATAAGATATGTCATGTTACAATGCTTACTATAAACTCATTTTTACAAGTTTCAAGAATGGTTCCCTTACCAGAGAGAGGATTCGAGATGAACAAGCTGCAGGCTCCTGGGATGTTTTTAATAACTTGCTCAAGAAAACACCTCCTGGGAACAATGGAAATTTGGGTGAGTAAATTGAAAAAAATGAATGTATCTGCCTGTCAATTTCTAGAAAGGTCATCTAGTATTTTATTAAAAAAATAGACCCTAAGATTCTTAAGTTTACCCAATAATATGTAAATTGGTGAACAGGTGAAGCTTGGAGCAACAGGTGAAGCTTGGAGCAACAGGTGAAGCTCGGAGCAACAGGTGAAGCTCGGAGCAACAGGTGAAGCTTGGAAAAACAGGTGAAGCTTGGAGCAACAGGTGAAGCTTGGAGCAACAGGTGAAGCTTGGAACAATAAGGTAATGAAGTTTTGTGATGATACCTGTGACTTGCTGAAAAATATTTGAACTGGGAATTGAACCTTAGATCACCTGGACAGGAAACCAGTTCACTAACAACTGAGCTACTAAAATCCCACTGTATGGAGAGTACTAAAGCTCAATATGGTCATATTCAATTAAATCTGGACATTTTCTGTACAGAATACACACAAATATGTACTAATTGACACCTATGGAAGTAGTAAAATAGAAATTGGAAACAGTAAAGTTTAAACTGTACATTTTTTATTAGTCAAAGCTGACATCAGTAAATAAAATATAAGCAGGCACTGAATGGTTTTATTTTTCTTCTTTTCTGCATTTGTTCTGATATATCCACTACGATTTCTGCTTGTAATGTGAGCTAAGTAGACTGCACTGTAAGTGTGCAATATTTTTACATATTAGTCCAGTCCATTTCATTAATATTCAGAAATGCTTGGCTTTGGTTTTTATTGGGATAGGATAGCAACTATGTCTTAATCTCCTTGGTCATCTTTTATAACATGCATGACAGTTCATAATTTTGCTAACCTTTGCTTCCGTGTTAGGCCTTGTAAGACACAAGCAAGGGGATGAGAAATACAAGAAAATGGCTGACACCTGACATACCAAGAATATAAGAAAATGACTAGACACATACCAAGAACAAATAAAAATGGTTGTTGACAGGTACCAAGAACACAACAAATGGTTGTAGACAGAATACCAAGATTATAAGAAAATGGCTGTAGACAGAATACCAAGAACATAGGAGAATATGTAAAACTGCTGTCGTTGACCAAATATTTTTGTATCCTCAGGTGTGTACTTTGATGTGAGAGAGATTCAACCGTTCGCTGTAGGTGTTTACAGATACGATAATCAGGATAAGCCAGTGAGCAGAACAATGAAACAAAATGTTGTTTTCTATGTTTGTATTTTTTATTTTTCCTGAATACAGCATTTATTGAACAATTAAAAAAATTTAATTTGTAACTTGTTGGCTAAATTCAAATGTTAATTTGCACATATGTTGCCATTGCCTGAAAGAGGATAAGAAAATAGTGACATTTTTATCTGCCAAACATGTTGTAACACAAATATATGGAGGTTTTGGAATGAAGTTTAACGGCAAAATATTTATGTCTACAACTCAACCTTGATGTGACCAGGAGTAAAATCTTTTTATTTTAACTCTGTAAAGATAGAATCCTCAGATATATATTTTGTCCTTATATTGAAGAGGCCCGAGAGGGGAGCAAAGAATAGCAACACTGTTACCTACCACGTGTGTCATAGGAGGTGATAAAGGAGATATTGATGTGGAGTTGGCTGTCCTATCCCATAGATGGTCAAAGGGATTCAGAAGCCACGCAGAGGTCTGATGTGTCAGGACAAAATGCCCAGATATTGTAAAACATGACACAAAGCATTCCGTTCCCCAGACTGCATCTTACTAATCTTCAGGTGTTTGAGAATGAACGTGGAAGATATACATTTCTTGTTGTTGTGATTCTATATAGTATATAGGTAGAATGCTCAAATATAAATTTTCTCTATTGTTATTCTATAAAGTATATATATAGAATGCTCAAATATAAATTTTCTCTGTTGTGATTCTATAAAGGTAGATGCCTTTTCTCCAGAGGTGGAGGTGAGAGCCGTATTGGAGGGACAGTTCATAGCCAGAAGAGTGCATTCAGAGAATGCTGGATTTCAGCTAGGTATTAGCTTGCAGTTGCATACTCTGTATGAATATCCTTGCATTTATCTCTCCCATTTGTCTATCATTCTCTCTGTCTATCTCTATCTACTGTCATATGTTTATGAGCAATCAAAAACATGCTTACCAATCATAAAAGAAACAAAACAAAACCTGACAGTTTTTCAACAGTACATACTTAAACTTGAGAATTCAGACAGACAGTAGACAATGCTCAAATGCATAACTGTCAACTCAAGATGGTAGATAACACAAGAAATGAAATGTATTGCAGCCAAACTGTAAATTATGACACATTCTAATCTCAGGACTACATCCTGATAACCAGTAGGATTGTGAGAACTAGTACAGTAGTAGCACTAGTTTAATATTCATCATCCCTTATCCATAAATTTTAATATAAGGCTAGAAATTGTCCACCACTTCTGGGCACTAAGCAAACAACTTATGACAAACAATCTTGGCAACTTTCTTCAACTAAATGTGTTTTCAGTTTCATTTATGAAGTCTTTCCTATAGGGAACATAAGACCAATGTGTACGTAAGAAATAAAGTAGAGATGTGTGCAGGTGTTCAGGAGCCATTGCTTTCAATAGTGAAATGATGAAAACTAGCATGGTTAGGAAATGTATGCAGGCATGATTCCTTGTCAAAAACAATACTGCAGGGAACTGTCGAGGGTGGAAGAAGCAGAGGAGGACAAATAAAGGCATGGACAGACAACATCAAGGAATGGACAGGGCAAGATATTTCCACACTCATCCGCATCACTGAGAATAGAATTCGCTGGGGGACTCTGCTGAAGTATCCAATGTGGTACCCCTACGACCCTGAAGGTTTACAGGTTTATTGATTGATTGATTGATGAAGTCTTAACTGTGATATAAAACAATCTAAAAAAATATTCATTGAATAAACAGCCCTAGACTAAATGGCAATTTATTTCTCAGCTGCAAGGTTACTCTTTCAGGGGAACATCTGTGTTAGACCAATTTATGATGTTAACTTTTAAAAGGGCCTATGCTTTTCTGTATTATTTTGAATTCTTCATAATTACTGTTGGGGTCCGCACATATATCGGTAGGGTCTGATAGAGGGGCAAAGATATCAACATTTTTACCTGTCATAAATGTCATGAAAGCGAAACAGTTAAGTAGGGCTGTGTATTGGGCTAAGCTTCCCAATCCTATTGGAGGTCAAAGTTTGCCAAAAAAAAGCCATTCTGATACTGGATGTGTTGAATCGTCGTACCCATACTGTAAATCACAACATAACAATTCCATTTGACAGACTATATCATATTCATTGGCGGTAGTTTGAGAGTGATTAAAAAATATGCCAGTGTCTTACTAGCGTACAAAAGGGGAGTAAATAATAGCAACACTGTTTCTTCCATGCATGTAATAAGAGGCAACTAAGGTGGTTTGGGGTGGTATTGGCTGCCTCATACCTTTAAGGATCAAGTGACCCAGAAGTCATGCTAAAGTCTGAAATATCAGGCTGAAAATTGTAGATATCACAGCTAAGCTGTAAACCACGAAACAAGGGATTCCATTCTCCTGACTACATTCTGCTAATCTGCAGGATTTCTAGAATGAATATAGATTAAAATGTAAAGATGAAGTATTTCAAATGCTGTTTATATACATTTATATATATATATATTGTTTCATGATGGTTTATTAGGTCCAAATACCAAAGTCATAGCAACTGGTGGAGGATCTAAAAATGTGGACATACTTCAGGTGAGCTACAAGTATAATTATCCATTCATCGCTGATCTTTTGTTGAAACTGTTTGTCAATCTTTACCATACCAAAACACACACACCACTTGTTACAGGTACTGTCTGATGTCTTTACTTCACTAAACATCACTTGTTACAGGCTCTATCTGATGTCTTTACTTCACTAAACATCACTTGTTACAGGCTCTATCTGATGTCTTTACTTCACTAAACATCACTTGTTACAGGCTCTATCTGATGTCTTTACTTCACTACACATCACTTGTTACAGGCTCTATCTGATGTCTTTACTTCACTACACATCACTTGTTACAGGCTCTATCTGATGTCTTTACTTCACTAAACATCACTTGTTACAGGCTCTATCTGATGTCTTTACTTCACTAAACATCACTTGTTACAGGCTCTATCTGTCTTTACTTCACTAAACATCACTTGTTACAGGCTCTATCTGATGTCTTTACTTCACTAAACATCACTTGTTACAGGCTCTATCTGATGTCTTTACTTCACTAAACATCACTTGTTACAGGCTCTATCTGTCTTTACTTCACTAAACATCACTTGTTACAGGCTCTATCTGATGTCTTTACTTCACTAAACATCACTTGTTACAGGCTCTATCTGATGTCTTTACTTCACTACACATCACTTGTTACAGTTACTGTCTGATATCTGTAATTCACCACAAACACTTGTCACAGGTATAGTCCGATGTCTTTAGCTCACCACTCACATGTTACAGGTACTGTTTTATGTATTTCACTCACCACTCGTATGTTGCAGGTACTGTCTGATGTATTTAACTCACCAGTGTATGTGAAAGATGTTCCCAATTCTGCTTGTTTTGGTTGTGCTTTGAGGGCCAAACATAGTAAGTCCTTTTTTTGGGTCTTTTTGTGTTATTCTGCAAGTCTGCTGTTTCCAATATCTGGACACATCGTCTCAAATGATAATAGATGCGAAACAGAGGTTGTGAGGAGAATAAGAATGGCCTAAAGTACTTTCAATGACATAATGAAACTACTAACATCTAAACAAATCACTAATTAAAAATACCAATTGTAAAATGCTAAATCTACTGTACATTAATGAGTTTATTATTATGATGATAATGATAAATCTGCCAGTTTGAGGGTGGAGATTGATGTGGAAATGAAACTTGATGATGATAAATCTGCAAGTGTGATGGTGGAGATGGCACTATGTGATGATAAATCTACAAGTGGAGGTTGAGGTTTTATGAGGGTGGAGATTGATGCTTGTGCAGAATTATGAGCAGTAAAGTGTTTTTTTGGTTATGTAAAATGTACCTCTTGTGAAGTACGCTTCTTTCAATCAAAGACGTTAGTCCAATTTGGTTGTATCAGAGCTTTACAACCATAAAAAAATAGTGATGGTTGAAATTCTGGTAATCCAGTCACCATGACCTCTGCGTGATGTTATGTGATGCAAGGGTAGGTTTCTTGAGAGCTTTGTTTCATACCAAGAAGACTTGAGATATCAGTGGTGCAACTTGCTTCCAGAAGATACCTTCTATACAGAGGGATTACTGATATAATTGTATCAATGAAGTGCTGTATGGCTGCTATATGATGAATGATACAACTTCACGCTGATGTATATATATCATTCCCACTAAACCATATCTTATGCCTGTCATCTGTTGAAGTTTCACTTATCCCTGTCATCTGTTGAAGTTTCACTTAACCCTGTCATCTGTTGAAGTTTCACTTATCCCTGTCATCTGTTGAAGTTTCACTTATCCCTGTCATCTGTTGAAGTTTCACTTATCCCTGTCCATCTCATGTCAGTTAGACCTAGGACATCCCAGTTGTATCTATCAGGTTCATGCGTTAATTCCTTGACCATGCTGCATGGATGCAGTGTATAAGCATAATACATGCTCCATTAACGCAGTTGGCTCTAGAAAACTTTAGAATACTATTCATTTGTGCTGATACTCCAGTGTAGCAATTTCATGAGTATAATTTTACATGGTGGCGCCCAACTCATTTCCAAAAATTACCTTATTGGCAACAAGAAAAACCCAGCTGTTAGTCTACACTTTACAATCTCCATGCATATTTACCATGTATATCATTTCAACATGATAGTCTCTACCTATGGGAAGATATAAGGTATCTTTACTTCTTATATCCTATTTGTTTCCACACAAGTGAGGTTGTCCTGAGGGTCTTCATTCATATGAAGTTTTCCTGAACATCTCTACCTACATATAGATATTCTGTCTTCACACCAGTGAGGTTATCCTAACGGTCTCCACCTATGAACTATCCGAAAGTTGTCAACACATAAGATCAAAGATGTACTGTCATACAAAGTGCATAGAGTTTGAAACTGAAGTACATTTGTTTATTTATCTTAGCCCTGCTTGGACCTGATGCTTCTTTCTCAGAGGTTGCTAATCGACTTGAACCACCTGTCTTAGCTGCTACACCTAGAGAGACAAGCGAGGTAAGATTACAGTTTATACTTCTTTTTTGCCTTGTATAACTGCAGCCAGCCCATTTTTGTTATTTTGTCAGATAACCTTTGAATTCCTGGGAATTTATCAGATTATAATGTATAGTGTCAGGCTTTAAAGGGGAGCAAACAATAACAAAACTCTGACATGCCATGAATGCTGTAATAGGAGACTAAAGATTTTTAGGGGTGCGGTTAGCTGTTCCATTCCTTTGGTCAAAATGACCCAGAAGCAATGCTGAAGTCAGATATGTCAGGCCAAAAAGCAAAGATATCACAACCAAGCTGTAAACCATGACACAATGCATTTCATTCCCAGATAACATCCTGCTAATCTGCAGGAGTTTGAGAATTAACGCAGAAGAAGCGATACGGTATAAGTCACCTTGCCCAGTGCTTACTATACTAGTTTCTGATTAAGATGGTCCAGGTTTTATGTTCCATTTTAATATAAATTATTTTTAAATGTCAATGACTCCTAAGTCAATCTAACCAAAGGAAATATGCACCAAATCTTCTGGGAAAGTAAAGGTGATGGCATGATGCTGTATCATTCATCCCTAGAAATACAGTTGGCATGAATAATATGGGTTGTAGGGATGCCACACTGGAGACATCAGTACAAAAAGTCCCCCCAAACACTTCTGTCCATGGCCATTTGGAAAAATGTAGAATAACATGCCCAGACCATTCTTTCATGTTATCAATCCTGGATTTTTTTGGGGCCTATTCTCCTTACACCCTAGACTGTTACTTGCGATATCATTTTAGAAAGTGAGCTATGTGTGGTTATGTGTCCAAACCAAACATGTTATGCCATGTGGATGCTATCATCATGTGGGAGGTGGAGTGTTTTCATCTCACACTATCATCATGTGGGAGGTGGAGTGTTTTCATCTCACAATATCATCATGTGTATATTTATATTTTCATGCTGATTTGTCTCCCATTTTGCTTTCATTTAGGTTTACATCAAGTTATGTCAAAGATACAGGGAATTTGAGGCATCAATTGAAGACAAACAAGGCCAGTAAGGGGAACAAGATATACACTGATACTTGTGATACAAGTTATCACATTGTGACAAGACATAATTTATAATGCCGAGATATTGTGGAATCGAAAGTCATCAGCTGCCTCATCTTGCCATCATACAGCATTAATTGGAATCATAATAAAATTTGACATTTCAAAGACCAGTGATCAAGTCATTTGTTCATACTTCACCGCATCATGTCCTCGCTATGTTTTCTCAAGGTGTTTCAGCATATTTGCACAAAGAAGATTCCAATAATTAAGAGTTGACATTATCACACCCTGAGAAAACCCATAAGATGTTCAGTTATCTTTCAGCAGATGGAAAGAGTATAGTTTGCTAGTGTTCCCATAGCATGCTCGCTATTTATTCATGCCTAATTCATACCCTTTTGCCCTTATTTAATCACAAATTCAGTCTCTGTATTACTGATTCACCCAGTGCAGTATCATCCTCCAATAAGAGATCCTGTATTCCTTTCAAGATCTCCAGGTTTGTCTATATTCAAAATACCCACCACAGGTGCCTTTGTAGCTAGCGTATCAGCTCGCTCACTTCAGCATGATCTAGACAGTAGATCAATAAATCAACAAAGATCATTGACGCAACCACTCCTCTAGTCGACTTAGCTGTAAATGAGTACTTGATGCATGAGTTATTGGCTGTAAAAAAAAGCAGCAAGGAAGAGAACTGGCCACCACCACCTAATAGTTGCTACAGCTTAGCACAGTACATAGAGTTATTTTCATTCCCTACGGCAGATGTCATGGGACCTAGGTTTACCTATATACATCAATCATTGGTCCTGACTACTCTTGACAACAGCAGAAGTAAATAATTTGATGACATTTTTTGGGAACGTTCAATAATATAGGTCATAAAGTATAATATAAACAGGATGTTTTTATAACGTACAGGCATCTCTATATTGATGTGTACATTGATTAAATGTGTTTTTAAGCTGGTGTACATGATTGATAGTATTAATCACAAATGTAGCGGTTATTTAAGTCGGTAGATTCTATTTAAAAGTGGGATTGTTTTTGTGGTGTGTTTTCAGATGGATTTATTAGGTTTTTGGGTTAGGTTTTTTTAATTGTAGAATAAACTGTTAGGGTTTAGATTAGAGAGTAAACTTTTTGAGATAAAGTTAAGATCTGCTCGTGTTATTTGTAGTAAATTAGTTGTCGCAGACATGTCTTTCACTGTGATTTTTTTTTAAAGAGAAAAAATAATTATGTTACTTTGTTGACACTAAAAATTCATACTATATATAGGATGTGTGTACAAGCAGTTGTGCTACTTTTAGAATAGTGGAAACCTACAGCTGTCACAGTAACAGTACCCAATCAGTGGAGACCTGCGGCCATCACATTAACAGTACCAAATCATTGTGTGATTTGATTGTTCATCATTTATAAGGATGGAAGGTGTAGTTATTGCTACAAACATGTGCTCAAATTGTTATCAATAACATTCCTCAGTCAAAGATTGCTCAAACCAAACATTCCAGGTGATGATGTTAGTTCCCTAAGGAAATCTCTAATTTTCTATGCCAGGCAGTGGAGTTTTATTTTCAACTACATATTGGTGTTTCTTTGGCATTCTTTTTGATGGGGAAGTTTTACAAATATTTTTTTTACTAGATTATTTGACTGAGTGTATCTGTAGGGTGTGATGCCAGCTGGTCAGTTTTCTATTCAAGACTTGACTTTGTAGATGTACAAACATGGTTGGTATGCTTATAGATATGTAAATATTCTAAGTATACTTGTAGATGAGCATGTTGTGTTGGTCAGGATTTTCAACATTTGATGCACCAAGCAGAATCTCATATTTAGATCTCAAACATATATCCACTCTTTGAATGAGATCACGGAACAAAACCAGAGGAAGACTACAGAAAAGATGGATAGAAAACATCAGGGACATCTTGAACAGACACGGTCACAGCACAGCCGAGGCCATACATCTGGAATTGGGACACAAGCTCGATTTCAATCGGCAAGAGTGGATAACAAACCACTTGGGGAAAGACAATAGACAATATCCACTCTTTGGTGAGCTGAGGACTAAAACCTGGCGCAAGAGACAGAAGTGAAAGTGAAGCAGATGACTGAATTCCCAGAGGCAACTCTCATGTCTGTATAAACTTCGAGTATAGGAAACTGATCGCAGAAGAAGTAGATATCAAACAGTAATAACAGGTAGTCTTATCTTCTGTTATCAAGACAATATCTCACATTTTGATATCAGGGTCTCATTTTGATATTAAATTGGCATAATTGAGGATACTGTCCTCATGTTTGTAATATGGTTTGTTGGTTGGTTGGTTGCTGATCCAGCGGTCCATGGGCTCATGTCCTTTGACCTAATGCCATTAAATGGCATTATATTGCTTGGAAGTCTGTGGATTTTCGGCACACCCAAGGACAGAGCCAGACAATAACTATCACACCTCCAGGAAGGTAGGTTTCAACCTATGCACTGCTCCTAGCCACTGTAGTCAAGATAGGGTTCACTGTGCTCATTCCCTGCCACCAATTGACTACTAGTTATTCCGAGCTTCTCTATTGCTCTAGACATGCAACTAAATGTCAAAAGGATTGTCACGTCCTGAGTCACTGTGCCTCTATGATGGATCTAAGCCATAGGAAAAAAACAGTGCGGTCAGTTTCCTCCTCCCCAATGCTGCGCAGTACATCTCTGGCTCCCTCCCAATCATAGAGGGTGCATACATATATATATTCAGATAAATATGAAACACATTTCAACAACAAAATACAAGCATAATTGTATAGATGACGTGCCATGAAGCTTCTCTAAGAAGATAACCTCAATATAACGGCATGGCATCCACTAAGGTTTTCTATTGCATGGGTGGTATGTCTAGTGGGCCATTGGCGAGACCCACAGACGCAGCCACATGCGTGTTTGTAATATGCATTGTATCATTTTTAATACCAGGTAATTTTCCATTTTAAAATATCAGGCAATGTCCCATGTTTTTAATATCTGACAGTGTCATGTTTTTAATATCTGACAGTGTCATGTTTTTAATATCTGACAGTGTCATGTTTTTAATATCTGACAGTGTCATGTTTTTAATAAAAAATAGAGACAAAAAAATTAGTTAAAATGCAGTTGCATTTTTAATTTACCACATAGTACAGAGTTTTACTGCAATTCCTTTCATTCCATGTTTTTCATACCATGCAGTGATGTGTCATGTATCAGTGATGTGTCATATATCAGTGATGTGTCATATATCAGTGATGTGTCATATATCAGTGATGTGTCATATATCAGTGATGTGTCATATATCAGTGATGTGTCATGTATCAGTGATGTGTCATATATCAGTGATGTGTCATATATTGATGTATTGTCATCAGAGATGAAGATGTATGTCACAATACAGCTACTAGAATGAATGAATGTGGCTTCCATTAGGTCAGTAAGAACATCTCATGGCAATAGTGAAGCATCACAAACGTGTGTGGGTTGGCCACAAGTATGGATTAATAATATTATTGCCCGTGTAATGCTGAGGCCCGAAAGGGGAGCAAAGAATGGCAACACTGTTTACCTTCCACGCATGTCGTAAAAGGCGACTAAGGAGGTTATGGGATGGAGTTGGCTGTCCCATCCCATATAGGGTCAGTGACCCAAAGCCATGCTGAAGTTGGATGTGTCAGGCTGAAAGGCGCAGATATTGCAGCAATGCTGTAAACCATGACACAACACATTCCGTTCTCCGGATTACATCCTGCTAATCTGCAGGAGTTTGAGAACGAATGAAGAAGAAGAATATTATAGATTGAAAAGGATTAAGATTTTCCACACTTAATGCAAAGAACTGATAACAGAGAGGCATGGCATAATTTTTGTGTTGACGTTTCCAGAGTGACACCTCTACGACCCATAAGGGTTATGGGTCTGATGATGGTGACCTCACCAAAAATAGGCTTGAATCTCCTACACAGAAACCTCATACAGAGGTCATCATTATGAAGTCTCCAATAAATAACATTGTGTACAGATTTAAACAAATTAAGAATGTGTGCCAGGTATGTGGGGGTCAAATCACATATCAGACTCCTATAATATCTGAAAACTACATCAAAGGTAGTAAGGGAGGTGGTGTTTCTTTTGTTGAAGTACGTTCTTTCAACCATGAGACAACTTTTCTGTAGTTATATTAAAGCACAAGGCCATGAAAAAAATAAGGTAATCCGATCCCAATAGCCTCAAAAATAAAAATATGTCTGCATCAAGGTAGTCATAGAGTTTGTCTTCCTAATGCAGGGGAAATAAGAGTTGTATCAAATTAGTTATGTCCCCTGTTAGTCAACCGCTCATAATAAAGACACTTGTCAAACATTGATGGCGGTGGCAGGTGATTATCAAACATATTGTACGCTATATATATATATATAAAAATATAAACCAGACATTGCACACATGACATGAATATATCAAATATTTGAATATATCACTTGTATATACCAGAAATTTCACATATGACATGCATATGCCACCAGTTATTGCACGCACGACATAGATATACCAGCCAATTGCAAATGTGACATGGATATACAAGACAGTTATTGCACGTATGGAATAGATATACCACACAATTATTGCACATATGATATAGGTATGCTAGACAGTTATTGCACGTATTAAATAGATATACCACACAATTATTGCACATATGGCATTGATATACCAGACAGTTATTATATAATTATTGCACGTGTTATGAACATATTGAGACAATTATTACAAAATGTCAGTTATTATACAGATTACGTCAAAATATAAAAATCGCTTATAACACAAATGACATATTTCCCTTACTAAACTGTCAATCTTCTCTAGTTTTTTCTGTCTCTCTCTCTTTCTCAATATCTGCAGAATTTGTAATTAACGGGCAGGCTGTACACTTCAGACGGTAGTTGATTCCCTACACCGGATGATTCTCTGCTGTATATGTTCTAAGATAGTTCATTGATTATACTGTGCTCTTGGTACATGCATGATGGTTATCATGCGTCACTGAATTTAACTGAGGTACCTTGGCTGTCACTGTAACTAGCATTATTAAACCCTGGTTCCGTTGTGGTCAGCGGTGTTTTGACAAAAGGTACTAGCAGTTGACCACGGCGGTAGCGAACCACCAGAAAAGTGATGACTGCTACAAGAGCAACCAGAGTGAAAGTTCCCACGACTATCCCAGCCACAGCGCCACCGCTCAAATGTGCGCCTAAAAGGAAATTAAAATAATATATTTAACACATAATAAGACAGTAGTAAGATTATATGTGCTAGTTCATAATTACCATGCACAGTTTCTGCATCGGAGCTTGGTTGCAATGGACCTTCAACATCCTTCGTCTCTTGCTTTATTTGTGCATTCTGATAGACTGTATCTTCATTGTTCCTGTCTGACAGATGGACTGTATCTTCATTGTTCCTGTCTGACAGATAGACTGTATCTTCATTGTTCCTGTCTGACAGATGGACTGTATCTTCATTGTTCCTGTCTGACAGATAGACTGTATCTTCATTGTTCCTGTCTGACAGATAGACTGTATCTTCATTGTTCCTGTCTGACAGATAGACTGTATCTTCATTGTTCCTGTCTGACAGATAGACTGTATCTTCATTGTTCCTGTCTGACAGATAGACTGTATCTTCATTGTTCCTGTCTGACAGATAGACTGTATCTTGGTTGTTCCTGTCTGACAGATAGACTGTATCTTCATTGTTCCTGTCTGACAGATAGACTGTATCTTGGTTGTTCCTGTCTGACAGATAGACTGTATCTTCATTGTTCCTGTCTGACAGATAGACTGTATCTTCATTGTTCCTGTCTGACAGATAGACTGTATTTTGGTTGTTCCTGTCTGACAGATAGACTTTATCTTGGTTGTTCCTGTCTGACAGATAGACTGTATCTTCATTGTTCCTGTCTGACAGATAGACTGTATCTTGGTTGTTCCTGTCTGACAGATAGACTGTATCTTCATTGTTCCTGTCTGACAGATAGACTGTATCTTCATTGTTCCTGTCTGACAGATAGACTGTATTTTGGTTGTTCCTGTCTGACAGATAGACTGTATCTTGGTTGTTCCTGTCTGACAGATGGACTGTATCTTGGTTGTTCCTGTCTGACAGATAGACTGTATCTTGGTTGTTCCTGTCTGACAGATGGACTGTATCTTGGTTGTTCCTGTCTGACAGATAGACTGTATCTTGGTTGTTCCTGTCTGACAGATAGACTGTATCTTCATTGTTCCTGTCTGACAGATAGACTGTATCTTCATTGTTCCTGTCTGACAGATAGACTGTATCTTCATTATTCCTGTCTGACAGATAGACTGTATCTTCATTGTTCCTGTCTGACAGATAGACTGTATCTTCATTGTTCCTGTCTGACAGATAGACTGTATCTTCATTGTTCCTGTCTGACAGATAGACTGTATCTTGGTTGTTCCTGTCTGACAGATAGACTGTATCTTGGTTGTTCCTGTCTGACAGATGGACTGTATCTTGGTTGTTCCTGTCTGACAGATAGACTGTATCTTGGTTGTTCCTGTCTGACAGATAGACTGTATCTTCATTGTTCCTGTCTGACAGATAGACTGTATCTTCATTGTTCCTGTCTGACAGATAGACTGTATCTTCATTGTTCCTGTCTGACAGATGGACTGTATCTTCATTGTTCCTGTCTGACAGATAGACTGTATCTTCGTTGTTCCTGTCTGACAGATGGACTGTATCTTCATTGTTCCTGTCTGACAGATAGACTGTATCTTGGTTGTTCCTGTCTGACAGATAGACTGTATCTTCATTGTTCCTGTCTGACAGATAGACTGTATCTTCATTGTTCCTGTCTGACAGATAGACTGTATCTTCATTGTTCCTGTCTGACAGATGGACTGTATCTTCATTGTTCCTGTCTGACAGATAGACTGTATCTTCATTGTTCCTGTCTGACAGATGGACTGTATCTTCATTGTTCCTGTCTGACAGATAGACTGTATCTTGGTTGTTCCTGTCTGACAGATAGACTGTATCTTGGTTGTTCCTGTCTGACAGATAGACTGTATCTTCATTGTTCCTGTCTGACAGATAGACTGTATCTTCATTGTTCCTGTCTGACAAATAGACTGTATCTTCATTGTTCCTGTCTGACAGATAGACTGTATTTTGGTTGTTCCTGTCTGACAGATAGACTGTATCTTGGTTGTTCCTGTCTGACAGATGGACTGTATCTTGGTTGTTCCTGTCTGACAGATAGACTGTATCTTGGTTGTTCCTGTCTGACAGATGGACTGTATCTTGGTTGTTCCTGTCTGACAGATGGACTGTATCTTGGTTGTTCCTGTCTGACAGATAGACTGTATCTTGGTTGTTCCTGTCTGACAGATAGACTGTATTTTGGTTGTTCCTGTCTGACAGATAGACTGTATCTTGGTTGTTCCTGTCTGACAGATAGACTGTATCTTGGTTGTTCCTGTCTGACAGATAGACTGTATCTTGGTTGTTCCTGTCTGACAGATAGACTGTATCTTGGTTGTTGCTGTCTGACAGATGGACTGTATCTTGGTTGTTCCTGTCTGACAGATAGACTGTATCTTCATTGTTCCTGTCTGACAGATAGACTGTATCTTCATTGTTCCTGTCTGACAGATAGACTGTATTTTGGTTGTTCCTGTCTGACAGATAGACTGTATCTTGGTTGTTCCTGTCTGACAGATGGACTGTATCTTGGTTGTTCCTGTCTGACAGATAGACTGTATCTTGGTTGTTCCTGTCTGACAGATAGACTGTATCTTGGTTGTTCCTGTCTGACAGATGGACTGTATCTTGGTTGTTCCTGTCTGACAGATGGACTGTATCTTGGTTGTTCCTGTCTGACAGATAGACTGTATCTTGGTTGTTCCTGTCTGACAGATAGACTGTATTTTGGTTGTTCCTGTCTGACAGATGGACTGTATCTTGGTTGTTCCTGTCTGACAGATAGACTGTATCTTGGTTGTTCCTGTCTGACAGATAGACTGTATCTTGGTTGTTCCTGTCTGACAGATAGACTGTATCTTGGTTGTTCCTGTCTGACAGATGGACTGTATCTTGGTTGTTCCTGTCTGACAGATAGACTGTATCTTCATTGTTCCTGTCTGACAGATAGACTGTATCTTCATTGTTCCTGTCTGACAGATAGACTGTATCTTCATTGTTCCTGTCTGACAGATAGACTGTATCTTCATTGTTCCTGTCTGACAGATAGACTGTATCTTCATTGTTCCTGTCTGACAGATAGACTGTATCTTCATTGTTCCTGTCTGACAGATAGACTGTATCTTCATTGTTCCTGTCTGACAGATAGACTGTATCTTCATTGTTCCTGTCTGACAGATAGACTGTATCTTGGTTGTTCCTGTCTGACAGATAGACTGTATCTTCATTGTTCCTGTCTGACAGATAGACTGTATCTTCATTGTTCCTGTCTGACAGATAGACTGTATCTTGGTTGTTCCTGTCTGACAGATAGACTGTATCTTCATTGTTCCTGTCTGACAGATGGACTGTATCTTCATTGTTCCTGTCTGACAGATGGACTGTATCTTCATTGTTCCTGTCTGACAGATAGACTGTATCTTCATTGTTCCTGTCTGACAGATGGACTGTATCTTCATTGTTCCTGTCTGACAGATAGACTGTATCTTCATTGTTCCTGTCTGACAGATAGACTGTATCTTCATTGTTCCTGTCTGACAGATAGACTGTATCTTGGTTGTTCCTGTCTGACAGATAGACTGTATCTTGGTTGTTCCTGTCTGACAGATAGACTGTATCTTCATTGTTCCTGTCTGACAGATAGACTGTATCTTCATTGTTCCTGTCTGACAGATAGACTGTATCTTGGTTGTTCCTGTCTGACAGATGGACTGTATCTTGGTTGTTCCTGTCTGACAGATAGACTGTATCTTCATTGTTCCTGTCTGACAGATAGACTGTGTTTTGGTTTTGTCAGCTGTACAAGAGAACTGCTTCTTGTACATATTGATAGTATAGTCTGTCAGCTGTACAAGAGAACTACACATTTACCTGTCTTTTCATGCATATTTATAAAACTGTATGAATATTTAATTTGGTAGATAAATGTTTTTAATAGTAGACCTACATTAATAGTAGTAATACAATATTTGGCAGGTCGCAATCTAGCTATCTATATTCCTTTATCCCTGAATATCAGCACAGGGAAGATATCAGAGCTCTGTCATATCAGAGCTCTCCAGATTGAGAGATGTGATGATACTCTGTGTAATCCTTGCATTTTGTTGAGACCCATAGTCATACCCTTTTTGATGGTTGTTCTGTGCAGTCTCTCGTGGTCTTCCTCTTTTTCTTTTGCCATCTGGTACCCATTTTAATGGTTATGAAACAGTGGCAGTCTGTTTTAATTCATTCTAAGTACATGTCCGATATAAGTCCATCATTTTCTTCTTATTGTTGTAGAAACATGTTGCTGTTTGATGTCTTATCTTACTTGCATGTTTGACTTGAATTCTTCCCAACCAATATTAAAAAATAAGATCAGTATTACAGTAAAGATCAATCTATTCTTCTTCTTCAGCGTTCATTCTCAAACTCCTGCTGGATCTCTCTTGTAGCAGGACCATGATCCATTCTAGATTTCCATTAGGATGTAGTCCAGAGAATGGAAATGCGTTGTGTCACCATGTTATTTGCGCCAATGGCCCGACACATCCGTCTTTGGCGGGATCAATCTATTCAGATCGCTAGTGCTAAGTATACTTCTATACAGATATGACAGTTGGACAATCAGTGCAGGCTTGTGAAAACAAGTGCTACATACTTTTGCAATAGTGTCACCTTTTTTGGTTTGGATATGCACTAAGACACACACGAAGCAATAGTGTCAACTTGTTTGGTTTGGATATGCACTAAGACACACACGAAGCAATAGTGTCAACTTGTTTGGTTTGGATATGCACTAAGACACACACGAAGCAATAGTGTCAACTTTTTTGGTTTGGATATGCACTAAGACACACACGAAGCAATAGTGTCAACTTGTTTGGTTTGGATATGCACTAAGACACACACGAAGCAATAGTGTCAACTTGTTTGGTTTGGATATGCACTAAGACACGACTCGCGTTCTAAAATTATTTTGCAAGGAACAGTCAAGGGTTGAAGATGGAAAGAAGGATGGAGAACATTCTGGGTTGATAACATCAATTAATGGGTGTGATTTTTCTACACTTCTCTGAATGGTTGAGGACAGGGCTGTTTAGAGAGATTTTTGTGCGGATGTCTAAAGTGTGGCACCACAACGACCCTGACAGGTTATGAGTCTTATAATTATTATTATTAGGAGTTTTCGAAGCCATTTATTTTTAAATGAATTTAATTTATTCTTCAGGGCTTTTGTTTTTTTCCAAATTTTGCAACCATGTGTTATACCGTTATTACATTGGAGTTGAACAGTCCTAGTTTGGGATATTTACCTTGTGCTTGTGATATCAAGATGTTTGTTGACGTGCTGGGCGTACTTGATGTCAGAGGAAGACCTAGAAGATGGATAGATAACATCAAGACAACCATGAATAAATATGGATTAAACACAGCCAAGGTGACAAATCTGGCCTGGATAGACAGCTAAAACTCCTAGTCCCCACCCCTACACTTAACGGCAAGTGTGGATATTCTGACCATCATCGACATGGGGATAGACAATCGACAATCAATAGGTCACAATATGGTTATAAAAATGTAGTACTAACTTTACTAAAAAGTAAACCAAGCTCTCTGAGGTTTATAGTAGTGATTGTGACAGATTTGTAGAACGATGTGATCATTTAAATCATACTAGAGTTTCAGACAGTGGTATAACATCCTGTTTCTTGATGACTGGCTCATCCATGTGGTACTAACATGTAACAATGACAAGTTACACTGACATGTGGCACTAACATGTAACAATGACAAGTTACACTGACATGTGGTACTAACATTTTAACAATGACAAGTTACACTGACATGTGGCACTAACATGTAACAATGACAAGTTACACTGACATGTGGTACTAACATTTTAACAATGACAAGTTACACTGACATGTGGTACTAACATGTAACAATGACAAGTTACACTGACATGTGGTACTAACATGTAACAATGACAAGTTACACTGACCTGTGGTACTAACATGTAACAATGACAAGTTACATTAACATGTGGCACTAACATGTAACAATGACAAGTTACACTGACATGTGGTACTAACATGTAACAATGACAAGTTACACTGACATGTGGTACTAACATGTAACAATGACAAGTTACATTAACATGTGGCACTAACATGTAACAATGACAAGTTACACTGACATGTGGTACTAACATGTAACAATGACAAGTTACACTGACATGTGGCACTAACATGTAACAATGACAAGTTACACTGACATGTGACACTAAAATGTAACAGTGAAATATGACACTATCTCTATTTACCTATTCGCTAATTCCTTTGTTGGCTTTCAGCATCACGGGTAGAAGATTTTTCTGGAGACGGCCCTCTTGTGTGCTGAGTATATTGTGGAATTTGTTGCCTCTTTTATTTCGGTGATCCATTATTTTTGTGGTCGGCCTCTAGGTCTGCCTTCATGGTGTAGCGTAGTTTGCTGTGGTATGCTGTCTGATGGTAGTCTGCTGATGTGTGAAAACCATTTGATCTGTTTTCTCTTAATATATTCCAAGATTGGGGTGGTGCTGGTTTTTTGTCTAATGTCTTCATTCCTCACCCTGTCTCTTAACGATATTCCTAGGATTTTATGTAAGCATGACATTTCAGCGGTCACATTATTATCTGTAATGTGCTCATAAAAAGTGCTGTTTTTAAACATTGTTATGTTTTGTTCTTGATAAAGGCCTGTCTGTCGAGACACCGAGTTTTCATGAGTTCTCCTGTGCTGTTTGTAGTAATTTATAAAAGTACATTGACCTGTCTTTTCACGTTTTTCCTATCAGATTTCATATTCCGTATTCAAAGATTTCTCAGAATAAGAGGGATGCCTCTACAGTAACTGATACTGAAGTCCTCACTGAGTCAATATCCTAAATATTCCTACATTACTAAAGAAGGACCAACAGAGTGGGGCCAGGCATGTTGTGAGCATGCGTGATAAAAGAAATAGATTAAATTCATCTCAAAACATCTGATGTATGGAGCAAACCATCACACATTGTATTTAAAGAGCTTCAATATTGTCTAATGTTCAATATTTGGCATCACAAAATTTGAAAAAGAAAGAACACTGCGGGCAATCCACAAGCGCAAGAAGCGGAAGGACAATTCCGAAAATTCTTCTACCCCGAACCTTCAGCACTCCTGCATGCACTGCAATGGAACTTTCCATGCACGAATTCGACTCATCGGCATCTACAAGCTCACAAACCAAATTAGTTAATTACCAATTTTAATTATTATTAATTTTTTTTTCATGCTAATCTTCGCTTGCGCTGGAGGAACATCATCATCATCATAAAGAGCTTCAACATGGACGTCTTATCCTGGAAGTGTTCTCTATACATCATATAATAGGTAAGACAGTTGGAAAACTATAACAATAATATTTACGTAGAACACAATTATTGGTGAAGTTTTACGATGACTTAAAGACTATTGGACTGTGTGGTATTAGTATTAAAACATACAAATAACAATATAAGACATTTGGTACCCCCTGTGGCCTGAATTCCGATCACTCAAAAGTTTGGGTGGTGGGGTCCTAGCTATATTTCTGCCCATGTTGTTTTCAGTTATACATTTTAAAATTCCGCTCTCATTTCCCATTTCTTTAAAAAAAAAAAAAACCCCCACCTCCATGACAATATCAATTCACTCAGCTAAAAAAATGAAATTGTCAACACTTTACTCAAAAATCAAACTGAGAATCACTTACTTTGAGCTTTCTTGCAAATGTAAGCATTTACATCAAAACAGTCTGTGTCTGCCCATTGCCCATCCTGATTTCTCATCTGAAGAAAAAATAACACAGTTGAATGACTTGTGTCAATCTTTCATACAATCTCACATGCTGCTGTTGTCGTAGTTATATAAATGTGTTAATGTGGTCGTGTTAATGTGGTCTTGTTAATGTGGTCGTGTTAATGTTGTCATATGCGGGAGATTCCACATGAAAAAGTTTCAAAAATGGGGTCACTCAACAAAAAAGGTTGAGAACTACTGCATTCGAAGATACTAAGAAGAGACACGTTGCCTTTCAGCAACATCTCTTCATCTACCTGACTCTCTTTGTCCCTTGACCTTTCTGGTGGTTACAAAACGTAGAAAAGATCATATGATTCGGCCACATAATCAGAATGGACCGACACTGCATTCAATCGATATCAATAAAAGATCATCTGAAAAAAACGGGAAGACCTAGATGAAAATAAATAGGTGACATCAAAGAAATACAAGAACACCAAGGCTGCACGATGGCAGCGTCATCAAAATAGACAAAAGAAAGAAGAGTTCGGCTCCTCATGACGCCTACCGGCACACATGGATAAGGCAAGATTAAATGTTCGAGTTTTTCTCTTATTATCTATTCAATTTGCGAAATACTTTGTTGATTCAACGTCAGGGATAGAAGAATTTTCCGGAGACGGCCTTTTGTGTGCTGAGTATATTGTGGAATTTGTCACCTCTTTTATTTCGGTGATCCATCATTTTCGTGGTCAGCCTCTAAGTCTGCCTTCATGGTATCTGTGTAGCATAGTTTGCTGTGGTATACTGTCTGATGGTAGTCTGCTGATGTGTGCAAACCATTTGATCTGTTGTCTGTTGATGTATTTTAAGATTGGGGTGGTGCCGGTTTTTTGTCGGATGTCCTCATTCCTCACCCTGTCTCTTAGCGATATTCCTAGAATTCTGCATAAGCATGCCATTTTAGCTGTCACAAGTTTACATTTTTTATGCTTGATGTAAAAGAAGAAAAAAACAGGTCTCCACATACTTCCAAACAATCTTAACTGTGACAAGTTGAGGATGTACCAGGTTTGTGACTCAACTTTCCTGTCTAAGCACCATGGTACACTACAAACCAACAGATGCCCTCAGCTTTCTCCTCTTCTCATCCCTCTGTTGCTATTTCCTTCCATTCTCTCAACGTCTCCGGTGTTTGTGCAATGGTGAGAAGGACTTTCTCGAGAAAGCTCTAGAGATGATGGATTTCTCCGCTGTCGCCTATTCCCCAACAGAGTCATTCAGTCTGCCTTGTCTCAAGTATACAGCCTCTCCCACCAGGATACCCCCTCGAACACTCAGAACTTCCTCCGATAGGGCCAAACTTGTTCTCAGTTTCCACCTGCATGGCACTACTATTTGTCATGTCCTACTCCGTCACCTTCCTCTTCTCCAGTTGAATTCTGAGATGCTTGAAGTGTTCTGGATCCCCACACCCCCTCCTTTCTGATTGCATAGAGATGTGACAAGAACATCAGGGATTTACTGGTCCGGAGTCATCTTATGTCTGTCATCCCAAATCATTCTGACACCATCAGCTGGACACATCTTGTGTGTGTCCCATAACGTCATCTATACCATCATCAGCAAATGCTTCACCATGACGTACATAGGCGAGACCGGTAGGAGGCTTGTTGACCGATTCTGAGAACACATACACAGCATAAAACATCATTCAGTTTATCCTGTCGATGTCCACTTCAATAGCACAGGCCATCGGGACATCCAGGATATTCAGGTGACTGCCATAAAGACGTACTCTCCAACGACCTGACCTGTCTCGTGCTTGAGATGCACTTTATATACGAATTTGGCACCCGTAAACCTTTAGGGATCAATGAGAGCAAGACATTGGGTTGTTCCATCATTTCTCTGTCTCGTTTTCACATTTTTTTCGGTTTGTTTTTTTATATTTTTTATTTCTGTACATTTTCTGTTTGTGTCACCTCTAGTCTAATTTCTATTCTTCCGGTCACCCTTACATCTCGCTACACATGTGAACACCAGCTGTGTCATCCCTGCTCGTCGTTTTTAGATGTTAACGTATATGCGACCTAGAAAATGGCCTTTTGGTCGAAACATCAATTTGTGTGTGTGTGAATATGGGTGTTTCTAGTTATTAGCAAAACTTGATTATCCCGTTTCAAACTTTACCTGTTGGATTGCAGTTTTGCGTAGCGAGTACATATTATTGACTCACCTTGACACAATCCTGATGCAGGTAACTGTCAGGATCATTAGGTTCGCCACTTGCCCAGTTCAGATACTCAACTTCTGAGTTGTCATACCAAATGAAACCATCTGAGGTAATAGATGTAAATTGAGATTTATAAATCGGCGCATCTTAAGTATCGTCCACCGTTGTGATTACCTAACCTTGGTAGTGTTAGATAAGTTGCGTAAAATTAGAGATTTTGGTAAAGGAGGTTAAAAGGATTACAATTAGTTTATAGATATTTTAGAGAGGGGGGGGGAGAAGGGTTAGAATCATTGTTTAGAATTAATAATTAATTCTCTAAGAATTCTCGTCTAATGCGTTATTTATAGAACAACGGTGGACGATACTTAATTTTACCTATAAATCTGACAAAACCATCTCAGCGTAATAGATGTAAACTGAGATTTCTGAATCTGACAAAAACCCAACCAGTTCAACTTCACCCCAAACCTTCTTAGTTGCCTTTTACAACGTACATAACAGATCACAATATTTCTATTCTTGGCCATCTTTTCGGGCATGTAGCTTCAAACTAAGACTTAATTATTTTTACCAAGAAGCAATCTAAAAAATAAATATCCTATAGGCCCCTAATTATTATTATTAACATAAAACCAGGATACATCCTATAGTTTACACGTTAATACCTACAATAGATTTACTACTAATACAAATTTACACATGTTAATACCTACAATAGATATGCCACTACTAATACAAATTTACACATGTTAATACCTACAATAGATTTACTACTAATAATAATTTACACATGTTAATACCTACAATAGATTTACTACTAATAATAATTTACACATGTTAATACCTACAATAGATATGCCACTACTAATACTAATTTACACATGTTAATACCTACAATAGATTTACTAATAATACTAATTTACACATGTTAATACCTACAATAGATGTACTACCAATACTAATTTACACATGTTAATACCTACAATAGATTTACTACTAATACAAATTTACACATGTTAATACCTACAATAGATTTACTACTAATAATAATTTACACATGTTAATACCTACAATAGATTTACTACTAATAATAATTTACACATGTTAATACCTACAATAGATTTACTACTAATACTAATTTACACATGTTAATATCTACAATAGATTTACTACTAATACTAATTTACACATGTTAATACCTACAATAGATTTACTACTAATACAAATTTACACATGTTAATACCTACAATAGATTTACTACTAATAATAATTTACACATGTTAATACCTACAATAGATTTACTACTAATAATAATTTACACATGTTAATACCTACAATAGATTTACTACTAATACTAATTTACACATGTTAATATCTACAATAGATTTACTACTAATACTAATTTACACATGTTAATACCTACAATAGATATGCCATGAATATAAATAGCGATTTCCCTCATCTATTAATAGTAAGAAAATCAGATCACCCAGTAATATAGGTATGAACTATTTATATAAACATTACATCTCCAAAACTGCCAGAATTACTTATTTATGGGAATGATACATCTCCAACTACCATCATTACTTATTTACTTCAACTTGAGACTGCTAACAACTGTCTCTCGTGATAACCATAAAGACATCACTGAAAGACATACAAACATCACAGTTTTCTGATCAAGACTTGGAAATGAAATGAGACTGTATTTAATGAGTTTGCCTCTTTTGGAGAGGCGTGCCCCTTTCAACCAGCGGACAAAGTCCAATTAGGTTATATCAGGACACACTACCATAAAATATTAGAGGTAACAAAAACCCTGTATCTAACATATTAATGAAATCATTAGGTAATGAAATCAGACGTACGTCCCTGTCCTTTATATAGACCAATCCAGAAATCCTTGCCAGTTTGTCCTATGAGGTTAGTTAGAAAGTGTGCCTCTGGATCCGAATGGATGCTGGCTAGACCAGCTCCCTGGAAACTACATGCAGCATTAGCTGCTGCCCATGCTTTGGGGGATTGAGTCTGTAGAAGATAGCAGTTTCCTGAAAATACAAACCAGGCTCTACTAGGACATCGTCCAACATTGTATGTCCTCGTTGGTGGTGGACTTCCTGTGGAATATGGATGGAGGAATCTAGTTAAATGTTAATTAGAAACTCAAACGGTTCTATGTTTATAAATATCATGCTCAAATAACTAAATTACAAATCTTTGTTTATCAAATAACTAAATTACAAATCTTTGTTTATGATGAATATGGGTGTGAATATTTGACAATCACCAACAAAGTGAGAAATAAAATAGCATCATTTGAAACAAAATGTTACAGAAATATCCTCAGAATACACTGGACCAAAAAGATGACCAAATTAACCACCCTGAGAAAAATGAATATAAAAGAAAACTGGCTAAATAGAATGGTTCTTTACAGAAAACTACAATATTTTGGCCATATCAAACGCCATGACAACCTAGAGAAGACCATAATCGAGGGGATGATATCAGGGAGGGAAACGAGACAGACCAAGTAGAAGATGGACACAAGACATAAAAAGACAATCTGAACATGATATTAGCAGAAGCAGGAAGACTAGCTCAAGATAGACAGAAGTTTCAAGAGGATGTGATGACTGCTACATCCCTGTTCAGGATATTCTAACTGATGATGATGAAATTATCCCTTTAACTGTGATCAGGTAGCTCTTGACAGTCAATAGCACTTCTGACAAAATCACAAGTCTTCCTCAGTTGAGCAACTGATGGGATATTCAGACTTTTATAAGAGTTTTTGTCTCAAAGGCATGGTTGTATTAGAAGGTATATGGTGCCCGATAATTGTTGATTCTTCAGTAAAAACCAGCATCACAGTACTAGGGACATTCATAGAAAGCTTGCAAGGTAAGTCCATATTTTGTGAAATGGGTTGGTGCAGCCCTGCTACAGAGCTAGTTGGTACTTAAGTGTCGTGATTGACTATCGGAACTGGGTCTACCTCAGGGTTCTTTGTCTCCGGTGTTGTTTAACGTATATACAGTACAAAACACCAGAAGTCAAACCACAGGGTCTCTTAAAACTATGTCGTATGCCGATGATATTTTGGTGTATAGGCATGGCAATGATGGGAAAATGTGTGTCCTTGAAGTACCGAAGGAGGTGGACTGAATAGGGAAGTGGTGTGAGGATACATGGGATTTGGTGAATTCATCTAAGGCAAGCGTAACATGGTTTTCTCTGAACAATCACATTGCAAATACTTTCATTCCTTGTGTCTCGTTGGTTGAGTTGATGCTTGAAGAAAGAACTAGAACAATGAAGTACCTGGGCATGATTTTTTGATAGAAGTCTGAGCTTCAAGGAACATATAGACCACATTATCACAAGGGCAGGTAAAGGACTGACACCAATGAAGGTTATGGCCGTTGCCCAGAGGTTACTTTTCTTTAGTACCAGGAATTAGTGGTGGCAGTGGTGGAGTATGCACTGGCAATTCTGATGCTCAGCCAGACTCAGGTGGCACGACTGGACAAAATACAGAATGCAGCTATGCGAATTGTTCTGGGATGCACAAGGGACACATCAGTATAGGGCATGCGATACTTGCTCGACTGTTTAACTATTATAGAGGGGTTAAGGGAATGATTTTATGCTCTGATGTTGAGTCTTCTTCATGTCTGCACTGCACTATCTCTGTCTATACTCTAGCTAACTTGCATATGTGGCTGTAACACATCAATAGATCTCTTCACATATAAAAACGAGCATTACATCAATATAAGTTTTCAACATCACGTAATCATAAGACAAAACACGTAATCCATATCAATGAAGTATTTCACGTAGTTTAAGAACAGACCTCCTTCGGTTTATTTATACTGATTACTAACTTTGTATCGACAACTTCTTTACGTCTATTCTTGCTAGCAAGACCACATCTTAAGATATTATTTCAATAGCTTTAACTCAAATTCTATTTGATAGTAACTTTAGCAGTAACTTCCTTGTGGGGCGCAGAGGAATGATGGTAAATCAACATAAAACCGGAACTGTCATCAGAGGTGTAATGGCGGATACACTCAGGGAAAGATCGGGATACATATGGATTTATCCTTAGTGCATTGATCATTATCATCATCATCATTTTCCTTTTGCGCTGAAGTAGCGCATTGGGCAGAGGTCAGATCTCTCCAATTCTGTCTGTTCAAAGCTATTCTGTGCAGTTCTTGAATAGTATGAATATTGGTTGTTTTACTTTCTCTAAGTATTGTTCTTCTGAATGTTTCTTTTGGTCTACCCCTTGCTCTTTTGCCTGTAGGTATCCGTTCAAGAGATTGGTGGTGTATTCTGTTGGTGTCTGCGTGTAGGACATGCCCGATGTAGGACCAACGGCGTTTTCTGATAACATCTGTGATGAAAGTTTGATGTGTCTCTTTTCTGATTTTACCATTTGATTTGAATTCACTCCAATGGGTGTTAGTTATCTTATGAAGACATTTGTTCTCGAAACTCAGTAATTTCTTTTCTAAAGATAAAGAGTTTTTCCAGTTCTCACATCCATATGATAGCACCAGAATAACACAGGAATTAAATAAGCGCATTTTCGTGCGTGTGCTAATTGACTTTGACTTCCAGATATTAGACAGTCTGTTATATGCACTTGATGCTAGGGCAATGCGAGTTGTAATTTCTATCATGACATCACCATCGAGTGTTAATTTGCTTCCTAGATAGGAGAATTTGTGTACTTTTTCCAGTGCATTGATGATGATCCGATAATTAACTAACTAACTTAACTATAGAAAGCTTGCAGGTCTATCAATCTAAGGTTAGATAAACTTCAGTAAATCAGTAACTTTTTGGTTGTACGTTATTCTGACATTTAAATTGCATGTGACCCAACAGCTACCAATGCGTAGACACTATAAGCAACGAAACAACCATACACCTTCTCATTGACCGCCATTTCCTCTCAACCGCCAGAAGAAAAACTTTCACAAAAATGCTTAACAGTTTCTAATTTATTTTATGGATCACAAGTCAATTTTTGAAGATGTGTACTTTTAAACAAAAAAGACCAGCCGAAGACGGATGTGTTGGGCCATTGGCGCAAATAAAACGGCAACACAACGCATTTCCATTCTCTGCACTACATCCAACTGGAAATCTTGTAGGACCATTGTCCTGTTACAAGAGAAATCCAGGGGGAATTTGAGAATGAACGCTGAAGAAGAAGAAGAAACAAAAAAGAATGTCACTGGCTGTTAAGAGTAGATAAATTAGGCAACAAATGAGTATTGACAACAGCAAGAGAAACATAATATTCCTAGATTAGCAAGGACCAGTCTTTTTCTGCGTTCATTCGCAAACTCCTGCAGGATGTAGCACAGAAATCAGAATGTGGTGTATTATAGTTTACAAGCTTGGCTGCAACATATATGCCTTTCATAAAGACACATCCGACTTCAGCATAGCTTCTGGGACAATTTGAAATTCTTTTGAATAAGACAACTAAACGCATGCTCAAAAACCCTTAGTAGCTTCTTACAATATGTTTGGTAGGTAACAGTGTTGCTAATCTTTTGTTCCCTTACGGGCCTCAGCAACACATACACAAGGAACAAGTAACACAATTCTAACCTAAATTAGCTTCACAAATATAATGATGTCTTTCACTGCAGTTGGCAATATGCCACTGTCCATCCACTGTATGAGTCACGCAGTTGCCACCTCCACCAACGTTAGGCTCATTGTGCCCCCAGTTGGTATATCTGACAGGCCAGGTATCTATCCAGTTAAATGCATTATTAACCTACAATACACAGAGACAAAATGAATGTAATCACTGACATGCTTCATTTGGGAACATCTGTACAAGAATTCATAATCATCGACTGTGTTTTAATAACCCTTTCAAAGTTACTACTGTATTAGTTGCTTGTACACAAACAACTGCACAAGCGCACATTCCATTACATCAATACAACTAATAGTTAGATAGCTATTCCACAAATTGCGAGCTTTCCCTATTTCTTCCTTGTTCCAGGTGGTGGTAGGTGCTTGAGTTGTTTTGTGTCTAGGATGCCACGGATCGTGTTGCATGGAGGGGAACAATCAGGAATGGTATAAAGAAAAGTAAAAAGTGATAGTAGTTAGTTCAAGTGCTGCACGTCTAAAAAATACACACAAAAGCAGATGATAGTACAAGTGGGCCTGAGACACCTTGTACATACTGTAGAAAACTATTTGTGGCTCAGATTGATCTTGTGGGTCAAATCCACCATCGTCATGGATCGTAGATTATATTTATTATAGCACAACAATACTACTACCATCTGGAAAGACGGAAAGGTGCCTGCTACTGCATAAGTGTCTCTATAGAAGATGTTAGGGATGGAGGGATTTGGTGGTAATAGTTGTTTTCGTAGGTCTTGTAGTGCAGGGCATTCAATATGATGGTGTTTTACAGTTTCCTCATCTTGCCTGTTGCAACTATTACATTATGATGCATGATTTTCTGTGATTCTTATAGTTAGACACTTTCACATGGGGGTTGTTTTTTGGAACTTGCTTTAAAACCAAAGAGGTCTGCTCCATCAAAGTATGTCCTGCAACCAGGAACATCATTTTCCAACTAGTACGATGCTGTTTTGACTTGTCTCATCCTAGATTTCCATCTATTGGTAGTGGATCTGAGGTGAGGTGTGTTTATCTCTTTTTTCCCCACCACCTACAGATTGTAGACAGTCTTGTGTGCCATGTCTGATAAATTTGGAAAGACATGTAGGCTGTCACATCGAAAATTGGATGATTTCACCTTATTCAACTGTTGGCTTATGGGTGTCAGTCCAAACTACAGCATAAAAATAATGAGATCTTGCCAATATGCACAAACGATCTAGGTTCTAGGATGGATTTAATTCCACAACTTGGAAGACCCTTTACCCCAGAGGGAGATGATTAACAACACATTATAACATGCAAAAACATAAATGAAATGCTGGCGAGATTTTCACCCCAAAATACAGCCCCACTATATCATCATATATTCTATACAATTAATGTTGCATTGTGGTTGTTCTGTTGGCCATTGTGTTTGCCATCCAACCTTCCATATCTTGGTACGAATAGCAATAAATATTGATTTCCATAAATAGAATCAGGGGAAACATTTTTATTTTCAAATTACCCCTACCTTTGGTAAAGTTATAACTACGGCTCTATAGAAATTAATAACATAAGACAATTAAATGAACCCATAGGCTGCTGATATATTGTTTGAATGAGTTCACAGACTAAATTCGTAATAGCTTATAACTAATTGATATCCTACTGTCATATGAGCTGATGATGAACATATGGATTGATGATATTAGTGCTTCAAATAAACATACACACTATAGATTATACAACAATTACCCGATTATATTGAAGTCCTAACCAAAACGTGAATGAGTCGTTAGTGTGTCCTGTCAAAATTTCAGCAAATGCCTGTTCAATTCTGTCAAAATATTGTGAAAACATTATTTTTTAGTCTCTGATCTACTGGTAACCACACTAACACATGCCTATACACTTACAAACACTGACACAAGTTTACACATTTACAAACACTGTCACAAGTCTACAGTTACAAACACTGACACAAGTTTACACATGTACAAACACTGACACGAGTCTACAGTTACAAACACTGACACAAGTTTACACATGTACAAACACTGACACAAGTCTACAGTTACAAACACTGACACAAGTTTACACATGTACAAACACTGACACAAGTCTACAGTTACAAACACTGACACAAGTTTACACATGTACAAACACTGACACAAGTCTACAGTTACAAATACTGACACAAGTTTACACATTTACAAACACTGACACAAGACTATACAGTTACAAACGCTGACATAAGAATATACATTTATAAACACTGACACAAACCAATAGTTACAAACACTAACATAAGTCCATAGTGACATAAACTGACACAAGTCTAAACAGATACAAACATATACACAAGTCTAAACAGATAGAAACACTCACACCTCCATACAGTTATCTATACAAAACACTAAACTATCTTGTCCATGCATTAGAGAACAGACAATATAAAATAAAGAAGCTGTAATATCACATTCTGGAGACAATATTCTCTGCCACATACGCTGAAGTGAATCACAAGATAAGTAATCTGTATACACTCTATAACGTATCATACTGAGCGTACTTAGATGAAGCTGTGTTCACAAGCAGAAAAATAATAGCTTTAGTTAAACACCATCACCCAATCAATGCATTGCGGCGTTTATGATGTCCATGTATCATCTCCAGACAGATGACTATGTCAGTGTGGCTTGTTACTGCAAACTCTGTCAGAGATTTTTCTACTCAAATTAAGATTGAAGATCAGCATATTTAGACTAAACTGTGATCTTGTATAAGAGAGTGGGTATACAATATGTCAAACATTTTGAGGGAAAGATGTTTAGCTCATAATATAGTTCAGGGATATTTTGTAACATTCACCGGGAGGGACAAGTGAACAGCAAGCAGCAAAGAAAAAAACTTATATAACATTCACGGTGAGTTAACAAATGGACAGCGACCAGCAAAGAAAAAGATTTGTGTAACAAAAACCTGTTGGGATGATTCCTTCAGAACATTGCTCACAAGAAATACATGTGCTTTAGGATGTTACTCTGATAGAAAGCACCATTGTGAGAACCTTGTCACAAAATTATGTCTCTTTGTTTCTGGGGTCATGAATATAAAATTGGGCAGTATTGTTTGGTTCACAAGTGCAATTAATTTTTGAAGGTCCTTGGAGATTATCTCTCTAGTTGACTGTATGCTGCCTATCCCGAAAAAATATCAGCACTATTTACCTTCCATGCATGACGTAAGAGGCGACTAAGGATGTTATGGAGTGAAGTTCGCTGTCCCATTCATAAATAGGGTCAAAGTGAACAAATTCATCTCCGATGATGAAGTCAAATGTGTCAAGGCAAAAGGCGCAGAAATCACAGCAAAGCTGTAAACCACGACACAACGCATTCTGTTCTCCGGATGAGATCAAGCTAATCTGTAGGAGTTTGAGAACGAACTCAGAAAATTCGTAATCTCAGGATCTATGAATTCTATATACTTGACGAGCAGCTTGTTGTTTTGATGAGAACAACAGAATAGGTGAAAAAACCTAGTATAATAAACTTAATCCCCTACATCTCAGAGTCTACTGTTCAAGTGTTCATTTTTTAGACTACGGTAATTTCATGCTTGCTGACGTAAAGCTGCAGGGGTCACCAGGCTCGATAGATTATGAAATGAAGACCCCAGGGAAAGAATAGGTATAACACCTTGCACAGAGTACATAGAAAGGCAGCAGATCAAGTGGTTTAGCCACATCATGAGAATGTATTAGGACAAATTGCCCATACAGGCATATGACAAAATGAGATCAGGGTACACAGCCAGAGGAAGAACACAGAAAAGATGGATAGAAAATGTCAGGGACATCCTGAAAAAACACAGTCATAGCACAACTGAGGCTACACATCTGGCCTTGGAACACAAGCTTGAGCTCCAATCACCCCTACGCTTAACGGCAAGAGTGAACAGCAAACTACCCAGGACAATAGACAATAAATAGCGGACGTTATCAGACCAGCATTCGTATGAGTACAATATTTACCATAGAATTCCAATACAATTAGTCAAGAATGAACAAAACTATTTACCATAGAATTCCAATACAATTAGTCAAGAATGAACAAAATCTATACTATATTAACGTGTAAAACTACAACAGACTACAACTATCATTATTAACAAGTCAACCTACCCACTGCTGATAGTTACTAGGTTAGCTGCATCTAACTGGCACACTGTCTCAGCAAGTGTAATATTGTAATAGTCAGTATACAATCTGTAACAGCTGTTACGGAACCTCTGATATCCTGCATGACAACCTGTAGCATTTGGGGCTACCGTTGGTAGTGTTGAAGCTGACAAAACAGGACAAAATTATTTTCAGAACATAAAAATGAAATTACAATTTAAGTAGCATCATTTTCTTGGCCTGAACATACAAGCGCCAAAGACCACCTGAACATGACACTAACAGAAGCAGGAGGACTGGCTCAAAATTGACAAAAGTTTCGAAAGGCTGTGATGACTGCTACATCCTGTTCAGGATATGCTACCTGATAATGAACATATAAAACTGCTTCCTTAAAACTATCAAAGAACGCAAGATAACATATATTGGGCACACAAATGGACGCAATGGTTTAGAAAGATAAATCATGGAGGAAAAAGTCCCAGGATAGAGGACAAGAATCAGATCACAATTAGGATGGACACAGAATATCAAAGAACATCTGGACAAGACACTAAGGGAGGTTGGACAGCTTGAACTGAACTGAGAGGCTTAAAGTGTTGCAATAAGGACAGACAGACATGTCAATCCCCTAATTTATAGGCTACAGCTAAATAGATGAATGCTGAGAATACCATGGACTGCCAGAAAAACTAATGTAGAGGTGTTGAAAGAGTGAAATGCAAAATGGACCTTAATCAACAATATAAGAAAAAGGCAATCTTCTTTTTTTGGCCACTTCATGAGACAGGCAGGTTTAGAGAACATACAACAGACAAAATTGAAGACAACAGAGACAGAGAGTGACAACATGTGAAAATATTAGACAGTTTGACAACCTGGCATGTCAAGGAAACAACAATGACTTTGATATGTAATACTGTGGACAGAGAGCTATGGAGAGCCATGACCGCCTACGTCAGCCGGCATGATGATGATGATGACAGCTAAATAGGGATATGAAAACATTTGAAGAAACATAAGCAACTGTTACTGTATTACCTCGTAAGTACTCTGTATATTTCAAATAATAGTCAATGTCTGTTGCATCCAACTCAGAGCAAATACTTCATCTTGTTTCAACCATAACAAAACACAATCATTCAGGCAGTTCATCTCAACAGGTAGATCCAGGAATAGGGTAATAAAGTTTTGCTAATAACTAGAGATACACATAATAACACACATAAATCGACATTTCGACCAAAAGGCCTTTATCAAGACAACAACTGAAATAAAAGTAAAACATATAGCAGAAAACGAACAGTAATGACATCGACAGTTACATTGGCTAATATAGATTGACCGGAAGAGGTGATATTACACCAGACAAGGAAAATACAAAAATGACCACAAACATGTCACACTAAACAAACAGACACTATGGATCGACTAGAGTCATACATGAGAAAGGTGCTTATTAATGCCGTCGGGTTTAAGAGTGCCATATTGAAGTTCATCTCAATACCATCAGTCTGATTCACAGCACAAGCCAATCATCAAGTCAATTCATCTCAGTATTGTCTGTGTGGTATCTGATCCTCAATTGTGACTTAAACAAGATTCGTGAATCTACAACTCTATCGTTGAAACCAAACTCAAAATTCAATATTACAGAATGTCTTGGGACCAATCTCTGACTTTTTTTACAGATCGTGCCTGTGATAGAGCGAGTCTGTGACTGCGTTGTGCAGAGTGTATCTGTGACAGCATTGTAAAGAGCGCATCTGTGATGGCGTGGTACAGAGAGGTCTGTGAAACCAAGGTACTGGGTTTGAATCCCACCAAAGGAAATTGTGCATCCGGATCATTCAGAAAGTAATGGTAAACTAATTAGGTATTTATATTGCCTAGAAAAAAATCACTACTAAAAGAAATGCAATGTTGATGGCTACATCCCGAATATAACTTTTAACTTGGGACCCAAAAGGGGAGAAAAGAATAGCAAAACTTTAACCTGATATAAATTATATAATAGACGACTAAGGAGGTTTGAGGGTAGGGGTGACTTCCTATACCACAGAGGGTGGGAGTTGACTGTCCAATATCACAGTGGGTGGGGGTTTGACTATCAAATACCACAGTGGATGGGAGTTGAATGGCATATACCAAAGAGGGCGGGAATTGACCATCCTATACCGTAGAGGGTGGGGGTTGGTTGTCCCATACCACAGTAGATCGGGGAAGGTTGAATGCCTATTCCACAATGGATAGGATGGGGGAAGGTTGAATATTCCATACCACAGTGGATTGGGGGAGGGGGGTTGAATGTCCCATACCACAGTATATGGGTGGGTGTTTGAATGTCCCATACCACAGTGGATGGGGGGGGGGTTGAATGCCCAACACCACACAGGGTAAAAGTTACCTCAGAAACTATTCTGTAGTCTGATATGTCATAGTTAAGGGCGCAGATATCACAGCCAAGCTGTTGTCACAATACAACACACATTTCATTCAGTAAATTATATCATGCTAATCCACAGCACAGGAGAACTAATGCAGTAGAAGAAGCTTTGTTTTTTACACAATAACAACTCTGATAAAGTTTGGATGTTCTGGGCCATTGACCCAAATAAAATGCTGGCACAATGGATAACTGTTCTGCTAGAAATCTAGTAGTATCATTGCACAAAAGAGGCCATGTGACGGTTTGATTTCCCTATTCAAAAACAATCAGACCTTAACCAAAAACAGTCACCCGCTTCTCAAAAACAATAACACCTAATAAAAAATGACTTCCTACTAAAAAGAATTACTCCTTACTCAAAAGCAAACACTATTTTTGACTTTTACCTAAAACTTGGTGCTAACAGAAAAAAGGACACTGAAATAAGTTGAAAAGCTTGCACAGAATCGAGATTATTATGGAGTGAAAGTTGGCGCAACCTTATGTAAAGGACACATCACACAGAGAGAACAGAAAACATATAGGCATATGTCCAACTATTGTACTCACGCTCTGTCAGTTTGAGGACACAATATTTTATCTGTATGTCCGTTCTTAAAAACTCCCACCTGATCTCTCTTACTGCAGGACAATGGTCAGTTTGACAACACATTATTTTATCTGCATATCCATTCTTAAAAACTCCCACCTGATCTCTCTTACTGCAGGACAATGGTCAGTTTGACAACACAATATTTTATCTGAATATCCATTCTTAAAAACTCCCACCTGATCTCTCTTACTGCAGGACAATGGTCAGTTTGACAACACATTATTTTATCTGCATATCCATTCTTAAAAACTCCCACCTGATCTCTCTTACTGCAGGACAATGGTCAGTTTGACAACACAATATTTTATCTGCATATCCATTCTTAAAAACTCCCACCTGATCTCTCTTACTGCAGGACAATGGTCAGTTTGACAACACAATATTTTATCTGTATGTCCGTTCTTAAAAACTCCCACCTGATCTCTCTTACTGCAGGACAATGGTCAGTTTGACAACACAATATTTTATCTGCATATCCATTCTTAAAAACTCCCACCTGATCTCTCTTACTGCAGGACAATGGTCAGTTTGACAACACAATATTTTATCTGCATATCCATTCTTAAAAACTCCCACCTGATCTCTCTTACTGCAGGACAATGGTCAGTTTGACAACACAATATTTTATCTGTATGTCCGTTCTTAAAAACTCCCACCTGATCTCTCTTACTGCAGGACAATGGTCAGTTTGACAACACAATATTTTATCTGCATATCCATTCTTAAAAACTCCCAACCTGATCTCTCTTACTGCAGGACAATGGTCAGTTTGACAACACAATATTTTATCTGCATATCCATTCTTAAAAACTCCCACCTGATCTCTCTTACTGCAGGACAATGGTCAGTTTGACAACACAATATTTTATCTGTATGTCCGTTCTTAAAAACTCCCACCTGATCTCTCTTACTGCAGGACAATGGTCAGTTTGACAACACAATATTTTATCTGCATATCCATTCTTAAAAACTCCCATCGGATCTCTCTTACTGCAGGACAATGGTCCAACAAGATTTATAGCAGGATGTAGTCCAGAAAACAGGTATGTATTGTGTCACTGTTTTATTTGTGCCAAAGGCCTGACACATCAGTCTTTGGTGCAAAATGTTTGTCAATACTGCATTTTGTTCAGTTATGGAGTTGCAGAGCGGCTTTGAGTGGATTGTGTTGTAAAGGCTGTATGCCCTTACCGTCATCATGCCATGTTCAGGGTGGGTTTTTAAAAATGTACACTCTGACAGAAAACTACCCAGTATTTACCGGGGAACAAACCCTGGACTTCACAGGTGTGAGAAAAAAGCTCAAACCTCTTGACCATGCACAGCACTTTGGCTTATTTGACACAGTATCACTCACATTTTTTAGACTGACAGACATAAGCCATTGCTGTGCTACAGCTCCTGTCATTCCAACTGCCCGTGTTACGCCTGATCTCTATATCAACACAGTCTCTCTGTGGATAGAGCACACATTCAACACAATCAAGAATATTGAGAAATTCATAGTATCAACATTTAGCAAAAACCATTCACCTTACAACATCAATATCTGTGTATAGTATCGTTTTTTTGGTTCGTCCATCACATGATGATGATGACCAATTGTAAATTCCGCTATTTAAATTCAGTTAGAGTTATGTCCTTGACTATGAGTTCGTAGATGGCTAATAAACCCTACTCTGACCACAGAGGACCAAGGACAGTTTAGGCATGAGATGACCACTATATATAGATGTTGGTATATCAGCAACTTTCTAGCTACTCTCAGCTGTTGAGCTGTTGCATTTCTTCTCTTCTCACAGGGTCCTGCTCATTGTTTGTTTTACTGTAGAATTCCATGTAGATATATTTTGTGCAAGCCCTTCCCATGTTTATTTCAAAGGATTTCAGTGAGGTCTTTAACGAGTCCCTGTAATGCTTCTTTTGGCTACCATGAAAATCTATGCCTTTCTGCAACTCACAATAGAGAAGTATCTTTGGCCGGCAATGATCTGGCGTAAATACCACATGACCTGCCCAACAAATAATGTATACACCATATTTAAAACCATGCAGTCATATGGGCCATGTGGTCAAAAGTGGTGCAGTCATGTAGCTGTGTGGTCAACAGTGGTGCAGTCATTTAACTGTGTGGTCAACAGTGGTGCAGTCATTTAACTGTGTGGTCAACAGTGGTGCAGTCATTTAACTGTGTGGTCAACAGTGGTGCAGTCATTTAACTGTGTGGTCAACAGTGGTGCAGTCATTTAACTGTGTGGTCAACAGTGGTGCAGTTATATGAACAAACCGTATTGTCAAAAGTGGTAAATATCATAATGTAGAGAATCAAACAAAAATTGTAAAATTAGAGATAAACTAAACTCAGGCAGGATTCAGATCGGAATAACAGGCAGGATTCAGATCGGAATAACAGGCAGGATTCAGATCGGAATAACAGGCAGGATTCAGATCGGAATAACAGGCAGGATTCAGATCGGAATAACAGACAGGATTCAGATCAGGCCGAGGAATAACAGATCAGATTCTTAACATGAGGCTTATTATAGAAAAGTGCAGGAAATTCTAAACCAACTGCACATGTGCTTCATAGTTTACTCAAAAACGTTTGAATGTGTCCAACACCAGAAACTACGGGAGATGAACAACACGAGTTTCCCAAGACATCGGACTCATCTAATAGAAGAGCTTTACCAAGACCAAAAGGCTGCAGAGAAGTTAGAGGGCGATTTTTCAGAGCGTTTTGAGGTACAGATTTTTTGAAATGATAAACCCTAACCTATATTCTTACCCGTACCCATATATCTACCTATCTATCCATCCATCATATACATCCATCCATCGTATCCATCCATACAATCTAATTCCAAACCCTAAGTCTAACCCCAATCCATAAGCCCAACCCCAAATTAAAAGCCCAACCCAACCCCTAAGCCCAAGCCTAACCCATACCCATCCATCGATCTGTCTATCTTATTTATCTATCTACCCACAGCCGTTAAGGACTCTTGGGGTACTACAGTGGCTTTCTACAATACTGGTATCCTAGCTGTATTAAGTTGTGCCCCGTTCATTATGATTTTCTTCTTCTTCTGCGTTCAGCATGTGGTCATGCTATACCGTCAGACCTGTCATCAAGACGAAGTCCACTGTCTTCTCCAGGTCTGAGCGGCTGCCCCATAGCTTTTGCCTAAAGTCTGTATCCTGTGACCAGGTCTGCTGTCTCTGCTCTTTGTATGTTGGGCAGTCCTGAAGTATGTGTTCTGGAGTCTGGGTTCTGGATCCGCATGGACATTCATCTGTTACGATTTTGATTATTGTTCGGACTTTTAATTGGTGGCTATTTACATATCTGGAGTTGCATGTCAAAAATAGCCAATGCCAAACAATAGATTTCACACAAATCGGAGACTAATTCATGTTTACGCTTTAGCGAACAAGTCTCCAATACAGCTGTTGGTCGTGGTACTACATTGGCAGCATTAACGCACACAGTCCTCCATTGATTTCTATCTTTAACGATGAGGACTTGTGAGGAAAATTCTTGTCTTCCAGTCATTGGATGTTGTCTCACAATGCTTTCATTTGTTCTCCCCTCTACTTCTATCTTCAACAGAATTATTTCACCCTGCAGAATTGTATTTGACAAGGAATAATGTTGGTAGACATGTACAAAAAATTCAAATTTTTGTCATTTCACTATTGAAAGCAATGGTTCTTGTTTACAAGTATTCATCTTTATTTTATTTCTTACGTACACATGTGTTGTATGTTCTCTATTGTAGATGCTTAGAGTTTGTAACATTCCAAGTAGTGAAATATTCTACTAAATGATCATCTATAAAGATGAAAAAGGTTATTGCTCAAATTCCTATTTTCTCACACAAATAATCTTCGTCTGCATTCCTTCTCAAACTCCTGCATATTAGCAGAATGTAGTCAGAAAAACAGAATGTGTTGTGTTGTGGTTTACAGCTTAGCTGCGATATCTATGTGTTTCTGCCTGACACATCTGATTTCAGCATTGTTTTGTTTGCTCACTGATCTATGACATGAGGCAACCAACTCCACTCCTATGCTACTGTAAAGGTAGGTAAAAGTATATCCCATGGAAGCAACCTGCCGTCGGGGATGAAGATAACTACTAAGCCACAGCAACTATTAGGTGAGGACCAGTTCCCTTCCATGCTGTCTTTACCTCCCACAACTCATGTGTCAGATACTCATTTACAATTGGAGGAGTGGTTGTGTCAAGCGAGAAATCACAACCCGAATATTTTGTGTCCGGACATGGTTTTTAACTTGGCACTCTGTAACTCAGTGATAGAAAGGAAACTCACTATCAACTAGGCTACAGCGCTCCTCTACTACCTTACTCACCTCTTATAAATGGTATAATTTTCTTATTCTGTGTTCCCTTTTCAGGCCGTGGCAATGTAGTATCAGGACAAATCATAATGGTATAACTTGAAACTCAATCTGTTATATATGAAACCTACCCTGGCTTGAGGTCTAGGATCATTCATGTTCTCATCAGGTTGTCCTGGTCCCCAGTTGGTATAGGTAACTGCCAAGTTATCCACCCACTGAAACTGGTTTGAAGCCTGTCTGTCATTAAGTCCAATCCATGCTGGAGTTCTCAAGTCAGCCATCAAAACTATCAGGAATTCTGAGGACAGGAAGCGAAATTATAATGAATTCTAGGGACAGGAAGCAAAACTATAATGAATTCTGGGGACAGGAAGCGAAATTATAATGAATTCTAGGGACAGGAAGCAAAACTATAATGAATTCTGGGGACAGGAAGCAGAATGAGCTATGATTGATATTATATAACTGTGATTGTATGACTATTATAGTATGATTGTGATAGTATGACTGATTTTATTATTGTAATAGCATAATTGTGATAGTAAGATTGTAATTGTATGATTGTGATAGAAAGATTGTAATTGTATGACTGTGATAGTATGATTGTAATTGTATGATTGTGATAGCATGATTGTGATAGTATGATTGTAATTGTATGATTGTGATAGCATGATTGTGATAGTATTATTGTGATAGTATGTTTGTGATAGTATGATTGTGATAGTATGATTGTGATAGTATGATTATAATTGTATGATTGTGATAGAATGATTGTAATTGTATGACTGTGATAGTATGATTGTAACTGTTTGATTGTGATAGTATGATTGTAATTGTATGATTGTAATTGTATGACTGTGATAGTATGATTGTAATTGTATGATTGTGATAGTATGTTTGTGATAGTACGATTGTAATTATATGATTGTGATATTATGACTGTGATAGTATGATTGTGAAAGTATGATTGTGATAGTATGATTGTGATTGTATGTCTGTGATTTTATTAACTTGACGTTACCTATAATAGGTTTAATGATAACTCAAACTCCTGTAGATTAGCAAAATGTAACCCAGAGAACAAAATGTGCAGTGTCAGGGTTTACAGCTTAGCTGTGATATATATTTCCCTTTCACAGACACATCCATCTTCTGCATGGAATATGGATCACTAATACAGGTGTGAAAGCTGGACATTCAATGCAGACAAAGAAAGAAGAATATGGGATTGTGAATACTGTTGCTACAGACATTTCTTAAGAATTAGTTATATAGAACACAAGACAGATATATTTGTCTGGCAGAAAATAAACTTGCAAGTTATCAAGAATTCCTTTTGGCAGTTGTGAAACGGCGTAATCTTATTTGGTTTGGACATGTCATGAGACGTGACTAGATCTCTATGTTATTTTGCAAGGAACATTGAAGGGCATAAGGAGAAGAGGCGGAAAAGCACAATCCTGTACTGATAACATCAAGGAATAATCTGGATATGATTTTTTGTACACTCCTCCGAATGTCTGAGGATAGAGATATCTGGAGAGCTTTTTAGAGCTAATATCACCAGTGTGGCACCCCACATTGAACGAGTAAACGAGTTTTTCCGTACTTGACTAACCGCATCCTCTCATAAAGATGGTCTGTTCTCAGTGACTTGAGTACACAGTTTGAATGTCTTGACAAAATCTCATCTTTTTTGGGGATGTGGTTTGTCAAGTGCGGAAAAACCTGTTTACTCAAATTGCAAGGCGATTCGGTGCCGCTTGAACGGACCTAGTTCAATTCCTGTTAATTTCAAGAATTTGTTAAAAAACAGGTTAAAAATCTGTTCTGTGGAACTTCTGTTTTTATGGAAGTCAGTATTCATTCTGTTCTTCTCAACTATAAAAACAACTCAATGCTGATGTACATATCCCCGCTAAACCATATCTTATGCCGTCATCATTTGTAGTTTCCCCCATCTGTGTCCATCTCATTTCAACTAGGATTACCTAGGACACCCCACCTGTATATGTTCAGTTTATGTGTTAGCTCTGTGATCTTCCGTACACACATGCAATGTATGTACATCCACGTTCCGATAATACAGTTGGTTTGAGAAAAATTAAGAACATTACCCATTTTATGTGGATATTTCAGTATAGAAAACTTCTCTGCACTCCTTCACTGGAAAACATGCAGTAATGAAAGTAATGAAAGATTCCAGTATAACATTTCTGTGGGCATGATTTTACTCGGTGGAGCTCAAATTGTCCCAAAAACTTGGCTTATTGGCAAGCAGAAAAACACAACTGTTGTTCTTCACCATGTCGGTCACTTAGTATGCACGTCTGTGAATACGCTTGTGATTACAGTCAGTTTAGTGACTACTCTACAGTAAATACTTTCATCAATAGACTGCTTGTTGTTGTGGGAAAGAACCCACTGGTTCCCTGTACTATTCTTCCAAAAATGACCTGGCAGTAAATGCCAATGCACACCGCATGACCAATGCGCAGCACATTTAGTTTGATTTGACTCAACATAGTATTGTCCAGACTTAATGAGAAAAGAAAAGAAATGAGAGACAGAGAAAAGTAAAGGTATAACGGAGGTAACAGAAGGATACTGAAAAAATAGTGGGAAGAGGAACATATGTAGAAGAAGTGATATGAATCAAAAGAAAGTGACATGAAGATAAAGGATAGATGAAAGATATGGAAAATAAATGAAAAGACTGAGAAAAAAAATAACTCATGAAAAAGTCTTAGACACTAACTTTCTTCCAGACTAGAATGTATAGAAGCCAAAGTAGATTTGTGCACCATCTGGTCACAGGCAGTCATGGCATCATCATAGTTTTTAGGTGTACTGTTAGTACTTCCTCCAATATGGTAGCAGTTACTCACTGGAAAACAAAAACCAGACATCATCTGTAACAATCTTTACACAATTGATGAAAGCATATGAGGTAATCGTTGAACAAACTAACAATAAGATTCTGGTGAAATAGAAAACCAACTTCTAAAAACTAAACTGGTTTACCAGGTTTGTGTCCTAAGCATCTGTCTCTACAGTGATTTCTTATACATACCATTGAAGACTCTTTGTGGCTCAGGTTGATCTTGTGAATCACATCCATCATCCAGATGTCGGAGATTATATTTCTTACAGCACAACAATAATACTATCATCTGGAACGACGGAAAACTGTCTACTTTTACTACTACTAAGAAGTAATTTTATTTATAAATGTATCTTGATGAATTAGACCAGTGCTATGCTTTGCTTTATCTTTGGATCCTACAATACAGGTGCGGATACAAACATTATCTCAGTACACGCGATGAAAGTTTTCTGAAGAGGTACTGACACAAAATCCAACTTACATACAGGTATTGATACAAAATCCAACTTACATACAGGTATTGATACAAAATCCAACCTACATGCTGGTATTGATACAAAATCCAACTTACATACAGGTATTGACACAAAATCCAACTTACATGCAGGCATTAATACAAAATCCAACTTACATACAGGCATTGATACAAAATCCAACTTACAGGTATTGACACAAAATCCAATTTACATACAGGTACTGACACAAAATCCAACTTACATACAGGTACTGACACAAATTCCAACTTACATACAGGTATTGACACAAAATCCAACTTACATACAGGTATTGACACAAAATCCAACTTACATACAGGTACTGACACAAAATCCAACTTACAGGTATTGACACAAAATCCAACTTACATACAGGTACTGACACAAAATCCAACTTACATACAGGTACTGACACAAAATCCAACTTACATGCTGGTATTGATACAAAATCTCTAGGGCAACCACCAACAGAAGGTGGGGGTGTATAGTACGTGGGTTGTGAGCGTGGATATTTCTTGCAGATAAATCCAAGATTGGCCTGGCACTGTTTGTCATTCCAGCTTCCTGTAGAGTTGATATAATTAGTGAGTGGACATGATAAACATTAGATGTGTGTACTAGATTATATGTGAGTGGACATAATGGACATTAGATGAGTGGACTAGATGACATTTATGTACATCATTAGATATGTGTACTAAATTAGATGTATGCACTAGATTAGAAACATGGGCTAGATTAAAGTAGAGATGTGTGCTAGATTAGAATATAGATGTGTGCTAGATTAGAATATAGATGTGTGCTAGATTAGAGTAGAGATGTGTGGTAGATTAGAGTAGAGATGTGTGGTAGATTAGAGTAGAGATGTGTGGTAGATTAGAATATTGATGTGTGCTGAATTAGAATATAGATGTGTGGTAGATTAGAATATAGATGTGTGCTAGATTAGAGTAGAGATGTGTGGTAGATTAGAGTAGAGATGTGTGGTAGATTAGAGTAGAGATGTGTGGTAGATTAGAGTAGAGATGTGTGGTAGATTAGAATATTGATGTGTGCTGAATTAGAATATAGATGTGTGGTAGATTAGAGTAGAGATGTGTGCTAGATTAGAGTAGAGATGTGTGCTAGATTAGAGTAGAGATGTGTGCTAGATTAGAGTAGAGATGTGTGCTGAATTAGAATATAGATGTGTGGTAGATTAGAGTAGAGATGTGTGCTAGATTAGAGTAGAGATGTGTGCTAGATTAGAGTAGAGATGTGTGCTAGATTAGAGTAGAGATGTGTGCTAGATTAGAGTAGAGATGTGTGCTAGATTAGAGTAGAGATGTGTGTTAGACCATGTTCACATATTCCTATTACGGAAGCCGATCACAATCCAGTCAACATACATATTTTAAAATTAAACTGAGTGACACGTGGTACACAAGAGTGTACATTGGGTAGAAATAAGAAGAAAAATAACTACAAGACCAGATCACATATATGCATATACATGCACATATGAACACACACACACACTGACCTGCTGACGTGATCTCAACACATCTCTCTTCACCATAATTGTCATTTGGTTCACCCGGTGCCCAGTTCACGTAATTCACAGGATTCAAGTCTGTCCATCTGTTCACCATGTAGAAAAAATCAAATATTCATATCAGCTGATCTTGGTATTAAATATGTTCACAGATTCAACACAAATAAAAAACATTATACCTATTGTTAACTAAATAAACGTTATACCTATTCTTAACTAAACAAACATTATATCTATTGTTAACTAAACAAACATTATACCTATTGTTAAGATAAACAAGATGCAATAAATCTCCTCCAAAGATATCAACAGACCACAATATTTCGCCTTAGAACAGGCCACTGCAGAATGTTGGGTCACCTTTATCGATTAAGGATCTCATACACAGATGAATGTCCATGTGGAACCAGAGCCCAGACTCCAGAACACATACTTCAGGATTGCTCGAAATATAAAGAGCAGAGACAGCTGGCCAGAGGATACAGACTTGAGGCAAAAGCTATGGGGGCAGCCGCTCTGACCTGGAGATTCAGTGGACTTTGCCCTGATGACAGGCCAGACAAGATAACATGACCACAGAAGCTGAATGCGGAAGAAGATACCTATTGTTAACTAAACAAACATTATACATATTGTTAACTAAGCAAACATTATACCTATTGTTAACTAAACAAACATTATACCTATTGTTAACTAAACAAACATTATACCTATTGTTAACTAAACAAACATTATACCTATTGTTAACTAAACAAACATTATACCTATTGTTAACTAAACAAACATTATACCTATTGTTAACTAAACAAACATTATACCTATTGTTAACTAAGCAAACATTATACCTATTGTTAACTAAACAAACATTATACCTATTGTTAACTAAACAAACATTATACCTATTGTTAACTAAGCAAACATTATACCTATTGTTAACTAAACAAACATTATACCTATTGTTAACTAAACAAACATTATACCTATTGTTAACTAAACAAACATTATACCTATTGTTAACTAAACAAACATTATACCTATTGTTAATTATTTATATACTAATGTAAATGTGAACATTCAGATCACTATTATAGTATATCATTTACCGACTCATTAAAAGTTGAAAAGGTGTAGAGGATTGCATGCATTGTACTCAGGTTACCCCCCCCCAATTAATACTTCATCCCTCGCAGCACTGAGTCACATCACCTGCTAAGAGTACCACTTATAGCACAAACCCCTGTAGCTTAAAGCGATACTCACGGGAGGGGGGGGGGAATTTGAAAAATTTCACTTTGTAAACGATATATGGAGGATTCAAACCCACCACCTCTTTAGCCCAAAGCGAACAGCATAACTACAATGTCAGGAATATTATGTTTATGATATCTTCTGAATCCCTGTTAAACATAGTACTATTAGATTTCTAATCACACGAGAAGAATATCCAGTATTTCGGCATAACATAACAGATGAATTATGTATTTCAACATGAAATAACACATAAAGGCTGTATTTCAACATGAAATAACACATAAAGGCTGTATTTCAACATGAAATAATACATAAAGACTGTATTTCAACACAAAATAATACATGAAGTCTGTATTTTAATAACTAAATTATGCCCATATTCTGTATTTCAACATAAAAAAAAACAAAAAAAAACCACTTGGGTAATTCTGTAGAAAGAATACTATTTGTAGCATATCCTGTAAGGACTGCTATTGCTGTTAATCTATTTTTTAAGTTTGATGAGGCGCCACCTCTTCACCAGAATTGAAGATAAACCTAAATAAATCTCTGATAATACCCATTCTTTTGTACAGATGTGAGAGAAATAACAAATGTTTATATGTTGTACAAACCCAAATGTATCCAAATCTAAATCATTGAGACCAATCCAGAATTCCCAATTTGTTTGCTTGGTGATCTGTCAGGTGAGATATTTCAGAAAAATAACATCAGAATGTCAGAGAATTCTTGTATCACGTGTGTGCTGCGTACTCAAGCTAGGTTGTTACAATACAACAATTTATAATTTACAAGATAGACATTTACATTTATATCATGCACATCTGTTTTCATCTCCAATGAACCATATTGTAGTTATCTACATATGCATCAATTGTTTTACGTTTTCAAATCAGCATTGATTTTATAGTAAACGTGTATGTTGTTGTCTGTTTGAATTTGAGTTACCGGGTATGACAACTGTCATTATATTTAAGCTCTAATGTCATCTGCCATGTTTAAGCTCTAATAGCATCTGTCATTCTATTTAGCCTCTAGTATCATGTGACATTCTATTTAAGCTCTAATATTATGTCATCCTATTTAAGATCTGTTATCTGAGATTCTATTCTAATGCAATCTGGAATTCTATGTACGCTCTAATGTAATTTGTCATTCTATTTATGCTATAATGTCATCTGTTATTCTATTTACGCTCTAATGTAATTTGTCATTCTATTTATGCTATAATGTCATCTGTTATTCTATTTAAGCTCTAATGGCATCGGCTATTCTATTTAAGCTCTAATGTCATATGTCAATCTATGTAAGCTCCAATGGAATTTGTCATTCTGTTTAAGCTATCAAATGCTGCTCCTAATTAGATAATTACATGTACCAAAAGTGGGTTTAATACAGGAAGCAATGGCCAAATCATGTGACCTCATACCAATTTTTCAATTTCATATGCTATTGTACAGAGCTTCTGTTTCTCGGAAACTCAAAAAGTCGTAACTTCAGATACTGATCTAGTGACTCGCGCACAATGAACTGGCTATCGACCTCCCATTCAGTGTGTAGCGTGCATATCAAGTGATCGGGGAACTCTCATTGCGTAACATGTAGAATGTTCGATGCGTCTGTATATGCATCTTTATCAAATTTTCATTCCATTTAATTATGTTAGCTATTTGTTCCTTAGAAACTTGGGCCACTAATCCTTGTATAGTACCCAATAGTCTAATCTATAATTAGAGAATCACATGTACCAATAGTCTAATGTAGAATTGCACAGGCAAAGGCAACATTTCACAATATTAAGAACTTCCTATGTAATATATCTTTGTCAGCTGAGGTTAAAAAGAGAGCCCGCAAAAGTTACAAAGACCAATTCTGATGTGTGGAAGTGAATCATGGATAACCTGCAGAATAATGACAAATCATATAGAGACAGTATAGTTGTGGTTTTCAAAAAGAATGTTAAAAAAACCATGGACACATAAACATAATGTAGATATCTTGATAAAAATTCATTCAAAAATAAAATTACTCACTCGCATTAGAAAGAGACAGTCCACATTTTTGGACACATCATGAGATGAGGAAAGATGCAACCGATCGCAAAAACAGGAAAGCTGAATATCAAGAGGGGGTAGGGGAAGACCAAGAGAGAAGATGCTGACTAGCATTGTGAAATGGAAGAACATCAGTATTAGAAATGATTGATAACACACGAAACAGAAGGATGTGGAAATGCAAAATAAACAGTTAAACAAAGTATGGGCTATAACAAGAAGAATAAGAAATAGATCATTATTGACTCACTAATGATGATAAATATCACAAAAATAAAACATAGACTCACTAATGATGATAAATATCACAAAAATAAAACATAGACTCACTAATGATGATAAATATCACAAAAATAAAACATTGACTCACTAATGATGATAAATATCACAAAAATAAAACATTGACTCAATAATGATGATAAAAATCACAACAAAATATAGACTCAATAATGATGATAAATATCACAACAAAATATAGACTCAATAATGATGATAAATATCACAACAAAATATTGACCCATTAATGACCATACATATCACAACAAGAAACATTGACTCACTAATGAAGTAATGAATCCATTTTCGTCATCTCCACCGATACTAACAAGATCAGCTCCCAAGTTCTTACATATATCCCGTGCATCAAACCAAGTTGCACTTGATGCACCCCCATCTGAACTCACAAAATAGCAAGCATCATTGGTGAACTGTATCCATGATGCATTGCCACATGCAGCAGCTGTGAAAATTATATGAGATTACCTTGCATAACCTCATAGCAGTCAAGAATATGTACTTGAATATCCATGATTAAAACATTATATGACATTACATCACAAAAATTTAAAGTAGTCAAGCATATGTAAAGTAAAGTAAAGTTACCCATAGCATTTATTAATGTTGTAGGGGTGTGAGATGTTAGTGATCTCACATTTCAGTGGCTCTGCAAATGAGGGTGGTAGCCATCTCCTCTACCTCCCAGTCTTTACTTCCCGGATTAATCCGGTACCCATTTTAAGGCTGGGTCGACCCGGGAGCTGTTGCGATCTGAAAAACATTTCCGCTTCAACTGGGGAATGAACCCAGGACCACTCATATGCGAAGCCAGTGTGCTAACCACTGCGCTACGTGGCCTCCAAGCATATGTACTTGATGTCCAAGATTAAAACATTATATGGATGGTTGATTAAATAATGTTAGCCTTCACTTGAGTATACTCGTTCTTCTATCTATGTATTTGTTCTCAAACTCCTGCAAGCTAACAGGATTTAGTCCGGAGAACAAAATGACCTTTGTCATGGTTAAGGAAGAAATGTATGACATTGCTTTTTTTACCAACTGTCTTGTATAGTCAACTGTCTTGTATAGTCAACTGTCTTGTATAGTCAACTGTCTTGTATAGTCAACTGTATTGTATAGTCAACTGTATTGTATAGTCAACTGTCTTGTATAGACTACTGTCTTGTATAGGCAACTGTCTTGTATAGGCAACTGTCTTGTATAGACTACTGTCTTGTATAGACTACTGTCCTGTATAGACAACTGTCTTGTATAGACTACTGTCTTGAATATATGACTGTCTTGTATAGACTACTGTCTTGAATATATGACTGTCTTGTATAGACTACTGTCTTGAATATATGACTGTCTTGTATAGACTACTGTATTGAATATATGACTGTCTTGTATAGACTACTGTCTTGAATATATGACTGTCTTGTATAGACTACTGTCTTGAATATATGACTGTCTTGTATAGACTACTGTCTTGAATATATGACTGTCTTGTATAGACTACTGTCTTGAATATATGACTGTCTTGTATAGACTACTGTCTTGAATATATGACTGTCTTGTATAGACTACTGTCTTGAATATATGACTGTCTTGTATAGACTACTGTCTTGAATATATGACTGTCTTGTATAGACTACTGTCTTGTATAGACTACTGTATTGTAAAGTCAACTGTCTTGTATAGACTACTGTCTTGTATAGACTGCAACCTTGTATAGACAACTGTCTTGTATAGACTACTGTCTTGAATATATGACTGTCTTGTATAGACTACTGTCTTGAATATATGACTGTCTTGTATAGACTACTGTCTTGAATATATGACTGTCTTGTATAGACTACTGTCTTGTATAGACTACTGAATTGTAAAGTCAACTGTCTTGTATAGACTACTGTCCTGTATAGACAACTGTCTTGTATAGACTACTGTCTTGAATATATGACTGTCTTGTATAGACTACTGTCTTGAATATATGACTGTCTTGTATAGACTACTGTCTTGTATAGACTACTGTCTTGTATAGACTGCAACCTTGTATAGACAACTGTCTTGTATAGACAACTGTCTGATATAGACAACTGTCTTGTATAGACTACTGTCTGGAATATATGACTGTCTTGTATAGACAACTGTCTTGTATGGACAAGTGTCTTGTGTAGACACCTGTCTTGTATAGTATAGTAGTCTATTATATAGTAACAGTCAGTGAGGTGATCACTTAAATATCTTGAACAAAGTCAAGAGAAAGTAACAGTCGGTGAGATAATTAGTTAAAATATCTTGAACAAATTTAAGAGAAAATAACATTCGGTGAGGCAATTAGTTAGATATAACATACATAGTCGAGAGAAAGTAACATCTTCAATTCAAAAATGAAATCTTTAATACTCGGTACATCTGATTTTTATTAATGTACCATAATTTTGAATATGTTGACTTGATTCAGACTGATCCCATCTACTTTGATGTTGACTTGATTCAGACTGATCCCATCTACTTTGATGTTGACTTGATTCAGACTGATCCCAACTACTTTGATGTTGACTTGATTCAGACTGATCCCATCTACTTTGATGTTGCATTCTGGTGGATATCATCTTCTTCTTCTTCAGCATTCATTCTCAAACTCCTGTTGGATCTCCCTTGTAGCAGGACCATGATCCTACAAGATTTCCTTCAGGATGTAGTCCAGAGAATGGAAATGTGTTGTGTCGCTGTTTTATTTACGCCAATGACCCGACACATCCATCTTCGGTGGGATGGTGAATAATAATCTTTTGGTATAACCATTACTTCATTTTCTGATATTTGGACTAAGCCCTTTGTTTTGACTTTCTTGGGCAATGATATTATTCATTTCTTGTAACTATATTTCATTTTTGGCTATCAAAACTGTCATCAGTGTATCACAGTGTTTATCATACTCCCCAACTGATATTCCTGGTATATCTTGTTACATTAACAAAAATTGTCATTTAATAAAGATGTTTGCTGACATACATGACAAAAACAGATATCAAGTACTCACACTGTGCGCCAGTCTGGAGAGGTTTGGGTGTTGTAATATATGATCCTATCAACAGATAAAAAAACACCCAATGAGACATCAGAACTCAGTACATGTCATCAAGAACTTAGTACATGTCATCAAGAACTTAGTACATGTCATCAAGAACTTAGTACATGTCATCAAGAACTTAGTACATGTCATCAAGAACTTAGTACATGTCATCAAGAACTCAGTACATGTCATCAAGAACTCAGTACATGTCATCAAGAACTTAGTACATGTCATCAAGAACTTAGTACATGTCATCAAGAACTTAGTACATGTCATCAAGAACTTAGTACATGTCATCAAGAACTTAGTACATGTCATCAAGAACTTAGTACATGTCATCAAGAACTACACATAGTTGTTCTAGTTTAATGAAGAAAATATACATATTTAGTGCCAGAATCTTCATCGAGTGTCATACCCCCATGATTAGGTGATCATGGATCTATACCAGGTCATCTTGGTCTATTTCAAATGCTTTCAATGAGGTCTTGAAAGAGTCCTTGTAACGCTTCTTTTGACCACTTTTAGATCGTGTACCCTTCTCCAGCTCACCATAGAGAAGTATCTTTGGCAGACGATGGTCTGGCATACGCACCAAATGACCTGCCCAACGAATCTGTGTCTACATCAGGATAGTGTCAAGCTGGGTATACCAGCTCTATCAAGGACAGTGGTATCTGGAATCTTGTCTTGCCATCTGATGTTCATAACTTTTCTGAGACAAGTTGTGTGAAAGTGATTGAGCTTTCTCAATATATATATATATATATACACACACATAAATACATATATAAACAAATACACATACACAAAAATATATTTTCACAAGACAATACATATCTATTAACATACACATATAATTATAAATACATATAATTATTTACATACACTGGGCTCCAATAGAACAGAGGAAATGATCCAAGAACTTATACTGCAGCACTCGAAGCCACATGATACAATAATTTACACAGATGGCTCAGTAACGCAGGAAACAAACAGCTGTGTTTGGGGTTTCGTGGCCTACCAAGATGACAAGAAATTAGTTGAGAAGTCAGCTGCCTACCCCACTACAACATCAAGTATGCGAATGGAAATAGAAGCGGTGACAGCAGCTTTCGCTTGGCTGATGACGCAACCACTAACAGACTCAGTGATTCTATCGGACTCTCAAAGTATGCTGCGAAAGATAGAAAAGTGTATGAACAGAACTGAATGGATCACTCTCAAAGTATGCTGCGAAAGATAGAAAAGTGTATGATCAGAACTGAATGGATCACTCTCAAAGTATGCTGCGAAAGATAGAAAAGTGTATGATCAGAACTGAATGGATCACTTTTCTCAACAACGCGCAGAGTATTACATGGATCTACTGTCCAGGTCATGCTGGGGTCAGTGGAAATGAAAAAGCCGATGAGTTGGTTGGAGAAGCCTTGATGAACAGCAGAGAGATAAGAAGAGACAGATTGAATTGATTAGAGCAGTCATGGATAGCTTACGAGAAGATAAGGAGAAGGTTGAATGAGACAATGTACACATTCAGAGAATGGTAGAAATGGGAGTGACTAGAGGCCATGGGGAAAGCGCACCCTCTTCGAAAAGATCAGAACACATAATCAGCAACTAGCTGGGACACATACTGAACTTATACACTTAGATGGCTGACGGAACGGCAAGCAGAGCATATATGGGAATTCCCCAGTTCTGTGATGCTTATTCTTAATCAAGAATAAGTTATTAGGTAAGTGGATGAGTCAAAGAGGTGTATGAATATATTATTATATTAAATAAATTATTGGATGAGCTATATATAGGTCAGAAAAGGAAATGTATGGAAGAATAAAGTAAGATGTAAGGAAATGTATGGAAGAATAAAGTAAGATGTAAGGAAATGTATGGAAGAATAAAGTAAGATGTTGGAAAGTAAATTAATTATTGTAAAGAGTGAGTACATTAATGAGTATGTGGTTAGATGAGTTTATTGTTTGGTGGTTGTGTGAACTAACGAATGAGTATGTGGTTAGATGAGTTTATTGTTTGGTGGTTGTGTGAACTAACGAATGAGTATGTGGTTAGATGAGTTTATTGTTTGGTGGTTGTGTGAACTAACGAATGAGTATGTGGTTAGATGAGTTTATTGTTTGGTGGTTGTGTGAACTAACGAATGAGTATGTGGTTAGATGAGTTTATTGTTTGGTGGTTGTGTGAACTAACGAATGAGTATATGGTTAGATGAGTTTATTGTTTGGTGGTTGTGTGAACTAACGAATGAGTATATGGTTAGATGAGTTTATTGTTTGGTGGTTGTGTGAACTAACGAATGAGTATATGGTTAGATGAGTTTATTGTTTGGTGGTTGTGTGAACTAACGAATGAGTATGTGGTTAGATGAGTTTATTGTTTGGTGGTTGTGTGAACTAACGAATGAGTATGTGGTTAGATGAGTTTATTGTTTGGTGGTTGTGTGAACTAACGAATGTATATACTAGTCAGTAGATGAGATAGTTTATTGTTTGGTGGTTGTGTGAACTAACGAATGTATATACTAGTCAGTAGATGAGATAGTTTATTGTTTGGTGGTTGTGTGAACTAACGAATGTATATACTAGTCAGTAGATGAGATAGTTTATTGTTTGGTGGTTGTGTGAACTAACGAATGTATATACTAGTCAGTAGATGAGATAGTTTATTGAATGTGTGAATGTACGATATCCAATCCCTACCTCGTGGCACTTGACAGATCCAGTTGGTGGAAATATAGCAGTAATTATCATTCCAATTATTGTCCGGAAGAACCCATTCAACACAATCTTCTCTGTAACACACAGCAGTACATATTAAATATATAGTAACATATAGCATTATAGGCTAGCATACAACACAGACTAATTTCTTTCTATAGTTCTATGTCATAAAAGATGCAAGTAGCTTGGTCACATTCAGAGGATGAACAATAGCCGTTTCCCAAAACGGTGCTAGAAAATGAGGCACTCACAATCTGCTCCACTCTCTTCCTTTGCTTGGCACATCCAATGAAAGTGCCATCTTCTCTTTGTAATTCAACTTCTTTCTTCTTCTTCAGCGTTTATTCTCAAACTCCAGCTGGATCTCTCTTGTAGCAGGGCAATGGCCCTATTAGATTTACAGCAGGATGTAGTCCAGAAAATAGAAATGAGTTGTGTCACTGTTTTCTTTGCGCTAATGGCCAGACACATGCTTCTTCTGTGGAAACTAGCTTCTTTCAAAATACTTGTATATGTATTTCAGATTTTATGTGTCTACTGTGTTCTCATCATTCCTCTCAAGTACTATATCCATGAACATCTCACTATTCTGTTGACTGTCTATGATTCACTTCCATATATCATTACTGGATAAAGAGGCTAAGATGATGATGATGTTGAAAAATTATTTTATCTGTAAGTAGGTAGCACTTTGATAGCTCATAGACTTTATCTGTAAGTAGGTAGCACTTTGATAGCTCATAGACTTTATCTGTAAGTAGGTAGCACTTTGATAGCTCATAGACCTTCTGACAAAAATAATGTTCATCAGTTGTGTAACTGTGTCAACATCAGGGCTTATATAACGTCTCAAAGGTATGCTAAGTGGGGGGGGGGGTGAGGGTGTATGGATGCATGTAACAAGACATGGGGGAGGGGTTTATGAATGCATGTAACAAGGCATGGTTGTGGAGGGGTTTATGAATGCATGTAACAAGGCATGGTTGAGGGTTTTTTAAAATGCATGTAACAAAAAATGGTTTGGGTGTTATGGATACATGTAACAAGGTATGGTTTAGAACGGTGAGGGTTTATGAAGGCATACAACAAGGTATGGATGCGGGGGTTTATGGTTTGGGGGTTTATGAATACACGTAACAAGGCTATAGATGTGTCTTAAGTAACGAGAGTCGGTCCTTTTAATGTAAAATAAATATCATTTCATCTGTTTTGTAGGTTATATTTTTTATTTTCGCGGGATTTTTGTGACATTTATTTTGGAAGAGTGTGTGGGGGTGTAAATAGCACCAGCTTCCTTATTTGGTCCATGGTGCTAAATATCATGATCTGACGTCATGGGGAGGGAGGACCTGGGGTTTTCAAACACCTCCCCATCCCGCATCTACAGACGCGCTGGATAAACATAATTTCCAACACTCACGGCAGACATGGAGACAAATGTAGGCCTTTAAACACAATTGTTATGGACAAAACTCTGCACATTTCCTGCACACAGTAATCATAAAACAAACGTATATGTAAAAATATAAAGTAGAGATGCAATTAGTTTACAAGAATCACTCATTTCAATAATACGAAAGCAAAATCTTGCATGATTTGCACTTGTAAGGAGTAATAAGAATAGATAACAAAATGGAAGCTTTTGAACACATTAAATAGTATAGGGAAAACATATTAAGAAAATTTCATAATTTGATGGCTCTTCAGTAAAACTATACCAATAGGTAGAAACATTTGATGATACTTCAGTAAAACTGAATCAATAGGTAGAAACAGAGAACATTAAAATTATTTTAATGGTTAATTTGTCTTGTGTTTTCTTTCTTTGATAAAGACCTTTTGTTTGAAAAGTCGATTCATTCTATTTTGTAAAATGTTGACTATATTTTCCCATATGAATTAGTCTATTTTCCGAACAGTAGAGCTTAATTAATACTTCATGTCGTCTGTTCCTACTTATTAAAAATAATTATAAAAATGTAAAATATTGAGTAAAGACATTTGACGTACTTATTCAGTTGATCATTAGGTTCACCAGGTGCCCAGTTGGAGTACAGGTAAGGTGACTGGTCTACCCAGACATAACCTGAGAACATGTTCAACAAGACAATGGTTGAAACTGACAAATCTAAGTCAAAATAAAATAGAACTGTTAATCTTCTATTATTCAAGTCTGAATAGTTCTTTCACTGTTAGTCATCCAACTTTAGGCAGTCGCAGTTTTGAGACTTCTTCTCCTTACTTAACTCCAGGTTAGCAGGATTGGTTATGGCTGTAATATCGGTCTTTAGGTCCGACAGATCAGACTTCAACATGGCGTTTAGGTTACTTAGACCAATAAGACATGACAACCAATTCACCCACAAACTTTCGTGTGATAGAATGAAGCGTATCCACTGAAGACGGATGTGTTGGACCATTGACGCATTTTCCTACCACTATCAAACAACGCATTTTCATCCTCTGAGCTATGTCCTGCTGGAAATCTAGTAGAGCCATTGCCTTTCTACAAGAGAGATCCAGCGGGAGTTTGAGAATGAAATCTAGTAGAGCCATTGCCCTTCTACAAGAGAGATCAAGCGGGAGTTTGAGGATGAACATGGAACTCGAATAATAATCTCTTAACTTGGTATATTGTCTATTGTTTTTCTCTAGGTGAATGATAGTTGGTCATATCCACACTTGTTGCTAAGAGTAAGGGTGGAAACCTCAGTTGTCATTCAACGGTCAGTTGTGTCGCCTTGGTTGAATCGAATCCATGTTTGTTCAAGGTTATCTTGATGTTTTTCTTTCCACCATTTTCTTGGTCTACTTTTTGTGCATTATATTAGGATATTATTGTGTTATATACTCTTAGTGGTATTTGCTATGGGTGTGTCATGTGACGTATTCCTTCCAGAACGTTGTCTTCCCAATGAACTCTCTGAACCTCTCTCTGTCTTGGGCGATGTGGCTTGCATTTTCTAGCGATGTATTGCTATGGGTGTATTATTGTGTTATATGCTCTTATTGATATTTGCTATGGGTGTCATTCTGGCTTGGTGTCTTAGATTATGTTAGTATGTTTAACACATATATCTTCTACTTCTTCTTCTTCTGAATTAATTCTCAAACTCCTGTTGGCTAGCAGGATGTAATCTAGAGAACGCAACATGTGGCATGGTTTACAGATTAGCTGCAACATCTATATCTTTCAGCATGATATATCTGACCGTAGCTTGGCTATTGGATCATGCTAAACTACTATAGAACAAGACAACCAACCCCCACCTTCAAGCGCTTTAACCGCCTCTGATAACATGTATGGGAGTTGCTATTCTTTTCTCCTATTTCTAATCCAGGCACGGATATCCTCTATTATAGTCCATGTTTTTGACTGAGATCCGAGGATAATGTCTGAAGTCATTAGTGATGACCAATATTTTCAAACATAAACTGCTAATACTTGTAGCATTATATACAGTGCTCTTGGATATCACTTGAACATAACCATCAAGTAACTGACCTGACTCTGACCATCAAGTAACTGACCTGACTCTGACCATCAAGTAACTGACCTGACTCTGACCATCAAGTAACTGACCTGACTCTGACCATCAAGTAACTGACCTGACTCTGACCATCAAGTAACTGACCTGACTCTGACCATCAAGTAACTGACCTGACTCTGACCATCAAGTAACTGACCTGACTCTGACCATCAAGTAACTGACCTGACTCTGACCATCAAGTAACTGACCTGACTCTGACCATCAAGTAACTGACCTGACTCTGACCATCAAGTAACTGACCTGACTCTGACCATCAAGTAACTGACCTGACTCTGACCATCAAGTAACTGACCTGACTGACCATCAAGTAACTGACCTGACTCTGACCATCAAGTAACTGACCTGACTCTGACCATCAAGTAACTGACCTGACTCTGACCATCAAGTAACTGACCTGACTCTGACCATCAAGTAACTGACCTGACTCTGACCATCAAGTAACTGACCTGACTCTGACCATCAAGTAACTGACCTGACTCTGACCATCAAGTAACTGACCTGACTCTGACCATCAAGTAACTGACCTGACTCTGATGATGTAACTAACCTGACTCTGACTCTCGATCATTCAGTCCAATCCAGTAGGTACCACTAGTGATGTTTCCAGCTCTGTGGACAAACGATATGCAAGAAAAGAATCAGATAAGATGAGCGCACTTGATCAATATTCTAACTGTAATAAAATAGGTATCAACATTTTACCTATAAGATAACTATAAAAATTCTGGTAAAAGATAACTATCAAAATTCTATTTATAAGATAACTATCAAAATTCTATTTATAAGATAACTATCAGAATTCTATCTATAAGATAACTATCAAAATTCTATCTATAAGATAACTATCAAAATTCTATTTATAAGATAACTATCAGAATTCTAGTATAAGATAACTATCAAAATTCTATCTATAAGATAACTATCAAATTCTATCTATAAGATAACTATCAAAATTCTATTTATAAGATAACTATCAGAATTCTAGTATAAGATAACTATCAAAATTCTATCTATAAGATAACTATCAAATTCTATCTATAAGATAACTATCACAATTCTATCTATAAGATAACTATCAAAATTCTATTTATAACTATCAAAATTCTATCTATAAGATAACTATCAAAATTCTAACTGTAATAAGATAGGTATCAACATTGTACCTATAAGATAACTATCAGAATTCTATCTATGAGATAACTATCAAAATTCTATCTATAAGATAACTATCAAAATTCTATCTATAAGAAAACTATCAAAATTCTAACTATAACAAAATAACTATTAATATTCTACCTATGATAACTATCAAATTCTAACCATATACCCGGTAAGATAACTTTCAGAATTCTACCTATAAGATAACTATAAAAATTATGTCTATAAGATAACTTTGAACATTCTCAATATTACAAAGGGAACTATCAAAAGTTTTACTATCAACAGTCTACATATAAGTTACATGTATTAAAACAAAATTGCAAAATTTGTTACAAAATTCTAAGTATGGGCTAATAAAATAACTATGAAAATTCTAACTATCAGATAGTTATCAAAATTCTACATAATAGATAAGTATCTAAATTCTAATTATAACAAGATAACTATAACAGTTTACCTATAATATTTTACATTTATGTAACTAGCATTGTTCATACAATTACTTCAATACTGAGGTCTGAACTTCATAGACGACCACATCATCCACATGCCAGATGAGAACATTCCAGAGAGATTGTTCTATGGTCAGATATACATGGGTAAACATTCACCAGGAGGCCAGAAAAAAATGATTTCAGAACTACTTGAAGACATGCAAGCACTCCCACATTGACCCAAAGTTCTTGGAAACTAACATTTCTTGACTGGCAAATCTTGCATGGTCAGAGCAGTTTGGCTATTTAAACTTTTGATTGTTAAAGTTTTGTGTAGTTCAAGAACAAGCATTTCCAAGTCCCGATGTTCCTAAAACTGTTTAGAGACTCAGATGTGGATGATAGGTTTACGATGTTGGTGAATGACAACTCGACTAAGAGGGCGAGCGAACCTGTGCCCACCTCTACCAAACAATGCTTTCTTATACTGGAATTATGCTTGTGGAGAGAACACGTTCAGTACCCGATGGGCACAGGCACAATACGTCTGATTATGCGAGACGAGTTCACTGGCAGCGGAACACGTCGTGCGAGATTCACGTAGTCGACCCAAGTCTAAATCCCTGATTATACCGTCTCCATGGAGACTACCACCCAGGGACATGATTTGGTCTGTAAAGTCCAAGGGCACACTGCATGGAAAACCATCACCATGCAGAGTTGATACACACCCATCACCTGCCGACAGATAGGAACACTACCACAGACTAGGGAAGACCATCAGAATTAAAGGAATGCCGAAAATGGATATGCTGGACCCTCATGGAGAAAGTGGCAAATAACACAGATCTTTTGTGTTGGTTATAAGTGAGTGAACGCAGAAGAAGAACAGTTTTTATTAACACAGTAGAACACAAGCAGGAGATTCGAAAGAGACACAAATGATCATCTCAAGATAGTTTTCATTCCTATTTATTATGAAAAAGTTTTCAAGATCCTAAATTGGACTCTTTGGTCATCTGAAACACTAAACCTAATTGACATTTTTCAATGCCATTCTCATCTTGACTTGCGAAGACAGAACACATCATTCAAATACTAGAACTGTACATTCATGTGATGATTTAGATAGATAACATCAGATGTTTAATTGTTGCATCCCTGAAATCTTCGAGAATGATATCATGTGTCCACTTCTGTTGGAAGACAAGATGGAGGTTCTCAGAATTATACAGTCAAAGACACACAGGTTTATAAAATTAAGGTTTGATTATATTTTTTGAGCATTTTGTTTTTAAAGAATTTAACAAGTACACTTAATGCACATAACTAGCTCAAGAAATTTGACATTTGAAAAAATAACAGTAATAAAACCAATAACCTATCAGGGTCTATGCAGATATATCTTCACAAATGTCTATCCTCTACCAACCTGATGAGAATGGAAACTTCACACGCTGTTCAGTCATTTATATTATCAAGTCATGTCTTCTTCTGACCACTTCATCTTCTTTCACCCTCTAGAGTATATATCTTAACATATAACATTCTGAAAATGTTATGCTGTTATGCGTGTTATATGTAATGCATTGAGCAATTCAGGCTTATTTATTATTCTGAAGTTTTATGAGTAAGGCTGATAGTTGCAGATATCGCAGCCAGGCTGCAAACCCTGACACAATGCATTACATTCTCTAGATTACATCCTGCTAACCAGAAGAGTATAAGAACAAAGATAGAAGAGCCTGCTAGCCGCAAGTCAAAAACTGAACATACATTAACTTACACAATGATGTTAGAATACAACCAGGCTTGAGTTGCGTTGTTATTAATTGTCACAAGAGAGCCTCCAACAGCCTGCCTGGCACAGAAATCACGAGCATCTCCCCAATCATTCATATCCGATACGTTCATGGAGAATGCCTGGTTAAAGAGAAAGTTATGCACACACAAAATGTGACTTGTCACACAAGTTGTTTATGTCATTATAGGTTGTGTACACAAAATGTAACTTGTCACACAAGTTTATTATATCATTATAAGTTGTGACACTTGTTGACAAGTTGATTATGTCATTATTGCTTGAGATAATTTTTTATGACACATTATCTAATACTCACATAAACCATCTATCTCAACAAGTATGCCACATATTCCATACTGTCGATTCAGTATATCTTGTGCATACCGGTAATCAAGGAGAATATAGAATACAAAAATTTAAAATAATCTTAAATAGCAGTTTCACGTGGAACAATACACAGAACTGACGTTTCGACCTAAAATATCTTTATCATTGAAGGTTCATTGATCTAATTAAGCATAATATTGAACTGGAATGCTGACATGACGACCGTGTGAGTATACACCTGTAGGGATTGCAGGTCTCACTATTGTGATGTCTAGGTTGAAATTACATTTACATTCTTCTTGCACTACTTAAAAAATACAATATAAAAGAAAGAAAGAAAAGAATGCTGGAAAAGCAGTAACAAAAGACAAACAAAAAAAACTACTAGAAAATACAACATTGTTTGAGATTGGCAATGACCCTAGAAAACACATAACACATGAAACATCTATGGCAAGGGGCAAACAAAAACAAAGTTACAACTATTAGGAAACTATATTTTTCCAATAGGAGCATATGATTATGAGATGTGGGCAATGACACTTGCAATGAAAAAGAGAATATCGCCTTTGAAGTGAAATGTTATAGAAAGATTGTACGAATATCATAGACAGAAATACGAGGCAATGTAGCAGTCCAGAAAGATCTCAACATAGATGAAGACTAGTTCCTGAAAACTATTTTAAAAAAATGTAAACCAACATATTTTGGACATATTAAAAGACACAACGGTCTAGAAAGATTAATCATGGAAGGAAAGTTCTCTGATAAGAGAACAAAAGGCAAACCAAGACTATGATGGACACAATAGATTTGCAGTCACATGTATACAAAGTTCAAGATTGGCAACACTGCCATGTGTACATGTGGACAGGCAGCACAGAGTGCCTGCCAAACATATACGTCAAGAGTGTTCTGAGTATGAAACGCTGAGGCAGACATATTGGCCAGAGGAAACAACTCTGGAATCAAAGCTCTACGGGACAATGTATGAACTACAAAAGACAGTGAGTTTTATTCAGGAGACAGAATTACAGATATAGACATATTTCAAGTGAATGAAAGAAGAAGAAGAAGAACAATAGATTGTGAAGACCTTCTGAATAACACACTGGAAGAGGTTGAACAGCTTGCACAGGTAACTAGATGCTTACAGAGTGTCAGTTAGGAAAAATTAAGTTAGCTGTATCTCTATAAAGGACATGTCAGATAGATAGATAGATAGATAGATTAGATAGATAGATTAGATAGATTAGATAGATAGATAGATAGATAGATAGATAGATAGATAGATAGATAGATAGATAGATAGATAGATAGATAGATAGATAGATGGGAATGCAATTGTTAATCAAACCATAAAAAGCATGTTTATGATAATATCAACTGCTCACCTTATAACAAAGATTGCCATATCCAGCCCATCCTTTGGGGCATGGGAGTTGTCTAGTGACTACAGCTTTGGGGGTGGCTGTAGTAAATCCTGAGCGGGGAGACTCACAGATGTAGCCCATTGTGGCCTGGTTACAGGCATAATTTACCCACAATCCCGACTGCTGCATGGCAACACAAGTAGATCTTTCATTACCTAATAATGGACATTAATAAGTTGTATTTATAGGCATTTATATCTATATAGTTTATATCTATTTATAGATGTTTATATCTATATAGTGAATGTCTATTTATAAGTATTTATATATATTTACAGGCTTTGATATCTATTTATTGGTGTTTATAATCAACCAACCAACCAACCGACCGACTTACCAACCAACCCCAACCAACCATCCATCCATCCATCTATCTATCTTTTCATTAAACCCTTTATTGTCTTTCAGCATCAGGGGTAGAAGTGACCATCAACTACCATTGACCGGAAGTGATTATTGGTATTTATATCTACTTATATATAGTTGAAAGGCAATAAAGGGTTTAGTAAATAGATAGTTCTATTTATAGGTGCTTATATCTATTTATATGTGTTTACATCTATTTATATGTGTTTACATCTATTTATATGTGTTTATATCTATCTATATGTATTTATATCTATTTATATGTGTTTATATCTATTTATATGTGTTCATATCTATTTATATGTGTTTACATCTATTTATATTTGTTCATATCTATTTATATGTGTTCATATCTATGTGAGTATACACAGAAATATGCTCTAAATATATTGCAAGAACTTCAGAAAATAACAATTATAAATCTATCCAGATAAAAACAAAATCATCATCAGGCAGCTAAAGAACAGGAGAGAAAACTTACTAAGTGTGAATTGATATGTCTAAGAAACACAACCATGTCTAATTATCATGTCTAATTTACTAGTCTGTGAAAGATCAAATTGATCATGGGTTAGCAGATTTAGCCATGAGAAGGCATGTTCAATTCATGTCTTGGGTGGCCCTTATCCGCTACCAGTAAGGACACCATCTAATACTAATTTTTCCATGCTGGTATGTTTCTTTGTATCACAAAAAATCTCAACTTTCTTATTATAATATTGTTTAAAGGCCAGACAATGTTCCCTCTTATTTTCTTCTCATGTGAGCAAATCTGAAGATGTGTGAGCAGTGAATATTTCCATGTGAAGGTTCACTACTTTAAAAACAGTCATTCACTTGATTTTTATGTGTGCGGGTGGGACATTTCGTGAACTGTATCTTCTAGTTATGTCCATGGCCACTCACCCGCATACATTAGAAGAATATTGGAACCAACAATCTTCCATGTTTAATGTTCTTATTGTTTCTTCATTACCAGTAGTCTTTATTTGTTGTTCATAGTATTCTCAGTCTTTCTGTAGCATCTCATTTTACAGGCTGCTATTCTCTTTATTACTGATTTATTAGGTGTCCATGTTTAACAGTCGTAAACTGCTACTGGAAATACAGTTGCTTCAATCACATGTAATTTATCTTCACACCTGGTGCCTTACTTTAAATTGGCTTGCTTAGTTCAATATAATTATATTCTCTGTTCTAACTGCTGGACCACTATCTTTCCACATGCTTACCTGTATGATTGCTGCCCCAGTATGTGAAGTCCACTGGCCAGTTAGATTGCCATTTGTACACATCATTAGACTGCTGTAAACCAATCCAGAATGCAGTACTAGGATATGCATACAATTCAGCTGACAAGAAGGCTTGTAAGTGGCTGGATAATAGAAATACTTATATGAAATATATGGCACAGAAATGTCTGCAGTCTAGTCTTTGTGATGTTACTGTTATAGTTATATTTATTGTTCATTCTGTTTGTCTGTATTGCTCTTGAGAAAGGCCTCATGGTTGAAATGTTGATTTAGTCAACATATATATATATTATATATTTTTATATATTGTCATCTATATTTGTTCCTTTCTGTTAGTCTGTTTTATATATTGTCATCTATATTTGTTCCTTTCTGTTAGTCTGTTTTATATATTGTCATCTATATTTGTTCTTGTCTGTTAGTCTGTTTTATATATTGTCATCTATATTTGTTCCTTTCTGTTAGTCTGTTTTATATATTGTCATCTATATTTGTTCCTTTCTGTTAGTCTGTTTTATATACTGTCATCTATATTTGTTCCTTTCTGTTAGTCTGTTTTATATATTGTCATCTATATTTGTTCTTGTCTGTTAGTCTGATAGTGAACAGTAAAACTAACTACCTTGTGTTCTGTGTGCCTTATTGGATCATTATGTGACATCATGTGACAAGTGGCATCTGATGCTTTTTGACTACACTGAATTTCAGATACATTTTTCTTTGATATCTCTTTAGAGTTTCTTTTATTATACTTACTCTATTGTTTCTTCTTTTACTCTCTCTTCTTGCAGTACTTGTCCAATTTCTTATGTTACTTTTTCTCATCTTCTTTCCCTTATTATCTTCTTTTACTCTTCTCTTACATTATGATTATATTTTTTAAATTTTTAGTTATTGTTGTTTTGTCCCGATGAAGACATTTTAGTCGAAATGTCATCTTTGTCTGCTTCTGTCAGCTTAAAAAAAACAACTGTTTTGCAACACTCCTTACGCATGTCCCCCCTCTCCCTTTCTAGGTGTCCTTTATAAGGGTATAAAGCCACTTTGAAATTGGCTGTGCTGGGCCTACAAGGCGTGTCACTTTGGCACAACATAACTATGATCTCCCTGGGGAAATCGCACGAAGATCCGGGCTGATTATTATGGATGGAACACAAAACAAACAAAGGGTACACAGCAAAAAGAAGATATTAACATGAGTAAACAGATAATATACTGACCATAATAAACAGAATATATATTTACATGAGTAAATTGGTGATATATTAGCAAAAAGTAAACAGATTATGTATTGACGTGAGTAAATAGGCGATGTATTTGACGTGAGTAAATAGGCGATGTATTGATGTGAGTAAATAGGCGATGTATTGACGTGAGTAAATAGGCGATGTAGTGACATGAGTACACAGATAATGTTTTGATATGGGTAAAAAGATGATATATTGACACAAGCAGACATGTGATATATTGCCATTAGTGGACAGGTGATATATTGACATAAGCAAACACATGATATATTGGCATGAGTGGACAGGTGATATATTGACATGAGTGTCATGTGACGTATCCCTTCCAGAACGTTGTCTTCCCAATGAACTCTCTGAACTTCTCTCTGTCTTGGGCGATGTGGCTTGCATTTTCTAGCGATGTATTCATGTTATCTTTAATGTCGTCAGTTCATTGTCTTCTTGTCTGCCCCTTCTCCTCTTCCCAGGTACTCTTCCCTCCAATATTTGTCTTTCTAAACAGTTATGTCTCTTTATATGACCAAACAGGCGTAGTTTTCTTTTTTTATTGTGTTTAGTAACCAACACTCTGGAATATTCAGTGTGTTCATAATATCTGAGTTTCTGATTTTATCCTTCCATGATATTCTAAGTATATTCCTGTAGCATTTCAGCTCGAAGGCGCTGATTTGGTCTTCCGCCAAAATGGCAGACTAGAACGAATGTGTTCTCTTTACGGTGCTCGATTAACGGTTGTTCCTTCCCGAAAGTAATGGCAATCTATGGGAATATTGTGCCTAGAAATTTCCAATGGATTAACCGACATGAGCGGACAGGTGATATATTGACATGAGCGGACAGGTGATATATTGACATGAGCGGACAGGTGATATATTGACATGAGTGGACAGGTGATATATTAACACGAGTGGACAAGTGATATATTGACATGAGAGTAGGCAGGTGATATATTCACATGAGTGGACAGGTGATATATTGGCATGAGTGGACAGGTGATATATTGGCATGAGTGGACAGGTGATATATTGACATGAGAGTAGACAGGTGATATATTCACATGAGTGGACAGGTGATATATTGGCATGAGTGGCCAGGTGATATATTGACATGAGTAGACAGGTGATATATTGACATGAGCGGACAGGTGATATATTGACATGAGCGGACAGGTGATATATTGACATGAGTGGACAGGTGATATATTGACATGAGTAGACAGGTGATATATTAACACGAGTGGATGCATGATATATCGACACGAGTGGACTCATGATATATCAACACGAGTGGACAGGTGATATATTGACACGAGTAGACAGGTGATATATTGACACGAGTAGACAGGTGATATATCGACACGAGTGGACTCATGATATATCAACACGAGTGGACAGGTGATATATTGACACGAGTAGACAGGTGATATATTGACATGAGTAGACAGGTGATATATTGACACGAGTGGACAGGTGATGTATTGACATGAGTGGACAGGTGATATATTGACACGAGTAGACAGGTGATGTATTGACATGAGTAGACAGGTGATATATTGACACGAGTAGACAGGTGATGTATTGACATGAGTAGACAGGTGATATATTGACACGAGTGGACAGGTGATGTATTGACATGAGTGGACACATGATATATCGACATGAGTGGACTCATGATATATTGACACGAGTGGACAGGTGATATATTGACATGAGTGGACACATGATATATTGACACGAGTAGATGCTAAACAAACAACATGAGGCAATCTCCAATCTCTTACCCACTGTCAACTGTTGCCAGGTTGCCCAAATTTTGAGATCTAGTTCTACAATCTCTCTGAGCATCATTGAAGTTTTTCTTTTGGGTGATAAAACTGTAGCATTGGGCTCCATAGCCTATAGATGTCTGATGAATACATGATAAGTCAGTGTTTTATCTTGTCACATGATGAAGATTATCATGATGATAATAATGATGACAAAATAACACATTTAACTGTAGCAGGTAGCTCTTAACAGCCTATAGACTTTGTGACAAGCGCATAAGTCCTCCTCAGTTGAGTAACTGAGGTGACTCTAAACGCGTAATGTTTGCTGCCACAAAGGCCTGGTTGTATTAAGGGAGGGTTTATGGATGCATGTTTAGTCCTCGAAGGGAGGTATATCAGTGTGGGAGAGTCCCAGGATCACCAAGTCTTGCCAGGAGTGCAGCATATACGTCTAGGCCAACTAGTTTATAATTCTTCCATCAGATCTGTTGACACATCTCCAGTGATGACATATCGAGCATTTCCTGACACCTTGTAGTCTTCAACAAAAGGATAAAGGTACAATGTTGACTGTCCTTTATCTGTCTGTCATACGTAGGGGCCGTTTGCTAGAAGACAACAGTCGTCCGTGTATTGCTGTGGTCTGAAATGGAAGCAAATAATAGCAACATTTTTTACCTTTCATGCATGTCATAGGAGGCGACTAAGGAGGTTATGGTATGGAGTTGGCTGTCTCATCTACCTCCTTAGTCTGCATTTATACGTGACCCAAAGGTCAATGTGACCCAGAGGCCATGCTAAACAATGTGTCAGGCCGAAAGGTGCAGATATCACAGCACAGCCATAAACTATGACATAATATATTCCATTCTCTGGACTACATTCTGATAATCTGCAGGAGTTTGAGACTGAATGCTGGAGGAGAAGAAGACAACAGAAATTGAGGCAAGACATGCAGTTACAAGACATGCAGTTACAAGACATGCAGTTACAAGACATGCAGTTACAAGACATGCAGTAACAAACATGCAGTTACAAGACATGCAGTTACAAGACATGCAGTTACAAGACATGCAGTTACAAGACATGCAGTTACAAGACATGCAGTTACAAGACATGCAGTAACAAACATGCAGTTACAAGACATGCAGTTACAAGACATGCAGTTACAAGACATGCAGGTACAAGACATGCAGTTACAAGACATGCAGTTACAAGACATGCAGTTACAAGACATGCAGTTACAAGACATGCAGTTACAAGACATGCAGTTACAAGACATGCAGTTACAAGACATGCAGTTACAAGACATGCAGTTACAAGACATGCAGTAACAAACATGCAGTTACAAGACATGCAGTTACAAGACATGCAGTTACAAGACATGCAGTTACAAGACATGCAGGTACAAGACATGCAGTTACAAGACATGCAGTAACAAACATGCAGTTACAGTCTATGGATAGTAGACAGATGTTATTTAAGTCAGTAAACACAAGTCATGAGACATCAACAAAGAGTCATGGAAAAACAGCAACACACGGAATCAGTAGAAACATGATGAATGAGCAATGTAAGGTAGACAAACAATGAGCAATGTAAGGTAGACAAACAATGAGCAATGTAAGGTAGACAAACAATGAGCAATGTAAGGTAGACAAACAATGAGCAATGTAAGGTAGACAAACAATGAGCAATGTAAGGTAGACAAACAATGAGCAATGTAAGGTAGACAAACAATGAGCAATGTAAGGTAGACAAACAATGAGCAATGTAAGGTAGACAAACATTTACATTTGAACAGCCTTGCTCCTCCGGAGACCCAACTTTAGGTTGAATACTCTTGTTCTTCTTGCAGACATAGACTGTGTACGTATTGGTACATTGAACATCGCTCCAACTGCCATGCTGAAACACACACAAGTCCAAGATTCAAATAGATGATTGTTCAAATGTTGTGATGTTGAGTAACTACTTAGCAGAGTTTAATCAATGCTCCACTAGGTAGATGCAACTTCGACAGTAGGAAGAGGGGTGGAGTTTATCTTTCTCTGGATCCCTAGATATAATTATGCTAGTGGGAGATTTTCACTTAATGTTAGGGAAATATTTTTGGGGAAAACCACAGTATTTTCTGTAAATCTATTGTAAAGGGGAGAGGAGTTTAACCATTGATTTTATTACTATATATTAATAATTCTTTTAATATCCTTGGCTGGAGGAGAAGTGTGTGTTTGAACCTCTCAATCTCCCTCCCCCCCCCCACAACACATCTACGCAGTAATGAAGAATGTGTATACTACAGTCCGATCAACAAATTATCTCTGATGTCATTTTCTGACACAATATAGACTAGATAGACTTCCTTCCAAATCAAAAGTTAGCAGAGAATAGTAATACTGTAACATGCCATATATATCAAAGGAGATTGCTAAGGTGGTAGGGTATTGGGTTGACTTCCTAGTTACATGATCTGCGCTATGATGAAACCCGCTGAAGCCCATGCCTGGACTGCTGGGAGAAAATGAACGCTGTTATCTGCAACATGGCATGAGATTGTCATCCGCTGCTTAACAGTTAGCACGGGAGTGTATTAGGCTAAGGGAGTAAACCTCTACAGAATACACAGATGGAGACCCCAAGGCAGTTTATGGTGAGTTAAGCCATCTTCTGGCATCTCATACAGTTCTGATTGTTCCAAAGGATATAGGCATTGTTTTACCTTTGAACTAATCACCAAACTGGGTTGGAGTTAGTACAATCGAGCAAGGCAATGTCTCCATAAAACCTGCCCCTGCCCGGGTAATCAGTCATGTGTGAAACATAGAACTATGTCTCTGCAATTTACACTGACCTGCTTCCTCACCATGTGTAAAGATGAAACAGGACATCACCATTATCATCTATCAAAAGAAAAGATTGCAAAAAGCCATGGCAGATTCCCCCACCAGGAGTTGAAGACTGCTCAGCTCATTGCATTGCACCAGTCACTTCGAGCTAAAAAGTCATCTGGAACTTGTCATAAAGATATTGGTAGAATATCAAATTCCAAATGTAGCCATAAACCTAGAACATCCTCTTCAGAATGTAGCCATAAACCTAGAATATCCTCTTCAGAATGTAGCAATTAACCTTGGATTTTGGCTGCTGTATTTTCTAGGCAATATAAATGCACTCAGTAGTTTACCATTGCTTCCTTAATGATCTGGATGCACAATTACCTTTTGTGAGATTTGAACCCGGCACCTCTGCCGTCACAGATGCGCTATATCACCGGATATAACTTCTGATAGCTCTGTAATGCCCTTTCCTCACCTATACGAAACACCACTTGTAAGAAAAATTACAACTCTCCCACCTGGCATAAGAAGAAATTACAACTCTCCCACCTGGCATAAGGAAACAAGAATGACAGACTCACACATTCCTGGGCTTTTATTTTCATTATCTATATTTTGTTTTGTTTATCCCAGGCTAGTATTAACAATAATATAACTTATGTATAGACCATGAAATCATCTATGTTTCCTTTGTTTCGTGCCAGGCCAGTATTAAAAGAATGATAATTTACGTATGATATCATGGCCAGTATTAACAATAAGATAACTATCGTATGATGTCATGACACCATCTATGTTTCCTTTGGTTCATCCCAGGTCAGTATTAACAATAAGATAACTTACAAATGATATCATGGCGACGCAATCCTCATTGTGATCATTATTTGGTTCACCAAAGTTCCAGTTTGTATACTGGACAGGTGTGCCATCAACCCAGTTAAATGTGTTCTCCACTGGGTCTTCTAGACCAATCCATGCATAGCCAAAGTAACCTGAAATAAATCAGTCGAAGTTAGTCATCAACAAAGTTAGGCACCATGACATTTAGTCATTATCAGTCAGCTGCCATGAAAATCAGTAAAGTCACTTCAAAATCAGTCACTTTCACATTCTGTCATCAAAAGTCAGTCAGTTAAAACAGTCAATTAATCACTAGCAAAGTCTATCACTTCAAAGTTAATCACAAACAGTCAATTAGTCACTTCAAAATAAGTCACAAAGAATCAATCAGTAGCATCATATCCACCAACAGTCAATAAGTCGATAACTTTCAGTCAGTCACCAATTAGTCAATCAATCTCTTCAAAGTCAGTCACCAAAACTCATCTTTGTTCGTTCTCAAGTTCCTGCAAATTAGATGGATGAAGTTCAGAGAGTAGTGAGTTGTGTCATGGTTCATAGTTTGGCTGTAATATCTGTGCCTTTTCATCCTGACGACTTCAGCATGACCTCTGGGTCACATTGATCCTGTATGGAATGGGACAACGATATCCACCTCATAACCTCCTTATTTGCCTTTTGCAACATACATGGCAGATAAAATGTGTTGCTATTCTTTGCTCCACTTCAGGTCTTGACATCACAAGTGTAACAAACAATCAGTCAGTCACTATCGAAGCCAGCCAACTATTAAAAATTAAGAAGCAATTTTCAAAGTCAGCCAATAACAATCAATCAGTCACTTTCAAAGCCAGCCAATAAATGTCAATCAGTCACTTTGAAAATCAGCCACTAACAATCAATAAATCACTTTCAAAATCAGCTACTAACAACAAACAAATGGAAGAGGAATACAAACATGGTGCAATACATCTCCTCCAAAGATATCAACAGACCACAATATTTCGCCTTAGAACAGGCCACTGCAGACTGTTGGGTCACCTTTACCGATTGAGGATCTCATACACAGATGAATGTCAATGTGGATCCGGAACCCAGATCCCGGAACACATACTTCAGGATGGCCCAACATACAAAGAGCAGAGACAGCAGACCTGGCCAGTGGATTCAGACTTAAGGCAAAAGCTATGGGGCACCAGCTCTGACCTGGAGAAGACAGTGGACTTTGTCTTGACGACAGGCCTGACAATATAACATGACCACAGAAGCTGAATGCAGAAGAAGAAGAATAAGCTACTAACAATTAAGAAGCCACTTTCAAAGTCAACTACTAACAATTAAGAAGCCACTTTCAAAGTCAGCTACTAATAATCAATCAGTCACTTTCAAAACCAATTACTCTCTTTTTGTGTGTGCTATTTTTGATATTTTCAAAATCCCTTTGTAGCATCTCATTTTGAATACTGCAATTCCCGCCGAAGCAATGTCGGACCAATGGCACAAATAAAGCAGCGACACAATGCATTTCCATTATCTGGACTAAATCCTGCTTGAAATCTAGAATGGATCATGGTCTTGCTACAAGAGAGATCCAGCAGGAGTTTGAGAATGAACAATGAAGAAGAAGAAGATTGTAATTGTATTTGCCACTTATTTATTAAGTGTTCCTATTTCACAGCTGTAAATGGCTACCGGTAATAATTGAAAGAACATAAATAATTAATCACCTCTCTCCCCTCTAATGTTATATTAGAGGGGAGAGAGGTGATTAATTATTTAACCTAATAATTAAATAGAGAGGTGATTAATTATTTAACCTAATAATTAAATAGAGAGGTGATTAATTATTTAACCTAATAATTAAATAGAGAGGTGATTAATTATTTAACCTAATAATTAAATAGAGAGATGATTAATTATTTAACCTAATAATTAAATAGAGAGGTGATTAATTATTTAACCTAATAATTAAATAGAGAGGTGATTAATTATTTAACCTAATAATTAAATAGAGAGGTGATTAATTATTTAACCTAATAATTAAATAGAGAGGTGATTAATTATCATACAACCATTCATGATCATAGTTCTCCAAATGTTTGTATTTTACCCCTTAGCTGCGGAGGTATTCTTAAGGATATGTTGAAAAGCCACTGTTATTTTGCAGAGATCCTCCTCTTACCCCTTAGCTGCGGAGGTATTCTTAAGGATATGTTGAAAAGCCACTGTTATTTTGCAGAGATCCTCCTCTTCTTAGTTTCCAGGGAAAAAAATATATCTGGAAGCTTATAATAAAGCATCCAGATGAATTGTTTCCCTGGGAAACTAAATAGCAGAAGATCTCAGCAAAAAAGCGGCAACCCCTCATCGTATCCATAAGGTTACCTCCGCAGTTAAGGGGTTCACAATCTCTGACTTCTTATTTTTGTAACTATTACATCTATTATGTTACTGTCCAACACTCTCCTTAATCGCTTCCTATACTATATATGGCAGTCATAGTGTCAAAGTATGAGTCACCATCTCTAACCTCTTATAACTATTCAGTCAAATGCCATATATCTTGGTCTATTTCAAAGGTTTACAGTGATGTCTTTAACGAATCATTGTAACCCTCGACTCCGCAGTCACATGTATACAAAGTACAAGATTGGCAACACGACCATGTTTACATGCTGCACAGAGTGCCAAATATATACTTCAAGAGTGTTCTGAGCATGAAATGCTGAGGCAGACATATTGGCCAGAGGAAACAACACTGGAATCAAAGCTCTATGGGACACTGTATGAACTAAAAAAGACAGTGAGTTTTATTCAGGAGACAGAACTAATTATAGACATGTTTCAAGTGAACGAAAGAAGAAAAAGAAGAATTGTAACCTTTCCTTTGGCCACCTTAAGAACATATGCCCCTCATAGAGAAGTATCTTTTACAGGCGATGATCTGACATACAAATGATACATGCCACATGACATGCCCAACGAATCTGTATATGCATCAGAATAATGTCAATACTAGGAAAATGAGATTTGTCAAGGACAGTGGTACCAGAATCTTGTCTTGCCATCTGATATTTATAACTTTTCTGAAACAAGTTGTGTGAAAGTGATTGAGCTTCCTCACATTGACATATCCACAATTCCTGTTTCTTCAGCGTATAGCATCACTGGAAGCGCTACTGTTCTGTAAACTTTTAGCTTAGTTTGTATGTTAATACCATTTCCTATGTCACATATTTCATTTGCGTGCAATCTGCAGGAAGTGCTAGTTGCCTTGGAGATCCTGGTGCACACTACATCATCAACTGGCTCATGTTGTGATATTATACTACCTAGGTATGCTAATATATTCACAACTTTTAGTGCTGAATCATTTACCTGTATGCATGGCTAGTGATAGTCATGTGCTGATTGTAACAAGAAATTATTATAAATAATACAGGGATACACTTACCGGCAGGCAGTAAGGCATAGACAAACTGGTTCTCATCCTTATCCGTTATAGCTACCAGTGAACTCTGCATGGTTGAGCTAGTACATGAAGCACTAGCAGCTGCCCAGGTCACACCCACAGCTACCTGCATGACCTTGTAGCATGAGCCTCTGAAATTGTCCCATCCACGAGGGCAACCAAAGACTTTATCCGCTGAAAATAAATAAAAAAAGCTGATGTATTTTTCAGAAATTTCTTCTGGTAATAGCTGAAAATGTTTATCTTAAGATTGATGGCGTAGAAAAGAACACTTCTTTATTTGGTGTCCCTGATCTAGTTTATAGTGATCCGGACAGCTGGAAAAGAGTCAAGAAATATTGATCATGTGCACAATTCAGATTGATGATCACAACAGTTTAGCACGTTAGTGTGCTGTGGTGCTGTGTGAGCAATGCTGATAACCAGATTGTAATGCATAGATTGATCTAGAGATGTGGCTAGAGACACCGGTCAGTTAAATTGATAAACACTGAAAGTATATACATACCACTACCAAAAACAGATGTGTCTGGCCATCAGTGCAAATAAAACTACGACACAACAAATCTTCATTTTCTTTACTACATTGATTGAGAAATATTGTAGAGACATGGTCCTGCTACAAGAAAGATCCAGCCGGAGTTCAAGAATAGAGTATAAGCAAGAAATCCTTATTTCATCAATAAAAATATAATTTCATCAATAACAATATAATTTCATCAATAACAATATAATTTCATCAATAACAATATAATTTCATCAATAACAATATAATTTGCTAAGCTTGTTCTGTGTTCTCATCAGCAACTTTGAAGATGCGGACATAATTATTTCAAGTAAAAGTAAAGTAAAGTTACCCATATCATTTATTAATGCTGTAGGGGTGTGAGATGTTAGTGATCTCACATTTCAATGGCTCTGCTATGAGAGCGGTAGCTATCTCCTCTCCCTCACAGTCTTTACTTCCCGGATTAATCCAGTACCCATTTAAGGCTGGGTTGACCCGGGAGCCGTTGCGATCTGAAAACATTCATATGCGAAGCCAGTGTGCTAGGCAACCCCATATCAAGTATATTTCAAGTGTATTGATGTGAAAAATTTTGCATACAAATAATAATGTGTGATATCGATATACAGGGTGTCTATAAAGTCACTGTGCACAGAACTTGAAATTAAATTTATTTTCTGAATTTCATGTCGTTGAAGGTCGTGTATTTAATGGTCCAGGGTAGAGTGTGACTCATAGGTTTCTTTTGCAGTTAGCTACAGATGTAACATTTATTCCCTGATCAAGAATGGTGCTAATTACTGAACAATGAGTATTTGTGGTAGAACAGGTGTTTAATAATGAAGGTAAATATATGGAAATTATTCGAAAGTTTATGCAGAATTTCCCGGATGCACAAATTCCTACATCAATAGTACTTTACCACTTTGCCTAATACACGACTGACATGAGCATATAGTGTTTTTACATAAATGTTACAGAATCAATTACATCAGTTTTTAGATAAATGTTACAGAGTCAATGACATCACACAGATTCCTACTAAAAACCTGCAGTTCATGTAACGTATTTTCACTAGCAATGTTAATGAGTGAACAGCGATTTAGTAGACACCTTGTATATTCATGCTCATAGTGTGTCATACCATGACTGCCTCCATTAAAATACATTCCAATATAATTAACTAGGAATCTATTGGCAACATTGTTTGATTATTATTGGGAATTTGATTGGTCACTATTTATATAATTGGAATCACCTGCCAAAAATAGACAAGGTGACTATGTATTCGAATACTATAATATTTATTCATAGCAACATTAAATTCTGATGACATTCAACTCAACACGTGTGGAGGAGTACTCAAAACATAAATAGCATAACTTACAAGGCAAGTGGGCAGGTGGCGTTGTTGTAGTGACAATAGATGGTGATGTCAAGGTTCCTAGAGGTTAGATATAAAAAAACCCAATTATTTAGCATTCTGTCTTTTTCCTTGTATGTATGATGGTGCCTCAAATTAAAGTCTTAAATGTTGTTTTTTTGGTGGATATTTCATAATTTGAGAAAATAAAATGCAACTGTATAATTTTTTTAAATGCAGTTGTCACTATGGAAAGAAAGATAAACCAACGCTGACGTCTGCAAAGACCTTAACAGAAAACTGGCTCATCAAAACTATACAAAATGCAAGCTAACATATGTCAGACATATGAAGGGACACAATGGTTTAGAAAGATTGATCATGGGAGGGAAAGTTCCAAGGCAGAGAGCAAGAGGCAGACCAAGACAATGATGGACACATGCCATCGAAAACCTTCTGAATATTACTCTAGAAGAGGATGGGTAGCTTTCACAGAATTACAGAGAGGCTTACGGAGTGACATTGAGGAAAACATTCTGTAAAGGACATGTTACAATCAATCAATCAATAAACCCATAACCCTTCAGGGTTGTAGGGGTACCACAATGGATGCCTCAGCACCCAGAGTCCTCCAGCGAATTATATCCTCAGCGATGCGGATGAGTGTGGAAATATCTTGTTCTGTCCATTCCTTGATGTTGTCTGTCCGTGCCATCTACACATAACATAGTTGTGATCCAATAGGGACCTTTATCAAGAAATGATTAAATAAAGAAGAGTTTAACACAAACAATACACAGCAGTATCTATCCGGCTGTAAATGGTTACCTGACGCATGAGCTGAAGAAGGTAAACACAGCATGGATGGGAACTAGCTACCCCACATAATAGTTTCTGTGGCTTAGTACACGAAGAGTTATCTTCATCCCTGAAGGAAGGTTGCTGCCATGGGGCCTACCTTGACATTTAATACACAATACACTTCTTACTTTTGTAACTGTAGCACTCTCCATTTTGTCAAATATCCTCTAATACTTTGGTTATTATTTGTACAAGTCTGATATAATTCTCTTAAAAATAGAAATCATATGAGTTGTTAACTTGATTGATTACTTCAAATATAGGTATTCTATTAGTTGGTAACTTGATTGATTACTCCTAATATAGGCATTCTATGAGTTGGTAACTTGATACATTACTTCACATATAGGTATTCTATGAGTTGGTAACTTGATTGATTACTTCAAATATAGGCATTCTATGAGTTGGTAACTTGATTGATTACTTCAAATATATGCATGCTATGAGTTTTATGAGTTTGTAACTTGAGAACTTCAAATATGGGTTCATATATGTTGGTCACATGACTGAGAACTTAAAATATGGGGCATCTTTTAGATGCAATGAAAATTATTTATAGTTTTGTTGCTATACCTCTTTTCTTGCATACATATCCATTTCTGCTATCACAGGGGACATCATCCCATCTTCCAGTTTTCTGAGATATCACAACACAGTCAGAGTTATGGGAATTGTCAGGCTGTCCTAGAAACAGTAATAGGCTGCTGTCAATTTTAATGTTAGTGTATATAGTACAATTTGTGTCATGTGTTATGTGGCATTAACTGTAGTACCATTTATAGTTATGAATATTTAAAATTGTATCAGATGGACATTGTTCGTGACCTCTTGTTCGCCGATGATTGTGCACTCAATGCTACCAGTCTGAAAGACATGCAGGACAATATGAGCCTCATTTATTTGGTCTCTAATGCATTTGCTCTCACCATCAGCACCTCGAAGAGATTAGTAATGTACCAACCAGCGCCAGGTTTCCCCTACACTGAACCAGTAATCATGGTGAAAGGACAGAAACTCAATACTGCTAATAGGTTTGTATATCTTAGCAGCACCCTATTGAAAACTGCAACAATTACTGAGAATGTTGGCCTGCGTATTGCTTGCACCAGTGCGGCCTCCAGGAGTCTTCGTGCCATTGTCTGGAATAGGCGTGGTCTTCGTGCCTACCTCGCAGTAGTTCTACCGACACAGTTTTATTCTGCGTCATCCTGGAAGTCTATGCGAGGCACACTCGACAGCTTAACTCTTTCCTTCTTCGGCACCTAATAAATCACATGAGGGTACATTACAGGATCAAATACCAGACATGAACATTTTTCAAACGTCCTGTATACAGAGAATCTATGCACTGTTGCTTAGATCCCAAATCTGCTTGATCGGTAACATTGTCTGTATGCCAGGCACCTTCCAAAGAGATTGCTCTATGGGGTGCTGTGCTAAGGTAAACATTCAAGTGGAAGGCAGAAAAAGCGTGTCAAGGATTATTTAAAGAACTCCCCTCAAACACTGTAGCATTGATCCTAGCCTCTGGGAGACTACAGCTCTTGATCTTTCAACTTGGCACACTCAGATCACCGATGGCATCACAAAGTTTGAACAAGAAAGAAAATTGCAGACAATCTACCAGAGACAGAAACAGAAGGAAAAATATAATAACGCTCTTACTCAGAACCTTCTGCACTCCTGCATGCTCTGCAATATATCATTCCTGGCATGAATCGGACTACACAAGAATCTACGAACTCGCAAATCAAAACCAAAATAGACAACCTCCATGTTTTTTGTTTTGTTTTCATCATTTTTCATTTCATATGTTTATTGTTTTTCATGCCATGCTCATCTTCACTTGCGAAAGAGGAACATCAGCATCATCGTCAAGAAATATTTAATAATCTTGTGTCTGATTATTCTTGTGAGTGTGGCTAACTATTCTGTTATATGTGAGTGTGGCTAACTGTTCTGTTATATGTGAGTGTGGCTAACTGTTCTGTTATGTGTGAGTGTGGCTAACTATTCTGTTATATGTAAGTGTGGCTAACTATTCTGTTATATGTGAGTGTGGCTAACTGTTCTATTATATGTGAGTGTGGCTAACTGTTTTGTATATATGAGTGTGGCTCATCTAGTGTGGCTAACTATTATGTTCTACATGCGTGTGGTGGCTAACCCCTCTGCTATGCATGTGTGTGGCTAACTCCTCTGCTAGATTATATTTGCTATCTCTATTGTTCTATGTAAGTAGCTAAATTATTTGTTCTATGTAAAAATGGAAAACTCTGTTTCCATGTGATTTTGACTAAATGCTTAATCTATATCAAATTAGATAACTATTGTTCTATATGACTTTAGCTAAATATTTGCTGCATATAAAATTCTATTGTTCAATGTGGGATTATCTAAATCTTTTGATCTAGATGAAATTATATAACTATTGTTATGAGATTATCTGTTTTGATGTATGTACAGTTAGGTCGGTCTATTGTTCTATGTGAGATTAGCTAGTTAGTTGACCATGCGTAGGTGCCTATACAAATACACATGTATTACACAGCATTCTAGTTAAGTTTGTAGTCTGTATTCCGAGGTGTCTCATCTGTGTCCCACTCTTTTCAACCATCACAATATAATCGTAAATCAATGTACATAGAATTAACACTATTTTAGATTACTGAACATGTATTCAGTTTTTTATTCAGAACATTGCTCACCTGAAAAAAATCTGCAAAAATATTTCTAATACTTACTGACATCCCAGTTCAGATACGCAAGTGGTGAACCGTCTGACCAAACATATCCACCTTCCATATATCTGTCATTAACTCCAATCCAAAACGAGGTAGCAGCTGGAAATGAGAGGGACCGGGCTGAAATAAAAACAATAAGAACAAAGGATATATTATTCTTTAACATTACTAAAATGAAGGCTAAAAATACTTTAATTTAACAATATTTTTATATTCTTGTATATTGTTAGAAACTAGTATCATTGTGCTCCGGGTAAACTCTACGTGCGCAGTCTCAACCAGCACGTGATTGCATCTTGATGGCTCATGTGACTTGCATGTTGAACATTCATTATTATGCCTCACAGTTTAAGTACTACTTATATCACACTCAAAACCAAATTCCCCAAATTACAGCCTGGATGTCTCATCTACTGTCCACATCCAGCAGGTACTCTCCAGCCTCATGTACTGCCTACATCCAGCAGGTACTCACCAGCCTCATCTATTACCCAAATTCAGCAGGTACTCACCAGCCTCATCTATTACCCACATTCAGCAGGTACTCACCAGCCTCATCTATTACCCACATTCAGCAGGTAATCACCAGCCTCATCTATTACCCACAATCAACAGGTACTCACCAGCCTCATCTAATATCCACATCCAGCTGGTACTCACCAGCCTCATCTACTATCCACATCCAGCTGGTACTCACCAGCCTCATCTACTGCCCATATTCAGCAGCTACCAGCCTCATCTATTACCCACATTCACCAGCCTCACCTATTTCCCATATTCAGCAGGTACTAACTAGCCTCATCCATTTCCCACATCCAGCTGGTACTCACCAGCCTCATCTACTGTCCACATTCAGCACGTACTTACCAGCCTCATCTATTGCCCACATTTACCAGGTACTTACCAGCCTCATCTATTACCCACATTTACCAGGTGCTTAACAGCCTCATCTATTGCCCACATTTACCATGTACTTAACAGCCTCATCTATTGCCCACATTTACCAGGTACTTACCAGCCTCATCTACTGCCCACATTCAGCAGGTACTGACCAGCCTCATCTATTACCCACATTCAGCAGGTACTGACCAGCCTCATCTATTACCCACATCGACCTTGTGTTCACTAAGAAACTTCAGCACGCCCCCCCCCAAACAGATCAGTCACATATTCTTGTATATAAATGTTCCCTTACTGATTGATTATCCACCGGTACATTTGTACATAATTTAAAAACTCACCTTGTACATGACGTGTCGACAGCAAGAACATTCAACATTAATTACACAGCTACAAATGCCACCACATTGCAACTTCCTAACGAGAAAACCTGGAGTATCTGACACTTTTTTCGGACAAATATACATATATATTCCTTGACTAGTAATAGTTTCTTGTACATAATTTTCTGACCATCAGTAGTGGATGGGTGAGTGGGTTGGTGGCTGCGTGGGTAGATATCAATGTTGGGAGTGAAGTGAGTGAGTGATAAATAAAGCGATGTGTACACAACTGCAGATCTGAAACATTTACCTGAGATGTAAGATTGCTCTTGTTGACTGGAGATGGATGCCAAATGACCACCATGTGAATTACAATCATTCTCTGCATCCAGCCAAGTCAGAACATTGGTTTTGAACATGAGACAGGTGTCTGCGCCAGCAACATCCTCCCATCCATAACCACAGTTCACATGCGGTTGAGCTGGTCAAATAAACAAACAAAGATTGAGCTGGTCAAATAAACAACAAACTCAACAAAGATTGAGCCCCCAACTTGTAAATGATATATGTACTCGATAAGAATATTCTAAGCATTCACAAACATGCATGCCACAAACATCATAGAAGTTATTGAAGCGATGTATAAAGATGCAAGTAGTGCTGTTTTCATGTCGGTGGTGAATATTTAAAGATGAATATAGGAGTGCGTCAAGGCTGCATACTTTCCCCAGTACTTTTTTATCATATGTCTTGAATATATAATGCAGGAGGCGGTACAAGATCACCAGACATTATTAACTATTGGTGGTAGACCACTTTGTTACTTGCTGATGCTGATTTCTTATTCCAAATCTGAACGCCACGAACTCACCTGAAAATTGGAAGCGGAAATATTATATGGGAATTAGCACTGATAGCAGCAAGATTTTGGTGACTAGCAAAACCAAGCAAGTTATTAGTGACTATTAAACACACGCGTGTGATCACAGCACTAAGGTAAAGAGTATACAATCACATGATGACTATACGAGCGAAGTACACCAAATGCACTAAAGTAAAGAGTATACAATCACATGATGACTATACGAGCGAAGTACACCAAATGCACTAAAGTAAAGAGTATACAATCACATGATGACTATACGAGCGAAGTACACCAAATGATTCCAACATGGAAGATGAGAACCGATTATTCACAATCCCACAGTATACGAAAAAAGAACCATTATCTCAGTTGTGAGCAGCAGGTGACTCTAGGTACAGAAAACATACATCTACTACTAACGGTGATTTATTTCTACACAGAAATCTGAATATATAATGTTTAATAAAATAAAATAAAATAACCTACACTCCCCCACTCCAAAGCGACACACACACAGGTACAGTTCATTACTTTGAAAACAATTATAAACCATTTTTACATTTAGGCCATTATCATACCTTGAAAAAGTTCCCTTTTTCCATTACAATTATTCTTTTCTAACCGTGAGACTATTTTTTCTTTTCAATTTAGCTACCATGAGAAAAGTGGGCGAGATCTGCTATAAATCAAGAATCTGACAGTATAGCGTGGGTTACCTTGTGTCAATGTTCTTGATCGTTAACATTCTTAGCAAACAACTGATCAAAAATAGATGAGATGACCATTTGAGTGTTTTACGGTATAATTTTTCTGTTCATGAAATTATCTTTGGTTCATTACGGCAATCAGTGGTCAAATTTTAATGCAACAAATTATATAATATTTAGCGAAACAATTTCACTTAAGGTACATAAACCGCCGCATCAAAAGTTTTGTCATTTGGATGGGGGGGGGGGTGTTCTCAGTGCGTTGCGCGCAGATTGATTCATTGGCAGCAGAGGTTGCGTGTTGTTAATCTCCGATTCATGTAAGCTGTATGAAATTATGCATAATATTAAAAAGTTGGAATGTGGACACGTGATGTGACCACTGATTCCCGTAATTAACCGTTTCTTTAGATTGCTTCTCAGAAACACAATAACACACACAAAAATACACACAATAACACACACAATAACCCACACACAAATATGAGAGTAAAGCGTATCCACAGAAAAAAAGGCAATAATTTCTCATATAGCAAGACCTTCTTAATAAATTAAAAACATTTGCTCATCCTCCAAAACATGTTCAGACCAAGTTATGTCCATCATATATAAATACATTTTATATAAAATACATTTGTGTAGTCATTGTTATAAAGATGCAATCTATACATCTAGACTTACTAGGACCAGGAGTCCGGAAAGGGGGCAATCCACCAACTGTAGAAAATAAAAGTAGAAAAACATGACATTACTTTTGTATCCATAATGATAACTGTCTACAATGTTTTCAAATAAAATTGACTGCTTTATATAGCATATTGCTAGCGTGCACGAGTATCATCTCCGCTTCAAGGACCTAGCCTCGATGAGGAAATCTACAAACACCGCTGACTGAACTGTGTAACCAGTATCGGGTGTCCATGAAATTGACATCATCTGACTGTGAAATATCAGGAAATGTGATAACAAATCAACTAAGGAGAGTTCTACAGACAACCAAGCAGATATACTAGTCACCATCAGAATAAACAAATGATCAAGTCAATCAGAAAGCCATAAACACCAAAAAAAGATGAATATCACATTATGAACAAATCAGAACAGAGCAGGACACAGCGGACTTGCAGTTAGATGTACACAAAATTCAGGATCAGCAACATAGTCATGTGTACATGTGAACAGACACGACAGACTGCAGTGTCATGTGTACATGTGAACAGACACGACAGACTGCAGTGTCATGTGTACATGTGAACAGACACGACAGACTGCAGTGTCATGTGTACATGTGAACAGACACGACAGACTGCAGTATCATGTGTACATGTGAACAGACACGAAAGACTGCAGTATCATGTGTACATGTGGATAGGCACCACAGACTGCAGAACATATTCTTCAAGAATGTCCTGAATGCGAGATAATGGGGACAAACATAGAAACAAAACTAGTTTCACAACTATATAGACTTCTGTATGAGCTCAACAAAACGACGAAGTTTATTCTGTATGAGCTCAACAAAACGACGAAGTTTATTTAGGAGATATAATTACAGATAGTCACATTTTAAGTGAACGAAAGAAGAAGAAGAACAACACCCAGTGTGTTGTTAGATTTTGAAAGAGTATTCTGTCACTTTCACCCGTTGTGATGAAACCTGCTAAAGACTCGTGACTGGAATATTTGGAAGGAATAGATTGTTTCTATATACAACATGCCTGGATATTGCAAGAAAGTCACTGCATAGTCTTACATGGAGTAGAAGCATTGCACCATACAACCACATTGAGTCAAGCAGCCATCTGCAACTTGTCAAAAAGCTCATAAAACGTTCCCAGCAAAAAGAATGTCAGAGACACACTAAACTACAGCTCGAAGTCACACTCTATCGCTTGTCATAGGAAATTAAACTCTACCGGAAGTAAAACTCCACCGCTTGTTATAGGAAAGTTAAACTCCACCGATTGTCCTAGGAAAGTTAAACTCCACCGCTTGTCATAGGAAAGTTAAACTCCACCGCTTGTTATAGGAAAGTTAAACTCCACCGCTTGTCATAGGAAAGTTAAACTCCACCGCTTGTTATAGGAAAGTTAAACTCCACCGCTTGTTATAGGAAAGTTAAACTCCACCAATTGTTATAGGAAAGTTAAACTCCACCGCTTGTTATAGGAAAGTTAAACTCCACCGCTTGTCCTAGGAAAGTTAAACTCCACCGCTTGTCATAGGAAAGTCTTTGCAACCCGGGGAAACTCAAATACAATGAATTCAATTATCAATGTTGTTTGAGCCATTTTACAAATCAGTTTCAATGTATCTACATTCCTTCAGCGCGGTATACGACGCATAGGACAGAAACCAGAGCTCTCCAGCTCAAGCAGCTTGATGCTGCTGTGTGTAATTCTTGCACGTTGTTGAGACTCATAGACATACATTTTTTGATTGTTATTCTGAAAAGTCTCTCTTGGTCTTCCTCTTTTTCTTTTGTCATCTGATACCAATTTAATGATTGTAGTGTTAATATGTTTTTCATTCATTCTAATTATAGATCCGATAGCAGGCCATAGTTTCTTCTTGTAGAAACAGATTGCTTTTTGGTGTCTTCTCTTACTTGCTTGCTTGACTTGAATTCTATCCAACCAATATTTAAGAATTTTCAAAGACATTTATTGAAATGAGTTTACCAGCTTATTTATGACCATGAGCTTAATAATGTCCTTACCATGCCGGTAGATGATGAAAAGAGAGAGAGGGAGGGGGGAGTGGTGTTTTAGAAAGATATAACATACCATTTAGTAATGAGAAGAATGCCACTGCCGAAGACGGATGTGTTGGGCCACTGGCGCAAATAAAGCGGCAACACAACGTATTTCCATTCTCTGGACTACATTCAACTGGAAATCTTGTAGGATCATTGTCTTGTTATAAGAGAAATCCAGCGGGAGTTTGAGAATGAACGCTGAAGAAGAAGAGAAGAATGCCAACAATATAAACTGGCAAAATTTCAGTCTCTCTACTAGTTTCTCCAAAGAAATGGTACCAGAAACCCAGCGAAGAAATGGTACCAGAAACCCAGCGAAGAAATGGTACCAGAAACCCAGCGAAGAAATGGTACCAGAAACCCAGTGAAGAAATGGTACCAGAAACCCAGCGAAGAAATGGTACCAGAAACCCAGCGAAGAAATGGTACCAGAAACCCAGCGAAGAAATGGTACCAGAAACCCAGCGAAGAAATGGTACCAGAAACCCAGCGAAGAAATGGTACCAGAAACCCAGCGAAGAAATAACTTTTTTACGTAAAATCTGAATGACGTTGGATTTAAGGACCAGATTCATTATCATCATGCGGCATATTCTTGACAGGATGTAGCAGTCTCTCACAGCTGTTCAAAACTCCTACTGATCTTGAACCAATATCTTACGTCCATCTTCTTTATTGTTATACCTACTTGTTGCCCTAGCATCATCCTCTCCACTATGGTCTTTTCTAGTCTGTTGTGTCATTTGATATAGCCAAAATATTACAATTTTTTTAGAGAGAGCCGTGTTGTTTAGCCAGATTTCTTTGACCTTTCAATTCTCTCAGAATTTTCGTATTGATGATCTCTTTAATCTTTTTTTCATGCATGATGTCAGTATCAATTAAAATTTAGCACTCATTTAGTGTTGTATGTCATTACCAACTAAAATTTTGCACTCAGTTTCAGTTCTATGTACATATATTCTTACTTACATGGCAGTGTTTGACAGATAAATCGATAACCCATACTGCAATCTGCATCCTCCCATTGAGAATTTTTGAATCCATTAGCTGTTACACAGTTTTCGTTGCCAATTAGATTGTTAGGATTACCAGGATTCCAGTTCGTATAATTAGCCTGTGACATACATACGGATGGTATAATTAACATGTGACAGAAATACTGATGGTATAAGGAAATAAAGAAATAAAACATAAATGCAATGAAGCAAAAAGAGAAATGGTTTAATGAACAATGTAAACAAATAGAAACATCTTATAATAAAGACACAAAAACAATACACAAAAGGATTAGCGAACTTACTGGCAGAAAACAAAATATAACACATGATACTTGAAATATAAAAATGGCAAAATGCTCCTGAAGAAAGAAGACATTGTAAAAAGATGGACAGAATACATAGAAGAGATTTATGAAGAAGGAAGACCAGAATTAACAAAAATACAATAAATTGTGAGGGACCACCAATACTAGAAGAGGAAATTATAAAAGCCATAAAACACATGAAAAAAGGGAAAGCAATAGTCCCTGATAATATTTCCGTGAAAGAACTAGAGGCGCTGGAAGACACCGGAATAAAAGTAATAACAAAATTATTTAATGATGTTTATGACAGTCGTCACTTACCATATGACGTTCTAAAATCAACAATTATAGCGTTACCAAAGAAACAAGGAGCAATAGAATGTGAAGAATATAGAACAATTAATCTGTCCTGTCACATAACACACATTTTGTTAGAGATTATTATGAGAAGAACAAGAAAGAAAATTAAAGAGGAAATAGTGGATGAACAGTTTGGATTTGTTGAAGGGAAAGGAACACAAAACGCCATATATACAGTAAGAACTTTAATTGAAAGATCACTAGAAGTTCAGAAAGATAATATAAATTTGCTTTATTGATTACACCAAAGCATTCGACAAAGTAAAACACGACCAGATTATCATATTGCTAGAATATATTAATATGGACAGTAAAGATCTTAGAATTGTGCGCAATACATACTGGCAACAAGAAGCAGTCATGAAAGTGGATACTATAACTGGGAAGTATACACAAATAAAACAAGGTGTACGCCAGGGATGTATATTGTCACCAGATTTATTTTATCTTTACAGCGAGAATATCTTGAATCAATTAAAAATATAGAGCAAGGGGTAGACCAAAAGAAACTCTCAGAAGAACAATACTTAGAGAAAGTAAAACAACCAATATTCATACTATTCAAGAACTGCACAGAATAGCTTTAAACAGACAGAATTGGAGAGATCTGAACTCTGCCCTATGCGCTAACTTCAGCGCAAAAGGAAAATGAATGAATTAAGAATTTGCCAGACATTAAAATAGGAGGGCAAAATATCAATAATCTACGATATGCAGACGATACTGTGTTTATAGCAGAAAGCCAAGAACATCTCCAAGATCTGTTAAACAGGACAGTGATAGAAAATGAACAAAAAGATCCTAGTTTAAACATAAAAAAGACAGAGATAATGATAATATCAAGAAATAGTACCCCACCAAATAGTAAAATAGTATTAAATGAGAAAAACTTAAAGCAGGTGAATAGTTTCAAATATTTAGGAACATTAATAACTGCAAGACCGAAATTATAAGCAGAATAGGACAAGCAAAAGCAGCATTCCATAAAATGAAAAATATCCTGTGTAAAAATTCCATATCGATGGATACTAAAAAGGTTGTTAAACTGTCTAATATTTTCTCACGTTGCTGCCCTCTGTCTCTGTTGCCTTCAATTTTGATTGTTGTGAGTGACTATGCTCTCCAAACCTACCTGTCTCATAACGTCGCCAAAAAATAATGAAGATTGTATTTTTCATATATTATTGAGTAAGCTCCGTCTCGCATTTCACTCTTTCAACAACTCCATATTAGTTGTCCTGGCAGTCCATGGTATTCTCAGCATTCTTCTGTAGAGCCACATCTCTATTGCCTCTAATTTCCCACTTTCCAGTTTGTTTATTGCCCAAGACTCGTATCCATATGTTAGTATAGGGATTATATAGCATTGTAGTACTCTGTTCCTCGTCTCTAATGACAAGATCATATTACACAATATATTTTTCATTTTTGTGAATGTTCTTTTTGCCTGTCCTATTCTGCTTCTTATGTGTTTTGTACTTCTTGCCTCTGCTGTAATCGTATTACCTAGATATTTGAATTGGTGGACCTGTTTTAATACTATATCATTCACTTTGATCTTGCAAGGTGTGTTATTTTGTTTCTTTTAAATAATCCTTACTTATGTTTTCTTGATATTTAGGAAGGAGCCTTTCTCTTCACTATCTGTGACTACTACATTGATTAATTCTTGAAGGTCTTCCTCACTTTTTGCAATCACAACAGTGTTATCTGCATATCTCAAATATTTATATTATGTCCCCCCCCCCACTGGTATTCCCACACACACCTACCTACCTGCATACCGACCTACCTACTCACATATCAACCTACCGAACAACTTACCTACCTACGCACCTACCAATTTTTTATATATCTACCTACATATCCACAGACATACCTACCTAACTACCTACCTAAAGCACCTACCTACCTGCTTACCTATCCTTCTTCTTCTGCGTTGGCTTTCTTATAACTACAACGAATAAATCGTGTGATTTCAGCCTGGGAGCGTGAAGTAAGTTGTGCTGCTAGTTCTGCAGTTGAACTGTGTTATTTGCACCTCAGTTGGCTCACTTTGTAGCCCGGACATCCGAGGCCCAGCATATCCGTTTTCGTCATGACTTTATTTGTTTAGTGGACTTCCCTAGCCTGTGACAATCTATCTGCCGACAGGCGCACGGGTGTGTAATGACTCGTCGCCGAGACGATTGTTGTTCACGTCTGTCTCGTATGACGTGTTCCACAGTCAGTAAGCTTGTCTCGTGTAATTAGACGTTCTGTGCCTGTGCCCATCGGGTATTGAAACTTTTCAAATTCGCGAGCCTGGTTCCGGTTAAGAAAGAACTCAACAGAAGAGTTGAACCCGAGTTCTTTCACTTTCTTAGTTGAGGTGTTGTTCACCGACATCGTGTGAACCCCTCTTCAAAATCTGAGTCTCACCACGCGTTTGGGAGCAAGGCGTGTTCTCGAGCTGAACGACCTTGTCCCATTTGTGCCTGATCCCATCGGGTGCTGAACTCTTTTTCTCTGCAAGCATGTTTCCCTTATAGGAAAGTTCGACATAAGAGATTTCGTAGCTTAGACCTATGTTTCTAGAGAAGTAATATCCAGACCCAGAAAGAGAAAAAGACATAGGTATAAAAGAATTCATACCGGCGTTGTATCATCCAGCCATACCCAAGTTCCATTCTTTACCCTAGAATTAAGGCCAATCCAATATATTCCATTACTGGCAGCAATCAGACCTGGAGATGTACAAAGAATACAATTACATAAAAAAGCTGGGAGAATTTTTACAAAGAAATTTTCTACAAATCATTTGCGGTTGTCGTGGATATTCTGTCCGAGAGCAATCAGCGAAATCCGAAACCGACAACAACCAAGACAATTATTTCTATGTGAATCAATATAAATCCAATTATTTCTATGTGAATCAATATAAATCCAATTATTTCTATGTGAATCAATATAAATCCAATTATTTCTATGTGAATCAATATAAATCCAATTATTTCTATGTGAATCAATATAAATCCAATTATTTCTATGTGAATCAATATAAATCCAATTATTTCTATGTGAATCAATATAAATCCAATTATTTCTATGTGAATCAATATAAATCCAATTATTTCTATGTGAATCAATATAAATCCAATTATTTCTATGTGAATCAATATAAATCCAATTATTTCTATGTGAATCAATATAAATCCAATTATTTCTATGTGAATCAATATAAATCCAATTATTTCTATGTGAATCAATATAAATCCAATTAATCTGTTATAGGTATTCCAAAATGCATGATAAAACACATTTTTATGGAGAATAAATATAATGTTTAAATTAAAAACAATAAGAAATTAATATAAAATATGGCTCAAGTTGCTTTTAATTCTACGTTGTGACATTTGCTCTAGTTTCGTGTTATTTCCTAACCTTTGTTGCGTGATTTGGTGAGCTTATGGTTAAGTATTTAGAGTAAGATTAGGATTAGGAATAATATTTCTAATGTGTGCGCACACCTCGCTCCGTGTGTAGCAGGCAGAAATAATGATCGCTCAGTACAAATAATAGGACATTAAAAAAAATGTGTAAATGAGGAAAGAAACAGATTCTGCATAAGTTTCCATGCGTCTAGATTTGAACTCAAGTGATTCCCGGGATGTGACGTCACGGCAGCCATTAATTTCATTGGTGTACACGGAAATCCGTGAGTCGCCTAGTTAAAAATGTAAACAGTGTGATATTTATAGCACAGTGTAGAATCAAAAGTAACGTTTACCGTAATAAAGTATTAATGTGAAGAATAAATGGATATTTAACACGGGGTTTACATTAGTTTTCTGAAGACACATCTTGGAGTTTGGAAGACGGCGAGGGGAATTTATTGTTTGGAAGGGGAATCACTCTCTATAAGGACATTAGGCTTGACCGTACATAATAAAGACTTCAACAGAATATTAATTATGACCCCGTCGTGACGTTTTTGATTATTGTTAGGGGTGGTTGAAAGGAAAGCAAAGAATTGCAACACTGTTTACCTTCCAAAATATTAAAGTAGGCGGGTGGCTAGAAAGGTTATGGGATGGAAGTAGCTGTCTCATAGCATACATGGTTAAATTGATGCAGAATCCATGCTGAATGCGGATTTGCTAGGCCAAAATGTAAAGATACCGCACTAAAGCTGTAAATTATGGCATAACACGGTTTCAATCCCCTGGCTACATCCTGCGTATTGCAGGAGTTTGAAAACGAACACAGAGGAAGAAGATAAAGGAAGAGACAGATTGGTGGATGTAGGTAGGTTAATGAGTTTGCCTCTCTTTTGGAGAGGCGTGCCCCTTTCAACCAGCGGACAACAAAGTCCAATTAGGCTATATCAGGATACACTACCATAAAATATTAGAGGTAACAAAGACTCCAAAGTTAACCAATAGGTCTAAGATTGGTTGATGAACACTGAACTGGTAATGTTAACCGGTACACTGATGAATAGATTGAGGTGGGATCAGAACGTGATTTGCCTTCTGATTTTCATCAGGATAGATTTGTGTTTGAAGATTGGGGTAAGTTTATAATTTATGTAGTTGGCTTTTTGAATTCAATCTCTATATCCATTCTTCCGTCGTCTGTACACATGTACCCCAAGATACTTTACATGGATAACACTATATCCATTCTTCCGTCGTCTGTACACATGTACCCCAAGATACTTTACATGGATAACACTATATCCATTCTTCCGTCGTCTGTACACATGTACCCCAAGATACTTTACATGGATAACACTATATCCATTCTTCCGTCGTCTGTACACATGTACCCCGAGATACTTTACATGGATAACACTATATCCATTCTTCCGTCGTCTGTACACATGTACCACAATATACTTTACATGGATAACACTATATCCATTCTTCCGTCGTCTGTACACATGTACCCCAAGATACTTTACATGGATAACACTATATCCATTCTTCCGTCGTCTGTACACATGTACCCCGAGATACTTTACATGGATAACACTATATCCATTCTTCCGTCGTCTGTACACATGTACCACAATATACTTTACATGGATAACACTATATCCATTCTTCCGTCGTCTGTACACATGTACCCCAAGATACTTTACATGGATAACACTATATCCATTCTTCCGTCGTCTGTACACATGTACCCCAAGATACTTTACATGGATAACACTATATCCATTCTTCCGTCGTCTGTACACATGTACCCCAAGATACTTTACATGGATAACACTTAAAAATATATTTAACATAATAACTTTCAAAGTTCTATAACTGCTTACTTTTGACAAAAGTGTTCAAAGCTGTGTTATTGATCCTGACAAGATCAGAATAAGGTTTAGGGCACTGACTCCTAGCAACCGTCCATGACACAGAGGTACTAAATAGTTTGATACATGTTTTCTGGGGTGGAAAAGCAGACCAACCAGTGGGACAGTTCAGTGGGCCTAAACATCAAAGAAAACATTATTTATTCACATTCTCATAAACAATTATTCTAATAAAAGAGAGATGGTTATTTATTATGAAGAGACATAACTGTACCCCAGCAGATCCATTGATAGTCTTACTTAGTCGTTGATGAAGGGTATGCATACTGTCGGTTCCCGTGACTCGCAGGCTGACCACGCACTTTATTTTCCGGCATACGCTTCCAGTTGTACTAGTTGCACATTTAATATATATTCAACTCCACAATTATTAGCCTCGATGTTTCATCAATCATCGCGGTGTCCTCATCGAGCAGGGGTTAGCCTCGATGTTTCATCAATCATCGCGGTGTCCTCATCGAGCAGGGGTTAGCCTCGATGTTTCATCAATCATCGTGGTGTCCTCATCGAGCAGGGGTTAGCCTCGATGTTTCATCAATCATCGTGGTGTCCTCATCGAGCAGGGGTTAGCCTCGATGTTTCATCAATCATCGTGGTGTCCTCATCGAGAAGGGGTTAGCCTCGATGTTTCATCAATCATCGTGGTGTCCTCATCGAGCAGGGGTTAGCCTCGATGTTTCATCAATCATCGTGGTGTCCTCATCGAGCAGGGGTTAGCCTCGATGTTTCATCAATCATCGTGGTGTCCTCATCGAGCAGGGGTTAGCCTCGATGTTTCATCAATCATCGCGGTGTCCTCATCGAACAGGGGCTTATGTAACAGTGTCAGCACATCCGGATTACCCATTGTCAACTCCCCATCTATTAATGCCTTGGATGTAAGTCGTGTCTGCTCTCTCATTACTGCGAACACCGGGTGTGTCGTGGGCAGTAGTTCCATGCGATTATGTTACAGTAGAACCACGTGATTATGTGACAGTAGAACCACGTGATTATGTGACAACAGATTCACATGGTTATGTGACAATACATCCAACAGAGCAAACTTGTTAACGTTGAATATGACAGAAGTAAAACTAGAGATATAGCCACGTAAGAAATGTACATAATTCATATATAAGATTTGTATTAGAAGCTTGCATCCACATCTCCTAGTTTTCATATACGCTAACAGAATCCATGTCAATAACCTCTTGAATAGACATACTAAAACATGCAAGCTAACAAACTATATGTCAATAAGCTCTTGAATAGACATACTAAATCATGCAAGCGAACGGACTACATGTCAATAACTTATGAAAATTGATACATTAAAACATAATCTTACTGACACTATCTAGATAAGTGAAGCTCTCTAGACACTTAAAGCACTTTGTATGGATTTTGTTAACTTGCATACGATCATTAACCCTTTAGCTGCGCCGCACTAGTTTATTCGTTCCTCCCGCTGACTGCTAATGACGCGTAATCTCTATTTTTCCTTTTTATCATTTCATTGCTAAACTATTATTGTAATCTGAAATTGCCAGTACTCATCAAACATCCCATCCACGCGGTATATATTTTCTGGTGACATAAACTAACCCAAAACCTTGAAAACTCTTATGTTTTGTATTACAAAACAGGAATCAGCACAGTGGGAAAGTCAATGTGGAAAAGAATTTAGCACATCTGAGATTCGTTACTGAGATCAATGTAGCTAGCAGCTAAAGGGTTACACAAATAAGTAAATAGTTGAGAACTATCTCTCAAGAAAGAAACTTCTACGTGATCAAATTATAGCCACAAAACATTTCTGTTTGATTACTTCTCTTCTGTCCACATTATTTTTTATCATATTTGTTTTAAGCGACTCCACTCTTCTGTATAGAGGTTATGCCATGCGGTATGATCATCAGCCATCACTTCCCAAATCTTACATTTGATACAGAAATCTTGCGTTGAAGAAGTACATATATCTTTGTACCTTAGAAGTTGTCTACCATAATTCCATTGTCAAGTGAAACTAAAGTGCTCACAATCTTATAAATAATGGTCACTATTTCATTCTGCAGGTAATTCTATCCATGTCATCATCATCAAGTGCCATCTCTACAGTTCTATCGTATGACAATGCTCCTTTGTGTCTTTAAAGAAGATCAGGAAGAATGCCAATGAAAAATGAAGGCCAATGTAAAATTGAAAATGGGCTATGAGACCCTCAAATATTTACACACGATTGCTTGCCCTGCCATGTTTTATGGAGAATGTGCCTTGTCAATTTGCACTAGCTCCCTCTTAGCTTCATCTAAGCTCCCTCTTAGCTATGTTGATTATTATTTAAAGTAGAAAGGCAAGCCAATATGCTTGGAAACAACCAGAACTACAGGGGATGCCAATAGATGGTTTTATACACCATCGAAAACGGTAGGGTCTCCCCCGCCAGATTTTCTGCAAGGGATTTACTCTACTAGCCGGAGGCAGACAAGTGCTAACTAGATACAATTCTATCTTAAATTAAGATTAGATCAGTGGATGTAACTGAATGTGTTTTACGTAAGTACAATTGTTGATACGTTTCACGCCAGATTCTCTGCAAGAGATTTACTCCTACTAGCCGGAGACAGACAAGTGCTAACTAGATACAATTCTATCTTAAATTAAGATTAGATCAGTGGATGTAACTGAATGTGTTTTACGTAAGTACAATTGTTGTTACGTTTCACGCCAGATTCTCTGCGAGGGATTTACTCTATTAGCCGTAGGCAGACAAGTGTTAACCAGATAAACTTCTATCTTAAATTAAGATTACATCAGTGGATGCAGAAATCAAAATGTTGCAATTTTGTAATTCAATCATGACTTCTGACCTGCTAAATACTTTCTGTGTTTAACAAAGAGAAACTTACGTGGAGAAGTAGATGTGACGACTGGAGAGCTAGAGCTTTTCTGACAAATAAATGCCCGGCTCGTACCACAAGCTGTTGTTCGCACCCATTTGAAATCATTGTTATCTGAAAATAGATAATTCAATCTGGTTAGTTTGTCGTCAGATCATCCTCATTGTTATCTGAAAATAGATAAATAAATCTGGTTAATTAGTTAATATATGTGACATGCAGGTTAGTTAGTTAATATATGTGACATGCAGGTTAGTTAGTTAGTTAATATATGTGACATGCAGGTTAGTTAGTTAATATATGTGACATGCAGGTTAGTTAGTTAGTTAATATATGTGACATGCAGGTTAGTTAGTTAATATATGTGATAATAAATTAATATAATATGATTATGTTAGATCATGATCTTAATACACGTGACACATCAATATTTGCTAATTTCTGTCCATAATAACGCTAATATATATCCATAATGACGCTAATTTCTATCCATAATGACGCTAATTTCTATCATAATGACGCTAATTTCTATCCATAATGACGTTAATTTCTATCCATAATTACGCTAATTTCTGTCCACAATGACGTTAATTTCTATCCATAATGACGTTAATTTATGGCGACACAAAATATCTCGCTTAGCTGCTTTAATTTAGATATGGAAAAGAAATTACTATTCTAATTAATTTGGTTTGATGTTATAGTTTCTCACAAGAAGTTCAATTAATATATCAGCACTTTCCATCGTCCTCCAACTCAATCAGTTGCAGAAATTGTTAGTCTATTCATTTAGCTGGCTGGCACACTCTTTCAAGAATGTAATCTTATTTGTGAGTGTTCTTCTTGCAGTTCTGGGCGAGGTGAGCTCATGCGGACAAAGATATGTTTAAACAATCTGATACCATCATGGTCTTTACCCATGCTAGCAACAATCACAACTTCCATTTTTTAGTTGAACTTGCTGTTATGCCTCTTATATGTTACAAAATTATCAGTTTCCTCGTTATAATGGTTTAATTAGTCAATCCTCTTTTACGTTTAATAGTTAAATAACGTAAAATTTAGCATTTAAGTATCGTGTCTTTTGAAGAACGTTGTCTTCATTGCCACTATGTAATCCTCTCGGTTCAGTTCAAGCTGGCCAGCTTTTTCCAGTGGCATGTTCCAAAGGGGTCTTCGATGTCATGCGTCCATCGTAGTCTTAGTTTGCTTCTTGTTCTCTTTCCTGGTAATTTTCCCTCCATCTTTCTAAACCACTGTGTCTCTTTATATGTCAGAAATATTTTAGTTTGCCTTTTTGATAGTTTTGAGGAGCCATTATTCTTCTACGGTCTCTTTCCCATCTATTTGCCTCTTCTGCTGTTATATTTCCGAGTGTCTCTAATACACTATCTATCCACCTTTTACGAGGGCGTCCCATAGATCTACTGTTTTCGTAACGTTTGTTAAGGGTTTCTGGATAATACAATGCTCTTTCTGTCTAGATATGTGGCCGAACCATTTAACTTGTTGTTTCTGGACGTATTCTATTGTTGACTTGATCCCTAATTGTTTTCTTAGTTTTTCATTCCTGATTTTGTCTCTCAAGTTAACTCCAATCATACGTCTTACACATTTCATTCAGTGGTGTTAATCTTATGAATTGTTCTAGAATCCAATGTCCACGTTTGCCACTGATAACAGAATGTTGGTAGAAAAATGGTGTTGAATATAGCTTTCTGTGCTTCTAAAGTAATATCGTTGTTTTGTAGTAAAGGTATTATTTGACCGATGATCTGACAGGCCTTATTACATCGTGCATCTATTTCTGCTTCGTATTTGTTGTTATATCTCAATGTGCTATTACGATATTTGAATTCATCTATTTGTTTTAGTTGTTTGTTGTAATAGTTGTAACTTTGTTTTATGTTTGCCTCTTGCCATATATATTTTATCCGTGATGTTTTTGTAGGACCATCGCTTATCATCTTCTGATCTATGGATAACAATCTCCTGTGGTATTAACGGTTGACCCAAAATACTCAAAGTTCCTGACATGTTCTAGTTGTTCTTTAATTGTCAACGACTAATGTAAGTGTGAGTTCATCTGCTGATGTGCATTATTTTTGTCTTTTTTTTTTTTGCACTTAGGAAAAGATTTTGTGCCAAGCTATGATGTTTGACTGACATGATCATATATTCTAAATTTGTGGAGCTCCTTTATATTAGTGTGGTTTTCTCTGCATACCTGATTTCCTGTTCTTCGATATTAAGGCGGCCAAACTATTCATAGCGTGGGACCTTTCACATGATGCCTTCTGTATATATGTTGAACAGATGTGGTGAGAGGATGCATCCCTGTCTGACTCCTTTATGGACTTCACTCCAGGCCACCGATGTTTCTCACTCGAAGCGGACAGAAGCCTGTTGTTCCCGAAAAAAGCTTTTTAAATGAGCGATAATTGTACTTACGTAAAACACAGGTTTTTATAACAGTTTCACTCAGACACGACGGACTATCACTAAAAAAAGTGAGTAATGATGTGCATACAAGAAAATATGCAAATTACAATACACAAAACAAGTCTTGTCTGAGCGTCTGACCAGATCGTGTCTGAGTGAAACTATTATAAAAACCTGTGTTTTACGTAAGTACAATTGTTGTTACGTTTCACGCAGTTACGTTTTATTAACTGTCGTAATGAGCGATATGAGAAACCCATGCTGTTCCTTATGTTCCATAATTTCTGATGTGTTACGCAGTCAAACTCCTTTAAGTAGTCAATGAAACAGGTGTTTATGTCTGCATTGGATTATCTGCATTTCTCTATTATTCTGATCTTTGTATCAATCTATTTAGCAGCATCCTTAGAGCATCACGTTGATTGAATGAGTTTTAAGACTGTCATACGTTCTATAATTGTTTGCATATTTAATTTCTAATTCTTTGGCAGAGGTGTTACCACATAGTATCAATTCTGTTGACTTTTGAAGAAAAATACTACAGACAGACACTACATATTTACTATATAGATATTCCATAATTTCTGGTGTGTTACGCAGTCAAACGCCTTTGAGTAGTCAATGAAACAGATGTATATGTTTGAATTGGATTCTCTACATTTCTCTTTTATATTTCTCATGTTGAAAATATGATCTCTAATGCCTTTGTTCTGTCTAAAACCTGCATGATTTATATTTATTTCTCTGTTCATATGTTGTTCCATTCTTGTCATGATTATCTTTAGAAGTATCTTGCTGACGTGACTGATCAGTGTAAATGTTCTACAATTTGTGAAGTTTCAAATTACTGTCACAAGTTTATTTGGTTCGGTTATCAGTAACCGTCGTTCATGCGACCCCGGCTCAATACAGGTCCTTTCCAAGACTAGCCATCAAAGCCATTGTCGATATGTTAAATACAAGTAACAATAAAACAGTGCACTGTCAACAAGACAAACATGCGAAGTAATTAAAAATGAGATCTTTTAAAGAAATATGTTTATAAATATGAACAGTGCTCTTACTTTCACTGACATAGAAAACAGTGTTCTTACTTTCACTGACATAGAAAACAGTGTTTTTACTTTCACTGACATAGAAAACAGTGTTCTTACTTTCACTGACATAGAAACAGTCTCTCGAATTTCGATTGTTCGTTGGATAATTCCTAAAATGAGTGTAGCTTCCAATAGAAGTCCCATCAGCCCATATCCAAGGCCCGTTGTTTATGTTGTTATCTGTAGACATGCAAGAAACACACTTGTCAAGTTTCTAAATTATTCGGAGAACGCCGAGAAAACGTACATTTCGCCCGTGTGTTGCCGGGGCCCAAAAGGGGAGCAAAGAATAGCAACACTGTTTACCTTCCACGCATGTCGTAAAAAGCGACTAAGGAGGTTATGGGATGGAGTTGGCTGTCCCATCCCATATAGGGTCAGTGACCCAAAGCCATGCTGAAGTCGGATGTGTCAGAACGAAAGTCGCAGATATCGCAGAAATGCTGTAAACCATGACACAACGCATTCCGTTCTCTGGATTACATCCTGTTAATCTGCAGGAGTTTGAGAACGAACGCAGAAGAAGAAGAATCGTACATTTTTTTATTACAAACCGATGCTCTGAGATAGAATCTTTGAATTCACAAGTGTAAAAAATTTGTCAAAATTCACGTTTCTCATACTTTTCCATAACCTGTTTTGCCAAACACAATCGAATGCCCTAGTGAAATCAATGAAGTCGTGATATATCTCATGCTGACGTTACAAATGTTTCTCGATAATTATTTTGTTGAATATTTATTCTATAACACTTTTTCTATGGAAACCTGCCTGTTCTGTAGCTAGAATTTATTCCGATCTTTTTTTTCCAATCTGTTTAGCAGTATCCTTAGAGTCACTATGAATGAATTTTAAGACTGTCATATGTTCTATAGGCCTAATTTTCTGCAACTTTAATTTTCCTTTCTTTGGCAGTGTTATCACCAGTGATGGTATCCATTTTGTAAACTTTTGAGAAAGTAAATGCTGCAAACATATACTACAGATTTGCTATAGACATCAGGTAACTAATGAATAGACTATTTCAGAAATAAAATAAGCGTCTACACGTTATTCCAATTATCTTTGATATCGACAGTTAAATGAAGAAAGTTAACGTGGTTTGGGAATGTCACCTGCCAAGATTCGAACAATCTTGCAGAGAAAAATGGAGAGAAAAAGAAAACGTGGGACAATGAAAGTCACATATTTACATCACGGAATGGACTGTACTTGAATTCTGCACACTCGCCTACACTGTAATGTGTTGAATCGTTGTCTTGTATTCTGATCTTTGTTTAAATATGATTAGCAGTGTCAGACTAGCAAGGGAGAAGATGTTTGACAATCTAGCATTGTGGCATGGGAGAACATTGGTTTCGGAAATGATTGACAGCACATGAAATAGAAGGATGTGGAAATATGACAGTCAACGTCACAGAACATGACGTCACACGGCATGACGTCACACAGCATGGGCAAGATGAAGCGGTATCTTTAACATCATTTTTCTTGAATGTGTGATAAGGCTAATAATGTTTGATGCAATCGCTTTAGCTGTGAGCAGGTAGCTATTACCAAGCCTTTAACTGTGAGCAGGTAGATATTACCAAGCCTTGAGCTGTGAGCAGGTAGCTATTACCAAGCCTTGAGCTGTGAGCAGGTAGCTATTACCAAGCCTTGAGCTGTGAGCAGGTAGCTATTACCAAGCCTTGAGCTGTGAGCAGGTAGCTATTACCAAGCCTTGAGATGTGAGCAGGTAGCTATTACCAAGCCTTTCTGACAAAAATCATATGATCTCCTCAGTTGAGTAACTGATGATACTTAAACGCATAAGGGTTACTGTCTCAACAGTATGATTGTGTTGAGAGAAAGAGAGAGAGAGAGAGAGAGAGAGAGAGAGAGGGTGGGGGTTGTGAATGTATGTTTAGTCCCTGTAGGGAAACATTCCAAGTACGGAAAATGATTTTTTCACAGACGACAGGTTATCTACCCAACACCCAACTGTCCTTAGTCGCGACATGCCTAACAAGCTGATATTTGCTCTATCGTTATCAGCATCAACGTGAAGTCTAGGCGCCGAATGGAACTGGCAGATAACAGTAAAAGTAAAGGTAGGTCCCAATGTAGCAATTCACCGACGGAAATGAAGATAACTTCATAAATGTTGCAGCAATTATTAGGTGAAGTTGCCAGTTTCCTTCCTGGCTGTGTTTACCATCTTTAATATATGCGTCAGGTACCAATTTATAAAGAAAATTACCAATTTTATCATTTTTAGCAGCTTTAATTCTGCATGAGAGGATTCTTATTGATTCTTCTCCAGTGAATCCTATTTCATGTCATTAGCTCTGGAGATATCAAGATATTGACAGCATCACTCCTACGAGATATCAATGTATTGACAGCATCACCCCTACGAGATATCAATGTATTGACAGCATCACTCCTACCAGATATCAATGTATTGACAACAGTACCCCTACGAGATATCAATGTATCGACAACATCACCACTACGAGATATCAATGTATTGACAACAGTACCACTACGAGATATCAATGTATTGACAACAGTACCCCTACGAGATATCAATGTATTGACAGCAGTACCCCTACGAGATATCAATGTATTGACAACAGTACCCCTACGAGATATCAATGTATTGACAACAGTACCCCTACGAGATATCAATGTATTGACAACAGTACCCCTACGAGATATCAATGTATTGACAGTATCACCCCTACGAGATATCAATGTATTGACAGTATCACCCCTACGAGATATCAATGTATTGACAGTATCACCCCTACGAGATATCAATGTATTGACAGTATCACCACTACGAAAGTAACATGTTCTAAAATATACTAGCACTATTATTGAGGAAATACGAAAGTTTTGAAACGATCTAGATGACTGCATGCATCTACAGAACACAAAACGCTAACCCTAACCCTAACCTGATACATGCATCATCATCATGTGATATATTCTTTCCAGAACGTAGTCATTTTTAATGGATTCTCTGAACAGCCCCTGATTCTGGGTGCGTTGACCTGCCGCAACCAGAGACATGTTTAACCAATCTTATAGATCACTACACCATCGTCGTCTTGGGCGCCCTCTGATTGTGATGAGAGGGCGTCTAAGACGATGCCGTTAACTCTGCTTTCAGCTATTAAACTTTCCATAATTTTATGTGCCATTAAATGCCCCACCCCACTAAAAAACAACAACAACAAAAACAACAACAAAACTCCAGCTTTCTTGTTATGATGTTGTTCAGGAGCAAGCTTTCTTCGACGTTTATTGATCTTGACACTTATTGTTCAAGTCTTATTTATCAGTTTTTTTAGCTGTTCATGGTGTACATAAAATTCTTCTGTAGCATCTCATTTCGAGAACAATAATTTTATTTGATAATGTTTGTATATACATCTACACAACCAGACCACTAAACTGATATACAAACATCTACACAACCAGACCACTAAACTGATATACAAACATCTACACAACACAGACCTCTAAACTGATATACAAACATCTACACAACACAGACCACTAAACTGATACATACATCTACACAACACAGACCTCTAAACTGATACATACATCTACACAACACAGACCACTAAACTGATACATACATCTACACAACACATACCACTAAACTGATATACAAACATCTACACAACACAGACCTCTAAACTGATATACAAACATCTACACAACACAGACCACTAAACTGATATACAAACATCTACACAACACAGACCACTAAACTGATATACAAACATCTACACAACACAGACCACTAAACTGATATACAAACATCTACACAACACAGACCACTAAACTGATATACAAACATCTACACAACACAGACCACTAAACTGATACATACATCTACACAACACAGACCACAAACCTGATACATACACCTACACAACCAGACCACTAAACTGATACATACATCTACACAACACAGACCACTAAACTGATACATACATCTACACAACACAGACCACAAACCTGATACATACATCTACACAACACAGGCCACTAAACTGATACATAAATATATACAACACAGACCACTAAAATGATACATGTACCTACACAACACAGACCACAAATCTGATACATACATCTACATAACACAGACCTCTAACCTGATAATCCCATCCAAAACGAATGAATAGAACTTGTGGTAACTGCAGAGATCACATTTGGAAGTAGAGCTTGATGGATACTTGCACTTCAAAGATTAAATAAAATGTGAAAAAAAGAATAAATGATTATACTCATTACCATCCATATTCTACATCATCATTCTCAATCAAGTGCTCACGAGCTGTGCTCTCGTAGTGTTATATTGTGCGCTCGTAGTGAGATATGGTGCTCTCGTAGCGATATATAGTGCTCTCGTAGTGATATATTGTGCTATAATATTGAGTTAGGATGCTCTGGTATTGATATATGGTGCTATCGTAATGAGATAGGGTGCTCTCTTGGTAATATATGGTGCTCTCGTAGGAAGAAAGGGTGCTTTCGTAGTGATATATGGTGCTCTCGATGTGTTATATGGTGCTCTCGTAGCGATATATGGTGCAGGCAGCATGCGAGTTCAAAAGTGCTCGCGGACATTAACGTACATGGGTTCTCTTTGCAATTAAAATTTAATTGTACAAACCGAAACAAATATTGTTAATATCCATTAGTGGTAAAAGAAAAAGAGGAAGCCCAAGAACAAACATCAGAGAGGGTATGCCTATAGGTCTCAACAACACAAAAATTTCACACAGAAGCGAACCAGAGATCACTGGTTACTGCCCTATGCTCCGTATTCGTCTCTGAATGAACATAGATTATAGATATGATAGGATAGGGTAGGCAGATAGATAGGCAGGTATATAGGTAGGAAAGTATGTATGTACATAAAAAGATGCGAAATTAAGGAGAAAACGAACTATTTACAGTACAATGAAGATGATTGTTTTGCCAGTTTTCACATTCACCTTTACTTTCAGTGTCTCTTTCACCTTCGTCCTATTACATGTAACGGTGCTCGCAGTCTGAAAGGCTGAGAATCAATGCCCTACCGTAAGTGTGAGAACCAATGCTCTACAGTAAGACTGAGAATAAAAGCTATATAATAAGTGTGAGAACTCGTGCTCTACAAGTGTGAGAACCAATACTCTACAGTAAGTGTGAGAATGAATGCTTTACAGTAAGACTGAAAACCAGTTATCTTTAGTAAGGCTAAGAACCAATGCTCTACAGTAAGACTGAAAACCAGTACTCGACAGTAGGGTGAGAATCGATGCTCTACGGTATGGCTGAGAACCGGTGATCTACAGCAAGGCGGTGCTCTATAGTAGAGAAGATCTGTGTAAGATTGTGTCAAAATATGATTGCCCACAGAAATTTATCACGATGGTGCAGCAATTTCGTGATGGAATGGAAACTAGAGTTAAGATAATGGAGAGATATATGCACCTTTTCCTATCTGAAATGGAGTTGAGCATGGATGTGTGTTAGCTCTTACCCTGTTTAGCATGATGTTCAAAGTATAATCTACTGTCATCTTAGATAGCGCTTTATCCACGATATCCTTAAGTAAGCTGTACCCTATTCCATCAGAACCTGAAGCGCCATCACAATAATTTTTCCTAGTAAGTAACACTTCTTCGTCACTTGCCAGCTGGTCTTCATTTCCTATTATATCCGTATCTAATATTAGGGTCTGCAGCATTGTTTTGCGTTGATTCAAAATCTATCTGTAATTAGGCATGTTCGCAGTGCTTGGGCCTTTACAGCTCAGTGCGCAGGTAAAACGATCAAGGAGGAAAGTGGTGCCTTTGCGGTCACTACGAGTAGTATGACCATGGAGACTATGGCGGTGACCAAGGCATTTGAGTGGCTATGCACACAGAAAGTAACGCAGGTCTGCATCTTGAGTGACTCTATGAGTATGATTAAGAAGGTACAAGTGGGTCTCGTTCGCGAACAGTGGATTGAGGCCTTGAGAAATGCGAGCTTTAAAGCGGTTACATTTATTTTCGTGCCGGGACATGTGGGCGTTCGAGGCAATGAAAGAGCGGATCAACTGGCATCGTGTGCGATTGTGGCAAAGGGTGATGGGGCAATGGATCGCGCTGACGTTTTGAACTCCTTAAGAGATATGACACGCGAGAGTGAGACTAATGTGGATGATGATTCCTTTTCAATGGCTAGGATTAAAGATCAGGTATTGAGATGCGGTATTGCTAGAGGTGAACATTGTGGAGGGCGCAGAAGAATGATGGTCAACCAGCATAGGACCGGTACTGTCAGCAGAAGTGTGATGGCGGATACACTCAAGGAGAGATCGGAGCAACTATGGATGTGTCCAGTATGCAGTGATGATGATCCGACGACTAACTAACTAACTAACTAACTATCACAAAAGGCTCTGTCTTTCATGTCATTCCGATGTCGGTATCTGTCCTGTGTGATCCCTCAAGCTTGTACTGTTGTACTGTGTTTCCTTTTTATTCTGTGCTTGATTGACCTATGTAGCTTCCAGGACTTGTGTAATGCTTTATCTGCTGTGACATCCTTAGTGAATTTTTCCCAACACATAGTATTTGTTTCTTTGGAAACTTGTTTGAAAGATTCAATGTTCTTTTTCATTGTAATCTCTGATGCAGTCTATCATTGAGTGTGATATGTGCCTGTTATGTCTTACGTTGCTAATCCTTGATAGCTGCCTTTTTCAGTGTACACGCTGCTTCTGCCTCTTTGGTCAATCATGGGGGTTGTTAATTATTAGGTCTCACCAGCTTACATTCTTAAGCCTTTTTACTCAAGCAGCTAAGCACTGACTCCTTAGTGCTATCCTTCTTCTTCTTCTTCTTCTTCATCGTTCATTCTCAACCTCCTGCTGGATCTCCCTTGTAGCAAGACCATTGTCCTACTAGATTTCTAGCAGGATGTAGTCCATAGAATGGAAATGCTGTGTGTCGCAGTTTTATTTGCGCCAATGGCCCGACACATCTGTCTTCGGTGGGTAGTGCTATCCACTATCTAAAGGAATGGTGAATCTTGAACATTCTGAATTGCTTTTCTTTCGAGAATCTTTTGGCGCATGGCAGAATCTTCAACTAAAAATTCATAAGGAAAACAGAATTCCAAGACATAATATGAACATTGGATACTGAAATTGCAATAGCGCAAAGCAGCTCGGTCCAGTATTGGAACATCTCCTGTAGGACTTTGACAGCATGTTACTACAGGAGACACAAGCTGAGCATTTAAAATTGTGGACTTTGTATGCCATGTCAACCCTGCAAGCCTAACACACCAAGGTTATGCCATTCTCGTCAGCCAAGAATTACCACACACACACACTACTGAACTTAACAGTGTGGGATAGAGAGTTGCTGGGGGTGCAGATAACAATCCAGGGAAGTAGGGGCCAACATTTACATGGGAAATTACTCTCACTGTAAGCCAAGGAAAAAGATATTATTAACATTTGCAGGAAAAATTCGAGCTGTAAATGTCCTTCGACAGTTCGGGCATGGAATGAAATATGGAGTTTGGTCTATCCGTGACTTTCTATCTTTTCAAAAGATGATGCGCTCTTTTTGACCGTAGAGCACCATTGAGATCTATTCTGCGCAAGTTGTCCTCATATATCTTGGTCTATGTCAAAAGCTTTCAGTGAAGTCGTTAACGAGTCCTTGTAGCGCTTCTTTTGGCTACATTGAGATCGTTTCTCCAGCTCACCATAGAGAAGTATCTTTGCAGGCGATGGTCTGGCATAGGTACCAAATAACCTGCCTAATGAATCTGTGTCTGCATGTCAGGATAGTGTCAATGCTGGGGATACCACATAAGTCAAGGACAGTAGTATCTGTAATTTTGTCTTGCCATCTGATGTTCATAACTTTTCTGAGACAAGTTGTGTGAAAGTGATTGAGTTTCCGTACATGACGTCTATACACAGTCCATGTTTCACTAGCGTATAACAGCACTGGAAGTACGATTACTCAGACTTTCAGCTTAGTCTGTAGGTTAATGCAGTTTCTACGCCACACGTGTGCGTACAATCTGTCGAAAGGGCTGCTCGCCTGGGAGATTCTTGTATACACTTCATCATCACTATTCGAATCCTGTGATAACGTACTACCTAGATATGTGAATCTATTCACAACTTTCAGTGTTACGTCATTTACCTTCATGCGGGGCTCGAGATGATTTTTCCAGGTGCTGGTTGTAACATGACTTTTCTCTGAGTTAATAGTAAGTCCAAAGTTGGTACAGGCTTTGGAGAATCTGTCTATCATACATTGTAGATTAGTCTCAGAGTTGGCATTTAGGGAACAGTCATCAGCAAATAGGAGATCCCTGATTGTGTGTGATTTGACTTTGGTTTTTGCTTGAATTCCGCTGAAAATTTAACAATTTTCCATGTATGCGACATATGATTTCTATTCCCAAGTACAGATCTCTGAAAGCATGATCCAATATGGCAGAGAACATAATGCTAAATATGGTAGGTGCTAATACACATCCTTGTTTTACTCCATTTGAGACAACTCTCCATCATCCTGAACTCTAGCTTGCATTCCATCATGCAATTACTGCACCATTGTGATACATTTTTGTAGGAATCCATTTTTCGCCAGTCTTCCACAACCCATGTCTACTTACTGTGTCTTTAAATACTTTTGTTAAGTCTATGATTGTTGTGTACAGGTCACAGTGTTGTTCTTGATACTGTTCTTGAGATTGTCTTTCAGCAAAGACCATATCAGTTGTTCCACATTATTTTTTGAAACCACATTGACTTTCCGGTAATAATCCTTCATTAAGATGAGATGTAAGACGGTTCAAAAGGATTCTAGCAAATATCTTCTCAGCGAATAGCAGTAGAGAAATACCGCGATGGTTATTACAGGACTGGCGGTTCGCTTTACGCTTATAAAGGCGTATAATCGTTGCATCCCTGAAATTTTGTGGAACAAAATGTGGAACAATTTTGTGGAACAATTTCTCTTTTCCATGACTGTTGGAAAATTATTTGAAGTTTCTCAGTAAGATTTCTACCACCATACTTATATATTTCGTTTGGTATTGAGTCGGAGCCATGTACTTTTCCACTAGAAAGCTGATCCTTTTACCTGCGCACTGAGCAATGCTACTACACATATATAGATGTACGGCTCTCAAATGCAGGGGGACCGATAATCTGCCATGCAAATAACAAATTACCTAACCAGAAACACACAACCAACAAATCTAAACTGGCTACTTACGATTTGTCTGTAAACAAATAACCGCCTTGGGTCTGACAGTAAGTCCCTGCTTGGTCATAACTGTAACTCAGCTGTGAGAATATTTTGTAACACGGAGATGGAGAAATAGAACCTACGTTGAACCAGCCTGAAGGACAATCAGAAACTGTAGACAAATAGAGGATGTTCTCAGTCAGGTTTGAATAATCATGTATTATTACACAGATGGATTAATCATGTATTATTACACAGATGGATTAATCATGTATTATTACACAGGTGGATTAATCATGAATTCTAGCAGTTAGAATCAACCTTAAACTTGATAATCAATTCTGAATTGGCACAACAGTACACTGCATGATACAATTATACATTCTAAAAAGTTGCACAATATTAAGTTGGAGGATTCATCAACAATTCTCAGAAAACCTTAGTAGATGCCATTGCGGTATATTGATGCTTTCTTTTTATGGAAGCTTCGTAGTACATCATCTATACAGATATGTTTTTCATGATTTTATTGTTTTTTTCTATGTTTTTACCCGTTATACTCCGCAGAAGACGGATGTGTCGGGCCATTGGCGCAAATGAAACGGCGACACAACGCATTTTCATTCTCTGGACTACATCCTTCTGGAAATCTAATAGGACAATGGTCCTGATACAACAGATATCCAGTGGGAGTTTGAGAATGAACGCTGAAGAAGAAGAAGAAGAATCCGTTATTCTTTGTGTATGTGTGTGTGTGTGTGTGTGTACTCTCTGTGGTTTGGAGGGAGCCATGTATGTGCTGTGCAGCTCTGGGAAAGGGGAGACTAGCTACACTATTTTCCTATGGCTGAGTTCCATCATAACCTTTTGCCTTGAACATTTGCCTTGAACATTTGGTTACATGCCTGGATCCACAGAGAAGTTCGGCATAACCAATAGGCAAACGGTGACGGGGAATGAGCACAGGGAACCATATCTTGGCTACAATAGCATGGATATAAACCTACCTTTCTAGTGGTGTGAACACTATTTTCACGCTCTGTCCCGTGATGGGTAGAAAAACCACAGGAACTAATGTCATTACAACCATCACCGATTCTCGAAGGTGGATAAAACATTGAAAAAAAGGGGGGGGGGGGATCTCATAGTGAGAAATAACATCACACAAGAGCAACGTTTCTCAAATTGGAATCCGCTGATTCCGTTGGACTCTAGTGCTCAGAGACAAGATATTAGAGAACCCGTGAGAAATAGCGATGAGCAGGCTAATCTTACGTTAGTTAATTATTCCTCTTGGGCCAAAGACGGCACATAGGGCGGATGTCATAGAGTTCATGTCTCTCGTTTCATTTAAATCGCCCGTGTGTTTCTGAGGCCCGAAAGGGGAGCAGAGAATAGCAACACTGTTTACCTTCCACGCATGTCGTAAAAGACGACTAAGGAGGTTATGGGATGGAGTTGGCTGTCCCATCCCATATAGGGTCAGTGACCCAAAGACACGCTGAAGTCGGATGTGTCAGACCAAAAGGCGCAGATATCGCAGTAATATTGTAAACCATGACACAACGCATTTTGTTCTCCGGACTACATCCTGCTAATCTGCAGGAGTTTGAGAACGAACACAGAAGAAGAAGAAGTTTCATTGACATTTGCTTTAGATCTTCATTGTTTCTGATACCGATGGTGAAACGTTCTCTTGTAATAGTTCTACGTAAAGTTTCTTTTGGTCTTCCTTGTTTTCTCTTGCCCTTTGTTGACCACATCAAAGCTTGACAAGGGAGTCTTTCAGTATCCATTCGTAGCGCGAGTCGGATGTAATTCCAAATGTATTCCGGATGTAATTCCGGATGTATCGAAAACCTTGGTCATGTCGACAAAAGTAATGAATAGTGGTGTTCCTTATTCTCTGCAATTTTCTTGGAGTTGTCTTAGAGCAAAGGTCGTGCCAGTGGTTAGATCGCTAACCAGTAAGTTGTACACATTGAAGACGTTGTAGTCAAGGAATGGCTAAAAGTACCTTCAATGACATGAGGAAAATAGTAACATCTAAACAAATTACAAACCAGTTAAAAATGAGAATTATAAAATGCTACATCTACTCTATATTAATGTATGGCTCAGAAACATGGACACTAAATAAATAATTAGAAGACAACTGATGCCGTTGAGATGTGGGTATATAGAAGAATAGGGAGAAAATCATGGAAAGAGAAGAAAACAAATAAAGAGATACTAAAACACTTAATATGAAGAAACAATTACTAAGAGAAATAAAGATCAAGCAAATAAAATATTTTGTCACATTAAAAGACATGACACCTTATTGAAAACCTTACCTGAGGGTAAAGTCAAAAGGAGGCGAGCAAGAGGTAGGCAGAGATACAATTGGGAGAGTAACATCACACGATAGACAGATTACAGCCTAGCAGAATGCACTACCAAGACAAGAGACAGGGGATGTTGGAGATCTGTTGCAGCCAACCTTCGTTACGGAAACGACACTTAATGATGATGATGAGTCAAGGTAGTAGATATACATAACTACAAACCATAAGATATGTGAATGCAAGTTGTTAGGCCCTACACACATTTTATCATCTACCGCCAATGAGATACCAATTCTGCTGATATTGGCACTTGCAAATAATCCAAGGTGTTAATATGTATTGTGTATTTTTTACTTGAAAATACATGTCTGATCGAATTCAGTATGTAAAACTATCTTAACTTCTTACTTCGTGTGGCAATTTCATCTTTGCTAGACATATGGTTATATATGTGCATATATTTGCAAGAATATGTGACGAACATCACCAGAAAACGTCGCTGGACATACATCGGGCACGTACTTAGAATGAAGGAAGATAGAATTCCACGACAAGTCTTCATGTGAACACCAGACGGGGAAAAAAGAAAACAAAATCAACGCTTAGAAAAATTGTTGTGAATGAATTAAAATCAACAGGCATAAATGCACAAGACCTACAATCCTTGACAACTGACCGACAGGCATGGATGACTATGACATCCGCTCTATGTGCCAAACTTGGCAAAAGAGGAACTGACAGAGGCATATGGTTTATGTTATTACTTAATTAACAAAGCGGTGACAAGAGGTAAACATGTTTGGTTTGGACATGCAACTAGATACGATTCACTTTCTAAAATTATTTTGCAATAAATTGACGAGGTAGAGAAGAATAGGAGAGAGCAATCCTGGATATCCCCAACGAATGGTCTAGATTTAATTTCTCTACATTCCATGGAATGGCTGAGGATAGAGAGCTTTTTTATGCCGATGTCTCCAGTGTGGCACCCCTATGACCCTAAAAGGTTATGGGTCTTATTATTATTTAACCTATGTCGCATCATTAAACAACTATAGATGCTCAGTGTTTCCATTCATCCCAAGCATAAATGTTGAATGGTATGCATACTGATGAGTTTGCCCCACCTCTTTATGTCGACCGTATTATCAACAGATAATAACACGGTCTTGAGCTTTCTATACATAAAGCTAACATTTCCAAATATATCAGGTTCCAAATGTATTGATACAATTCGAAAAATTATATCAAGGTCAGACTTGAGATGGTGCTGCTGTGCCACAACACGGCTGACTATAATTTGCAAACGTAAGCTCTTTACAGTAAAGTTAAACTTATAGGGGGCATACAGATCGCTAGTGCTAAGCATTCTCTTGTAATGATGTGAGAGTCGGATACTAAACGTAGACACGACAAGAAGGATTCAGATTTTAGAATTTAACTATTGCAAACTCCTTTAAAAAATCAGTAATGTAGAACATAAGACAAATATATTCATTCGGCAGCAAATAAACACTTTTGCAGGATATCACGAACAACATTTGGCAGCAACTAAACAAACTTTCAGGTTATAAAGAACAGCATTAGACAGCAAATAAACAAACTTTCAGGTTATAAAGAACAACATTAGACAGCAAATAAACAAACTTTCAGGTTATAAAGAACAACATTAGACAGCAAATAAACAAACTTTCAGGTTATCAATATCGTGGATATGTATAAATAAAACAAATAAACAAATAATTAATAGTAATCGTCAACATACAAACATGTTCAACTTACACGCTAGCTGAAAAGTTTGAGCGCCTAAAAATAATACAATCCACACTTTCATTTCAGGAAAAGTCATCCTGGAATGAAATACAACTGACATTGAACGTGTAGTTTGATATCCAGTAATGATGAATTAACGAATCAATCTGTTGTTAATGAAAAAGCTAACCGATATTTTGATTGGCGCTTCTTGCTTGATAATCGAATATTATCTACAGTAAAAAAAAAACCACTTCTAGTTTAAATTATAACCTTATTTTATTTCGTAGATGTGTTGATAATGTAAGAAAAATATTATGATGGGCGGTGTCCGTGACCCTGTTAAAGTTTCATATCAGCGTTTCATAAGATAATTGATACTTGTGTCTGCATACAACAGAAATGTTATCTTTCTTTAACTTGTTACTTGAATAATATGTAACACGATAAATTCAATATCTGATAATTCCGAATTCTTTGTAGATTTGAATGTAAGCAGAGCATATCTCTACCAACCTGTGCATATGTCTGCCAACTACAACGTATGTCTACAAACGAGTTCATATATCTACCAACCAGTGCATATATCTACCAACCAGTGCATATATCTACCAAATAGGACCGTATTTCTTGAAATGTGTTGTCCATGAATTACGTCAATAATTTGTTTACAGTCCCCCCCCCCCCTTTTAGAATCGTCATAATTCCAGAATCCCACTGCTGAATTATGTCAAAATATTGACCATTTTATCAAAAATCATAGAAAGGGGGGGGGGGTGAGGAGGGAGGTGGAGGGTGTTTAGGGAACATTCCAAGTACTAAATTGTACGTTCTGATTCCCTACGTGAAAAAGGTGGGTGAAACCTCCTCACAAACACCGCCTTATCTACGGTCTTGAATAGCAAACTACTGAATACATTTATATTTCCTAAAAAAATCACTATAATACCTTCTTCCTGCATAAAAAAAAGAAAGAAAATTGTTGGCTACATCGTGAATAGACTTGCTAATAATTTGTTTCTAACGAGATATGGCTGCAGTTTATCATGGATAGGACTTGCTAAAAGTTTTGTTTTTAACGAGTTATGGCTGCAGTTTATCATCAACGCACATCGGACAAGTCTGTTGATGCTCTGAGCCCAGGCACAATAAATAGCTTACAGTGTAGCTGCTGACAGTTCCAGTTCCAAGCTGATTTATCAGTCTCTTCGATAATCTATTATGTTTCTCGTTATGTTTTATGTTCTTGTTATCTTTGGTTATGTTTCTCGTTATATTTGGTTGTTTCTCATTATATTTGGTTATGTTTCTGTTATCTTTTGTTATATTTCTCGTTATATTTGGTTATGTTTCTCGTTATCTTTTGTTATGTTTGTTTGTTTGTTTTGCGTTCGCTCCATTGTAACCATCACGGATATCCGTGCGATTTCTGCCGGATGCGTGATTACGTTGTGCCACCGTTATGCGCCTTGTAGGCCTAGCACATCCGATTTCGGCATGCTTTGACAATTCGGGTGGGCTACCCTTAGCCTGTGACAGCCTCTATATCTGTCTCCAGGCACGCGTAGTGGCGACTCTTCGCCCAGACGATTTTTGCTCTCGTCTGACTCGCACGAGGTGTTCCACTGTCTATGAACTTGCCTCGTGTAATTGGACGTGCTGTGCCTGTGCCCATTGGGTACTGGACCGTTTCTCATCCGTGAGCCTGGTTCCTTAAGGGGAAGAACTCAACAGAGGAGTTGGACCCTGGCTCTTTCGCCCTCTTAGCCGAGGTGTCGTTCACCGACATCGTGTACCCCTTGTCCAAGTTCGACGCGTTTGAGAGCAAGTGGTTCTCGAGCTGAGCGTCCTTGTCCCAATAGCGCCTGAGCCCATCAGGTACTGAGCCCTTTCTCTCTTCAAGTGTATTTCCGGTGTAGGAAAACCTGACAGTAGAGTTTGGCCAGGGCTAAATCGTTGTCCCTTTTGTGCCTGAGCCCATCGGGTACGGAACCCTTTCTCTTCGCGAGCATATTTCCGGTTTAGGAAGGCTCGACATTAGAGTTGGATTAGGTCTTCTTGCTTTACCAAATGCCAATGAATGGGTCTGGGGCTCCAGAAGCTCGTCTCGAGTTGACGGAGCTTGTAGTTCCCCTTTCCTAGGGACTTTTCACTTTCTATTTGCAGTTCGCGCTGACCTCTAGCGCTGTTCTGCCCTTTCATTGTTTCATTGTACTCGGTATGAAATCTTTTTTGTCTCTCGCCATGCATCTAACTTTACGTGCATTTTACATTGGCCGCTCCTCCAATGTTCGGACTGGACTGACTAGCTTCACTGTATGTAGACAGTGTCGATATATGTGGTGATGCTGGTGGTGTCGGAGATATTGTCTGTCTCTTGTGCAGTCAAATCTCTTTCCATCTGCTACCTCCACATTCTCGGACACGATCCCCAAATGATTTGGCCAGAATCAGCTCGAGCTGCTGTATTTCTGTTTCCAGGGTGCACCGCGTGGAGGTACATTTGGGATCTTGGTTATCTGCTAACCCTGGGTCCGCCTAGAGCAATGCATTCCCTTTGCACCCCATCTTTTGTTATGTTTCTCGTTATCTTTTGTTATGTTTCTCGTTATCTTTGGTTATGTTTCTCCTTAACCTTTGTTATGTTTCTCGTTATATTTAATTGTTCTCGTTATCTTTTGTTATGTTTTCGTTTTTTGGTTATGTTTTTAGTTATAATTTGTTATGTTTCTCGTTATCTTTAATCTCGATGTGTACATCAATCTCAGGCAGGTTGAGAGCATCCACAATTCACGCTGTTGAAAATCTGAGCGGATGAGGTCCTTCATCGCATTAATTATGTTATATCGATCCATTGATGTACCAATGTACACTATGACCGTGCTCGCCAATGTATCAATGGCTCTCTCATTACCATCAACACCCGCATGTCCTGGGATGTATATACATTTTTTTATTACAGAAAATTATGGCAATAACTCATGGACGACTTTCACTGAAGGCAGACGAGTTCCACTTCAAATTTGCGGAGTATGTTCATTAGATCATTTTCTGTCTCCAGGTGAATGATGGTTGCCCGTATTCACACTTGCCGTTAAGCGTAAGGTGGGAGCTCAAGCTGTCGTTCCAAGGCCAGATGTGTCGTCATGATTGCATTTAGTCCATGTTTGTTCAAGGCTATCTTGATGTTTTCTATTCACCGTTTCTTGGTCTATCTGTGGGTTTACGCCTGGATATTCTTTTGTTATATGCTCTTATTGGTAATTGGTTTGGGTTCATTCTCATAAGGTGACCGAATCATTTTACTTGCCGTATTTAAATATGTTCAATACATGATATTATACCAACATTTTCCCTAAGTTCTTCGTTTCTTATTTTATCTAGTTTAGTAACCATTGCAGCTTTTCTCAGACACTTCATTTCACATGTAACGATTTTCCCCTGCTGAGAAGCTGTTAAATTCCATTTTTGACATTGGTAGCAAAGTGTTGGTATAAATGCATCAGCCATGAAAGCGCCTCCGTCAGAGCCTTATCTCCATCGTAAAACTACATGTGGTTGTAGTCTTCTTGATTACTACATGTTTTCCTGTGAAGGAGTGCAGGGATGTTTTATATTGGCTGTGGAAATAAAGGCTACTTTGCCATAGCAGACGCCGCGACATGTACAGGAAGGATTTTGATTGCACCTCCGAAAGAAAAAATCCTGTCCCAACCGTCGATTGAACCCGTGACCTCAAGGGTCTGAGGAAGGCGTTCTAATCACACTGCCATGCGCTCATAAAAAGCTCAATAAGCACAGGTTTTTACTTTTCTAAGATCTAATTAGTGTGTTCTAATTTCTTAATGATAAATTTTGGATTAAAATCTGTATAAGACTTTATACATTGTCAACATCACACGGATTTTTGTGTGTATACATTGTCAACCTCACACTGGTTTTTTTGTAAACATTGTCAACCTCACACTGGTATTTTTTGTATACATTGTCAACCTCACTCGGTTTTTTTGTATACATTGTCAACCTCACTCGGTTTTTTTGTATACATTGTCAACCTCACTCGGTTTTTTTTGTATACATTGTCAACCTCACTCGGTTTTTTTGTATACATTGTCAACCTCACACGGTTTTTTTACCACTTCCTAATGTTTGTCATAATACAGTGTGTTCGGCAGAATCACTAACAATAACAAAGGTAAATAATTATTATTTAAATAATATATTTATTATTTAAATTAAAATATTTTAGTCTGTCATTACTAGTATAAGAATGATAATTCTTATACTAGTAATGGCAGACTAAAATATTTTAATTTTCAGTTAGACAAACACAAGTTTCGGTAGCTATCAACATTAGTTTCTTTAATGGCCTGAAGCATGTCAAGGCTATCTCTCTCCTTCTCTCTATCTCTCTATCTCTCTATCTCTCCACGTGTTTTGAAGCATCTGACATGTGACGGATGCACAATACAATAATAAATTATTTGCTGCCACAAATTATTTACTCCCTGCACCGGAGTTTGATAGATAAGGGATTTACGTATTCCCATAGAAAGAAATCAAAGGGATCACTTCTGTGAGCTTAGTGGGTATTCAATGGATCCAACTGGCAAATGAACTTTTTTGTGTGGTTTAATTGAAAAAAAGTAAAATAAACACATTATTGAAAACGAAACGTATCTATGGCACCCTTGTCAGTATAGTCTCATCCACAATATAATTTCATATATTGGAATTATATATGTTATAACAGAACATCGCTATATAAACATATTGAAAAATATGTGTTATAACAAAACATCGCTATATAAACATATATTGGAAAAATATATGTTATAACAGAATATCGCTATACAAACGTATATTGGAAAAATATTTGTTATAACAAAACATCGCTATATAAACATATATTGGAAAAATATATGTTATAACAGAATATCGCTAAATAAACATATATTGGAAAAATATATGTTATAACAGAATATCGCTATACAAACGTATATTGGAAAAATATTTGTTATAACAAAACATCGCTATATAAACATATATATGAAAAATATATGTTATAACAAAACATCGCTATATAAACAAATTGAAAAATATGTGTTATAACAAAACATCGCTATATAAACTTATATTGGAAATATATATGTTATAATAAAACATCGTTATATACAGTACTGTATTTCTCCTTCTTCATTCTCAAACTCCCACTGGATCTCTCATGTAGCAGGACAATCCCAAACTGGATCTCTCGTGTAGCAGGACAATCTCAAACTGGATCTCTCGTGTAGCAGGACAATCCCAAACTGGATCTCTCGTGTAGCAGGACAATCCCAAACTGGATCTCTCGTGTAGTAGGACAATCTCAAACTGGATCTCTCGTGTAGCAGGACAATCCCAAACTGGATCTCTTGTGTAGTAGGACAATCCCAAACTGGATCTCTCGTGTAGTAGGACAATCCCAAACTGGATCTCTCGTGTAGCAGGACAATCCCAAACTGGATCTCTCGTGTATCAGGACAATCTCAAACTGGATCTCTCATGTAGCAGGACAATCTCAAACTGGATCTCTCATGTATCAGCACAATCTCAAACTGGATCTCTCGTGTATCAGGACAATCTCAAACTGGATCTCTCATGTAGCAGGACAATCCCAAACTGGATCTCTCATGTATCAGGACAATCTCAAACTGGATCTCTCATGTATCAGGACAATCTCAAACTGGATCTCTCGTGTAGCAGGACAATCTGAAACTTCCACTAAATTTCTCTTGCAGCAGGACAGTGGTCATTCTAAATTCCAAGCAAGATGTCGTTCAGAGAATGAAATTAGGTGCGTCACCGTATTATTTCCGCCAAACACCCGACACACCCATCTTCGGCCAAGTACTACTATCCTACTGTTTCATTGGCCACAGAAAATCATAGACCCAACTCTATATAACATAATCCACAAAATATGTGGATATAAAGAAATAAATTTTACTTACTTATGACTGATAACGTAAAATACTAAAACTAATAAAACAAAACCACGGATAGCTGTCTTCTGATAAGCATTATCTTTGTAGATAGATGGTCCATCTTTGCAGCGCATGATACAATCACAGCTAATGTTATCAAGCAGTGATACATGTCACAACGAACAAGGTGATAATTTGTAGTGCGGTGAAGTATTATTTTTTTGGTTCATCTTTGCATCATGAGACTGGTTACCTTTTATGCGGGACGCGAAAATAAATAATTACATAAGGGAGGCAAATCTGAGTTCTTCGTTTATATATTAATTATTTCCCTTGGTTATAATTTCGAATCAGTGCTTCCAGTTCAAGATATTTAATTTAGGAGGAATGTATTGGTGGGGATGTCAGTGGGTGATGCGTATTTGGGTGGGGCTCTCAGTGGATGTCTCACACATCTTTGCAACAGTTACCAGTCCTCCTGACTGTAACAGGCTTACTACATGTCTAACAAACTTAAGGTTACCGTTTTGTATCTAGAACAAGGACGACAGCCAGTGACTTCACACAATCAACAAAATTTCGAATCGGAATAAATAATATAAAAAGTTAACCATTTTGTGTGTGTGTTTTCTTTCACACTCCTAGTGAATCACTCTTACAGCAGAACAATGGTCCTACTAGATTTCCAGCAGGACGTAGTCCAGCGAATCTAAATGTATTGTGTCACCGTGTTATTTGTGCCAGTGACCAGACACATCCGACTTCAGTCTTGATAACTAAAAGATTTAGTGTTTGTACCACTTCTACTGAGCGGTGGACGTATGTAACCATATCACTAGTAGTACGCCAGTCGTACGAGAGAACTGCTTCTCGTACTTACACGCTGATCACCATGCTCAGATACAGATATTATATGTCAGTGTTACTAAGGATAGTTCAACACTTGTACGGGATGTTCGTTGCTGTTGTAATAGCCCTTGTCTCGATTGGTCCGTTCTCAGTGACTTGAGCACACAGTTTGAATGTCTTAACAAAATCGCATCTTTTATATGGAAATGTGGTTGATCAAGTACGAACAAAAATAGCTTACTCGAGTTTCAAGGCGAATCGGTGCCGTTAGAATGAACCTAGTTCAATTATCGTTTGTCTCAAGAATTCTCACAGCCCGCCACAGTCATACATGGTTGACATTTTTGCTGCTGCATGTATCACTATCGGCAGGACAACACGCGCCGACTAAATAGTCTATTGTCTATTGTCTTTCCCCAGGTGGTTTCTGATTCACTCTTGTCGTTAAGCGTAGGGGTGATTGGAGCTCGAGCTTGCGTTCTAAAACCAGATGTGTGGCCTCGACTATGCTATGACCGTGTCTGGTCAGGATGTCCCTGACGTTTTCTATCCATCTTTTCCGTGGTCTTCCCTTTGGCTTTGTACCCTGATCTCATTTGGTAATATGCTTGTACGGTCAACTTTTCGTGATGCATTCCCATAATGTGGCCAAACCACGTGATCTGTTCTCTCTCTATGTAATCTGTACAAGATATTATACCTATTCTTTCCCTGATATATTCATTTCGCAATCTATCAAGCCTGGTGACCCCGGCAGCTTTCCTCAAGCCTTTCATCTCACATGTCACTATCTTTCTGTAATGTGAAGCTGAGAGAGACCAGGTTTGGCACTGGTAACACAGTGTTGGTAGGAATATAATGTAGATCATTTGTCTCTTAACTTCCAGTGAAATATCAATATAACAAATTGATACGAACCAACAAAATATGTATGCAATAACAGAAGTTCGGCAAGTAGAGCATATATGGGAATGTCCCCAGTGCTGTGACGCTTGTTTCTAAACAAGAAACAAGAAATAAGTATGCCATTGCATTTCTAAAGTTCATTTGGATAAAGACTGAAACATGGGTTACATCTAGAATGAGGCGATGCTTATTATACCTGAATAAACCATCGAAGACGGATATATCGGGCCATTAGCGCAAATAAAACGGCGACACAAACGCATTTTCATTTTCTGGACTATTTCCTGCTGGAAAATCTAGTTGGACCATTGTCCTGCGACAAGGGAGAATCCAGTGGGAGTTTGAGAATGAACGCTGAAGAAGAAAGAGATACATGAATCAATAAATACTGTGTAGATATAATATTGTTACTAGACAACTTATCCAAATCTAGTTGGACCAATGTCTTGCTACAAGGGAGAATCTAGTTGGACCATTGTCCTGCGACAAGGGAGAATCTAGTTGGACCATTGTCCTGCTACATGGGAGAATCTAGTTGGACCATTGTCCTGCTACAAGGGAGAATCTAGTTGGACCATTGTCCTGCTACAAGGGAGAATCTAGTTGGACCATTGTCCTGCTACAAGGGAGAATCTAGTTGGACCATTGTCCTGCTACAAGGGAGAATCTAGTTGGACCATTGTCCTGCTACAAGGGAGAATCTAGTTGGACCATTGTCCTGCTACAAGGGAGAATCTAGTTGGACCATTGTCCTGCTACAAGGGAGAATCTAGTTGGACCATTGTCCTGCGACAAAGGAGAATCTAGTTGGACCATTGTCCTGCGACAAGGGAGAATCTAGTTGGACCATTGTCCTGCGACAAGGGAGAATCGATGTGTTTGATATTATTTGCATTTTCAGTGATTAGCACAACATCATTATCTTGTTTCAAGTTTCGCTTGTTCTGTTTTGTTGAAGTGACCAAGATAATGTTTCAGTAAAGTTCTCGTTCGTGTGTCGCCAGGGATCCAAAGGGAGTGAGGAATACCAACATTGTGACCTGTCATACAAGTAAATAGACGCCACTAAGGGTGTGAAGTTTGATGTCCTACCCCATAAACCAAAGTGACCCAAATGCCACGCTGGAGTAAGATATGTCAGGTCAAAATGTGCAGCTATCACAGCCAAGCTGTAAATCATGATACACCCCATTCCCTTCTCTGGATTTCATCCTGCTAAACCAGAAAGAGTGTGAGAATGAACGCACAAGAAGAAGCACAGATCTGGGCTTGTGCCAGGTAATCAGTAACAATACAATAATATATAGATAGATCAAATTTGCAATAACCAGATGTGTAGTCGTTCCTTTACTTTGCTACCACTACTGTACTCTGCAACTAAAAATATTAAAAGTACAGTACAGATTATGCAATCTTGAATGGCATGGTACGTATGCAAAATTGCATACCATAGAACATATTATGCAAATTTTATAGGGTAGAGTACATATTATTGAATATAGCATAATATAGTTCAGACCATAGAGCACTGGTTTCTTCAATATAATACAGACCATCGCCCGTGTGTTGCCGGGCCCGAAAGGGGAACAAATAATAGCAACACTATTTACCTTCCATGCATGTCGTAAAAGGCTACTAAGGAGGTTATGGATGGAGTTGGCTGTCCCATCGCATATAGGGACAGTGACACACATCCATGCTGAAGTCGGATGTGCCGGGTCGGAATGCGCATATATCGCAGCAATGCTGTAAACCATGACACAACGCATTCCGTTCTCCGGACTATATCCTGCTAATCTGCAGAAGTTTGAGAACGAACGCAGAAAAAGAAGAAGAAGAGCATTGGATATATGGATGTGAGTGGATCATTGGATGAATGGAACTGGATGGATGGATGGAATTTGATGAATGGGATTTGATGAATAGATATATTTTATTTATGGATTTGATGGATGGATTTGATTTGATTGAACGGATGCGATGTGCTTGAATTGGATAGAGGGATGGAATTTAATTGTATGGATGGTAGGGTATTGATGGGTGGTTTTGATTGAATTTGATCGATAGATATACGGACACATAGTTAGGTACAGGTTATGTAATTTTATATTTTTGGGTACAAAACAGAACTTGTAAACTTGTATAGAATACAACTAAACTCAGCAGGAACAAGAGAGCATAACTACCAAATGAGAAAACAGGAAGATATAGGAAATCATACGGATATGAAAGAAATATACAATATAATAAAGGAGTTGTTTGAAAACATTATGCAAATGATACAGTACCGATCTTGTAAAAAAGTAAAAAAGGAAAGTAAATTAATGCCGTAGGGGTGTGAGATGTTAGCGATCTCACATTTCAGAGACGCAAATTAGGGCGGTAGCCATCTCCTCTCCCTTGTAGTCTTTACTTCCCGGATTAATCCGGTACCCATTTAAGGCTGGGTCGACCCGGAAACCGTTGTGATATGAGAAAAGCATTTCCGTCTCAACTGGGGAATGAACCCAGGACCACTCATATACGAAGCTAGTGCGCTAACCACTGCGCAAACGCGGCTCCCTAATGTGGTAAAGTACCGATCATACAATCTTGTGTAGTACAGTTCCGATCATACAAGATTGTGTAGTACTGTTCCGATCATACAATCTTGTCTAACAGTGACTATTCTTTCAGCCTTTAAAAATGACGAATATTTTGTATTTACTGATAAAACATTGAACATTTTGTTTAGGACACCAGACGAGATATATTGGTCAAAGGGAGATAAACCTTAGATTATAAGTAATCAATACTAAAAGCATTTAGCTCCTCCTTATCCCCCTTGATGAACTTACTAAAGTAAGCGGACTTTAATCTCGTGCCGTGATGACAGGAATGGTAAACAAATAGATTTTACTATAAGTTTGGAACAATTAGAATAGATTGGAATATAGCTTGAGAAAGAGTTTTATCACAAAGTTAACGAAACTGAAGAGATAATCACGGAGGATTGACAAGAAAACGCGAGGGAATTCATTAATTTTCTTAGTTAGAAGCAGAAGGTATAGAAAGATTCATTAGTGAATTAGTAACGGTTGGAAGAGAGAACTCTAGAATAGCTCGTGATAACATCGTTCAACTCAGCAAGAGAGACTGAAATATAATTACTACTTCTGAACGGCCAGATACAACATAGAGAAGTACAGATGTGTCGGTCATAACAAAGGCAGACGTATGCAAGAAACTATCCTAGTAATACACGTACAAACAACATTCTACAAATTGTTATACAAGCCAGAATCAGCTGCACAGAAGAAATATGTAATGAGACAGAGATCAGCCGACATGTTTAGAATACAACTCAACTCAGCAGGAACAAAAGAGCATAACTACCAAATGAGAAAACAGGAAGATATAGGAAATCATATGGATATGAAAGAAATTGATAAAGATTCTTCTCTCTTGATTATAAAACTGGCCTCACAGCACGTCGTGGGGCATTCCCATAAGTGCTCCGCCCTCCGTTCCAGCAGCCACTCGACTCGATGGTGTTTCTAGTCCAATGCCGCCGAAACAGACGTCGACATCAGGGCACAACTCTGGCCCTTGCGACAAGTTTCTTTGTTGTTCCGCCCACCCACGCCTTGCCCGTAACTAGTTCAAGCACAACGTCGGCCTGTCGGAACAACATGGTAACTGTTATCGAAGGTTACGACTACGGGATTGTATAGATGACGTGCCATGAAGATTCTATAGGAAGATAACCTCAATATCAATCAATAATCAATAAAACCCATAACCCTTCAGGGTCGTAGGGGTACCACATTGGAAGCTTCAGCACACAGAGTCCTCCAGCGAATTCTATCCTCAGAGATGCGGATGAGTGTGAAAATATCTAGCCCTGTCCATTCCTTGATGTTGTCTGTCCATGTCTTTATTTGTCCTCCTTTGCTTCTTCCACCCTCGACAGTTCCCTGCAGTATTGTTTTTGACAAAGAATCGTGCCTGCATACATGTCCGAACCATGCTAGTTTTCGTCGTTTCACTATTGAAAGCAATGGCTCTTGGACACCTGCACACATCTCTACTTTATTTCTTACGTACACATTGGTCTTATGTTCCCTAAAGGAAATTCTTAGAATTCTTCTGTAGCATTTATACTCGAAAGCCTGTAATCTTCTCTCCATGTCCGCAGTGAGTGTCCAACTCTCACAACCATACAACACAACGGAAATCACCTCAATATAAAGGCATGTCATCTACTAAGGTTTTCTGTTGCATGGTTGGTTTGTCTAGTCATCCATTGGTGAGACCCACAGACACAACCGATGCGCAAAATTGATACAGAATAGGGCTACTGACAACTTCACAGATCGCCCTGAATCACAAGTCAGAATGATATTAAGATAGCCAGCTTTTTCAATTATCATACAAATAGTTGACGATCGTTATGCAGTTTTGGACACCCTAAACGTGAGTAGAACTCTAACTTACTTTAAAGACAGAATTGTGGACAATACCTTATTTCTAGGCTGTGTTAGATGATAGGCGTGGGCTGAATCCAAGTTTGATTCTCCACTGTGACCTTTAGTCTACTTTCGAGGTATTTTCTGACCTTTGTTGTGTGATTTCGCAAGCTTAAGATTAAGTAAAGGGATAAATGTTCCAGTGTTGGGTAACAACCCTAAACAGGAAGCAGGTGGCTGGAGTAACACCGGGCAAATGTCAAGATAAACAAAAATAGGTAGATGTGTTACCAAAATAAAACATAACACAACCTAACAACGAGATACAGGGACAGACGACGTTTCGACTATTAAGCCTTCATCAGTACAAACGAAAGACAACGGTACAACGAATCTTACATGGAAACACACGTGGTTGATAGGGAGGAAAGAGGAGGAGAGATAGTGAATAGATAGTGGAGGAAGTAAATAAGGAGCGGCATATGGGGAGGAAGAGAGTATGGGGAGAAGAAGTGAGGAGAGAAAGTGCACGGAAGGAGGTGAGGAGCGAAAATGGATAAGGTGTGGTAGTAAGTAAAATAGATAAGGTTAAGTTAAGATACTTACCTCAAAAGTGGCAACACGCAATGAGTATAACGAATAGATAGCAGAGGAAGCAGAGATGGAGCAGCCTAGCAGGGAGGAAGAGGGTATGGGAAGAAGTGAGGAGGGGAAAGAACACAGAAGGAGATGAGGAGGGAAAATAGTTAAGGTGTAATAGCAAGTAAACTAAGATAAATGAGGATAAATTCAGATACTTACCTGAAATGGCAACAGGCAATGAGTATTAGCATACAGTCGTCATGGAAACGCAAAAGAGGATGGTAGGAGAGATCAGATGAGGGAGAGAGAGAGATGGAGATGAAGAATAAAGAAGAGAAAAAAGGGAGAAAAGAAAGAAACGACCGAGCAGATATAGGCAGTGGAGAGAGACTATAAGTAGGAGTAGATAATGGTGGGAAGAAAATACAGTGATAATACAATGATGTATGTAAGTGAAAGTAAACTATAAAATATAGGTGATAATATATAAAAAAAGAACTTATCTGATACGTTGAGAACTTAACTATTTTCACTCCTCATCTCCTTCTGTGTTCTTTCCCCTCCTCACTTCTTCCCATACCCTCTTCCTCCCTGCTAGTCTGCTCCATCTCTGCTTCCTCTGCTATCTATTCGTTATACTCATTGCGTGTTGCCACTTTTGAGGTAAGTATCTTAACTTAACCTTATCTATTTTACTTACTACCACACCTTATCCATTTTCGCTCCTCACCTCCTTCCGTGCACTTTCTCTCCTCACCTCTTCTCCCCATACTCTCTTCCTCCCCATATGCCGCTCCTTATTTACTTCCTCCACTATCTATTCACTATCTCTCCTCCTCTTTCCTCCCTATCAACCACGTTTGTTTCCATGTAAGATTCGTTGTACCGTTGTCTTTCGTTTGTCCTGATGAAGGCTTAATAGTCGAAACGTCGTCTGTCCCTGTATCTCGTTGTTAGGTTGTGTTATGTTTTATTTTGGTAACACATCTACCTATTTTTGTTTATCTTAAGATTAAGTACTTAGAATAGGGTTAGGATTAGAAATAATATTTCTAATGTATGCGCGCACCTCGCTCCGTGTATAGCGCGCAGAAATACTAATCGCTCAGTACAAATCATAGGAAAATTAAAAAATTATAACAATTTGAAAAGAAACGAGTATAATAATAAGCTCGTCTGTGTCTAGATTTGAACTCATTGATTGTCGGGATGTGACGTACGGCAGCCATTAATTTCATTAGTGTTACACGGAACTCCGTGACAACAGTGTGCTATTTATAGCACAACGGTGACGTAAATTTGGTTTCAACCAATCATTCATTAATTTTCCTTTTGCACTGAAGTTAGCGCATAGGGCAGAGGTCAGATCTCCCCAATTCTGTCTGTTCAAAGCTATTCTGTGCAGTTCTTGAATAGTATGAATATTGGTTGTTTTACTTTCTCTAAGTATTGTTCTTCTGAGTGTTTCTGTTGGTCTACCCCGTGGTCTTTTGCCTGTAGGTATCCATTCAAGAGATTGGTGGTGTATTCTGTTGGTGTCTGCGTGTAGGACATGCCCGATGTAGGACCAACGGCATTTTTGTATGATTTCTTGTGTGCGCATCATTACCTTCTAGTTTTAGTTATAGTCTGTCGTGTCTCATTGAAGCGATATATAAACCTGTGTTTTACGTAAGAACAATTAGAATACATTGGAACATAGCTTAAGTCAGAGTTTTATCACAAAGTGAACGACACTGAAGAGTATGCTGGAACGGAGGGAGGATCATTTATGGGAATCCCCCACGTGCTGTGATGAAATTTTGATGTGTCTCTTCTCTGATTTTATAATTCGATTTGAATTCAATCCAATGGGTGTTAGTTATCCAACGAAGACATTTGATCTCGAAACTCAGTAATTTCTTTTCTGAAGATAAAGAGCTTTTCCAGCTCTCACATCCATATGATAGCACCGGAATAACGCAGGAATTAAATAAGCGCATTTTCTTGCGTGTGCTGATTGACTTTGAGTTCCAGATATTAGACAGTCTGTTAAATGCACTTGTATAGCTGACAAGAAACTTTACTCTTCTGAAACTCCATCTAACTATTAGTGAAGACAATTGAATGTTACCAGATAAACTTTAGGACGAGTTGATAAAGACACTCCAGGTGAGCGGAAGTCACAACTATAAACAATTTTTGTTGTTCTACAAGCCACACTTCTTCTTCTGCGTTCGTTCTCAAACTCCTGCAGATTAGCAGGATATAGTCCGAAGAACGGAATGCGTTGTGTCATGGTTTACAGCATTGCTGCGGTATATATGCACCTTTCGGCCTGACACATCCGACTTCAGCATGGTTTTGGGTCACTGATCCTATATGGGATGGGGCAGCCAACTCCATCCCATAACCTCCTTAGTCGCCTCTTACGTTGTCTTTTAAACGGGTAATCAGACAGTACCCCCTACTATACGTATGTGGTACAATACCGATAATACAAAATTGTATGGTAAAGTTTCGATCATACAATCTTGTGTGGTACAGTTCCGATCATACAGTCTTGTGTGGTACAGTACCGATCGTACAATCTTGTGTAGTACAGTACCGATCATACAATCTTGTGTGGCACAGTACAGATCATACAATCTTGTGTGGTACAATACCGATAATACGATATTGTGTGGTACAGTGCTGATCATACAATCTTGTGTGGTACAGTACCGATCATACAATCTTGTGTGGAACAGTACAGATCATACAATCTTGTGTGGTACAGTACCGATCATACAATCTTGTGTGGTACAATACTGATAATACGATATTGTGTGGTACAGTACTGATCATACAATCTTGTGTGGTACAGTACCGATCATACAATCTTGTGTGGTACAGTACATATCATACATTCTTGTGTGGTACAGTACCGATCATACAAACGTGTGTGGTACAGTACACATTATACAATATTGTGTTTAATAATGACATTTTGCTTGGTAGAGTACGGATCTTAAAATCATGATTGATACACTAAAGTTCATGCAATCTTGCATGGTACAGTACATATAATGCTTCTTGTGTGTACAGTACATATAATGCTTCTTGTGTGTACAGTACATATAATGCTTCTTGTGTGTACATTACATATAATGCTACTTGTGTGTACATCACATATAATGCTTCTTGTGTGTACAGTACATATAATGCTTCTTGTGTGTACAGCACATATAATGCTTCTTGTGTGTACAGTACATATAATGCTTCTTGTGTGTACAGTACATATAATGCTTCTTGTGTGTGTACAGTACATATAATGCTTCTTGTGTGTGTACAGTACATATAATGCTTCTTGTGTGTACAGTACATATAATGCTTCTTGTGTGTACAGCACATATAATGCTTCTTGTGTGTACAGTACATATAATGCTTCTTGTGTGTACAGTACATATAATGCTTCTTGTGTGTGTACAGTACATATAATGCTTCTTGTGTGTGTACAGTACATATAATGCTTCTTGTGTGTACAGTACATATAATGCTTCTTGTGTGTACAGTACATATAATGCTTCTTGTGTGTACAGTACATATAATGCTTCTTGTGTGTACAGTACATATAATGCTTCTTGTGTGTACAGTACATATAATGCTTCTTGTGTGTACAGTACATATAATGCTTCGTGTGTGGTACAGAACAGATTATGGAATCTTGTATGGTACAATAAAAATCATATTTGTATGATAGAACATATAACATATACTTTTCTATGGTACATCACAAGATTTCAGTTTTATAACTAATACAATCATTCTTGACCTTCTATTTACAGTCTAGTAGGTACATTATCTGTGTATTGGTGAAGTACAAAAAGGAAACAAAAACTTAGGCAACACTGAAACCAGCCATACATGTCGTTAGAGGAGAATAAGTTGTGAAAAGTGACCCAAAAAAGCACCACGGAAGTTACATGTGTCAGAACAAGAGGCAAGGCGCGGATATCGAAGATTAGCTGTAAACAACACAATGCGTTCCCTGTACTACATTCTGTTTATTAACGAAGATAATGATGATGGATACAGGAGCTCCTGATGATGATGGATACAGGAGCTCCTGATGATGATGGATACAGGAGCTCCTGATGACAAATCAGTAGGTTAGTCATTTCTTGACTGTAATTCAATCACTAATTAGTTGTACATAATCATGGAGACATTAACTACCTGAAACAACTGTAAAAAAAAAGTAAAGTAACCCATAACATTTATTAATGCCGTAGGGGTGTGAGATGTTAGCGATCTCACATTTCAGAGGCTCTGCAAATGAGGGCGGTAGCCATCTCCTCTCCCTCGCAGTCTGTACTTCTGGATTAATGCGGTACCAATTTAAGGCTGGGTTGACCCGGGAGCCGTTTCGATCTGAGAAACATTTCCGCCTTAACTGGGGAATGAACCCAGGACCACACATATGCGACGCCAGTGGGCTAACGCGACTCCCAATAAATGTACATACAGCTGGAGATTGCTGCACCCAGTAATGTTATCATCAGAACTCCGATGTAGCAATACTTGCCATTTGTGAACTTTGATTATACACTCTTGAAAGAACTAGCGTATTGATGTATTTGGGACGCATTTGGTTGCGTCTGTAGGTCTCAACAATGGCCCACTAGACAAACCACCCATGCAACAGAGAACCTTAGTGGAAGACATGCCGTTATATTGAGGTTTTCTTCTTATATAAGCTTCATGGCACGTCATCTATACAATTGTGTGTTTATTTTGTATTTGAAATGTGTTTCATGTTTACTTGAATATATATGTATGCACCCTCTGTGGTTGGGAGGGAGCCAGAGATGTATTGTGCAGCATTGGGGAGGAGGAAACTGACATCACTGTTTTTTCCTATGGCTTAGGCCCATCATAGAGGCACAGTGACTCAGGACGTGACAATCCTTTTGACTTGAACATTTGGTTACATGCCTGGAGCAATAGAGAAGTTCAGCATAACCAGTAGTCAATTGGTGGTGGGGAATGAGCACAGTGAACCCTATCTTGACTACAGTGGCTAGGAGCAGTGTATAGGTTGAAACCTACCTTCCTGGAGGTGTGATAGTTATTCTCTGGCTCTATCCCGGGGTGTGCCGAAAATCCACATACTTCCCAGCAATATAATGCCATTTAATGGCATTAGGTCAAAGGGCATGAGCCCATAAACAGCTGGATAACCAACAAACCAACCAACCAACCAACTAACCAACCAACCAACCATGTATTTGGTAGAGCTTTTGACATGAGTCTCAGTTTCACAGTTCATGTTGACAACATGAACTAGCACATAGATCATGCTGAGAACATAATTTTAAATGCAAGTAAAGATCTTGCAGCAGTGAAAGTTATTGCTGCTCCGAAATGTTATTGATACATTTTCGGTAACGGGGAAAGCGGTCTGCATATATAAAAATAATTTCTTCATTTCTTTGAGATTCTAAGGATTTTTTTATTTTTTTTATAAACACTCAAAGATGTGACTGATTTATTTCTTTTTAAAACTTGTTTCCTTGTTTTCAAACATCCCTTCCCAGTCTACGGACGTGCTCAGTGCAGAGGTAAGTATTTCTTCTGTACTGTTGGTTTCTGGTTCATTTGATAAAGTATGTCATAGTGTAGTTTAAATTCACATTTAGCTGACAGCACCATTGACAGCACCAAGACAAAAGGAGCAGTCGTCGGAGCGACAGAGTACGTGTTCTGTAGTCGACATCTGTTCCGTCAGAGATAGGATCAGGTTCTCATCGAACAATACTGATTTGGACACTGAGCTTATACACGTTTCGTTGTCTGACGGAACGGCAAGTAGAGCATATATGGGAATGACCACAGTGCTGTGACGCTTTTTCCTAAATAAGAAACAAGAAATAAGTATGCCATTGCATTTCTAAAGCTCATTTGGATAAAGACAGAAATTACATCTAGAATGAGGTGATGCTTATTATACCTGAATAAACCATCGAAGACGGATATATCGGGCCATTAGCGCAAATAAAACGGCGACACAAACGCATTTTCATTTTCTGGACTATTTCCTGCTGGAAAATCTAATTCGACCATTGTCCTGCTACAAGGGAGAATCCAGTGGGAGTTTGAGAATGAACGCTGAAGAAGAAAGAGATACATGAATCAATAAATACTGTGTAGATATAATATTGTTACTAGACAACTTATCCAAATCTAGTTAGATTATAATCTAAAAACCAAATATTAACAGAGAAGTAATGAAAAAAAAACACACACACACAAAAAACAACACCCAGAAACATAAACTGTTTCTACGTTTCGTTTCAACAGGCAACTTTATCAAGAAACAACGACAAACAAAGAACAAATAAACACACATAATAATTAAATACTCAAATCAATGAAATGGTCTCATGACTATTTCAGTGGAAACAATAAAGAGGGAAAAAAAGGCACAATTAGTGACTGGCTGCATCGGTGCGCACCAGAACTTACACACTATTGATAGATAAACATAGAAATAAATCGATGTAATACGGATGCCATAAGAAAAGGAATCAGGAGTGTCAAATCAGTTCAAGTGAAAAAGCACTCTCTCATTTGCCGTATATACTCTGGCAGTATATACTTTATAATGCCGGGACATGTGGGAGTATGGGGTAATGAGAGAGTAGATAGGTTGGCCGCACACGCTGCTACTACGGCTGTTAGTGAAGCGATGGGCCGAGCAGACATTTTGAACGCTCTACGAGAAAACGCACGAACAAATGCATGTATAAGCGACGATGACTCTTGTTCCATGACTAGAATAAAGGAATTTGGTTTGAAATGTGGTGTCGCTAGAATGGAGCGGTTTCGTGGGCAAGAGAGAATGATGGTCAATCCACTGCGTACTGGGACCGTCAGTCAACTTGTAATAGCGGCTACACTCAAGGAGAGATCTAAGCACCTATGGACTTGTCCGGAGTGCAGTGACGATGATCCAACGATTAACTAACTCTGACAGTTGGACTATTCATACTTGGATTATAAGGAACATGTTGATACGAGCCACACCATCTTTGCTTACCTGTCCAACTGCGGAGCATAAAATACAGTTTTCCAGAGCACGGGTATACCTTAAATCAGCGCTAACAAAGAGCACTCACTGCATTCTGACATACAGAAAGTGAAAGATGGTTGACTGAACAGAGGAAAATCGTGGTGGTGTCTAAATGAGAATGTCATACAAAGTGTGTGCACTCTGATGCATGTGGCACTTGGTCCTTAAAGGATAACTGTGTCCATAAATTGCCAGAATGTACTATTACAGTAGTAACACTCGGTAGAGAATGCTTAGAGTGGTGCCCTATTGCTGTATAGTATTTAGATTCAGGTATTACAGGGTCGTAGATACGTCTTCAGTAGGGCAAAGGGGGGGGGGGGTTTGTTTGTTGCCTAAAAAACCGTCATTCGCGTATTTTCATATATGAAATTTGCCCTTATTCACGAGAAAGTTTATGACATTTCTGGGGGATGAGAAATAAATGGTTAACCCGGTTTGGGTAAATTCTGACTACTAAAAGCAATGTTCTGATTTCCTTGTGGGGGGGGGGGGGAGGGGGTGGTAATTGAACACGGGCTTGAGGCATTGGACAGCAAGAATTCCATTGAAGGTTATATGGTTATACATCATTTTTACGGACGTGCCTGGTACAAGAAAATTTAGATCTCTTAAATGTTAAGTTATCAGTACAGGTGGTATCTTTTAAATGGTAAGTTATTGGGAAAGAGAGATCTCTGCGCATTCGGTTGCGTCTGTGGGTCTCACCAATGGCTCACTAGACAAACCAACCATGCAACAGAAAACCTTAGCAGATAACATGTCTTTATTTTGAGGTTATCTTCTTATAGAAGCTTCATGGCACGTCATCTATACAATCCCGTAGTCGTAACCTTCGATAACAGTTACCATGTTGTTCCGACAAGTCGACGTTGTGCTTGAACTAGTTACAGGAACGGCGTGGATGGGCGGAACAACAAAGAAACCTGTCGCATGGGCCAGAGTTGTGCCCTGATGTCGACGTCTGTTTAGGCGGAATTGGACTCGAAACACCATCGTACGAATGGCTGTTGGAACAGAGGATTGAGCACTTATGGGAATGCTCCACGTGCTGTGAGGCCAGTTTTATAATCAAAAAAAATCAAGATCTTTTAAATGGTAATTTATTAGTACAGTGACTCTTAAATAGTAATTTATTAGTACAGTGACTCTTAAATAGTAATTTATTTGTACAGTGACTCCTTAAATGGTAATTTATCAGTACAGTGACTCTTTACATGGTAATTTATCAGTACAGTGACTCTTTAAATGGTAATTAGGACAGTTTTTGTAAATTGGATCTGTTACGATAAGCTAGCAGGCAGTGATATCTCTATATAGCTAAACTGACATACATAGTATATAGGTTAAAGTAAGACATATGGCAGCAGCCTGCCGTCGGGCATGAAGATAACTATTCATGTACTAGCTTGGCACAATGTAACCCGGAGATAGTCAGAAAGTTCATTATCAACTAGGACACCGTCATCCACACACAGAGTATTAGCACGTATAGCTACACACACAGTATAGGCACTCATAACTACACACATACACACAGTATAAGCACATATAACTACACACACAGTATTAGCACGTATATCTACACACACAGTATAGGCACTCATAACTACACACATACACACAGTATAAGCACATATAACTACACACACAGTATAAGCACATATAACTACACACACAGTATAGGCACAGATAACTACACACATACACACAGTATAAGCACATATAACTACACACACAGTATAAGCACATATAACTACACACACACAGTATAAGCACATATAACTACACACACAGTATAGGCACAGATAACTACACACATACACACAGTATAAGCACATATAACTACACACACAGTATAAGCACATATAACTACACACACAGTATAGGCACAGATAACTACACTCATACACACAGTATAAGCACATATAACTACACACACAGTATAAGCACAGATAACTCCATGTGTAGTATTTATCACATCGTTCGTAGTCTTACAAATCAAAAAACGACAAATTTTCAAGATTGATCACACCCACACATTTTCAGTGCAATTTTCTATTGATTATTATACCCTTCCATGACACAAACAACAAGTATGGAAAAAACTATCACAATATGAGGTTCCACAACACCTAATGAATCTGTGCAGTAGTTGTTACACAGGTAGTCAATAAGCAGTTAGAACGAGTGTAGGGTTTTCAGACAAATCCAACATACACTCTAGAGTGCGACAAGGATGTGTTCTATCTCCCTTGCTATTCATTACATATATCGCTTGTATTTGTAAAATTGCCAACACAAATATTGCAATAAACATTTGAGCATGCAGATAAAAAAAATATGCACTATATAAAACGATTATCATTCCATCACTCTGGTACCAATGTCAAACGTGAACATTAACAAAACAAAAACAAAAGAAAACTTGTTAAACAGAAACGACTTGTTTAGGTATAATTCTCGGAGTTCAAATAAGAGACACAATCAGAAATTAAACCATCAGAGGAATAACGAACACAATACCAATCTTGAATTACATCAAAGATAACACATTACGTGGTTTTCACATGTTTCCAGACTACCCTCAGATAGTGTACCTAAAAAAGTATTGCTATACAGACACAATGGATACATACCGGGAGCAGACTTTGTAAAAGATGGATTACATAAATATAAGAATCAACGAAACCAAGCATGAATGAAGTATTCATTCAAAGGCCGTCTCCAAACTTGTCTTTCAACAAAAACTATAACAGTGGTTCCAGGCCCGCTTCTTAATCTACATATGATTTCGTCAAAATAAGTACATCAGTGAGAAACTACTTTTGATTCATCCTGCATAGCGTTATCATATCTTTGAAAAGTCTGCTGTTAGGTGTGCTGTCAATCATTAGGTGTGCTGTCAATCATTAGGTGTGCTGTCAATCATTTGGTGTGCTGTCAATCATTAGGTGTGCTGTCAATCATTTGGTGTGCTGTCAATCATTAGGTGTGCTGTCAATCATTTGGTGTGCTGTCAATCATTTGGTGTGCTGTCAATCATTAGGTGTGCTGTCAATCATTTGGTGTCGCCCGTGTATTGTCAGGGCCCGAAAGGGGAGCAAAGAACAGCAGCACTATTTACATTCCATGCCTGTCGTACGAGGCGACTAAGGAGGCTATGGGATGGAGTTGGCTGTCCCATCCCATTAAGGTCAGTGACCCAAAGCCATGTTGAAGTCGGATGTGTCAGGCAGAAAGGCGCAGATATCGCAGCAATGCTGTAAACCATAACACAGCGGATTCCGTTCTCCGAACTACATCCTGCTGATCTGCAGGAGTTTGAGAACGATCGCAGAAGATCATGTGGTGTGCTGTCAATCATTTGGTGTTCTGCTAATCATTTGGTGCGCTGTCAATCATGTGATGTGCTGTCAATAATTTCCGATACAGATGCTCCTATGACACAATACCGTGTTGTCAAACATCGTCTCACTTGGTCCTCCCCTACTGCTCTGCATCTTCATCGTTCCTTCGCCACAATATGTTCCATCATTCCTCTTCTCATATGTCCACAAATGGAGACTGTATCTTTTTTTTATGCGTGTAAGCGACTCTCTTTTTGATGCGTGTAAGCGACTCTCTTTTTTATGCGGGTAAGCGGATCTTTTTTTGATGCGGGTAAGCGGGTCTTTTTGATGCGGGTAAGCGGATCTCTTTTTCATGCAAGAAGCAACTCTATTTTGATGCGGGTAAGCGACTCTCTTTTTGAATTACCTTCTTACAAGCGATCCACATTTCGCGTTTTATCTGGTAATAATGTTCCTAATATTTTTGTGTTTTCTAAAGTGGCAGGGTGAAAAACCTACCTAAATAAATCAATAATGTTATCTAAGCTGTTTATTGATTGCCCTGCACTATAAGACCTGTGAAAACACCTGTTACTATCAAACCACTCAATCATTAACACCCTTGATACAGACTCAGCAAAGTTGACGATGAAACGCACTTACCACCACTTGGTAAAGTGAAGAAAGTGTGACAACTCGTAACCCCTAGATAAGTATCAGATAAGTAACTATCTACTCTGTTGTGAGAATGTGAGATTTCCACAAACACCGAACTTGGAGAGAAAGATTTTTTCTATAAAATATAACACGCTAAGTCGGACCTTATCAAGCTCAACCAGCGAAATTCACATCAATCAAAATGAGTAATGTCTAAGCCAGGGTTTCTCAAAATGGACGAAAACCTCCAAGAGGTGGATGGGGGGGGGGTGAGAAACATCCCGTGGGAATGTAGAGTCATAATCCATCCGTAATTAAAAACATAAACCAGACCCATAACATAAACTTCATGATAACATAAACTTCATGATAACATACACTTCATGATAACATACACTTCATGATAACATACACTTCATGATAACATACACTTCATGATAACATACACTTCATGATAACATACACTTCATGATAACATACACTTCATGATAACATACACTTCATGATAACATACACTTCATGATAACATAAACTTCATGATAACATACACTTCATGATAACATACACTTCATGATAACATACACTTCATGATTATCCATCATCACCTAGGATACAGGATGCAGCTGCAATCGCCATCTGTGTTGTCCAAGAATACAATGATCAAAGACAGACGGCGAATACGATCAAAACCTGCAAAGTAATGCACAAGATTTTAAGAAGTCATCTGACTCAGAGAAGACAGTGGGATTTATGTAACGTATTTGACTCTATGCTGGTCGAACAGGACAGGCACAAGCAACATTTCAGAAGATGAGGAATATCTTCAATGAACAGCTGCAATGTTTACCAAACTAGAAAAAATAAAAAATGAAGAAATTAGGAAGAGAGTTGGTATAATATCCTGTATCGAACATATTGAGAGACAGCAAGTAAAATGGTTCGGTCACCTTATGAGAATGGAGACAAACCAAATACCAATAAGAGCATATAATACAAGAATATCCGGACGTAAAGCCAAAGGTAGACCAAAAAAGCGGTGGTTAGAAAACATCAAGATAGCCTTGAACAAACATGGACTAAATGCAACAACTGCAGCACATCTGGCCTTGGAACGAAAGCTTAAGCTCCCACCCATACGCTTAACGGCAAGTGTGAATGCGATCAACAATCATTCACCTGGGGAAAGACAATAGACAAAAGAGGAACATCTTGTGTAATAAATCCTTATCAATGGAAGTAAGAAAGAACATACTAAAATGTTATATAGAGCCCATACTGTTATATGGTAGTGAAGCATGGGAAATTGACAATATTGTAAGAAAATATCTGGAGTTGTGGTTTTATAGAAGAATGTTGAAAATATCATGGACAGCAAAAAGGAGTAATTCTATAATTCTACAACTGGTCAACTCAAATAGAGAACTTATTAACTGTATTAGAAGACGACAATCATAGTTTCTGGGATATGTCATGAGAAGAGGTTGGTTGGAGAACATCGTAACAACTGGAAAGATCGAGGGTAAGAGAGACAGAGGAAGACAATGTGAGAAAGTGTTGGATGGCTTGAAAGCCTGGCATGATGCAGAATCATCAGAAACTATATTTAAATGTATAACAAACAGAGGACTGTGTAGAGACATGATCGCCTACGCTGGAAGACGTGGTACCAATGAATGAATTAATTTGACTCAAAACGCTGGTGTGTTGCCGGGACTGAGAGAGGAGCAAAGAATAGTAACATTATTACATGCCATATATGTTGTCGGAGACGATTAAATAGGTTTTTTTGGAAGGGAGAGGGGGTTGTCAGTCCCATCCCGCAATCGAACAAAGTGACCCAGATATCACGATGAAATCAGATGTGTCGGGATGAAAAACGTTGATATCACAGCTAAGCTCTAAATCATGACAACGCATTACTTTCTCCGGACTACGTCCTGATATGCGATAGGAGTTTGAGAACAATCTCAGAATAAACGGACTTTGAAATAAAATACTAAAATAAAAAACTTAGAGTTATAATAATAATGTCAATGTGAATAATAAATAATTAATTCTGTTTGGTTGCATATTTATGTGTTTTATTGTTGTCCGGCCCTCAAAATGGCGGTGAATGTTTAGTTCATTGTACTAGATTACCCCATACGTACGGGCAGCAGAACTCCTCGTCTGCGATAACGTAGTCGACATAAGTTCAAATCCCTGTTTACCGTTTCCACCCAGGATTCAAGAGACTGCCATCAGTTACACGTTTTTTGTTTGCAAAGTCTAAGGCATAATCCGTCATGGCGTAAGCTACTGCAAAATGTAATTGCATATGTATGCTCGCGCTTGGCGTCAGAGCTCAAGGATCAGGCATGAGAGGTTCACCCGAATAAAAAAACTAAGCAATAAAAAAAAAAAAAAGAAAGAGCTAGACCTATATTGCCGTAAATTAAACTGAAGATCAATGTACTTTTAGTAAACCCACCCCCACCTCACCCAGAAACTTGATCAGAGGACACACGAAAAGGAAATAAAAATCATCCTTTAGCAAAATATTTACAAAACAGTTGATCAAAGCATCATCACATATATCTGACACACGAGTACGCAGGAATGACATCACAAATATCTGACACACGAGTACGCAGGAATGACATCACAAATATCTGACACACGAGTACGCAGGAATGACATCACAACTATCTGACACACGAGTACGCAGGAATGACATCACAAATATCTGACACACGAGTACGCAGGAATGACATCACAACTATCTGACACACGAGTACGCAGGAATGACATCACAAATATCTGACACACGAGTACGCAGGAATGACATCACAAATATCTGACACACGAGTACGCAGGAATGACATCACAAATATCTGACACACGAGTACGCAGGAATGACATCACAAATATCTGACACACGAGTACGCAGGAATGACATCACAAATATCTGACACACGAGTACGCAGGAATGACATCACAACTATCTGACACACGAGTACGCAGGAATGACATCACAAATATCTGACACACGAGTACGCAGGAATGACATTTATGTCCGTAGGTAAATCCATATCCATGTTGAGATGAGCATATTCCCGACCCTGGCATTTGTAATCATGTGCTCAAGATATTGGTAATGATCTATTTGTAATAATGTGCTCAAGATATTGGTAATGATCTATTTGTAATCATGTGCTCAAGATATTGGTAATGATCTATTTGTAATCATGTGCTCAAGATATTGGTAATGATCTATTTGTAATCACGTGCTCAAGATATTGGTAATGATATGTGTGTGATTATGTTTATTCTTCTTCAGCGTTCATTCTCAAACTCCCACTGGGATCTCTCTTGTAGCACGGTCCTACTAGATTTCAGCAGGATGTAGTCCAGAGAATGTAAATGCGACGTGTCGCCGTTTTAGTTGCGATAATGGCCCGAAACATCCGTCTTCGGCGGGCATAATGTGTTCAAGATATTATTAATGAACTATTTGTGATCATGTGTTGAAGATATATTAAATGTAAAATATCTATGTAAACGATCTATTTATCGATGTAAACGATCTATTTATCGATGTCAACGATCTATTTATCGATGTAAACGATATATTTATCGATGTAAACGATCTATTTATCGATGTAAACGATATATTTATCGATGTAAACGATCTATTTATCGATGTAAACGATCTATTTATCGATGTAAACGATATATTTATCGATGTAAACGATCTATTTATCGATGTAAACGATATATTTATCGATGTCAACGATCTATTTATCAATGTCAACGATCTATTTCTTGTAGTATCTTCATATATTGTTATGTTTAGCACATGTTCCTCCATAGTTTTCTCATGTTTTAAAAATAATTTTAGATCTAGTACATATTCTTCACTTGATTTATCGATTTGATTTATCGATTTGATCTATAAATGTAGTTCCTGCTCATTTTCTGCTAAAAGAACGGTAACACCTGCATATCACAAGTTATTTATTATTTTCGCAGTGATTTTGAATCCTGGCATTCATTTTATATGTTAAACATGTTCTCTGTCTAGATGTTAAGTATGCAGGGTTATAGAATACATCCTTGTCTTACTCCTATTTTATTTCTGTGTATGGCGAGTAACTGTTTTCAAATATATATTTCTAATAAATCTGATGTCTTTTCGAAGTAATCCTAATTCGTGGACGCATTACATTTATTTTCATACTGCTCTCTGTCGAAGGAGGCCTTGCTGGAGTTAAGACCAGTTCCAGTAAAAAAATCTGTGTACAGAAATTAAACATGATGTGAAAGGCTAAATTTTAAATTTATTTCTGTGAATTTTGTTGGTCGTGACGTTTTTTAGCATGCCACTTGAAGTTGATAAATAGTGACCAACTAAAGTCACAACAGTGATCAGAAACGTAACAAATGAAGTTTACTTTCTGTACACAGTTCCTTACTGACAATTGCCTCACTGAAGTGATGAGGAAATTATGGGGACATGATGGGGGAGTCAGTTTCTAATACCCAGATTGACTTATTGTATCATCATTTTGCAATAAAGTCCGTTTTTATATCTTATTAATAACTTACTCATGAACCACTGTGGTGTGAGATTGACACCTGCAGATACGCGTATCAAAAGGTGAGATTACAGGTAGGAACTTATTGTTACAGGTGCTGGCTGATATGTTAAATGATTGTGATATGTTATCAGCAAGCTAGTCTACATGATAATAGGATTATCGTGTATAACATATATAACATCATATTAGAGTTACAACAGAAAGTACCAGGAGTAGATGGATCAATTCTCTGCTCTCCCGTGTGTTGCCGGATCCCGAAAGGGGAGCAAAGAATAGCAACACTATTTACCTTCCACGCATGTCGTAAAAGGCGACTAAGGAGGTTATGGGATGGAGATGAATGTCCCATCCCATATAGGGTCAGTGACCCAAAGCCATGCTGAAGTCGGATGTGTCAGGTCGAAAGGCGCATATATCGAATCAATGCTGTAAACCATGACACAACGCATTTTGTTCTCCTGACTACATCCTGCTAATCTTCAGGAGTTTGATAACGAATGCAAAGAAGAAGAAGAAGAATGCTCTGCTACTGTAAACGTTTATCTAGAGCGATAGGACACATCTTCTGTGTTTCGAGGCTAAAGTCGGTCAATGGTAGCTGGAATTAATGCCCCAGGGATCTAGGATTCAATGTGGGGTCGTGAAGCGTTTTATGTGGGATCACAGTCTGAAACAGTAGACTAAACCTAGAACGACGTGGCTAAGGACCTCTGAACAGAAAGTAAACACGCCTTCATTCGTTACTTGTTTGATTATTGTCGTAATTGTCCATGTTCGCTATTTATATACCTGTAGCTGCAAGCCAAAAATATTTAAGGTAGACCAACAAAATTCACGGAAATGATCAAAAATCAATCTTTCAGGTCATGTTTACTCTATCTGTACACAGGTCTTTACTGGAACCTGACTACGACCAAACTAAGAAAGTGTGGATATTAAAGCAATATAGATTTTAAAGCAATATCGATTTTAAAGCAATATCGATTTTAAAGCAATATCGATTTTAAAACAATATCGATTTTAAAGCAATATCGATTTAAGCAATATCGATTTTAAGTCAATGTCTTAAATTGGTATAATATCGTAATTTGTGAATATTTAGTACTATAATCATCATGTGTCGTGATGACTGGCCTAGGCGATCATTGTTCCCCACAAACTTTCAATTTCAGCATAGTCCTTGGCAAATAGTAAATGTGGTGATATATCTTACAAAATAGCAACATGTAGTAAACAAATATTTCAGACTACTGTCATTTTAACAGCATCACCACCACCACGAACACCAGCATCATTGTCGTCATCGTCATCACCATCATCACGACTATCATCATTGCGTCCATCGTTATCATCACCACGACCACCATTATCACTGCCACCATCGTCATCACCACGACCACCATTATCACTGCCACCATCGTCATCACCACGACCACCATTATCACTGCCACCATCGTCATCACCACGACCACCATTATCACTGCCACCATCGTCATCACCACGACCACCATTATCACTGCCACCATCGTCATCACCACGACCACCATTATCACTGCCACCATCGTCATCACCACGACCACCATTATCACAGCCACCATCGTCATCACCACGACCACCATTATCACTGCCACCATCGTCATCACCACGACCACCAATATCACTGCCACCATCGTCACCACCACGACCATCATTATCACTGCCACCATTGTCATCACCACAACCACATTCTGAAGAAAAAATTAACATCTAAACAAATTAGAAACAAGCTAAAAATTATACATAAATCTAACTATCTATTTATACGGTGTAGCCCTTGTTTGCCTTGCGGCGTCAGGGGTAGAAGAGTTCTCTGGAGATCGGCTTCCTGTGTTCTGTTTGTAAGTTAAAAATTAGAATGATAAAATGCTACATCTTGATTCTTGATTAGAAACATGCTTCACAGCACGCGGGACATTCCCATTAGTGCTCCGCCCTCCGCTCCAGCAGCCATCCCAGTGTATGTAGACTCAGAGTCCCGGTCAGGTATTGATTGTTTGTTCTTCCGGACTTTCCAAAAATTTTACTTTTCCTCCCCTCTGAATACTCCCATTTCTAACATTCTCTGTATGTGTACGTTCTCAGCCTCATTGACATCATCTGCATCTTGAAATGAATTTATTACTGCCTTCATTAAGTCTGCTTTATCTCTTCTCAGCAATGTGCCGTCTATCGCCGCATTGACTGCCAATAATTCAGCTCTCTCGTTTCCTCTGACTCCAGTATGACCATGGCAGTATATCAATGTAATGCTCTGGACAATTGAGTTATTCAATAAGTCCTACCATTCTTTTCTTAGCATGAACTTGTCTATCTTGTGCTGCATGCTTTGAGACTCCGTGAATATTACCGAGTGTGTTGATGTATCAGTTATCAACCAATTAATTGCTGCTGTAATTCCCTCTATCTCCATCCTCATGCTCGATGAGACAGTGGAATATGTTGGAGATTTCTCAAGCAACTTCACGTAGTTTCTGTAGGCAACAAAACCCCAACCGCTTTTACTTGTGTTTCTGTTAACGGAGCCATCTGTGTATATAATTATGTCTTGTGGTTTCTAGTGTAGACGCGCGAATTCGTGCACTGTATCCTGAGCCCTGACTTCCGTCCATTTCGACACGCTTTATTTAGTTCTTTAGTCAGTGATTTCTTCTCAGTGTTTACCTCCACCCATTCACCGCCCTTTCCTATTTCTTCCAATTCACATACTCTTTGCAGTGTCTTCAGCCTCTGCCATCCATGATCTGTCACGATTGATTCGTTTTCCCTTTGACTCATCTAGATGTTGGTGTAACAGGTGGTTGTTGCATTCTGTCACTTTAAGGTACGACTTAACTTGTGCTACCTGATGTCGCACTCTAATGCTGGGGAGATGAAGCAGAAATTTCATAGAAGAGATGGGTGTATCTCTAGTACATCCCAGTACCGCTCTCATTGCCTCATTTTGGACTTTTTTCAATTTAGCGACTTGTGCCTGTGACAGTATTAGTAGGCCGAGGCCATAATCTATGACAGATAACACCATCACTTGCAGAAGCAGATAAAGTACCTATTGCTGCAAGTTATGGTCACCATAACTTTGATAACACTGATCCCTCTTTTAGCCTTCTGAATCATATTTGTGACGTGCTTGTTGAATGAGAGACCTCTATCAAAGATTATCCCAAGCTATTTAAGGTCCTGTTCTCTTTCAATGAATGAGCCCATGCAACTAACAGCTTGCAGTGTGTCATTGACCAGATTATTATCTAACGAGTACCAGACAACCTTTGGAGGGATTGATCACAGCGTTGTATGTTCTGCACCATATCGACAATTGATCTAATCCATTCTGTACACTGTCAGCGATATCTGATCTGTTCTTGCCCATGTTGTATAGTAGGATATCGTCAGCGTATGTTAGAACTCTACAATTGCTGGAGGTTTGCAATTGAGCAATTCTCAATGTATACACATTAAACAGTACTGGGGACACAGGAGATCCTTGTGGCAGACCAGGTGCTATTGTTCTGATCTGAGACGTCCAGGATCCACACTTCAGAGCGACCTTTTCTACAGATTATCACATTTGCTATCCAGTGTATGATCCAGGGGTGGATATCTTGTTCCCTTAGCATGTCTATAAGATGGGTGTAGCTAACTCTATTGTACGCATCTTCCAGGTCTATCGCTGTAACTGCAGATTCTTCTTTATTCTGAAAACCTTAATAAACTTCATATGCAAGAGCTGCTGCATTTGTGAGTGTATCTCTTCTGGGTCTGTATACACCTAGGTTATTTGGGAGAACGCCTTTTATCTCTATTTCCCTGGTTATGCGTTTAGCAACAATTAGTTCCAGAATTTTACCATACACACTCTGCAGTGTGATGATACGATAACCTTTTATGTCCGTAGAATCTTTGCCTGGTTTTGGCACGGGTATAAGATAGCTATGTAGCCACTCCTCTGGTAGTACTCCTGTTTTCAGACTCGCATTATAATCATATGTTATTTTAGCTAGCATATTCTCCCCAATGTCCTTGAGTAAGCTGTACCTGATTCCATTCGGGCCTGGAGCGCCATCAGATGAATTCTTACTAGCTAGTTGCAATTCTTTAACATCTACAAGCTGGTCTTCTTTAGCCCTAAAATCCAAAATACACACAAACATGAAAAGGCAACACAAAAGATGTTTTGTGTGTATCTTGATAAAGACCTTTTGTGTGAAACATAATTTGTGTGTTGTAATTTGTATGTTTTCTTGTGTGCGCATCCTTACCCACTAGTTTTAGTTATAGTCTGTCGTGTCTGATTGAAGCGATATATAAACCTGTGTTTTACGTAAGTACAATTGTTGTTATGTTTCACGCAGTTACATTGTATTGGTTGTCATCTGCATAGCGTAGATTATTGATATTGTGTCCTCCTATTTGAACAACAAGTGTAACTACCATAATTAGCACACAATCAGTATCATAATCATCATTAGCGTCACCCGGGTGTTGCCGGGGCCCGAAAGGGGAGCAAAGAATAGCAACACTGTTTACCTTCCATGCATGTCGTAAAAGGCGACTAAGGAGGTTATGGGATGGAGTTGGCTGTCCCATCCCATATAGGGTCAATGACCCAAAGCCATGCTGAAGTTGGATGTGTCAGGCCGAAAGGCGCAGATATCGCAGCAATGCTGTAAACCATGACACAACGCATTCCGTTCTCCGGACTACATCCTGCTAATCTGCAGGAGTTTGAGAACGAACGCAGAAGAAGAAGAAGATCATTAGCGTCATCACCATCATCACAACATGATCGTCACAACTGTTATCACAACTGTAATCACCACAACATCAACATTTACATCAGCGTCATGTTTACCACTACCATAACAACCACCACTATCATTATTATGAACATCATAACTATACATCACAACTCTCTGAACATCATAACTATCGACATCATCAACTATAACATCATCATCACTACCATCAACATCACCATTACGATCATCATATTGTCCGGTGTGTCGCCCGTGTGTTGCCGGGGTCTGAAAGGGGAGCAAAGAATAGCAACGCTGTTTACCTTCAATGCATGTCATACGAGTCGACTAATGAGGTTATGGGATGGAGTTGGCTGTCCCATCCCATATAGGGTTAGTGACCGAAAACCATGCTGAAGTCGGATGTGTCAAGCCGAAAGGAGCAGATATCGCAGCCATGATGTAAACCATGACACCACGCATTCCGTTCTCCGGACTACATCCTGTTGATCTGCAGGAGTTTGAGAATGAAAGCAGAAGAAGAAGAAGAAGACCACGGTGTGCGTTCAGGATAACCTGCAGTCATAACTCGTTTAAAACAAACAGGTAACACACCTTATTCAGGTTGCAGCTATTTATCTATCATTTATTGTGAAGTTTGCTGTAGAAATTTTTGAGGCAATATAAATATGTTCAGAATGTAAAGAATGAAAATATATTGTTCAGAAATGTTCGGAAAAATTTTCTGAAAATATAAAGAATGAATGAATGAATGAATGAATGAGTTTGCTATTCAAGACCGTAGACCGTTCAACCACCCTCTCAAATAGAAAACCAGAACATAAATTTTAGTATTACGATCGTTGCCTAAAGGTGTGTAAGCCTCAACTAACGATTTTTGAATAAAAGGTTATCTTTGTAACATAAGTAGTAAATAGGTAGCCGGAGGGGGGGGGGATACTTCATGAAGTATAGACGTTAAAAAGGGGAGTATGGTAAGGGATAAAGAAATGTTAAAATTCATGGACGAAAGGGAAGTATGGGAAGGGATAAAGAAATTGTTAAAATTCCTGGACGACCCTTTTCAAGAAATAGAGTCTTACTTATAGAGCTATAATCTAGTTGGTAGGGCTATGTACTGGGTGGTAGGGCAATGATCTGGTTGGTAGGGTCACGATCTATCAGATTGGTAGGGCTATGCTCTGGTTTGTATGACTATACTCAGATTGATAGGGCAAATATCTCGTTGGTAGAACTATGCTCAGATTGGTAGGGCAAATCTCTCGTTGGTAGGACTATGTTCAAATTGGTAGGGCATATCTCTCGTTGGTAGGACTATGTTCAAATTGGTAGGGCATATCTCTCGTTGGTAGGACTATGTTCAAATTGGTAGGGCATATCTCTCGTTGGTAGGACTATGTTCAAATTGGTAGGGCTATGCTCAGATTGGTAGGGCTATGCTCAGATTGGTAGGGCTATGCTCAGATTGGTAGGGCTATGCTCAGATTGGTAGGGCTATGCTCAGATTGGTAGGGCTATGCTCAGATTGGTAGGGCTATGCTCAGATTGGTAGGGCTATGCTCAGATTGGTAGGGCTATGCTCAGATTGGTAGGGCTATGCTCAGATTGGTAGGACTATGCTCAGATTGGTAGGACTATGCTCAGATTGGTAGGGCTATGCTCAGATTGGTAGGGCTATGCTCAGATTGGTAGGGCTATGCTCAGATTGGTAGGGCTATGCTCAGATTGGTAGGGCTATGCTCAGATTGGTAGGGCTATGCTCAGATTGGTAGGGGTATGCTCAGATTGGTAGGGCTATGCTCAGATTGGTAGGGCTATGCTCAGATTGGTAGGGCTATGCTCAGATTGGTAGGACTATGCTCAGATTGGTAGGGCTATGCTCAGATTGGTAGGGCTATGCTCAGATTGGTAGGGCTATGCTCAGATTGGTAGGGCTATGTTGTGGTTAAATTCAAATCTACAAAGAATTTTGAATTATCAGATATTGTATTTATCGCATTTAAAAATTACTCGAATGACACCTCAAGGAAGATAGCAATGTCGTTTTATGCATTCCATTAATATATGTCACACGATGATGATTTTATGAAACATTGATATGAAACTGTAACCACGCCGCTGACATCACCCACAATAATATTTTTAACACGTGAGTAACACGTCTATAAAATAAAATGCAGATAAAATTAAAACGAGAATTCTAATAAAGATAACACTGGATTATCAGGCAAGAAACACCAATCAAAATATTGGTTAGTTTTGTCATTACAATGTATTGATTCTTTAATTCGTCATTACTGGAAAGCAAAGGGCACGGTCTAGAGCAGTTGTCTTTGATACCAGGATGGCTTTTTTAAAACTTGAAGTGTGGGTTGTTTTATTTTTAAGCGCTCAAAGTTTTCAGCTAGCGTGTAAGTTCAATATGTTTGTATGTTTGTGATTACAATTAATACTTTGCGTATTTATTTATTTATACACGGCAACGCTTATAAAATTGTATGCCTTGCAGCATCAGGGGTAAAGAATTCTTTGGAAGTTGCCTTTTTGTGTGCTTCAATAATGTTTGTTTTCGTGGACTCTTTTATTTCTGTAACCCATCTTTTTCTGGCTTTGTATCTATCTTGTTCCATTTAGAAATCATTGAAGCACTGAAGATAGTTGATATATAAAAATGACTGAGGCGCTCACATTAGGTAATGTGCAGAAACAGTCCCTGAATTTCATACATGACTGCCTACCAGGGCAGATTTTTAGGAAGGAAGTGTCTTGTCCATTAGCACTAACCACTTCTCGACTCTGTTAATTTAGTTCCAAGAAAAAGGCAATGCTAATACAATCAATCAATCACTCAATCACTCACTCAATCAATCAATCAATCAATCAATCAATCAATCAATCAATCAATCAATCAAACTTAAGTAGATGACAGAAGATGGTTTAATACACCATTGACTTATTTGAGGTCTCCCCTCCGAATTATCGGTGTGAATTTATTCTTTTATTCCGAATCACTCCGGTGCTAACCTGATAGGCAGTGAAGATTATCTATAAATGAATGACTCGCTTAACCTAAGGCACTATCTTGATCATCCATAAATCAGCGAGTGAATAAGTAAAACATAAAACAAAAGTAAGAGATTCAGACAAGACATGCAACGGCATTGATTTCGTCATAGGTGACAGAATATCAGTCGACACCCCCAACATTCCTTAATCGCCTCCTACGAGATGCATTTAAGGAAAATAGTGGCTTCTATTTATATTGTGTGTGTATATATATATATATTACTGTATCACATACAACAGATATAAACATAACGAAATAGGCGTCCACTATTCGATAACGTGAAAGTGGAATATGATAAATCAAGTTAAACATGGTAAATGAAGAATTGTATAATAAAATTAGGAATGTGAAATTTGACAGAAAAAAATAATATTAAATAATAGGATTAGCCTGCTCATCATCGTTTCTCAATATAATATCCTTTCGCTGAATTCTAGGATCCAGCTAAATCCAGTTTGAGAAACGTTGCTCTTGTGTGATGTTATTTCCAATTGTAAGATTTCGTTTGTCATGTGACGTATTCCTTCCAGAATGCTGTCTGCCCAATGAATTATCTGAAACTCTGTCTTGGGCGATGTGGCTTGCATTTTCTAGCGATGTATTCATGTTATCTTTAATGTCGTCAGTCCATAGTCTTTTTGGTCTGCCCTTTCTCCTCTTCCCATGTACTCTTCCCTCCATTATTTGTCTTTCTAAACATTTGTGTCTCTTTATATGACCAAACAGGTGTAGTTTTCTTTTTGTTATTGTGTTTAGTAACCAACACTCTGGAATCTTCAATGTGTTTATAATATCTGAGTTTCTAATTTTTTCCTTCCATGATATTCTACGTATCTTTCTGTAGCATTTCAGCTCGAAGGCGTTGATCTTCTTTGCCGCTGTTTTACTTAGAGTCCATGTTTCACAGCCGTATGTTGCAACCGGAAAAATAAAAGTTCGTAACATTAGTACTTTCGTTTCTATTTTGTTGTTTTTCCATGTTTTTCAACCGTGTTATTTTGCAATATGCAATACGGATTTAGCTTTCCCACTCAATTTAATTTTTCTACCCACCCCGGGGATGAAAATAATTTGAGCCAGAAAATAATTGTCACACCACCAGGAAATAAGGTTTATATCCATGCACTGCTTCAAGCTATTACGCCAAGATATAGTTCCAGAACTCATTCCCCGCCACCAATTGCGTACTTGTTATACCGAACGTCTCTGCGGATCGACACATAAAACCAAATGTTCAGGGGCAAAAGATTTGTTACGTCCCGAGACACCACTGCACCTTTATGATGGACATCAGTCATGGGAAAATAGTGTATCTATTACCCACTTCCCAGTGCCGCGCAGTGTAGCTAGTACTCCCTGGCTCCCTCTAGTACTCCCTGGCTCCCTCTAAGCCACAGAGGGTACACATTTATGCCTATATAGATGATGTACTACGAAGAAAGTCACAATATACCGTCAATGGCATCTACTTCGATTTTCTGAAAACTGTTGATAAATTTTCCAACTTAATGTTTTGCTCAATTGTTTAACTTAATGTTGTACCCAACTCAGCGTTGATTATCAAGTTTAATGTTGATTCCAACTTTTATAACTAATGATTAATCCATCTGTGTAATAATTGTATGATTAATCCATCTGTGTAATAATATATGATTAATCCATCTGTGTAATAATACATGATTAATCCATCTGTGTAATAATAGTATGATTAATCCATCTGTGTAATAATATATGATTAATCCATGTGTGTAATAATATATGATTAATCCACGTGTAATAATACATGATTAATCCATCTGTGTAATAATGCATGATTAATCCATCTGTGTAATAATACATGATTAATCCAACCTGACTGGTAATATTCTCTATTTGTCTACAGTTTCTGATTGTCCGTCAGGCTGGTTAAATGTAGGCTCTATTTCTCCATCTCCGTGTTACAAAATATTCTCAAAGCTGAGTTACAGTTATGACCAAGCAGGGACTTACTGTCAGACCCAAGGCGGTTATTTGTTTACAGACAAATCGTAAGTGGCCAGTGTAGATTTGTTGGTCGGGTGAAATTACTGGTTAGGTAATTTGTTAGTTTGTGACATAGTTGAATGCTATATTGGTAAATACTAAATTAAATATATAGGTTAATGTAGATAACTATCAATATAAAATAATAAGAAATAACAATAAAACAAAGAATGAATGCTATGAATGTTATATAGATGGCTATCGGCACGGATAAGGAAAAAGGTTTGGAAACGTAAGGTAACATGGATCGTTGTGAAAAAAAATCACCTTGTCTGGAATATCTGAGGGTGAAAGGAGAAGAGGAAGTAAATGCAGTAACCTACAATCCAGACAGGTTCTGTGTTTTACAGATATGGTTTTTTAAGATACATTTGTTCTCAAACTCTCACTGAATCTCTCTTGTATCAGGACAATTGTCTTGTATCAGGACAATTGTCTTGTATCAGGACAATTGTCTTGTATCAGGACAATTGTCTTGTATCAGGACAATTGTCTTGTATCATGTTTATTGTCTTGTATCAAGACTATTTTCCTACTAGATTTCCAGCAAGATTTAGTTATATTTGTGTTGTCTAAATGTTAGTGTAATTAGTGGGTGGTTACTGTTGACAATTGAAAAAAAATATTCACTCAACTGTGCTACTTAATGTCTTACTTTGATGCTGGGTGGATCTAGATGAAATATCATACCTTCATTGGGTCTATCTACAGTACGTCTGAGTAAAGTCCTCATTGCCTCATTCTGGACATTCTAGGCTATAGTCATTCATTTACAGCTAACAGCACTGTCCGCATAAATCAGGAATATATATCTTTGCTGTATCTATTCGAATCATCATCATCATTAAGTGCCGTCTCCGCAACGAAGGTTGGCTGCAACGTATCTCCAACATCTCCTGTCTCTTGTCTTGGTGGTGCACTCTGCTAGACTGTAACCTGTCCATCGTGTGATGTTATTCTCTCACGTGTATCTCTGCCTACCTCTTTCTCGCTTCCCTTTGACTTTACCCTCAAGTAAGGTTCAATAAGGTGTCATGTCTTTTAATGTGTCCAAAGTATTTTATTTGCCTGATCTTTATTTCTCTTAGTAGTTCTTTCTTCATATTAAGTGTTTTTATCACCTCTTTATTTGTTTTCTTCCCTTTCCATGATGTTCCCCCTATTCTTCTATATACCAACATCTCAAAGGCATCAATTTTGTCTTCTAATTGTTTATTTAGTGTCCAATTTCTGAGCCATACATTAATATGGAATAGATGTAGCATTTTATAATTTTCATTTTTAACTTGTTTGTAATTTGTTTAGATATTAATATTTTCCTCGTGTCATTGAAAGTACTAATAGCCATTCCTATTCTCCTTTTAACTTCTGTTTCACATCTGCCATCATTTGTGACTATGTGTCCAAGATATTGATACTGTTTTACTTGTTGTAGTTTCTCTCCCTGTATGTTTATGTTTACCTCCTGTTCTTCTGTGTCTTTGCTGATTATCATGGTTTTTAAAAAAATATTTATATCTAGTCCATAGTCGGATATCCTATTCGAATATCATGACTTTAACTGAACTACTGATACCATTTTTAACTTTCTGAAAAATATTGTCCACTACATTAAATTACATTGTCCACATTTCACTAAGGACGAACTTTTGTTAAAAGTTATCTTAGATTTTGCATGAGCTATTCCCTGTTGATTTTGGTACTCACGCAGATTTTGGAGGCAGAGTGTCTGTGATTATCTTGTTGTTCAACGAGAACTCGACACTCGTTGTCTTGGAAGGATTGATGTCTAAATTGCATTTGGTGCAACAGATTGCGAGTTATTCTAGTTTACTCTAGGCCTGCAACAATTTCATATCCGTCTTAGTCCAGATTGCCGCCCGTGTGTTGCCGGGGCCCTAAAGGGGAGCAAAGAATAGCAACACTGTTTACCTTCCACGCATGTCGTAAAAGGTTACTAAGGAGGTTATGGGATGGAGTTGGCTGTCCCATCCCATATAGGGTAAGTGACCCAAAGCCATGCTGAAGTCGGATGTGTCAGACCGAAAGGCGCAGATATCGCAACAATGCTGTAAACACAACGCATTCCGTTCTCCGGACTACATCCTGCTGTCTGCAGGAGTTTGAGAATGAACGCAGAAGAAGAAGAAGAAGTCCAGATTGTACACCCATGTAAGTGAGGATTCTACTTGATCCAGTCGTTGGTATCTGGGCAATTTTCTCAATGTGGATATTAAGAAGCACGGCCGGAAGCAATGTTCCCTCTAAGAAATGAAGGCATGTGTATGTGTGCGATGTTATGTGGGTACAATGGCGTATGTGTGCGATGTTATGTGGGTACAATGGCGTATGTGTGCGATGTTATGTGGGTACAATGGCGTATGTGTGCGATGTTATGCGGGTACAATGGTGTATGTGTGCGATGTTATGTGGGTACAATGGCGTATGTGTGCGATGTTATGTGGGTACAATGGCGTATGTGTGCGATGTTATGTGGGTACAATGGCGTATGTGTGCGATGTTATGTGGGTACAATGGCGTATGTGTGCGATGTTATGTGGGTACAATGGCGTATGTGTGCGATGTTATGTGGGTACAATTGCTTATGTGTGCGATGACAAATCGCACTAACACTACAATTTATAGGCAGAAATAAAATTGCAAATTTGCGAGATGACACAATTTAAACACCATTTCGTATGGAGAGAACTAAAATTGCATATGTGTGAGATGTCAAATTCTTAACACCACTTCTTATGGGCAGAACTAAAAAAAAAGGTTCTATCTTCAACTTGCCATTTTCATCTTAGCAGACCATCAACCCCCCTTTCTCCCCCAACATTAAATTAAGTTTGTTAATTTATGAACACTAATCCAAGTGAACAACACAAAACAACTTATAATTTGCAGTTTACAAAGAGAAAACTGAGAGATAGCCTCGCTAATCCGAGCCAATCTGTCAATTACACATTCCTTTCTCTGGATTACATCAGGATAAGGGGTTGAAGTTTCAGAAAAAAAAATTAAAAATAGCACACGCACACACACTCATAAACATAAGAAATTCAGAAGATGACATCACAAACACAAGAACTCACTCATAAACAGGAGAA